>CP124717.1:82587500-83837500 GCA_031232105.1 Capsicum rhomboideum
AACTTATTTTTCATACTTCTATTAAGGAAGTCATTTTCCTCATATTTAAGGAACTTATTTTTTTAGAAAAAATATTTTTTAAAAGTTTTATCCAACCAAACATGAGAAAATAAAAAAATATTTTTTAACATAAATAGCTTTAATGATGGGCCAAATGGATGGCTTAAGAAACCATTGAAGTAGTGATGGTTTAAAAAAGACTACTTACACGTTAAGCACTCTAACTATATGGAGCAATTAAAACCAAATCACCACTTGCTTTTAATTAGTTGTAACTTTTCTGTTGCTACTCCATTTTCAATATTAATGTCTTCACAGAACCCATGTGGCCCCTTAAAATTTAGACCAGCTGAACGTATATTGTGTGGGCTGCAATTAATCTTCCCAAATGTTTAATAATCTTTCATTTTCTTCGTGTTGCTATGGTTGTTAAATGAGATTAATAAGAGTTGCGGTGGGTATATTAATTAGAGATTTCAAATTTGATTTATGATATGAAAAAATCTTGTTAGAGAGAAAATTTCTTTTAAATAGGTCTTACGTGGTGCAAATTCAGATTAATTGAAATTTCAATATGAATACGGAACACCGGATGAAAAAAGAAAAAAAGGTTGTTAAACGAGACTGCTCTGTTTTGAGTTGAGTACTTCTTCTATTGCCGTCTGATTTTATGATTTTCCATCATAACAGGAACTATTCAATAGTGTGGGGAAATCGGTTTAATAATTCTTTATAAATGTTATTTTAATTACATGGTTATTTTCGCAAGAAATTGCTAAATGTAATGCAAGAGAATAACGGTAATAAAACATATTTTTAGAAACTTTTTCTTTTGATTTATTTTCATTAATAATGTTTCTTAAAAATAAAATAAAATTATGAAGTTTGATTGGTTTTCTGAATTTTTTTTCAAAAAATGATAATAAAATTAGCGTAGTAAACATTGTTTTGATGAACTTATTAAATGTGAAAGATTGATAACAATATCTATTTCTTGGTTGATTAAAAGATATGTAACTAAAAACTAAAATATTTGTAAAAAACTAATTTTCGTGCATATGTAAAAAAATCATTTTGTCTCCTTCAATGCATGATGTTTTCCAGATATGTTTTGGTAATTAAACTTCATAAAATGAAATTTTCATGGAAAATATTTTCCGGAAAAATAACTTTCAATCGTACCAAACAAACCCATTTAATTCAATTTTATTTCAGTGAAAAAGCGTACTTCCATCCACTCATTCTTTATCAGAAAAGATACGTAAATTTTACGCAAAATATATGTTTCATTAATTAATATCGAAACTGAACAAAACCACGTTGTTTATTACTCCAAATTAATCAGTCCATGGTTACACCAAATTAAACTACGTTCATTAATTGACTTTTCGAGTTGCTGACTTAATTAGGGTAAAAACTTATTTATATTCGATGTTTATATCAAATAAATAGATGTATGACATGTGTTTTCACATATACTTTTAATGTTTAAGCATAGTTAATATGCGTTCTCACATTAAGAAATCACTTAACTATATTAAATTTATATAATTTGATGTAAACATCGGATGTAGATAAATTTTTAAACAATCACATTGCATGGAAGTTGAAATCGTAAGCCCAGTCTCAATTACTTGTGGTGTTCGTGCTAATTAATTAGACAACTCTTAATTGCACCTATTTCTTTAGTGATGTGACCACCTTCATATGAGATCGATAAAATAAAAATATATGAAATATCTAAATAAAATATAAAAGAGTTTGTGAGTTCATTTTTTTTCTATTAAATTATAACTGGTCGAACAGGAAAATTATTTCCACATTTTTAATGGATTTAATTATATAAAGCGATTAGTGTAGATTTTTTGTTATACTATTAAATATTAATGCATTGTAACATATTATAGCAAGTAAAATTATCATTTTCCTGGGTTGTTAATATATACTACTACTATTTATAAAAGTTCACATATATTTTTTAAGCGATTTGATTGTTTTAATATTTTTACAATATTATTATACAGTAAAATTTAAACTCTACTTTAATTATTCAAAACTGAGTTAAGAATTCTTGAACCTTTTCCTCTGTTGTGGGTGCAGATGTCGTCAGCTATTTTATTTTAGAACACTGCATATATACGCTTATATTTTAAGGGTGTGTTCGGTGCGAAGGAAAATAGTTTTCCAAAAAATAAGTAGATCTTTACTTATTTTTTTTATTATATTTGATTGTAAGTAAAAAAATTATTATTCTAAAAGTATTTGTACATAAACAAGATAAATACTATGAAAACTGGAGGTAGAGCATAGGGGTGGAGGTGGGTGAAGGATGGGAAGGACATGACCAATATAAAATACAAACTTATTTTTCTTATTTCTGATAGAAAAATTATTTTCCTTAATTTTAAAAATAAAATAATTTTTAAAAATTTTTGATCAATCGAATATAAAAAATTAGTCCTTTCAAATTAATCTTACAATAAAACAGATCGTTCATTGACTTGAGAGATCTTTCTTCTTTATCCTTTGGAAAAAAACTGCTAAAAAGATATACTATAGTTGACAGGTAAGACTTTCGTACATAATTACGTCGAAATGCATCTTTTTTTACTTCTTTTTTCTACCCTAAAATTTGATGGATACCGTCAATTAGTTAATCATCAACATTTTTTTTAAGTTTGATAATGATTAGTCAATATAGATCCTCATCACTCCAATTTAAAAACAAATTAATGCAGTCCAACATAACAACTATGCATATATTTTAGTGATAAGTCCAATGTTCTCTTTTTAAAAACAAATTAGAAATGCAAATGTGATACCCCAGAGGGCAATATTTTTAAGCATTCGGAACTCTTCCATTAGCCAACATGTAATAATTAAATATACAAAAGTACTTAGTTGTGTTCCGCATTTGCGTCACAACAAAATATTCAACTTTAAAAATTATTACAAATTAAAATGAAATGCATATTCTAGTTTAGTGCAAATACCAGCCAATATCCGCATAAATGTGTTTGTCTATGATTCATCCGAGATTTCAAGTTCAAATCTCTCAAATGAAAATCTTATTGAAAATGCCACCCTCAAAAGTAGACCATGCAATGCATAAATTTAAATTTAATCATCTCCTAATATTTTATAAAACATAAAAATCTAACTATACTGTATGCATTTTATAGACTTGTGTCAGTGGGCTACTGATTACGCAGCTTCTGTACCAATGGGAAATATTTATCCGCCTTCATATTTATTAAAATCAAACAATTTTATAGCAAAATTTTATAAATTACAACTAAAATATGACTTATTTCAATTTTCAACAATAAGAGATAAAAATGAATATATAAAACACACGTCTTTATATTTGTAATATTGACATCGAATATAAATAGGGTTTTTTTCCTGCTCTGACATGCACATTCTTTGTCCCTCCCCAAAAAATATCTCTGCCTAAATCTTTAATAAAATGTAGTGTGATCTATCCACCCTTCACCAGACCACGACTTCCTTTAATACTCTTCAGTCTTACTCTGATCTAAAAAAAAAGAAGGGGAAATTCAAAAGCCAAAAAAGAAAATGAGAAGTGGATACTTTTTGTGAAGAAATGGGTTTTAAATTTTAATTCAAAACCCCAATGTTTCAGTTCATATAAGAAGTTTTTTTTTTTTTAATTCTACGTGAGACTCTTTAACACCCCACGTCACATCAGGACAATTTAATATGAGGCCTTTCATCGGTAAACATTAATTGGGATTAGTCCTATATCTTGTAAAGAAATAAATCTTGAGTCTAATTCAATCCCAAAAACTAAATCATGAGGAAATAATTGTTCAAGATCATATAAAAACCTATCTCTTTATTATGAGTCTTTTCAACACTTTTTTTTAGGTTTTATTTATTGTAGATTATAACAGTCAATTTGAGTAATTGCATTAGCAAAAAAAAAAAAAAAAAAAAAAAAAAAAAAGGAAATAGGAGAGCAACAATTTCTTTTTCTACATGTCACTGAAAGCAACCTCTACAACTTGGTATCCGCTGCATAGGCAATGGCATTGCTTATCTTTGCTAAAATAACATCTTCTTTATTGGATAAACACCTTCTATATTATATTGTATGTTCTAAAGCGTTCATTATATTTATAAGTTAATTATATAAAATATAGTTTATTTTTATTGTATATATCAATTTTAATTGAAGCATATATATTGTAACACGTCAGATTAGAATTAGAAGTCCTACATTGGCAGAGCATAGGAGAGATGCTAGATATATAAATAAATTAGTCTTACTTACAAGTAACGCATTACATATATTTTAAGTGATTAACTTATTTATTATTATGTGTTAAGTGTAATTATTTAAATATAATTTACTGACAAATTAATAGCTCGTCGACATAATCAGCCAAAATGAATTTCTACCGAGAACTCTATAAAAGACAGCCTCCGCAACATTGGCAAATCCAATTCGTGTATCACACATAAACACTAAGCAATTAGCTAAAGACCAAAAAGAAGCTCCACTTTCTCTGTGGTGGCCTTTGAATTTTAGGCAAAAGAAAGCCAAATTTTAATTCAATCCCGATCAAACCATATACTGTAATAATTTCCCTTTTCTTTTTCCCTCTCTCAATAAAAGTAAGCGAAGCCATAAATGCGAGCTGGTTTATGTAGGGTTATTGTCAAACTTGTCTTAGTAACGAAGATTACTCCCCTTTGCCTTATACACCTTCCTCTTAACTTCTTCTCTATATATACATCCCTACTTTCAAAAATATTATATAATTAGCTGCTTTTTTGAAGACCCAGTATCTTTATTACCACACATAGTAAGGACAAACCCCAAGATTTTCTTGAATCAATCAACCAAAAAAATAATTTAAATGGAGTTTTACGCATACCCATCTCGAGCTTTGCCTTCAGCATCCTCTATTTCTTCATTTTCAATCGGAGATTTGGTTGAAAGGGCCAAAGATTGCTTCACCCTAGCTGTATCTACGATCGTCGGCAATGTATTCTCTGCGATCTTCACCTTCTTCTTTGCACTAGGTGCGTATTGTTTTCAATTTTCTTTGATTGTGTATAGTGGGTTATATTTGATTTGCCCCAAATTGTGCATCTCATTTGATGGCTTACAATTTTGTAACGTGGGGTCCTGTCAATTTTTGTTCTACAATCGCCAATTTGGTCTTTGACTGGAAATTAGGGTATAAAACAATTTTTTGGTGTTTTAAGCCTGTATCTGCTATTTTTGTGGGTGATTATGTTCCATTTAGGATGTTCAAAGGAATTACCTACTTGTTTTAATTTATAAAAGTTGTTTCTTTTTGCGCTTTTTGGTGAAACTAATGAAGAATGGACTTGATTCTTGTAGTGGGAACCTTATTAGGAGCAATGACTGGAGCTTTGATAGGTCAAGAGACAGAAAGTGGATTTGTTAGAGGTGCTGCAGTTGGTGCTATATCTGGTGCTGTTTTCTCTCTTGAAGTCTTTGAATCATCTCTGTTACTATGGCAGTCTGATGAATCTGGAATTGGATGTCTTCTTTACTTGGTAAGGATAGTTGCTTCTTATCATTGATTTTGTTATAAGTCAGCTGAGTGACTACATAACTTATATAAAAGGGATAACTTTATGTGAGAAAATACTTTCCTTTCCAATACAGTATAGATCCAATGTATATTCAAGCCCTTCCACCCCATAACGTTATCACCCACATTGCGTAGTTCAACACCCCATCCTAAAATAGGTAAAAGAAAAAAAGGGAAGGATACTAACAGAATGGGTAATGTAAGTTCTGTTTCATTATCCACTGGCATATGGTTGATTGATAAAACGCTTGAATTGTACAGATTGATGTGATCGCGAGCCTATTAAGCGGTAGACTAGTTCGTGAGCGGATTGGTCCTGCAATGCTAAGTGCAGTACAAAGTCAGGTATGTTGCTGCCCTAAGTTGAATTGTCGAATTCTGCTTGAAAGATTTACCGTCATTTGTAACACGCGCTTATTGTGGCACAGATGGGAGCTGTTGAAACTGCATATGACGAGTTCCCTAACATTTTCGATATAGGCGGGGCAAAGGGTTTACCCGGAGATTCTGTTGAAAAGATCCCTAAGATTGTAATAACAAATGAGAATGATGTGGATGATTCTGGAGAGAGAGTTTCCTGTTCAGTCTGCCTACAGGTAAGACACATTTATACCTTTTGCTTGCTGTTCCGCTGTCTAATTATTGAATTATTACTACTAAATTGATTCTGAACACTGTTTCCGGTTTCTATCTTTCCAGGATTTTCAACTGGGAGAGACTGCTAGATGTTTACCACAATGTCATCACATGTTTCACCTTCCGTGCATTGATACATGGCTGTTGAGACATGGATCTTGTCCATTGTGCAGAAGGGATCTGTAGGTGACTCTACTCTGTCAATTATAATGTGGTTACTTTATTTCCTCATACTTGGTTGTAGGATTTATCTATTTCTTTGTCCTCGCTTGTACCAATTTTCCTGAAAATATAATGTAAATTAGAATATGTGCTCCTTTGAGCTTGATCGTTGTAGTTGTTTACCATCATGTATAGAATTTTGAGCAATCTTAGTGTACTCTACTTCCAGAAAGTAGCACTTTGTATTGGTGTAACTCTTGTTTTAAAATCGGCTTGTGCAAGACAACGTCTACCTTGATCCTGATTACTTAACAAGACATGAAATTCTCCTCATATACAAGATGCTTTTAAGAAAGTATTTGCCTATGCCTATTGTAAATTACTTGAGGTGCTATGTATAGCCAATGCTTCAGTTAAAGTAATGAAATGAATATGCTTAGAAGTTGGAGATTTTTCTCAAATCTCAATCAAGGAGGAAAGAACTAGTTGGCCACAAAATGAAATGTTCATGCACCAACCATTCTGCTGCTGCTGATGTTTCAACTTACACCTCTACATAAAGTCATACCTATATTTGGTACCTGCAGTGAAAAATAAATGTATTTTTATCTGTCATTGGCAAGCCTGGATCCAGTAGATGTATGAGATATTTTTTGGTCTGACGGTGCCCAATTGCCTGATATTGAGCTTGGTCCTAATTGTTGAATTTCATCAACTTAGTTATGTACTTTCCCTCGACTTTATGCAACTTCATAGAAGTTATACTTCTACTTTTGACTTTTGGAACTGCTATGCATTAGACGGTTGGTGCAAGTTCTTCCTGTCTTTTACGTTTTCTTTGTTTTAGGTAGGATGCTTGACTTACATCGGTGGGTTGCCTCATTCTATGTGCCTGAGAACTAACTGTAATCCCACCCCTAGTCCCTACTTCAGACCTCGTCTCTCGGGAACTCCTCTTAATTTCCAACTTTTTATAGCCCAATGTCACGGCCTTAGACTTCTACTAAGCGCACTGTACGGCATTTGACAAGTTGCTCTTGATCTTGACAACTTTGCTCACGCTTCTTGTTATGCCAAGTCAGCCTTAATATATTCAAGATTGCTAAGGGAAGCTAGAAAAGAAAGATTTGCCAAATAAAGCTTTTATATTGCTCAAGATTTGAATGATTTGTTTGATGAGTTACAAATGAATAGCCCACCTTATGTGTTGGCTTCCTTGCACTGTTGCACACATAAGCTTCTTGCATGGCAAAAACAACTTCAAATGGAACCTAAGTGGCATGAAGATAATGTGGCTAGTTGTCACACCAAGGTTCGAAAGTTGGGACCTTTATTAATGTTTGAAAAATTGAAATCAGTGTTGTGGTTGGCACCACGAGTAATGGAGAGAGCCAATAACATTTCTGTATTGATAGGAGATTCTTCCGTACGGGGAAGTTAAAAGTCAGAAAATTGCGAAATGATCGTGTTTTACATTTGAACACATGGAGTTGAATCCTCAGAGGCTACTCAGTTTTCTAATTTCTGCCCATAAATGTTTTCTTTCGTGCTGTACTGCAACCATTGACCAAGAAACAGATATTCAATTAGCTTCGGAACATCTTTTATAATTCGTGGGACACCATTTAGAACTTGTTGATCCATTTAAACGTTTCCAAATCAACAAGATTTGAGTAGACAGGATGAATAGGAAGTGTAATTAGTTGAAAGATCAGTTCAAGTTTGTAAGAATTGAGCCGGTCAAAGAATGCTAGCTAGTTCAAACTTCAAACACACTTGCCACAAAAGAAAAATAACAAATGTTAATATATGCTCAATGTGACGTGGAACATATGCATGCTGAAGGGGTCATCTTCAAGACTTCAACGTTAATTACGTACTTAAGCATAATTCAGTGGTCAATGCAGGCGTTTGCTTAAAGAAATTGAATTTCAAAACTTATGCAAATAGGCTTTTCTAGGTTTGGTTTGGGTCCCTTTTTAAAAAAGGAAACTACATTAATTAAGTTAATTTTCTGAACATTGGAATCAAATAAAATCAATCAAGTCAATTTTTAATCGCTTTGATTTTTGTCAGTTTTTTTTTTTTTTTGGTTTATTTAATTTTTATTATTTTTGAATGAAATACATGATACTATACTTCCAAGTACATACTAGATTGTTGGGGAAAAAAAAGTACATACTAGATTGACTATATTCCAACATAACAGTACCAAATTAATTACTTTCTCTGTCTTAATTTATATGACACACTTTTCTTTTTAGTCAGTCTCAAAAAGAATGACACATTTCTATATTTAGTAACAATTTAACTTTAAAATACCCACTTTATCCTTAATGAAATGATTTACAACCACACAAATATCTATGACTCATTTTAGACCACAAGTTTTAAAAGTCTTTCTTTCTTTCTTAAACTCCGTGCCAAGTCAAACTACTTCACATAAATTAGGACGGAGGGAGTAGTCTTTAAGAAAAGAAGGAAGCATATATGTACTATGTAGCTCCATCCAAACAAATCATGTACATTGTTTAAAAACTTAGCAATTTTCAAGAAACTTACGATGGAGTATCATACATTACAATTCAGCAGATTGTTGTTATCTATGTAATACGTTAAAAGTATAATAATAATATATTAAGTATATTTTTACAAAGTATGGTCCGGAGAATTACGTTAAAAGTGGTATGAGATTTTTTATTTTTCTTTTAAAAAAAGCGTCTCACTTTTATGTGTATCGCATAATGTTTCCAATTTTACAATTATAATTTAATACCCTCACCAAAAATAAAAATGTAGAAATAAGGAACTGGATAAGCTGTCGACGCCTTCCACGTCCCTCACCTTCCCGTTATCCTAAATGCCGCCGTGTCTCTGTCTTCCCGCCACTCACTCTCTCCTCTCCACGCGCCGCCGCTTCCGACTCCTAAAACCGCCGTATGCTTCCTCAAAAATATCCCTCGACTCGCCATTATCTAATACAACCTCCACCGGAGTCATTGTCATCGGTGGCGGCTTAGCTGGCTTAGCAGCTGCCACTCGGCTCCAAGCTGAGAACATTCCATTTCTCCTTCTAGAAGCTTCTGATGCCGTTGGTGGTCGCGTTCGTTCCGATGTAGTTAACGGATTTATCCTTGATCGCGGTTTCCAGATTTTCATTACTGGTTACCCTGAAGCTCGAAAAATCCTTGATTATGAGTCCTTAGACCTCAGAAGGTTTTATTCTGGGGCTCAGGTTTACTATGGTGGTCGTTTCCACACTGTTGCTGATCCTCTCCGGCATTTTTCCGATGCTCTGCAATCCTTAACCAACCCAATTGGTACAGTTGTAGATAAATTACTTATCGGATTGACTAGATTGAAAGTTTTGACGCAAGGAGATGATGAATTATTGAATGCTGATGAAGTTCCTACGATTGATTTATTGAAGAAGATTGGTTTTTCTGATTCGATATTGGATAGGTTCTTTCGACCGTTTTTTGGCGGGATTTTCTTCGATAGAGAGCTTGAAACGACGTCGCGGCTGTTCAATTTTATCTTCAAATGCTTAGCTCTTGGAGACAACACACTTCCAGCGAAGGGCATTGCCGCCATTCCGGAACAATTGGCGGCGAAATTGCCGTTGGATTCGATATTGTTCAATTCACGAGTTGTTTCGGTTGATACAGGATCGGATTCGAGCTCGAGAATAAGAGTGAAATTGCAAAATGGAGAAATGTTGGAAAGTGAATTTGGGGTAATAGTGGCAGTTGAAGAGCCCGAAGCAGTTAAGTTATTGGCGGGAGAAAAAACCGCTGAGGTTCGGGAACCAGTTCGGAGCACAGTTTGTTTATATTTTTCAGCTGACCAAGACAAAGTTCCGGTGCGGGACCCGGTTCTTCTTCTTAACGGGTCGGGTAAAGGGATCATCAATAACATGTTCTTTGCAACCAATGTTGCTCCATCTTATGCTCCAGCAGGGAAGGCACTAGTTTCTGTAACGCTTGTGGGGCTGTATGGTGATGTAGCAGATGAGGATTTGGTGGATCGGGTCGTGAAGGAGCTATCGAGTTGGTTCGGGGAGTCGGTAGTTGGGTCGTGGAGTTACTTGAGGATGTATCGGATCAGGTTTGCCCAACCTAACCAATGCCCACCCACAAACTTGAAGAAGAACCCGAAAGTAAAACCGGGCTTTTACATTTGTGGAGATTATGTGACTAGTGCTACTTTTGATGGAGCTTTGGTTTCTGGGAAAAAAGCAGCAGAAACTTTGTTACAAGATAGAGCCCTAGTTAATGTATAGCTTAATTTCGGTTTGAGTTTTTTCAGTTGTGTAAAAGTAGGAAGTTTTCGGGTGTTCTTGATCGTTTCTGTATATGATTCATAAACGTTTCTAGCTCATTTTTGTGTACTAAATTGTACTTTCAAGAAAGAAGAGTTTGACTTGTTCTGTTATTCCTATAAATTGTACTACATTTTTCAACTATGTTGTTTTACGTTATCAGAAATTCACACTCTGAAACAGGACGATAAGAGCATAATTTGCAAAAGAATGATCGTGTGAAAGAGTTGTTACATTACATTTAAACGCCTAAAACAATTTCCATGTTGGGGTGATTGTTTTGTAAGTCTGATGTTTGGCTGATGGTTTTGGCTGCAGAAACAAGCTTGGGAAAGGCGGTCCAAGTTCCTTGTAGATTTTCTGGAAGTCTAAAAGGTTTGAATCCTTCATACTGAATTAATTTTTTCTTTTAATGTCAAGCTTTTAGTTAGATGCCAATCTTTAAGTAAAAGAACTTGCACACAACCGAAAAAAAACATAGTTGTTGTACTAATCCAATTGAACGTAGATTCAATCTTTTTGTTCTTGAGAACTAAGGTAGTACAAGGGGATGATGCTCCTGGTTCTTGTATTCTTAATGTTTGTAAGTTGTTCACGACTTAATTTTACAGCTGTGCAATGAATTTTATAGTAGTATGCCCTATTTGATTATGAAGACGGTGTTTGTCTTGCTGCTAATATAATAAGGGAGGTTGCTATCAGTAGATGGACTATTGTAGGTATCTTTAATATTTCTAATCCTTTCATATTAATATAAACCAGACAGTGATGTCTTTCCTAAATACAGTGGGTGATGCTGCCAGCAACGTCAACAATTATATAATATCATGGAAAGCATGACCATCATTTCATTGCAGTTAGAAGCTTCTCCTCAGTCCACAGTTATATATATTATGTTCATATAATATGAAACAAAGGCATCGCATTCTCTGGTTTTTACTGTGAAGTCATTTTCAGATGAATATTCTACATATCTACATGCATATAGTATATGTTGCATGTCCTCTTTGGCCATATGTGCCGCTTGGACAGAAGGATAATTGACCAAGTCTAGATTGGCATGGAAAGACAACAATGAATAGCAAGCCGGCAGAGATACTAAATCCTTTTGAACAAGTATTTCAGACTTTCCTATTCTTGCTTTTCCCCACTTAGTAAAGCAGTTGAATGCAAAGAAAAAATAAGGCATGGAAAGACTAGCAGAATAGATGTGGGATAAACTACAAGAAAAATGAGTCAAGGTTTCTCTCAAAGTCAGCGACACATATGGGGAGGAGTATCAGCTGGAATTTTGATAGTAATTCTTGGTTGTTCAATTTTTTTCTGCTTCAAGAGAAAGCTTTATGCATGCTTTAGGTTGCTGGAGAACCAAAAAGGTAAGTAAATCTTAAAGGGATGTAACAAGTTCCTATTTTCTTCATCATGGAATATTGAAAAACTATTTCTCCAAGTAATTATCCTGAACTGTTGCACTAGTATCTGTCCTTTGAGGAATGATCAGTAAGTTACTATCAAATTGTGGACGGTCCATTGTGTTCAATGTCTTGAGAAATTGGCATTGCAGTTGCTAGGTACTCTGAAGACGAACTAATTAAGATTTCTGTTACATTTATAGCCAATTCACTGTCTACTGGAAACTGATTGTATACTGGATTCATTTGGATATCTGCTTCTGTATATTGTATCTTCCTTTACTGACATTTTCTGGTAATTAGGAACTCTAAAAGCTGAACAACTGATGTTGAAGACCTTCCAGTTGGAACAATTACAAAAGGCAACTAATAATTTCAGTCAAGATTGTTTGGTTGGTTCTGGTGCATTTGGAAATGTCTATCGAGGGACATTTGATGAGGAGGGAACACTAGCTATAAAGAAGGCACATACTGAATCATACTCAAGTACTGAGGATTTTGAAAATGGTAATCGAGCATACCTCTTTCTGTTTAGATGCCTGAAAATTTTGCAGTAATTGATACAATTGCTATCTGCACGCAGAAATCAGGTTGGTCTCAAAAGTGAAGCACAAAAATCTCGTTAGTTTGGTGGGATTCTGCCAAGGAACTGGTAAATTCATCATACTTCATTAATATTACAGTCAATGATTACTGCTTGGGCAGACAAGAAATTTCAAAACTCAGACAAAAGCAGCTGTGATGATAGAATAAAGCAAATATTATAAGGCTCATCATGCTGTTTTATGCATCAACAGGGCCAAAGGGAGCAAAAGTTCTGGTGTATGAGTATGTTCCAAACGGTTCTCTGTTAGACTACATCATGGGTAAGTTCCAACTCCAGAGTCATTATTCTTGCTTAGTCCTGAAATTTAACATTTTGTTGAAATGCTTGTTGTAGGGAGGGGCGGAAGGAGCTTAACATGGAGGCAGAGAGTGACAATTGCTATTGGAGCTGCTAAAGGTAATTTTTTAAGGTGTTATGTGGTTGATCAATAGAAGATGAGAGGACAAAGTTTTGATACGCGTTAATACTTGCTATACCAGGGATAGCTCATCTGCATGAAGGAATCAGACCAAGTATAATTCATCGGGACATAAAACCGAGCAATATCTTAGTAGGAGAAAAGTTTGAAGCCAAGGTCTCAGATTTTGGGCTAGTGAAATCAGGTCCTACTGGGGATCAATCACACGTTAGCAGTCAGATAAAGGGGACACCAGGGTACCTTGACCCTGCCTACTGTTCGTCTCTCCAGTTGACTCCGTTTACTGATGTCTTCAGCTATGGTGTTATACTACTGCAGCTTGTTGCTGCTAGACCTGTAGTCGAGAAAACTCGAGCTCATCCTAATTATCATATTATAGATTGGGTAATATTTGCAATTTACAAAACATTCTATGTTAATATGATGCAGACAATTTCTGCTTCATTTTCTCAATTGATTTCCTGCATTGTTTGTTATGCAGGCAAGACCTAGCTTAGAACGAGGAAGCATCAATGAAATAGTAGATGCTAATCTCTTAATGGAGGAATGCAACATGGAAATGATGTTGAAAATGGGACAACTAGGTCTGAAATGTGTGGCCAAAGTCCCCAAAGAAAGGCCTACCATGACTCAAGTGTGGCAAGAACTGGAGGCTGCCTTTTTTTCTGCAGAAAATGTCATACATAAACAACCTTCCAATGGTTCATTGAAATTAGCTAGCTTGTCAAGCCGATCAGTCGAAAGGGGAAGTCATCGGACGAAACAGCTTGATTATTCTCAAAGCTCAGTTAGCATAGACGGCATTAGATTGCAGAAATTTTACATGGATATAGAATGCCTATCCTTTGGGAGTCCAAAGTTGAGGTGCTTAGATACCTGTAGTATAAGCTTTGAAGATGACTCTTTTGACCTGACAGGAACTTCCGACGAAACAAGCACGAGCGGAAACGACGAAGAGCTTACGCTTCAACATATAATATCAGTTAAAGTTTGATTAATGTAAGATGGCAAAAACATAATTAGGTTCTCTCTTAGTAGGAGTTTCTTCATTTTCAAGGCTCGAACTGAGATCTCTGGTTCAAAGTTTTAGCTGTGTATTCACCTTTTAGCAATTGATTAAAGAATTTTCTGGAATGCTCTAAAAATGGCCCGCCAGTTGCCATACTGCAGTGCCATACCTTCTGTGATATTCGAGTTTCATTTCCATATAAATCTGTTTAATTCTGTCTTGCTAGAATTTAATCAGCTACAGTAATGTGTGGCCTTACGTGTTGGTCCCAAGCTCGGATAAAGAAGAAAGGTAGCGGCGAGTTGATAGTTAGCACAAAACAAATTAAGTTATCATAACTTATTACAGTTAGCAGTAACTAGGAAATAGTAACTTAATTCATGAAATACCAAAATCAAAGAGTATAAAAATAGGGATGATTTGATGACCTGTGAATTCAGAGAAGATTCAAAAGTACAGATAAAACTTTTACGATGAAATGGTCATATTTCAGCCGTCCCCCACAAAGTACTGTTGGTCAATCAAACCAATAATGCCAATAACGTACATGGTCCATCATTCAGTACTGCTTGTGGAAGGTGCTAGTGAGTACTGGTGTACTGCCAAATAAAAACTTATCAACGGATTCTTAGCTGATTATTAGGCGCCAAGAATTTGAGATAGACAAATAAACCGATTCTGCAGCAACAATATCTGGAGTGGGTAGGTGCACGCAGACCTTATCCCTATCTTTGTGGTGTAGAGAGACTCAAGAAAATCGTTTTTTCAAAAAATGACTTGAAGAAGCTATGAAGAAGCAAAAGACAAATAAATGGAGTCTCCACTAGAAAAATCAACATCCGTCCAAGGCCAATGTAACCAAACTGGAAAACCGCGTCCGAAATCAACAGTCAAGAAAGCAACATATTGTGGGTTGAAAATGAGAGGCTTTTGGCTACATTCAAATGCACTGTTTTGATGTCTTTGTTATTTTGAGTGATTAATGAAGAAGCACAAATACCACCAAGTTTCCACTATTAACAGCTGCCACAGAAAATTGAGAAGTAAAATTGATAGAACATAATAATTCATCATTCATTGGGCTTCAGTTGTACACCATCTGTGTGGATCAACCTTCGGATCAAACAGGTGGCAAGAAAGCAAAATGAAATAAGCAGGGAAGTTAATCCTCAAGAAAGAGTACTATAAAAAAATTTGATCTTCTTGCCTACTCATAAAGTTAATGAAATGTCTGTTCCAAGTTAAACATTACATTGAACATCAAAGACATTACATTGCATAAAAAAGAATATATTAGTGCCGCACCTTCTGTTATTTCTCTTTAATCTACTACAAGATCTTCCTTATAAGAAGTTCCAGAAAGGATACAGCAAAGTATACAACAGAGTGAAAAGGTCAAGCAGTACCAAGTTATGAGGGAGTGGGAGCAAGACTCTTTGCCGGGAAGTTCACACCACCTCCTCTCAGAGATAAAGAGGGCCCTCTAAGTGAACTGGCTCTACACACAAGACTTGAATCTAGAAACACGACTATGACCGAGATATCATCATGAAAATGTCTCCTCACACCACGATCAATCTTCTTCAGATCAGAATACCTCATCTCCCTTTTCTTTGCCGCTTTTTGCAGTGCAGCTTTTACAAGCCGCCGAGCACTTCCCTGAAGATTGGAATTTAGAAAATTTAGTTGCATTCCCAATAAGCTCAACGTTGAAATCCATCAACATTCAGACCAACATCAACCATATTAATGCCAGCAACACAAAGAACATACACGAAAGGAAATTTGAAGTATAGACCAAATTCATTCAAATGTGATTACTCAAAAAATAATTGTTGTTTGTTAATCTGATAGCTTTTATTAAGGACTTGTGCTTCTAACAGTGCTTTATTTCCATTTTTAATTTCTCTCAGAATAATGTAATTTTAGATGCAATGACAACTGCGTATCACCAAAAGGAGTACATTATAATTACAGCTTTCAATGCAGTAATGCCATGATTTGCAAAGAGAGAATACCAGGATATATTGTTTCAGTTTGTAATATGCTTAAAATATAGACATCCACAGCCTAAGGAAATCAGACCAATTTTCAATCCATGACTGTATATAAATAATTTTAAGAAATTAAAAGAAGAATAAGATATGTTATGCTTTCAAGTGAAGGATCATACTTTGCGAGAGCTATTTTGGACGATATCAACTGCCTCTTGATTGCTAAGATGTTCCCAAAGACCATCAGAAGCAAGTATGAGAAATTGATCATGTGGCTCGAGTTCATGCACTGAAATTGATGGATCCGCGCTCAATATGGGCCTTTTAAAAGGTTCTCGCAAACGAAATTTTGCATACAATGGCTCTTTATTGTACTCAGCATTTTTGAGATATAAATCGCCAATAGATCTCGAAATCTGTCAGATTAATATAAAAGATTAAAAACATTCCCATAACATTAAATACAAGTTCTGCAAGGTAAAGAAATAAATTAATTGGAAGAACAGGAATCCGGGCAAAGCACGTAATGCAGGATAAAAACCTAGCCTTGCAGTTAGATGATACAATAGGAAGTTTAATCCTTCATCCATCCCTCATTAAGCAAACCAAAACAGAAGGATAAGGTATTTGGGATATCAAAAAGATAGCCACAACTGGGGGAAACAATCACAGACTTTTCATTCACTTCAGCTTCAGTGAGTGTAAAAACTTAAGACAAAAGCCAGTATAGACTTGGCAATAAGCTCATATATACCCTACAAATGAATGAGAATAGAATACGAGTGCAATATTGCTTTTTGTATTTGACCCAGAGGCAAGGTGAGACCACACACTCGCGAAGTAGAGTCTAGAGCACACTTGTTATCATTCTCTGACACATACCTGTATCAGACCCTTTACACGCCATACATTATGCTTCAAAACTACTATCTGTGGGTCATCCGGATGCATCGAATGCAATTCCTGTCTGACAGACTCAATACTTGCATTATGCTCAGCTGAAAGCTGAAGGGCTAGAACCTCTCCTGTAGCCTTGACAAGTCTCCCCAAAACAGCCCGGGAATCACCAAGGTTGGCAACATAAAGGGTACCATCACAGATCACCCCAACCAGACAGCAAGATCCAACAGAAGACATCTGCGGTTTCGTTAGCCACTGGTTAGCAACTAGAGAAAGGAAACCCTCTTCTGTTGCTTGAAACGCTTTTCGTATTACATCAACAGACATGGAGTTTTGTTCAGCTGCAAACCCTGCAATATTTAAGTTGCAGAGTAATCAAGATCAAGCTATGAAACTACTAATTCTACAACACTCTCGGCAAGCTACCCTGTAGAACTACCAATCAACTTATGCAACTTAATACTTGGCAGATAAGCAGTTTAGTAAAAAAAAAATAAAAAATCCAATATGCTTACTCTTTAGATGCTGAAAGAGGTGATCATTGATATACCGTGAAGTTTCAGGCCCACCATGACCATCATATACCCCAGCAAAAGTTCCATAGGGGCCAGAATCAAGCAAGCTTAGAGAACCCGACTCAATCTGGCTTTGATCCTCCAGCAAATTGTTGGCCTGAACAACTGCCATAGAGAACTCACCAAGTAAGTGTTGTCCACTGTCCTTATACCAAAGAAGTCCATCTTGCCTTCCAGCTGAATCTGAACCACTGTTTACATAACGGTCCGACGATGGCCGGCAACATGCCTTCAAGAAATTTATCAACCTTGATAACATCCCTCATTTCACCTTTGCTTACCACCAATTCCTCAACATCCAAACGGATGCAAAAGCTGTGGAACTAAAAACTTTCACAACTAACACTACTCCCTTGTTCTGCAATTTGGAAACAACAATATAACAAGAGATTCAGATAGATAACAACTTTAACTATCACAAAAGACAGCCAAGATCATATCTTTATCAACAAAACCAAGAAGAACAATAATACAGTATGCTTGAACACAGTGCCAAAACCAGAAATTTCGTCAAGGATGTTCAAGATTTAATATGTATATATAAAAAAGAGTAGCTTTTGATCTATAAATGCAGTATAATTTTCACTACACAAAAGTACAATATTCCGACAAAGGGTGTTCAACTAACCCCCCCACCCCCACCCACCCTTCAGTCCATGTAGCTCCATCACTGCTTGAACAAAGCCCATAATCCCAATTTCAACAGGGTCAAACTAACCCATTACAGTCCAAAAAATAAAGGGGTCAATTTTAAAGTTGAAAAAGCCAAAACCCAGTAAAACCATACCAAGTTCACATCTTTAACAATTACTCTCCTTATTAATGAAAAAAAAAAAAAAGGAAGAAAGACTCACAGTTGTGATTAGGCCTTATATACTATATTTTCCAGTAAATTACTGAACCACACAGTGTAAAAATAACGGAAGTTTGATTAAAACGTAGCAATATATGTGGGTTCTGAAAGTGTTAGATCTACAGATCCATTAAAAATCAACCACTGATTATGTAAAATATATGGTTAAAGAATATCAATACAGGAAAAAAAAAAAGAAAAAGATTAAGTCTTTTCCCTGTTCTTTGGTTTGTTTTTTCAGTTTTTGTTTTTCCTTTCTCTCTATTTGTTTTTGCAGTTGAAGGTGTAGAAGAAGAGGAGATGAGAAGAGAAAGGAAACGAAGCAGAAGATAAAAGAACTAAAAAGAAAGCCTATTTTTTTTCTTCTTCTTTTGTGAGTCAGTGTTGTGACTTATTTATTTGCTTACTTCCTCTGTTCTAATTTAGATAACACAATTAGCGTTGACTTGAACTTTCTTAAAAAAATATTTATTAAGAATTTATTTTAAAAATATATACATTTTAAGAATTATATTTTAAAAATATAAATTTAAATATATACATTTTATATAATCATTAAATGATAGAGATAGTATTGAAAAAATAAAATAAAAAAAATTAGTTTAAAAAATGAGATAACTAAATTGAAACAAATATTTCTAACAAGAGGATTAACTAAAACGAAGCGGAGGAAATATAATTTTAGTATATTTTTTTTAAAAAAATTTAAGTTATTTAATATTAATTATTTTCTATTTTATAAAAATTAAATTATCTATATACAAATTCAATCAAAAAATTAAAAGTTTGAATATTGAAATTTTAAAGATGCTACAAAAATTATACAACAACAATATACCCAGTGTATTCCTACCAAATGGGGTGATAAAATTTATGCAGTTCATATCACTACCTCAGATGAAGTACAGAGTTTGTTTAAAGATGCTACATAAATTATGAGTTTTTTTTTTTTTTGACCCTTTGTTAGTGGTCTCTGCTTCCTCAATGACTTGAACCTATCTTTCCACTTCTTTCAAGATTTAAATTCAAGATCTTAAAATCGAAAGTAAAGAATATTTATCATCCGATCAATTCACTAAAGTGTGACTGAACCAACTAAAGAGAAAGTCTCCTTTTTCTTTTCTTTTTTTTTATGTTTTGTATTTTGAGTTTTTCTCTTCTCTCTATTTTTCTTACTTGCCTTTTAAAATCAATTCTCTTCTCTCTTTTGTGTTTCTCAGCAGAGGAAAAAACCTTTCAAAAAGAAAAGCCATCAAAATCGATGGCTGAAAATGCAAATGGATTGCCAATTGCCATGGGCTCCACCTTATTATAATAAGACACACAGAAAAATAACTACACTTCCAATATTTATTGATACTTAGCAAAACTAAGAAACTGTATAACCTATAAATGTAGAATGTAATATATGTAATAGAATTAATACTACCTCAAGAGTTTTTATTCATATTTAAGTTTTACTTCTTCTTGAAGTAAAGTTAAAATATAATCATATATAATTGCTTTTTAAAAAAAAAAAAATAATTCAGAAGAATATAAATTTCTTTCATATTTGACTATTACCATTTCGATGGAAAAGTTTTAGACATCAATAAAGTAAAAGATTTGTCTTTTTCATAATAACATTCACAATATATTTATCAAAATCTTATTTAAGGGGAGATCAATTTTCTTACTAGATTTTACCGTTTTTATATTAGTTTACATAATATGTAGGTCACTTTACTTGACCAAATCATATCAAATCATATATTTTTTAGTATAATCTTTTTTTATCGTTTGATTTATCACAAATGTGATGTGCAATTATTAATTTTCACATGACACCCTAATTACTTCGATCCCGACACCTCTTTCTATATAAAACTTCTTTTCATATAAAAAGAAAATGATATTATTTGCACTATTGGTACTCTCTCTGCTCCATGTTAGTTGATCATTTTTCTTTTACACGCTTGTTAAAAAATTATAAATAAGAAGATAATTTTATCAATTTACTCCTTAAAAAACTTCTTGGTAACTTTTATAAATAAGTGTGAACACTTTCAAAAATAATTAATTGTAAGGTTAATATGAAAAAAAATTAATTAATAATTTCTTGATTTAGTAAAATAAACAATTAATATGAGATGACTATTTTTAATAAGATGACCAACTAATATGAGATGGAGAGAGTAATTTCTAACAAAGTTTAGAAAGCCAACAACATGTTTTCCCTTAATTTAATAATTATGATATGTTATCTTTTGGTTAAGCACGTGCGCTCATATAGCAAGAATATAATGCTACTCTCTCTCGACACTGTGTTCATAATTACTTGTTCATTTTAACTTGATACATCATATTAAAAAATAAAATAATAATTTTATTATATTATTTTTAATTATTAATAGATGTTTATTCATGAAAATAAAAAGAAAAATTGAAGTTGAGTTAGAGTTGGAGTTGAAATTGTGTTTGACCATGAATATAAATTGGAGTTATTTTAAAAAATTTGTGAGAAGAAATGGAATGAAAAAAAGTTTTATTTTCACTTTTCCAAATACAACTTGTTGATTTGAAATTCTCATGGCCAGACATTAACTTAAAATTATATTTGAAATAAAGTGAAAAAAATTCTCAGCAAAACCCAGAAATTTGTGTGTTGTCCCTCTTGCCCTCAAAGGTCCAGCTGATCATCACCAAATTGAAGAAAATTTTCAGGCAATATATCGTCAGTAATGAACAGTCATAACAAACCTGCTGGGTCAAAAGTTTTGATTGCAATAGCTAACTTTCATGCATCTACTACCATTAATTACTATTATTTTTTCCCTATCTGGAATGCCCAATATGTCAATACAACTACACTGGTTATTACGTAGTACTCTTGCAATATAAAGAGTATAACTCTTGCCAAAAATAAAAAAATTACGCTATAAAATCACTTAAAAATAAATTACATGTATAACTATAATATGATTATATTAGCTGTTACATTAGATTACATTATATTGATGATAGTGTCATAGAGTTTTCTATACTAATATATTGTAAGTGTACATAAATTAATTGATGTATGCGTGTATATTACTATACAAGCTCTTATTTGTTTACATTTCAGTACTACAAGATTACTTGATGGATGCTCTCTCAACTCTTACTTGATGGATGCTCTCTCAACTCTTCTCATAAAAAATTTAACATCAAATTTATTTTTAAAATCTTGTTGAATTTGCACGAGAGCCATCACGTTTATTTTGCTGACGATAATATATAAACAGAAAATTATCTAATTAATCCTGTTTTCACCTAAGTTGTAAACCAAATAACACGAGATAGATAGAGTCTCCATCATTTTTCTATAAAAGTGAAAGCTATACAATATGATAAAAAATTTCATTTTTCGTGATTCAAATTATTTTTTTAAAAAAAATAAGTACGTTGGCATGTTTTCTTGAAAGCTGTGATATTAGAAAGTACGAATTTGGGTGGCAATATCATGCATATAATACTATTGCAGAATTAACGATCTCATGGCAGATATGATTTGGTGGAAAGACGTCATTGAGGAGCTCACACTGTGCCGTATATGATTTAAGTATAGGTATATGTTAATTAGTTGATTTAGTTAAGTAATACATTGTAAATTATTTTTATGCTATCTGATCACTTTCAACCTATTGTTTATTGTTTATAATAAACGAGATTATTAATCATAATTAAGGGTCGGACTAGCTGCTAGGAGGATGGGTCAAAGAACGAAGACGGACAAACTTCTAAAAAAATGCATATACGGTATGTCATTTTAATTAGACGAATCTCACATCAGGAAAAAAATAAAATGAAGAGTTTAATTTAATTATATCATTTTAATTAGAGGAATCGCACATCAGGAAAAAATAAATGAAGAGTTTAATTTGATCATATGATTTCACACTTTTGGAGTGAATGAAGACGCATAGCAACGGACAAATCAATAAAGTTTGTATGTTCTAGGCGAACAATATGTGTGAACTTGGATTGTTACAATTAACCTAAAAATAAGGTAAGTATATGACGCGCTTGGACAAATTAAAATGTTATGACATGGATACAAAGGATATATCATCAAAAGTTGTGGTGTGATAAGTACTATTCCATACCCTTAACTTGACAAAAAGCTTTGTTTTTTTTTTTTTAAAAAGAAAACTCTTTTTCAAGAAAAGAATGAAGGCACTATCAAAGAATGAGGTGTAGCGGATGAGACTATTCCTTCTTTAATTAAAGATTTCGATTTTGAGTTTTGAATATGAAAAAATTATTGATAAGGAGCGTTTCTTTCCGATAAGCCCACGCGATTCAAATTAATCGAGCTTCTATATGGATATCATAGAGTATTAGATTAAAGAAAAAAGAAAAAGCGAAAGGCGTGAAACAAAGCTGTTATTTACGCTGATCATTTTTAGTTTTTAGATTATTTTTTTTTGGTCAAAGACTTAAATATCTAATCTATTGGAATTCTTCTTGTCGTGATCAATATTGAAACTTCAAGATTAATTTAGGTTTTTTCCCAGATCAGCTTACAAATAAAAAAAATCCCTCTCTTTCTTACTTCCTTTCTTTTTCTTTTTTCTCTTTTTTGGAGGAGGAAGGAGGGGTAGGGGTTTGTGGGGCGGGGGGGGGGGGGGGTTACGTCTTTACAATACTTTTACTGCCCATTATTTATGATCTCAAATCATAGCAAACTCCATTTCTTTTGATGCACGTACATACTACACTTACTTTAGATGTACGTATAATAAGTACCTTCCTTTTACCAGAATAATTGATTGGAATTAATGCATACATTGACTATTCTCAAGTTTATCTATATGTATGAGAAGAGAAAGTTAGTGATCCTAATATGTACCATCTCAAACCTGAAGTTTTCACATGTTCGAAGAAAAAAAGGTCGAAGTCACTATTAAAAAGAGATCATGTGTTTAATGTGGTATACGACTATTTTTATACTTTCTCCGTTTTATTTTATGTGACCTACTTTTCTTTTTAATCCGTACCGAAAAGAATATCACATTTTCTTATTTGATAACTTTTAAGAGTACAATTACACTTTTACCCTTACTGGTCCTACTTATAAGGTCTCACTTAATTAAAAATAATAGTAGTATATTTTTAATAAAGAACAATTTAGTAAACATCACCAAGTCTTTCCTTATTTATTAAACTCCGTGTCCGATTAAAGTAGACCACATAAAATGGGACGGAGGGAGTAAAGATTAAATCTCAGTTGTCAAACTCAAAACAAAATTTACCTCAATTAATTCAATAAAGGCATGTTTTGGTCAAATTTTTAAAATTTATATATTTAAAAGATACAAAAATAATATACCCAGTGTATTCCCATAAAGTGGATTTGAGGAGGGTAAAGTGTACGCAATTTATACCACTACCTCAGATAAAGTAGATAGACTGTTTTTGATAGATTCCCGACCCAGAATATATTTAAAAGATTTTTATTATAAATATTTTTAGAAAAATACTTTAAAAAAGTAACAGTTTTTGTTTGAGTAATTAACTTAAAAGTAATTATCAATATTTGGTCAGAATCTTGTGCTTGGCCGATATAGTAAAAGTAGTTTCTGGAAAGAAAAAAGTCACTACTTTTTAAAAATAAATTCTACTACTTCTCAAAACACTTATGTTTTCTAAAAACTTAATGAAACGCATCAACTTTCTAAAGTAAATACTTTTTTATTAAAAAAATATATATGTATGTTTAGTTTCTCATTAGATTTGGCTTAACACGCTAATATACATATGTAGGAAATGAATACCTGATAGAGCCGACCAAGCTACATTTTTTTTATTTGGTTTAATTGAACAGGCTTGTGATTATCATCAATTCAACACATTATGCTTTTGATGATGAAATTCCATTTTTTTTCTTTTTTTAACTCGTCAAGTAATTAATTATTTATGTACGGACCAAATCAACCTGTTATATATATGCTTTACAAGAGTAGCTTGTTCTTTTTAATATAAACTAATCTACATGTTGTCATTATTATAGTGTCTGCTTCATCCTTTAACCAAAAATTGAAGGTTGTAATTAATGTCAACCCATGTGATTATGCATTAAGCAGCATGATATATCATTTCTTTATTAAAAAAAAAAAAGGTAAATGTCAGGTGCAAATTTCCTTTTTGATCTTGAATATTACGTTATTTATAAGTAGATATGGAGTTTTTGGTCTCGATTCGACGTCATGAATTAATATCAGCAGACTAGTTCCTTAGAAATGCCTTCTTTTTTCTTTTGTTTGAAATTTTTAATTCTAGTTTTGAATGGTTCTCATAACTAGCATTAGATTTGTTGACCAAAAAAGGTGAAGAGTTTTATGTTTTGCTTCAAAGGATGATATTATTAATACTACGTACGTATAACGTATGCATATGATCATATTACATAATGGGACTTTTCTAGATGTTTTAGTCTGATTTAAGTCTGCTATATAATATTTTAAAACAAAATAGGGAGGAAAATGTGGAGGTGAAGAAAAATATATTATGGAAAACAACGAACGATAAAGGTCAGAAGGTGCAATCGCAAATTGTGGTCTGTGGAGTCAACAAAGAAAAGGAAAGTTGAAACAGCACTGGAGTCCATAGGAAACACCTAATTATGAGAGGTTTGAGGCAGAGCACTGAAACTGAAGATTTGCAGGCAACAATATATATTATGATGGGGTAAAGTAAGATACGGTAAGATATGATACCCACGTTCAAGTAAACCTTCACATTCTGGATATATATACGAAGATCTCAACGTCCAATCACTTGAACCTGACATTTGTGGTGAAAAAAGAAGACGATTGATAACAAATTAAATAGGAATTAATGGACAAAGGGAAGAAAGTGAATTGTTTATTCTCGCAACAGACAATTGCATGAATAATGGAGGCAGGGAAACATTTACCAGTACTTGTTGTTAAATGCGCGCATGAGCCTCTTAAGTCTAAACAATTTTGCGCGAGTTGAATTATGATTCATTTAACTCGTTTCAACCTGTTCAAACTTGATCCCGTCCATTAATTTGACAGCTCTATTGCAACTCTCTCTATTTGCATTTATAATTGTACTATTACGCTTGTAAATTTTAACATAAATCCTGACAGTTTGGAGCTTAATTATAGAAAATTTTGAAATTTTGCGTAAATACTAAAAATTTTGATTTTGAATTTATCGGGCTACATAATTAACTCCCGATACACTCATTTGCTCAAAGATCTGTGATGGATGTACTATTGGGTTCAACTGAACTTGCTATGTTCAACAGAAACTCAGATATGGGCCTTAGAATCGTTTTCGGCCCTTTTGAAAAAAGTCGGGTGATCACTATTGGGCCTCGGTTGTGTGAGCGTCAACACGTAACAATACTCCCTCCGTTCATAAATAAATGATGTTTTAGAATTTTCATTTTATTTCTAAATAAGTGATATTTTTTGCTAATCAAGAAGATATTAATGATGTTCTTTCAATTTTATCCTTATTTAAATAAAGAAAATTTTGCCTAACATAGAAACTGCTACTAAAGAATTAATATAGTTTTTTCATGATATTTATTAAAGGTAAACTAGTAAAAATACTTTTTTATTTTCTAATGATGTGTTTGGATGCTTGTACCCATTGTATTATTACTACAAATATCATGTTTGTTTTGATTGTTACTTAAATTTTATTTTGTCACATCATTAATTTTCATCCTTAGGTAACGATGAAATGTCTTATTTTATATACCGACCGATTTGGTTGGATTACGTCGTTACCTTATTTTTTTTCCTTCTCATTTTACCTTTATTTATTATTTAATAATCTTATTTTAATATTTATCCTACCTTTTTATATTTGCCTTACCCAGTAACCTACTTTTCTAGTAGGTTTATCCTTCAAATTATTACTGTGTGAAATTATGTATCAATGAAAAACGATACAATTTATCCAAATATTATATTTATTAAACAATACAGTATAATACAACACACCACAACACAATATGATGAAACAATACGTATTAACCATCCAAATAGAGTGCAAAGGAGTGTACCAAAGTTAAAAACATACTCTCTCCGTTTAAAAAAAAATGATCTAGTGTGACTTGATGAGAAGTTTAAGAAAATAAAGAAGGTTTTTGAATCTTGTGGTCCTAAATTAAAGTTATGATAAATATATTAAAATATTTTTAAATTATGTTATTTTAAATATGCCATGTGAAAAGTTGAAATTAAAATATTATAAAAAGATTATTTTTTTTAAACGAATTAAAAAAGAAAGTAACGGAGGGAGTACTTATTCAGCGAGGGTGTCCCTTTTTCCTTCCCACGTGGTTAAAGCAATTAAAAAATACCAATTGTGTCATTAACAGGTTATTTTCTTAATTTTACACCTAAAATGAGATCTTAACAGCAGAGGGATTGGGATTACCTTTCCACATTCTCCAGTTTCTCCTCACCTTTTCTGGTCAATCGACCCGCCAAAACCCTAACAGTCCAGTAGATGAATCTCAAACATATTCAAATGAATATGATCCCATCTAGTTTCTCTGCTGACCCACCTTCCATGGCAGCCAACTCCACCTTCTCTCCTCCGCCGTCCCCCGGCGATGGGGACTTCAATTACAACGTCGATTGGTACGGCAACATCCAGTACCTGCTCAATATCTCCGCCGTTGGAGCTTTAACTTGTCTCCTTATTTTCATCTTCGGTAAGCTTCGAAGCGACCACCGTCGCATGCCCGGCCCCACTGCTATTGCCTCTAAGCTCCTCGCTGCCTGGCACGCAACTGGCGTTGAAATCGCCCGACACTGCGGCGCCGACGCTGCCCAATATCTCCTTATTGAAGGCGGTAGCTCCGCCCTGCTATTATTGCTCGCAATTCTTGCTCTTGCTGTTATGCTGCCGTTGAATATTTATGCTGGTAAGGCTCCTATGGCTGATCAGTTTTCGAAAACTACGATTAATCATATAGAAAAAGGCTCTCCTTTACTCTGGATTCACTTTATATTTGTTGTTATTGTTGTTGTTTTGGTACATTATGGTATAACTGAAATACAAGAAAGGTTGAAAATTACTAGGCTTAGAGACGGATATGGAAATCCAAGTAGCCCTGGTACGAATGCCAGTGCAATTTTTACTATTATGGTGCAGGGTGTACCTAAGACCTTAGGTTTTGATAAGACACCTTTGGTGGATTATTTTCAGCATAAATATCCGGGAAAGGTGTATAGAGTAGTTGTGCCTATGGATTTGTGTGCGTTGGATGATTTAGCTACAGAGTTGGTGAAGGTTCGGGAAGATATCTCTAAATTAGTGGCGAGAATTGAGTCGCGGGGTTATTTGAATGAGGGTGAGGAAGATGAGGATGATAATGATAGTGTGAATGGGCGGGGTTTGTTAGAGCGACTGTGTTTTCTGTGGAGAAAGTCCAAGGATACGTGGTATCGTGTTATGGACCAATTGGGTTTCTCGGATGAAGAGAAGTTGAGAAAATTGCAAGAGTTGAGAGCTGATTTGGAGATGGAAATGGCATCTTATAAAGAAGGGCGGGCAAGAGGAGCCGGTGTAGCTTTTGTGGTATTTAAGGATGTCTTTACAGCTAATAAGGCTGTCCAGGACCTCCGAAATGAGAAGAGGAGGCGATATGGTCGATTTTTTTCAGTCATTGAGTTGCAACTACAGAGGAACCAGTGGAAAGTAGAGAGTGCTCCTTTAGCTACTGACATATACTGGAACCACTTGGGATCAACAAAGTTCTCTTTAAGGTTACGCAGAGTGTTGGTGAACACGTGCCTACTGTTGATGTTGTTATTCTGCAGTTCCCCACTTGCTGTGATTAGTGCCATTCAAAGCGCAGGGCGAATAATCAATGCTGAAGCAATGGATCATGCTCAGATGTGGCTGAACTGGGTGCATGGCTCGAGCTGGCTAACAACAATAATATTTCAATTTTTGCCTAATGTTCTGATTTTTGTGAGCATGTACATTGTTGTCCCTTCAGTTCTTTCTTATCTTTCAAAATTTGAACGTCATCTTACTGTATCTGGTGAGCAGAGGGCTGCACTACTGAAAATGGTTTGCTTCTTTCTGGTAAATCTCATTCTCCTTAGGGCGCTGGTTGAATCATCACTTGAGGGTGCGCTCTTAAGTATGGGTCGCTGTTATTTGCGTAGAGAAGATTGCAAAAAGATTGAGCAGTACATGACTGCTTCCTTTTTGACGAGGACATGCCTTTCGTCTCTTGCATTTTTAATTACAAGCAGCTTCTTGGGCATATCTTTTGATTTATTAGCTCCAATTCCTTGGATTAAGAAGCAGCTTCAAAAGTTTCGAAAAAATGACATGCTTCAGCTCGTACCAGAAAGGATCGAGGACTATCCACTGGAAAATCAAGACATTGATAGTTTGGAGAGGCCCCTGATTCATGAAAGAAGTTCAACCGTGGTTGCTGACAACAACGGATTTTTAAATGATGCCTCTCCAAATGAACTTGATTTCCCAGGACAAGATTTGTCTGAATACCCTCCAGTCAGCCGAACCTCACCAGTTCCAAAGCCGAAGTTCGATTTTGCTCAATATTATGCCTTCAATCTGACAATATTTGCCCTGACCCTGATCTATTGTTCGTTTGCTCCTCTTGTGGTTCCTGTTGGTGCAGTTTACTTTGGGTACAGGTATGTGGTTGACAAGTACAATTTCCTGTTTGTATACAGAGTGCGAGGTTTCCCTGCTGGTAATGATGGGAGGTTGATGGATACTGTATTATCTATCATGAGGTTTTGCGTTGACTTGTTCCTCCTCGCGATGCTACTTTTCTTTTCTGTACGAGGAGACTCATCGAAGCTTCAAGCCATATTCACACTTGGATTGTTAGTGATGTATAAAATTTTGCCGTCTGATAATGATGCTTTTCAGCCAGCTTTATTACAAGGCGTACAGACTGTTGACAACATTATCGAAGGGCCGACTGATTATGAGGTGTTCTCACAACCTACATTTGACTGGGATAGATATAATTCATGACTTGTGAATAAAATCAAAGATTTGTGTTGAGATTTGTATATATATTCTTATTTGTAATTGGATGTGTTTCTGCATCAATCAGATCTCTCCTCTTTCTTGGTCATCCTTAGGTGGAACGATTAGTTGGACACAGATATTTGGCTTAGGACCACAAGAACATATGTTATAATGTTTAACCTGGTTCCACCGTATTAGTAGTCTGCACTTTTAGGAACAGGTCTTGTCTATATTGTTGTGTTTGACGACAGGACGCCTTCAATTTATCATAGTGTGAGATTATAAAGTTAGTTCTCACTGCTATTCTGTATCCATAATGCAGCATGGGCAGATCAAGTTTTGACCAATCTACTGAGTGAATAGATGTTTAGCCCAACATCTGCTCAAGTTACTTGAGCATTGTTGCGTGTTTGGTTCATTGCTCTGCGGAGAAACATTATATATCGTTGGTTTTCTCAAAGTACTGGTTTTATTTAACTAGTTTTTAATCTGTTCATTGTACTAGCAAATTGATGTAGCCCTGTTTGTTTGTCCTCACTTTGCAGCATTGTAGGATTGTCCATTTCCTAGTAGTTGTAACAGCTGTAGTGTGGTTTTTTAAGTTAAAAATATTGCTTTACAACCAAGAAGATTAGTTTTAAAAACAAGGTTCTATGGAGAAGGTTTGATTTGTTTGCTGTTTCCTCGTGCGTTCACGTTTGCATATGATTGGTGTCGTTGTTGTCCAGGTCAATCATATGCCAAAATAGGTAGTAATATGTTAGTTAAACGAAACCATAATGCATTTTTTTCCTTTTTTCTACGTTAGTTAAATGAAACCATAATGCATTGTTTTCCTTTTTTCTTTTGTTACTAGAAGGTGAGGAATCAGTTCGTTAAACATACAATGGTTTAGAAATAATGATATTCATTGTATATGCTCTTGTCAAGGAAAGAAGAAGAGAAAAAAAAAAAAAAAAAAAAAAGAATAGGTTAAATGTATATTGTGCGTGTTTGTTACAAAATCAGATTGTATCTTACGTCAAATGACGGATCAAGTTAAAGTTGGGCCATTCAAATATGTGGTGTATCAGAACGTTACTCAACTCACTCAAGACCACTTGTCAAACAATTCCTTGTTACAAATGGATTTAAAAACATCGGTGAATTAATTCCCTGGTAAGGTTAATTTTGTTGATAGAGGAAACATTGAATGGTCAATTTAGGTTCTTCCAAGTGTGAGGCTTCCTAAATTATATCACTTGTCCAACTCGTGATATGTTGGACGAGTAACCTACAGCTTAGCTAAATTTTTCTCGACAATCATACTTGTAGGTAGGGGTGAACAAAATCGAATTGTAAATCACACCAAAAATGCAAATTGAAAAAAAAAAAAAAAAAAAAAGAGACTGTTAGTTTGGAGTTGGAAAAAAAATCCGACTATGATTGGTTTGGTTTTAACTAAAATAGGTCAAACCAATTCGAACCAACTCGATATTACCTTTGTACAGTTTTTAAAAATATTTAATACGTAAAAATATATATTATGATTTAATTTATAAATATTTCTTAAACTTTTTTATTGTTTTATCTTTCAACATATTATTTCAAGTTTAAACTTAGAATTTTGAATGATCCAATAAGTTGTATAGCCCGTAAATATTATTAACTCAAATAAAGCTCAAATCACTACTAATGCTAATAAAAATATTCAATTAATATCTCGTCTAATTTTTCCTTTTAAGGAATGACAATAATGTTGGATATCTATTATTTAATTTTGCATAAATACATAACCTAAATTTATTTTTCTATTTAATATTTAGTTTTATTTTTTTAAGAAACACCTAAGATAGTTATATCTTGCTAGAGCTAAAGAAATAATTGAAGCCCAAGTTAATTATATGTTTGTATGAAGACTTTACCGGAAAAAAATCCGAAAAACCCGAGAAAACCGAAAAAATCCGAAGTTGAAAAACTCGAATTTTATTGATTTGATTTGGTTTATAGATTTAAAAATCCGACGCAAATAATTTTGTTTGATATTTAAAAAACCCGACCAACCCAGTCCATGTACACCCCTACTTGTATGATTAAAGAAGTTCAATTTTAGCAAACGTATGTATAAGTTTTAAATTAACAGATTACTTTCTCAAAACGTAATCAGAGTATTGCGTTAAAATTATGAATGCAATAAGTCTTGGGAAACCTAAATACTTGGACCAAATGAATTATAATAGGTAAGATGAGAAATTTGAGTAGGAATAGGAAAAAATAAAGTCTAGTCAAAGACCTTACCCTATGTAAAATCTTGTCCAAGCAATTAAATTGCCTCATTCAACCTTTCACCATAACTAACTCTGTACAAGCCCAGTACACTTAACTAATCTCTATTTTATCTCTCTCTTTCTCCTCTTCTTTGAAACAAAACATGTGGCCCATGTTAACTTATGGTAATAAAATGTGTGATTAGCATTTTCCAGAAAGGTATAAATAAGCAGGGCCAGTTACAGAAAGTGTCACAAGTTATCGTACTTGTGACATTTAATTAGTAGAACAAATGCACTTTTCTATGTTAATTAATTATAGAGAGACAGATGTATCATTCTTCAGTGAAGAACATTTTTGTTGAGGAGAAAAATCATGTAGGAAATGATGTGTCACCTATTTGCCCTAAGCCTAGAAAACTTGGATCCAATACTCTTCCTGAATTCCTCAAATCACTAAATTGCAATGATAACAGGTACAACTACTTAAATCTTTTACTCCCATTTTTCACACTTTAAAATATTTTATCAAAATGAGATTTCTTGAGAAATAACATTTGGAAATTCACTTGATCAGCCAGAAGAATTTTGATGGAAGAAGTGGGATTCTCAACATTGTTGCAGAAAAGGTTAGTCATCTAACAACTTTAAATTTTGTATGCGCTTATGACAGTGGCGAAACTAGAAATTTCATCAAGGATATTCAAGATTTAATATGTAAATATAAAAAATAGCTTTTGATCAATAAATGCAGTATACTTTTCACGATATAAAGTATAATCTTTTGATGAAGGGTGTTCAACTGACGCGCCCCTTCAGTCTATGTAGCTCCGTCCCTCGCCTATGATATTTCACGTGATTCTTTCTTACTTTTGCAAGTCTATTATGCTTTTTATTTTGATAGCAATAGCAGATTACTAGATTTTCTTAATTAACTAACTTTTTTTTTCTTTCTAAAATGCAGACAAAGGATGGAAGAAATTCACCATCTTGTTACTCAGGATCTCCTCCAGGGAGAACAAGTAATCCTTTGGTGCACGATGTACAATTTATTAAGCAGATGGAACATTTTTCACCTTTAACAAGAACTAATTTGTCTGACAAATTTGGTTTTACCTCTGTCTCTCCAGCTTGAGAAAATACACAAAGATCACAAAATTTTCTTCTTTTTCTTTTCCACAATTTTGTTTACTTTAACAAGGAGAATGTTAAGATATATAAGAAATTAAGTCCAGAACCCTTTTTGAGGGAGTTACTTTTTTTTTTTTGGTGGGTACTGCAAGAGTGCACTGTTAGATTGTGATGTGAGCACAATTTTATGTAAATATTAGTAGTACGATTTTTTATTAGTAGTACGTGTTAACTTTGAAAGTGACTTGCACTTAAGATAATATTGTTTGTCAATTCAGTGGCTGAGTTTTTTAGACTAGTAAATGTTTACGTATAGCAAATAATGCCTCGAGTTCTTTTCTTCTTTTTGTCCAAAATTTTGTGCATTATCTGAGATTTTGTTTATAATGGAGAATTCAAGACAAAGTTATTTATATATGGATTTTTTTTTGCTTTTGGAAAATCGAATTTTTATTATCTTTAAATAATAATAATAACATTTTCGACATAATCGAACATGTGAGGTATGAGAAGGGTGATGTACATGCAGTCTTATCCCTGCAATAAACCCTCAGTTTAAATAAGACATGCTTGTGTAGAATAGAACAAAAACAACAACACCATAATACGATAATGAAAGCAAAGAAATTAAGATACCCATTATCCATCGTCAGTATAAAATGAAAAAGATAGCCTAACATCCATTAGGATTTAATAAGAAAGAGAAGAGCAAAGATTTGTTTTTTTTTTTTTTTTTTAAATTAGAACCGCTGAAAGCCTAAGGAGTCGTTTGGTAAAGTGTATAAGAATAATATAAAATATGATGTATTAGTACTGCTTATATTAATAATATTTGTGTTAGTTATGCTTGCATTAGTTATATTTACATTTTTCTTATGCAGTGTTTGATTTAGTGTATTAAAAGTAACATGAATTGCATAATTTCTTTTAAAAAATACATTTTTTACAAAAATACCCTCCATATATATGGTGAAAAGGATGTAGAAAAGATTTTGAAGGATAATTGTGTCTTTAATCATTCTAATGTATGCATTAGATCCATTGCATTACTAATACCATTGATTTTGAGGTATTAGTAATACAGACCTTAATACACAATAACATAGGCTAAAAAAATATACCAAACAAAATATTAGTAATATACAAGACTAATATATACATTATTTTTTTTAATACATTCTATCAAACCACCCCTTAGTGAAAATGTAATGGGGAAAATAGAAAAAAGAAGATATCAGTATCACAAAACACAATTGAGCCGTCAATGAAATCAGGAGGAATCTAAATTCATTTTTCTTATTTTGTAATGAAAACAGATAAAGAAACCGTAAAGAAATGAGCTTTCTGACTTGGGTGTCCACAAATTTACACTCTTCCAAACAAAATTATTTCCTCCAAGTTAGTGGGGTCATCTAAATTTTAAAAAATTAAGATCTAAGTAAACGTGTCAGTTCAAAGAGATAACAAAAGAACATACTAATAGTATAAATTATTTTTCAAACAATATACTCTATAAAGTTGAAGAATATTAAATATTCATGCCCCACATGAAAAGAAAGAAACAAAAAAGGAGCCGCTTAAAAAGGTGTCTGTCTCGTCCTTTGTCATGCAAATACAATATTAGTATATTACATTTCATTAAAACACTTTAAAACAGTCTGCCAGCTTATTATAAAATTTACAAACAAAAATTAACACACAAACAAAGAACAACGTTACATAATTACTAGTGAGTAGAGAAAAGGTGCCAATTTCCAACTATACAAATCTCGGTGGTTGAATTTTGCCTCAATGTAACATCCGACAATTGGACTCAACTCGTATATTTGACACCTTTATTAAAAATTATTGTCACATCACGTGCTTAATTATATAAAATTATATGTTTTATTCTTTAAATATATTGCTTTTTAATTTTTGTCATTTAAATGAATCAATCTTTAATTTTTGTCCTTTAGCAATCACCGAATGATAGGTAAAGTATGTGATGTTAAATAAACAATTCCTTAACTCAGGTCCTCGGAGATACCCAAGACAGCTCCCGCATCCTTTATACCCAATAGCACAAGAGTATAAATATATGTTTAATCAGGCATAAAATTTTCAGAAATTGAAGTCACGTCGAACATAATTTCTAAAATATTATGATATAAAAATAAAAAGTTATATTTCACAATTTTCTTTTATTATTATAAATAGTAATAAAAATTAAAAATCACCCCAAAATAGGACAAGCGTACAAATGACCACTATATTATTATTATGATGCTGTGAATTGTGATTGTTGATAGAGTATAAAAGGCCAAATCCATCAAAAAAGCAGGCAAACAATCAAGTGAGGGGAAGCTTTGTCAACTTGGAAAAATTACTACTTTGGGAAAATGAGTCATTGAACAACTAACCCCATGAAGGTCCCAGCCTACTAACTACTATTCACTCCGTTCTATTTTAGTTGGATATATTTTATTTTATATAATAATTAAAAATCATAAATATAGTAATGATTTTTATTATTTTATTTTTTGTCCATATTAACGATATTAATTAGGTATAGAAATGGATATTGAAATTGTAATTAGTTGTAGGAGTAAAATGAAAAAAAGTTAATTAATTCTATCTTAATTTAATAAGTAATTAATTGATATAAAATATTTATTTTTAGTAAGATGATTAACTAAAATGGCACCGAGAAAGTATAATGGAGTAGCTCCATTTTCTTGAACTACAACCTAACATTCTCCTAACAACTGTCAAAATTTACTCTCTTTTCCTTTTCTTGAATCTCCCATCTGTATACCTAACCCAATAAATTTCAGTGGCCATTACAGTTCAAGATCTGAAGTTCTAAGGCAAAAAGAACTTAAAAATGTCTTCTTTTGTTATTTTCTTTCTAACATTGTTCTTGATTTTCCCATTTCGACAATGCAATGGCCATGTTTTCACATTTGAAATGCACCATCGTTTCTCTGAAACTGTCAAGAAATGGTCACTGCAGAAACTTGTTGGTCCACTTCAACATTGGCCTGTCAAGGGAAGTTTACAGTATTATATTCATTTGGCTAACCATGATAGGTTGCTTCATGGTAGGAGGCTTTTCAAATTTGATGGACGACTTACTTTCTCTGATGGCAATTCTACTTTCCGGATCAGCTCTCTTGGATTGTAAAGACCAAAACCCACTTTTTAAATTTTTTTTTCTTGGGAGTATTTTTGTGTTTAATTTTCAAGTTTCTTGCTTTTGTAATGGAAGGATTCTTGAATTTGTTTTTGGGGATTTTTGTAGCTTGCATTACACCACGGTGACTTTGGGGACACCTGGGTTGAAGTTTCTTGTGGCTCTTGATACTGGGAGTGATTTATTTTGGGTGCCTTGTGAATGCGGCAGATGTGCTTCTACTGATGATCCTACACTTTATAGCTCTGTATGTTTTACTTTCCCCCCCTTTTTTTTTTGGGGTATCTTCATGTGGTTGTTATTGTTTTGCTTATTAGTTGCTATGTTTTGTTCACTGTCGATTTTCCTTTTCGTACCTACTTTGATTTGTCGTACTCGAGCTGAGGGTCCTCTGGAAACAGCCTTGGTAAGGTCTGCGTACACTCTACTCTCCCCAGACTCCACTTGTGGGATTTCACTGGGTACATTGTTGTTGTCGTTGTTATATATGTATGAAATGATTGAGTGAAACATTGTGCTGTAACATAAAGGATTGGCTAAAAAGTGCCTTTGACAGCTAGCCCATTTTGTTGCATCCATGAATTCTATGCTGTTTAGGCACAAGATGCATATGATGGAAATGTGAGGAGCTTATAAACTTCATGAAAACTTCCTTTCGACAAAGTAGTAAATGATGACCTCCATTTTCGTGTGAGAAGTGAAAACAACTGTTACTTACAAACCTGCAATAGTATCCGCAAAATTCTGTGCCTTTAGGAATGTGGTATACCATGACTGATGAGCGTAATTAGATGTTCTGATAAGACGTTGGTACAGTTAATTAGAAAATGACCACTTAGAGCATACTAGTTATGGGTTCTGCACTTTTGGATTATTTTGTGAAACAGCCAAAGAGAATTTTGTTACCAAAGTGTCACGAGAGTATGCACGATCATAGATTCCTGTATCTAATTCACTTTTACATTATTCTCAACTGTGAACAGATATCACTTTTATTGCCTAGTTTTCCTGTTGGGTTACCATTTTACTATTAATTGTTCGAATCCATCACAGCCTTACTCATCAAACTTGGTATGTTCATTTTGTTAGTTCCTCCTCTAGGCCGTGGTTTGATGGAATTATCTTCCTCTAATATAAAGATAGTAGCATTAAATATACTGTTAAACTTTGATTTGCAAGATAAATTATAAGGGTGGTTAGACAGACTGTTGGAGAAATGAGATGCATTTTTTTGTGGTTCTCTTATATTGTTTCTTTTTCACTCCTTCTAAAGTGGATTATATTTTTTGCTTCAGGATTTTGAGCTTAGCATATACAGCCTGAACAGATCGTCAACTAGCAAGAAGGTCACCTGCAGTGATAGCTTGTGTACAGAGCGCAATAATTGCCTTGGTGTAGATAACCACTGCCCTTATTCAGTGTCCTATGTCTCCTCAGAAACTTCAACTTCAGGAATTTTGGTGGATGATATTTTGCACTTGAGAACAGAAGACAATGAGGAAAAATTTGTCCAGGCGCGTGTGATCTTTGGGTAAGTATCCTTAACTTCCTTTATCTAATTGATGTCAACTTGTTTGGTCATTGGGTTGATCTCTGCCAGTGTATTTTTAACTGCTAGATGAGTTGTATGGACAAATTCTCAAATTCATTCTCTGATACATGCCAATTTCAAGTGTGCAGTTGTGGACAGGAGCAAACTGGTTCTTTTCTAGATGTTGCAGCACCGAACGGTTTATTTGGGCTTGGTCTCGAGAAGATATCAGTCCCTAGTATTCTGTCTCGGGAAGGTTTTATGGCAGATTCCTTCTCCATGTGCTTTGGTCGTGATGGGGCAGGACGAATTAGTTTTGGAGACAAGGGTAGCATTGACCAGGAAGAGACCCCTTTTAATATAAACCCATTACAGTAAGTGGTAATCACGCCATTAAACACCACCTTAAATTTATTTTTGTCTGGTCCGTCCAAATCTTTTAGATTCACTTAATCATATGCTCTTGTGGTAAACATTTTGCAGCCCAACATACAATGTTTCTGTAGATCAAATACGTGTTGGAACAACTCTTATTGATTCAGGTCTTACAGCACTTTTTGATAGCGGAACCTCCTTTACATATCTTGCTGACCTATCCTATACAAAGCTTTCAGAGAGTGTAGGTATCCTTTTCCGATGGTATTTATTTGCATACATTGTTAGACAATGTTTAAGATTTAAATCTCTTCTTCCTCAATAGTTCCATTCTCAAGTACGAGACAACCAGCGTCCAGCTGATCCAAGGATCCCTTTTGAATATTGTTATGATATGAGGTAATATCTGCTAATACACACACACAAATATCTTATATGTATATTTCGTTCAACCATTTTTATTTTTTTTTCCCTTTTATCATTTTATGATTCATATTGGACAGTCCTGATGCAAATACTAGCTTGATTCCTACTTTAAGCCTAACTATGAATGGGGGAGGCCAACTTCTTGTTAATGATCCAATTATTGTGATATCCATGCAGGTATAATCTTTCAACTATCTTGCTTAATATTTTCTTTATAATTTCAGTTATTGCCTTTCCTGTATATGTACTAAATACTTTCTCCAATGCAGAACCAACTCATGTATTGCCTGGCCGTTGTTAAGAGTCAAGATCTTAATATAATTGGACGTAAGTCTTCCTAAGTGCAACAATGTGTTTGGATTTTCTATTTTCATTTAATTGAACAGAAGTTTCAAGCACATTGTAATGTCTCTACTGCAGCATGAAACAAACAGCTCTGAGCGAACAACATAGTTTACATGGAAAAGTCGATTACACCTTTTGCATTAAAGACTTAGGTTTTGGTGGTCTCAAAAAACGACTTAAGGAAATTGACTTGGGCAATATAGGCAGGAATACCATATGTTAAAAGTTATTTCAAAAAATACTATATGTTAAAAATGAACCTGGGTTCTAATTCAACTCCAAAAGTTAGCATGAGGTGAGGCTTGCCAAGACCATATAAGAAGACAACAACTTATAGGCTCAACAAATGTGGGAATCTCACAGACACACTCTCCCTTCATCCTCCCACGTCAAGCGTTGAACGTTTGGAGCGTGAATAATATAACATTGGGGTGTAACATTGGTTAAACTGAAAATAGTGGTGTTAGAGACAACAGCCGTTTTGGCTTTAATTCCCTGAAATTAAGTGGTTTTCTATTTATGTTTAGGCTTCTGATTAAAATAGAATGGTATGGTAACCTTTTTATAGCATAAAGAGTCCCAACACCTGGTGAAATTGATGCTTCAGGTTCCTGGCAAGTAATTAACTCTCAAGCAATAAAAACACTTGAGCTAATCTCAGCACTCCAAAAGTTTTGGTTGTATATTATTGATCATTTCCAAATTGTGATATCTGACTTTTATTTATCTCACTGATCCTTTTCCAGAGAACTTCATGACCGGATACCGCTTTGTGTTTGATCGAGAAAAAATCATCCTCGGTTGGAAGAAGTTTGATTGTGAGTATTGTTCTTGGTATTGTTTTCTCCAATAACTTAAATATGGCAAAAATCGTAGTCTTTTCATACTTCTGGTTCGGATTTGTGGCCTTCATGCAGGTTATGACATTGAGAAAATAGATGATTTCCCATCACAACTCGTTAACACCACTCATGTGCCACCTGCTGTTGCTGTTGGGCCTGGAAATGATAATGCAGAAAAACCAGATGAAAGGACTACAAATACTCCTCAAAGTTCTTTTGCATCATCTGTTTATCAAACATTTTATTTGAACCTCATAAACTGCTTTCTAGCATCTCTGGTATTGCTACTTTTATAATAGCTTACCATATGCTCATTCTCACACTCAGGCTTTCAGGTATGCTTCTTAGGACTTAGCACATAGTGCAGATATCAACCTTGCAGAGCTCCATATAATGTAAATACATATAGGAAAGTTATTTTTTTTTCCTAGCCAAACCTTATTTGTTTGTGTAGTTAAGACTTGTTACCATGGTAGTTTATGTACATTATGATTGTGATAGAACAGTGAGAATGTATAGAGCCACCATGTTTCAGTCACAGGCTCACAGCTGTAATGATACTCAATCAGCTATGCGCCCCTCTAGCTCTGCCCTTGGTGGGAGGGTGGGGGGGTTGTAAATTATGGGAGTCTTATACACGCCATTTCCTCATACACTAGATTGTGTTTGTGTAGTATATATACACTACCCTCCTCGTTCCTTCAAACTTAGAACTATCAATTGAGCTTGAAGTTTTGGATTAGGTTTCCTTGCCATAATAGATTAGAAGGTCGATGCTGATCTTTTCAGACTGCATAATGCATGCTGATTTTTCTATTCAAAGTTCCTTATGATAATTTTCAGATGTCAACAAGCAGTTAGATCTGCATCTACAAAAGTCCTAAAGGCCACAGCTAACTATTTTGTTTGCCTCTCCCTATGTAGTTATGTTATAAGCAGAGCCCTTATGGGCAATGCGTGTAACTCATCCCTCTTTGGGATAGTTTACCATCTCGCAAATATGATTAGGAAGTATCCTTATGTAAACTCCCTAAAATCAAGGATCAAAGTGTAACTTTTTGGGTTGAAAGATTAATAAAATGCATTTTTTGTTTAAAGAAAAAACACTAGTAGCCCACAAGAGCATGGTTGAATGGTTTGGGGGTGGGAGACCTGGGATCGAATCCAACCTTCGTCTGTTGCTCAACCGTGAACTCGTCGCATGAGGCTTGCCTAGTGTAGTTTACATCTTCTATATGGTTTGCAAGCTATTACACAGTGAGCAGATTATTACAAAGTGCTCATCTGAAAGGCAAAGGTTGTGGCGGAGAGGTTGCGGGTGTCCTGTGGTTCCAAAAAAAAAAAAAAAAGAGAGAAAAACATTAGTGGAAGTCTGGTAAATTTGGAGTAAATGATAAAGTAGGCAAAAGGTTGGGTTTCAAAATTAAGAAAAAGAAAAAAGAGTTGATGCGACTCTCCACCCAATTTCTTGTACTTGCAACCTTTTTCTCTTTTTTATTTTGGTTGTTGTCGTTTTTCATGCCACCAGCAAGCTTCTTTTTAACATTTTAGTCAGTTATTGGAATATTTTGTGGTTACATTGTCTTCTTCAAAATAGAATTTTGATCCTTCTGCTGTTTGATTCTATGAATCGAATCCATGAGAGAATTCTCCACCAACTTACCTTGGTCAATCTTTTTTAAAACTTCATACGATTACGGAACAATAAAAAAAAAAAGAATTAACTTTCAGATATTTGTGACCTAACATAACATTTAAGAATAATAGGATGTAACATTTTTCTGTAAATATAACATGTTGATAAGTTTTTCTCTCGAGAAAACGAATCTCTGTTACAAAGAGAGCAAACGCGGATATATAAATGTTGCTTTTAATAGAATAATATCTTTCTCATATAGTTTGATATTGAGCAAAGAATATCCTGTCTTTTCCTAAACTATTAAAGCTATGACATTTAAAATGTCAATTACTAATATTCTCCCCCCTTAAAATTTCTATCGGTCATTTGCTTTTGAAAAATTAATCTAGCATGCTCTTCTCAGGGGAGGGTGACGTCCCAAGATCATCTTTTAACCCATCATGATATGTTCTAAGAAATTCAATTACACAAATGAGATTTAAAAAAAAAAAAAAAGCATTACACTATCAGTGTATATATATAGGAGTAATTTAAATCCTTATGTAATGTATTGAGTTCATTTTGCTCAACGTTTATCCGTGAAGACACGAAGCCATGTTTGTTACGTGCCATTCTAGAAGTAGGAAATGTTAAGCTGATGATAGAATAATGTTGTTATTGTTGTTTAATTTCTTGATTGGTACTTTATGGGTGCGAGGGGGTGGGGTGGTCTTATTCAATGTACCATGATTGGCGGCTTTAGGATAAAAAAGTAGAGGCTACACTATGACCAATTCTTCCATGAGGAAAATTAATAGGAGTAACAATGAATAGCACAGTACCAAAAAACACGTCTTCTTGTAACCGTTGACTTTGAATATTTTACACAAGAATAAATTCCATCTGATTAATAATGTTAATTTCCAACTATACTTTAATGTTTTCATACCATTTTTCTTGGGCAGTTTTTAGTAAGCGGATGGTAACTTGCAAGTCCAGTAATCAAAGTCCAGTCAAAGCATTAAAAAGAGTTGGAAACAATTTCCACCAAACTATATGGGAATTAAAAGAGTCTGCTAACTGGAAAAAACACAGCTTAAAAGATATTTCTTCGTTTGTTTTTACTTGTTATTGTGTTAAAATAGATACCTAATTTTACTTTATCAATTTTTTAAAAAAATTAAAAAATAATTTTTCATTTTTTCATATTTTATCCTTACTATTAACTACACTATTCATTTTTCGAAATTTAGATGACTTATAATAATTAAAGGTGATATGGTAAAATTATTATTTTATTTGTTGTTTCTTAAAGAATATGTTAAGTCAAGCATGGACACGTTAAGTAAAAATAAACGGAGGGATTAAAAAGGAGTATTTGAATTTTAAAGTCAACTTTAATGTAGTGAGCATATTTTTCTAGGAATCAATTTTCCGAAATATAGGTTATTGAAAAAGTATTTTTTTCTCACGTTAAAATATAGTAATATGGAAGTAGTTGTCATAAAGTAATTTAATAATTTTCAGTTCTACTTTCTTACCTTCTAACTTGGAATTGATCAATTCAAAAATAAAATAATAAAATAAATTATAAACTTGATGTATTCATCCCATTTACAAGATTTAACTTTTGGTTAAAGCAAGTGTGATGGATGCATTAAAATAGGTGTGGAGCAATAGGAATTAAACCAACAAAACCATGAGAAAAAGTCTTTCCGAAAGAAAATTAATAAAAAGAATATTATCAAAAAGAAATTCATAATTTTTTAATTAAAATAATAATAATAATAATAATAAAGAACTTAAATAAAAGAGCTCCAAGGAAATTAAACAAACACCAACTTGAAATATTTATTAACAAGTTTTGAAAAGAAAAAAAAATCATGGACAATCTCAGAAGAAAGATTTGAGTGCATTTTCTTTCCTTTTGATTATTGGAAATTAATGAATAGAGGAATATGATATGGACGAATGTAAACGGTTTGTACCAAACCAACGCACGTCATATCTAACAGCTCTCCATAGCTAAAAAAAAAATACTTAATTACTTAAATATTTAGGTAAACTATAATTTATTAGAGATTATTAGGATTTCCAGCGACAACAACAATAAGTTATAATTTATTTAGTGTGGTTTCATAAATTAGGTCTCAAAATATAGGCGGATGCAGTGTGATTGTAGCAAGTTCAACTTGAATTTAGTATTTTTGATGCGGAGTATAAATTTATATTTAAAAATTTTAAAAAAATATATAAGAACTCACAAAATTTGTATTCTTTCCGTTTTAATTTATTTGTCTTACTTTCCTTTAATTTGAGTTCATAAGATTCAAAAGTCTTCTCACTTTTTTAAACTTTATATAAAATTAAAATCGGATAAAATTCTAAATTTGCCTCTGTCTAAAAAAGATAAAAGGTACACAGACCTTACCTGATTACCTGAGATAAAAATATTGTTTTTGAAATATTCCCGGTTCAAGAAATTTATTAGGATTTTCAGAAGACAAAAAATAAAAATTATTAGGATAACTCATTGTATTTTATTTTCCAAAACCACTTTCTAGATCTACTCTAATCAATTCGCAAAAGCTTGGCCCTTGAATTTTCGCCACGTCTACTGCTACATTCTTATTGTTTTATATTATGAATAAATAAAAGTACTTGGATATAGATAATAGGTTTGAAGTGTCTATAGTCTATACTTATCCAAGAAGACCAGAATTTGTTTTGGTGATAATGACTTCTTGGTGAACTCAGGGTGTATTCACTATTCGGTACGGAAGAAAATGTGTTTCAAAAAAACAGATAAAGTATTTTACCTTTTCTTTTTCTTGGTATTAGACATGTAAATAAAAAATATTATTTAAAAATATTTCTGTATAATTAATCTGAACAAATACCATGGAGGGTAGGCTTATGCGAATAGGATGAAAATAATGTGTGTTGTAGGTTGAATAAGACATAATCAATATGAAATGTCATTTATAAATTATTATTATTATTATTTTTGGTTAAACTATGAACCCATAGTTGATATCCGTCTTTGAGTGTACTCTGGGTAAATTCCTCTCTTCATACAATAACCCGCACAACACAACGAAGATATATACCATACTAGGCAAGCCTCGTACGACAAGCTTAGACTGACAAGGTTGTGGGTAAAGGAAATAGATCTTAGGTTTCCCATGTGGAAAATTGCTCGTTGAATCAACTCAGTCATCCTTACGGGTTAAAACTCATTTTCCTATTTTCTTTAGAAAAGTCGATTTTCTCATTTTTAAAGAAATTAGAAATGGAAATCTACTCGTTAAACCAACTCAATCATCCTTACGGATTGGAACTCATTTTCCTATTTTCTTTAGAAAAATTATTTTTCTCATTTCCAAATTACTAATACTTTTTCTATAATCAATACTTTCTAATAATTCTTTTTCAATTGACAATATAGCTAATCGACTCAATATCTGTTGAGACATTGTTGATTTTAGGTAAGACTATATCAATTTTTATTTTGAAAAACTTCTTCCGGTTGAGGCGCAACCGTAACAAGATCTGTCAACATTATTCTATAAGCAATATAGACATTAGGAGACGAATCAAGTCGTTTTATCGATCTGACTTTGTATATCAATCACATTATTATATGCTACTTTTACTGTTTCCCTTAATTAACACTTTCAATTCAGAAAATAAATCTAAACCATCAATGTCAGAGTGACTATTATGTATTAGGAAATATTCAAGATTAAGACAATGTTTTTTCAACTAATTCTTTTATTTCTCATGCCCCAAACGGTCACATCACAGTAATACAGGTGTTTCCTTTTTTGTGCTAAAGAAAATTTCATGTAAAACTCTGTTTAGATTTTTTTGTTTCCAGAAAAATATGCGTTATTTTCTTTTTATGCTAATAAAAGACTGCAATAATTTATATATATATATATACACACACATACACTATTTTTACATGAAAATATGGGGTCTCCGTAATTTTAGGGCCCTAGGCAATTGCCTAAATGGCCTAATGGACGAGGCACCCATGCGAACGGGACATTAGTGCATTTCCATAGTGAAACTTGAACCTAAAATTACAGAATTTGTAGTTTAATTGTTAAGTAGAGGGTACTGAGTCCTAATTATATCGAGGGCTCTCCCATTTTCTTCATAAAAAACAAAACAAAAGGACCTTCATAATTTTCTTTTGATGTGAAAAACAACATCATGAGAAATTACTTTGGAAAAGTAAAGTCCAGTTTTCCAAAAGGGAAAGTAGAGTGAAAAAATCATTACAAAGAGAACCCTATGCAATTCTTTGTACAAAAAGGTTTAAAAAGAACGTAACATGAAGGAAATCATGAATATACGTAAGTAGAATCTACAGTTCTTACTAGACAACCACTCATCAGTTCCAAATTATATGCTATAATTTTAAAAACAATTATCTCAAAGATTTTGAGATGACTATTTTTATATTTTATTCGTATTAGTAATTGCTCTTTGAAGATTACATATACCTCAATTATGAAAAGATAACACACAAACAAAATATTATTCAATGAGGAAAATTATTCCATCCATTTTAATTTGTTTAATTTATTTTAATTTAACACAGAGTTTAAGAAAGTAAAAAAATCTTGAATTTTATGGTCTTAAATTAAAAATTTAAAAAATGTATCAAAATATTATTTAGTTATCTGATTTTAAACATGTTATATGAAAAGTTAAAAGTAAAAAATTACTAAAAAGATAAAAATCTATTATTTTTTAAATGAATTAAAAGAGAAAATAGATCAACTAAATTTAATTAACATTTTCTAAAGGAAAAAGAAAGCGACAAATAATTTGAGACGGGAGAGTACCTACAAATGTATCTATCTGCCAGTTGCCAGCAACAATAAGTAGAGTAAAAATACCCATGTGGACCCCACTGTAAAAGTGGATCCCACAACCCCAGGCGACCGTAACAAGTCGTAGGCGACCAAACTCCCCACGCTTTCGTCTTTCACACAGTAGTAGTCGATGACTTTCTTGTCTCCACCGTTTTACTTACCCCATCTACAATAATATAAACTACAAATGCAAGCAATGCTTAGCTTCAACAAGTTCGAATTCGTCAACCCATTTATTTTTGTTTTCCTTTCTCAAAGATCTCCTTTTATCTCTTCACCTTTTGTCTTTTTCTTTATTCTTGTATATATATAAAGAATCAGTCTTTTTTGTTTCTCCTTATACAGACATGGCTAATTCTTGTACAATTGGTTGTTTTGTCGTTGCCCATATTCTTTTCTTAGTGATTCTTGGATTGGAGTTTCAGAGCAGTGATGGGTTTGGGACATTCGGGTTTGATATCCATCACAGGTATTCGGATCCGGTGAAGGGTATTTTGGACCTTCATGGGTTGCCTGAGAAGGGTAGTGTTGAATATTATTCAGCTTGGACTCAACGTGATCGGTATATCAAAGGCCGGCGTCTTGCTGATACAAGTAATCCCACAGTGCCCATCACTTTTTCTGGTGGAAATGAAACTTTAAGGCTCAGTTCGTTGGGATTGTAAGCTCCTTCTATTTTTTATTTTTTTTCTGATTGTTTTCTTGCAATTATTTGTTTGCTGTTCTTGTTATTATTATTGTTGTTGTTGTTTACTGTCTTTTGCTTTTATGTGTTTGGTTGGATGTCAGAGTTGACTGAGCTTTAGTTTGTTTTTGTCTGTGTAGTTGAGGGTGTAGTAGTAATCCACTAATTCTATATCAGCAAAAATAGGTTACCTAGACTAAACAAACATGAATCATTGAATTACTCGCGCAAGCTAACCCAAACACTGCTATAAAAGAAAATGCATGTCTTGTTTACAGTTTTAACAAGATTGAAGTTGGGGAAAATATGAAGAAGAAAGATTTAGGCCTGTTTCATATGATTGACAAACCAAACAGGACAGATAAGTCTGTTTTGTACTTCCCTATGTCAGATTGCTTGGACTGGAATTTTGTCGATTTAACTATATAAAATACTGACTCTAAATTTGAATTTTACTTTTATTCTAGTTCCAATTCCAAGCTCTGAATTGTGTTCTTTTTCTGATTTTCCTCTCCTGTGCTGCCTCTTAGTTTTCTCTCTAGATAAGGGATAGATTTGGAGTTTGAGGCAGTAGCATGTCTGTAATTCATATGTGTTAACTATAGAGTTGCAAAGTCTGTACTATCTGTAGTTTGTGTTGTGACTAATTTTTTCTTCTAAAGGTGTGACTAACTTCTTTGGGAAATTTCAGCTTGCATTATGCAAATGTCACTGTGGGCACTCCTGGGCTATCATTTCTAGTGGCACTTGACACTGGCAGTGACTTATTTTGGCTACCATGTGATTGCAACAAATGTGTGCGTGCCCTTGAGACACGCTCTGGAAGAGTATGTTAATTCATCCTAGTACCTTTTTCTTCCTTCTTTCAAATACTTAAAGAGTTTTGTTAATAATTCCTTCTTTGTATTGCCTTCTGCAATGAAGATATGGATAAGTTGCACAGACTTCTCTTCCTTTTGTAATTAAGAAACCTGCTGTAAAGACCGTGGCTGCACACAGTAGATTTCTCTTCAACTGTCTTTGTGGTCATTATGACAGTACAACAACAACATATCCAGTGTATTCCCACCAGGTGGGGTCTGGGGGTGGTCATTATGACAGTAATATATTATATTCTAAGTTAACAAGATATAGGTGGATAATGAAGTTGAGGGATTGTTTTTCTGGTAATGAAGATGCATAACTAACACAAAAGAATGTATTTGTAAAGTGAGTGTCATGCATGTAATATACAACAACAACAACAACAACAACAACATACCCAGTATTTTCCCACAAAGTGGGGTCTGGGGAGGGTAAAGTGTACGCAGTCCATACCACTACCTCAGATGAAGTAGAGGCTGTTTCTGACATTGAAATGAAGTTTCTGATCCATATTGTTCGTGGGTTGTTTTCCTTTCCCTTTTTATTTTTCTGTATGCATTGTTTCTTGGTCGACACTTATAATCATCCTTCTTCCTTTGTTTGCTTTTGAAACAGCGAAAAAATCTTAATATCTACAGCCCTAATACATCGTCAACGAGCAAGGTTGTTTCCTGCAATAGCACTCTGTGTGGACAAAGGAATCGATGCTTAGCTTCACGGAATGCATGTGCTTATGGAGTTGCATATCTCTCCAATAACACCTCATCAACAGGGGTACTGGTGGAAGACATCTTGCACTTAGAAACAAATAATGCTCAAGAAAACAGTATTGACGCTCCAATTGCTTTGGGGTGGGTATATTTACTTTTGCATTATCATTAAAAGAGATTAAGGTGACTAGTATGTGCCTCGTGGTTTGAGAAATGCAGTCAAATTCTAGTTTAGAGCATACTTGGAATTTTTAACTACTCAAATGATAGTCCTTATAATTGGTTTCCATATACCAAAATTGGTAAAGCAGTGTAATTCTGATCTTCTGATGCATTTCTTATCCACCATAATTTTTATTTTCTATTTCTTTCATTCCAGATGTGGAATAAGGCAAACGGGTGCATTTTTAACTGGCGCAGCTCCTAATGGTCTATTTGGACTTGGTATTGAAAATATATCTGTCCCAAGCATGTTAGCAAGTAAAGGTCTTGCTGCAAATTCTTTCTCCATGTGCTTTGGACCTGATGGTCTTGGAAGAATAGTTTTTGGAGATAAAGGAAGTCTGGGCCAAGGAGAAACACCACTCAATCTTGATCAAACACAGTAAGCTGTCACTTTGATTTTCTAGTTTTAGCGTTAAGAGATGTGAGAATTCAACTGAATATGTATTTACTCTTACTCTCTCTCTCTGAATGCAGCCCAACTTATAACATCAGCTTGACAGGAATAACAGTAGGAAGCAAGATCACTGATGTTGATATCACAGCCATTTTCGACTCTGGCACTTCATTCACATACTTGAATGACCCAGCTTATAAAGTCATTACAGAAAACGTGAGTGAGAAGCTAAGTGTGTGAGTTTCGGTGGAGTGTTTTCTTTATATTTTAAAACTGAAAATTTTGCTTCCTTTGCAGTTCGATTCTCAAGCAAAACAGCCACGTATTCAACCTGATGGCCAAATTCCTTTTGAATTCTGCTACGGGTTAAGGTGAACCAGCTTTTTTATTCTACTTTTTTACTTTCTTGATGTCCTTTGAACTCTCAGAATTAACATGCTCCATATACACAGTGCAAATCAAACTACATTTGAAGTTCCTGATGTAAATTTGACAATGAAAGGTGGCAACCAGTTTTATCTTTTTGATCCGATAATAATGCTCGCGCTCAGGGTAAGATGGTTTCTGCTCCTTCTATGTTAGAACATTCTCTTTTAAGATAATTCTAATATTCAGTTGTTATCCTCAGGATGGTTCAGGCGCATATTGTTTAGCTGTTGTGAAAAGTGGGGATGTCAACATCATTGGACGTAAGTATCTATCGGTTGCTCCTGAGGTTTTGTTCCTTTCCAATGAATTCTGTAATATAACTTGCACTCATACCAACTAAAGATCCCACAATTACCATGTTTTAGTACGTCTCAGTTCCTATTGAATCTCTCGATCCTTCACATCATCTTAATTTATGGATTTTGGAAATGTGTATATGACAGTGAGTTCAGTAAAAATCAAGTTGATGACCAACTAGTAGAACTTGTTACATTGTCAAAAACCTGAGGTCTATCTATATTTGGAATATATGACAATGAAAACTAATACATACATCTTTTTGCAGAAAATTTTATGACTGGCTATCGCGTAATATTTGATCGGGAGAAGATGGTTTTGGGTTGGAAAGCATCTGATTGTGAGTTTGCAATCCTGAGTATTGACATTTTTAGTGTGCACATCTTCTCATGTTTTAACCAGAAACCTTTTCTGGCAGGTTATGATTCTCAATCAAACGATAAATCGACAACTCTGCCCGTGAACAAGCATAATTCTACTGAAGCGCCTTCGCCTGCTAGTGTGGTGCCAGAGGCCACCAAGGGAAATTCAAGTGCAAATGAACCCGCTACATCGTTTCCATCTATTCCATCATCCAGACCTGCAGGAAACCATGCATCGCATTTCAGTTCTTTCTATTGCCAACTTATGATGGCTATGTTTTCCCTTTTTAGCTATTATTTGATTATTATTTCTTCATGAGGCTTTATTTGCCCTCTGTATAATATCGAGCTCTGTTAAAGTTATAGAATTGAAGTGTTCCACCGCATTTTTGATATTGCAGTTTATACCGAGTATGTGCTGTAAATATAACTGATTTATTTTCATCTTTCATTAATAGTAGCTGGTAAAGGGTATTTTCTTCTTTTGGTTGTGCATAATTCTTGAAATTAAAACACTCAAGTGTGTGGCTTAGTAGTCAATGAAGCAAATAATAACCATGGAGGACAAGGTTTAGATCCAGCAAAGACAAAACTACAAAACGCTAGGTGAGTTCTTATCAACTTAAGCCCTGGTGAGGAGGTAGGAGGTGTTTTGGATGATATATAAGGTATGTGCAAACTAAATCAATACTGCTGTATTGGGGAAAAAAAATTATCGAGACTTTAGGAGGAAGTCGCTGCATTTTGAATCTCGAACGAGTACAGAGGACTTACATCAAGTTTACAGTCGATTACTGTAAAACAAAAAATGAAAATTGTAAAACGTCCAACAGTGTGAAGTTAACACAGCAATACAATAATGGATGATACTCACAAAGTTTCTAGCACATGCCACGACCATAAATTTAGACCTTACAGTAAAAAAATAAGGGAAATATTAAAATTGAAGTTGCTATATATTGAGATTCACTGCAGCCACTATTCACCCCATACTGAACCATGATTCATCTTCATAAACCTTGTGTTAACTCCCATGAGAAGTCATAGAGCAAAATTTATATAACCTCTTTACTTTTCTCTCTTATTTTCTTCGCTTTTCAGCCTTCTTTGCCCTTGCTTGACATTTTTCATGCTCTTCCTTTCCTCGCTCTTCATCTATCTTCTTTGCCCTTGCTTGACTTTTCTCATTCTTTACTACCACCTTACCTTGAGAGGACAATGATAATTGTTGTGATTTCATCTTAATAGATTTAACTAAAGAAGATAGCTCGTGCTTCTCCTTTTTCGAAGGCAAATCATCCGACTGCAATTTTTCACTTGCTGCTGCCTCTAATGTTCTGGATGGCTGCAGCGGTGCAGGCTGTTGTTTTGCCTTCACAATTTCTTCTTCGACCTTGTGCTGCTTTTGTGCCAACTGACGAGCATAAGCTGCACTCCTGCAACAACCAAAAAATACAGACCGTAAGCAAATCAAAAGAGCAAGCAGGCTTTGTTTTGGAATTGGGGAAATGCCAGACCAGTTTTGTTTACAAGCACAAACAAGAATTGGTGTGAACAAGAAGATGGGAAATACCGTTTGAACTGAGGATCTGTGGGGTCCAATGCGAAGAGTGGTGATTTAAAGAGAGATGAAAACCGTGGATCTTCATAATCTATCCTTGGTAATTTGTCCTCAACTGGAATTTCTTTACCCTTCTTCCCCTTTGCCTTTTTAGGTTTCATGTTGTAACCCTTCAAGTTAGCATCTCGTTGTTCGTCATCTGCAAGTAATAGCTCAAGCTCTGCTCTACTTGCTTCAGCTTCTTCGGATGCTTCAAGGCTCTGCTTCCCTTTCCTGGTGCTCTGATGTTGGAAATCTTTGTCCACTTTAGCAGAAGGATCTTCTATGAAGAAGTCCTCAGATTCTTCTATAGGTTCTTGATCACTATCGCTGCTCTCATCTTCTGATGAGACCTTGAAGTTACCTTTCCTCGACTTCTTTTTCTCCCTTTTCTTTCTGAGATAAGCTTCCCATACAGTTTCCGATTGTTTATCCTTCTTTTCTAGGATACGTTTGCTTAGATCTTCCAATCCAGTGTTAAATGTGACCTCCATGTCCTGATCATCGTCTTCATTATTTCCATCTGAACCCTCCCCAGACTGGAGCAACGCGCGGTAGGTATCTTGTTTTTTCTTCCTTTTGGCAGGTTTATCTTCTGTTTCATCACCTTCCTCGCTATCATCACTTTCACTCTCATCAGAAGCCAAAAACTCTTTCAACTCCAAATCTGCAAGCTGCCAACAAAGAAACAATATCAATATTTGCAGAGTAATAGAGCACAACTGTATTGAGGAAAGAAACAAGGTGACAAACATGAGGGTTGTTTTAATAGGAAGGAGTTAAAATCTTAAAATCCCAAAATGAATATCCCTGATATTGGCAAGTGCAGCACAACCCTACCAGCAGCTAATAGATAACACAATACTAACATAGATAACCACATGCAACAACTGTACGTACAAGCAAGCACGTCCGCACTATGTCACTATCCCATTTATAGGCTCACTGACAACACAGCCAAGTGAAAAAAAAAAAAAAAGAGAAAAGAATAGCAAAAGACGTAAGATGCCTGACAATCTTCTCACACTTGCCCCTCAGCAAGAAAAACGGTTTGACGAAGTTCAAGTTTTTCACAGAGATACTGAGCTAAAAGACACATATATACACACTCTCTAAAGCAAACAAGAGTAAACCTGTTCATCATTGAATTGTCTCTTCAAGGTCCTGATGCGCTGTGGCTCATCCTCATCCCAGGTAAGTTCAATATTGCTGTGCTGCAGAGCTCGAGTATGAAAATCTAGACCTTCATAATCTGCAGGGGCCTAAGTACCAGAAGAATATAATAATCAATCACCTGAATAATCATTTTGGTTTTTTCCTCCTCCTAAGAGAACATTAGTCTAGCAGGTAAAGTTAAGCAGACCAAAAAAAAAAATTATTCTCCAAAGATGCAAAAGAAAAAGGTTAGTATCTTACTTGTTTAAATAAATATTATTGTCTTATTAAGTAAGAACAGTTAAAACATAATACATAGTTGAGAAGAAAAAACAAAGAGGAGAAAGAAGTAAAAAAAATAATATCAACTCTTAAAATTACATGTGCGTTAAGAATTTTAATTTTGAAATAACAGTAGCTCTTAGAAAGTGTAATGTCACCTTCTGTCATCCCAAAAAGGAGAGAAAGAAGGAAAAAAATGCTTTACTCTAGCAATAGGAACATGCAGTTGTCGACTATTCGTGCAAGAACAGAGAGCATAGATGGAAAAACGGGCAAAGAAGAAAGACTTGTCATTCATGTCGTTCATTATTTTCCTTGGCAGAAGAGTGATCTCAGAAATCAAAAGTAAAACATGCGCAAACACAATTAGATCACTTTTTTTATTTTGATGAAAACAAGCAGATAACTCAGCATGTTGAAACTATAATATATTCAATAACAACCAATGAACACTTCAAACACAATTTCGATTAGATTTTATGTTTTCAACCAATAATAACCGTTAAAACTAAAGGCTCCCGTGATGGCAAAGTGATGCCACAAATTACCTCTGTTGCAATGTCACGTGGTTGATACTTGAATTCCATGGAATCTGGAATAAACCTCAAATCTAATTTATTTGATGTTCTTTCAAATTCAACCCCGTCACAGGTTTTGTAAAGGTAATCTGCTGTAGCACTTGAATCACATTCCACCACAGCATAATAATACCTGCAAAGTACAAAAGAAGTATCATTGAAAAGAGACCAATGGGAGATATAATGAAAGATCTGAATCAAGAAACACAGAATAGAGGTCCGAGGAGCATAAAGGAAAGAAGAGAAGAGAAGCAGAAAAATTTCATAAAGGTTTAGCAACAAGTTATCACTTTTAGTCAGCAAAAATGCAAGAATCACTTGAAGATACATTATTCAGAAAAAAACACAGAACCATATAGTCACCTGAGCCGACTCATTTCATAAGCACGTAATTTTTCATTGTCCATCTCATCATTATCTTCGTCATCATCACTGTCTTCATCTTTTCCCTTTTCATCATCAAATAGGCCAACTGGACCATGGACAGCCTCCTCTTCCATACGCTTGAGACCAAAGTCAGATGGATAGACAGCAACAGATATTATTTGACCCCCTCTGGGGAGAAAGGAGCTCAACAGCATATACAAGTCAACTGCCTACATAGCATAACAGGTTACTGAGAAGAGAACTTAATAGCACAATAGAAGTTCAGTACATCAAGGTGTAGTTTGGTTAATGGCTAGTTATGGAAATATAATACAGGTTCATTATGAGATAAATAATAATGTCGGGATTGTTATGAAGCAAATAATAATGTAGGGTGCAGTGAAAAATAATTATTTATACGGGGATTCTCTACTTTAAGGGAATTTTTTGTCTTTAGATATTCTAATTCAGGCATTGTGACTAAATATATTATAATTTCACATTATGCAGCATACATAATTTATAGATATCCGCATAAGTTATGCCTTAAAAATTAGTTCAGAGTTCAATACTGAAAACTAAACACTATTAGCTATGCAGAGATTTCTACCAACAACATTCTATAGATCACATTAAAGTTACCTTTACCTCAAAGAAAAATAAATAAATTCTATAGATCACCTTAGTTGTTAGATATCTACACTACAAACCAAACGACCCTTGTAAGTTCAAATTGAGGTCCAATCCACATTATGACCACAATAGGGTACAGATAACTTTTATATTCTCAGGACGAGTTATAGACACTATCATATATTATAGACAAACGCATGAACTCATAGATGGTCTGCACTCTGCCGTATAATCTGACTAACTTCTATTTCTTTTATTTTGTAAGTTCATCCAGAAAAGGAAACATTTTTTGCCTGCAACAAAAAGTTCCAAATTTGACACCGTTCTAGGAAAAAAAAAAATTCAATTTTCCATACTGAAAAAAAAACAAAGAACTAACCTTTACTCTACCCCAATCCATGTTAACAACTGCAAGCCTCTTAGTTTCCTTGTCAATTTCAGGCACATCCTCTTTCTGTTTCACACCAAACAAAAAATTTGAAATATCATTAGATTCCATAAATCCAAATTTCATACCCAACAAAAATGCTCTCTTTTTCATTGTATATACTATACACCTGCACAAAAGTGTCTTCCTCCTCCGAGGAAACCTCAGAATCAGAATCAGAATTCTCCGTACTTGCCAATGAATTATCACTTCCCACCTCCTCATCTTCTTCTGACTCTGATGATGCCGCGCCAACATTCTTCAATTTCTGGTCCTCAATTTCTTCCTCACTCGTCCCACTGTCACTGTCAGTCTCGCTCTCTTCTTCTTCTTCTTCATTATCATCGTCGCTTTCAGATTCTATCACCTTTAATTTCTCCTTCTGCCTCCTCTGTTTTTCACCCTCTTCATTTTCTTCTTCTTTCTCAATATGGTAATAATGGTCAAGAGGGTTTTTAGAGGAGGATTTACGGGGTCTACCTCTAATATCAGTTGGCGCTTTTGATGATGTGAAGTTTTTGTCAGTGAACATACGATTAAATCGAGAATCAATGGTGACTTTCGACTTTTTCTGCGGTGGTTCACGGAATCTAGGATCGGAGTGTAACGCTGCAAATCGAGAATCATTTATCACACTCTTCTCAGTTCTATTTCCTCCGCCGCTTTCATCTCCGCCGTAGGAAGATGAATCGGCCGGCCGTTTTCCCTTTCTGCTCTTATTATCCTTGTTTTTGGACCCCATGAGTACGTTCTTCTTCCTCTCGCTAAAACCCTAAAACCCTGGAAGTTATTACAGACCAGAAGGGGAACAAAACGACGACGGTGAAATTGGGTCAATGGATATTCAGAGCCCAATAGTGAAGTCCAATGACATTACCTGACGAGCAATGTGAGTTGATAAGGGGCGAAGTGCACAAATAGCCCTTTAGATCCCCATTTAAAAAATAACCAAATTTAGATAATACAGCTATTTCTGCGTCAAATTTTTGTTGGCTATAAAAGATTATGAAATTCTGATTTTCATTTAGACATCTAAACTAAGTGATTTTTTATTTAGACACCTAAACTAAGAATTGTATTTATTGAACAACTAATTATCTATAGTATTTTGAGTTAATTTATCATATGATCACTCAACCAATAGTTTTTATCTCAGAGAGTACTCAACTAATGATAATTATCTCAGATAATCACTCAGTTATTGTCATTTCACCTACAAAATCACTCAACAGATTCAAATGATATTTTCGATAGATATTGTTTGATGTGGAAATTTTTTTAAGACAATTTTGTTTTTTGGAAAAAAAGAATTAGTATTATTACTCCCTCCTTTTTTAAGTGCATGCTTCGTTTTTCATGAGTCAATTTGATTAATTTTTAAAGTTAAATTAGATTAGATTAATTCAATTTTTTAAAATTAAAATTTAGATATTCAAAAAATATATGAAAAGTACTATAAATTATAATTTTTCTTTTTTCAAATTGATTAAGAAACACATCTTAAAATGTTAGTCAAATTTTATATCATTTGACTCTAAAAAAAATCATGCGCTTATTTAGGAATGGAGGGAGTATAAGTAACCACAAATTGATCCGTTTTTTGTTTTATCATAATGAATCGGATTTTATTTTTTAAAAAAATTAGCTTGAAAAATCCGTAACTCAAGAAATACAATACATAGGACTACGTTTTAATCATTTAAATTAACTAATAGTGAACATTTTATTTATTGGTGTATATAATTTAAATCCGCTATGAAATAACAGGAGAGTTGCTAATTCCATTCCTGAAATTTTCAATCAGTACTAGCCAGCCTGCAATGCATTCCTAACTACCAATCACATCAATAATGCAACATTCCAGGCTAGTCAAATTATTATAACTAATCAAAATTAGCCTTAAATAACAAGCCAGAATAACAAGCAAAACGGTTTTGATGTTTCTATCTCAACTACTTTACCAGTAATGTCTTTTAATTAAAAGTTACATAGTTTTTCCTTAATTTCTTTTTCTTCTCAGAAAAAGTTCTAATATACGCAGCTCCAAGAAATTTGAATTTTTATTATTTACTTCTGAAAATACAATTTTATATACCAAAGAATTAAAAAAAAAAAAAGGGGGAGAATCCGGTGTACTAAAGCTCCCGCTATGCGCGGGGTGCGGAGTGCTGGATCATAAGGGTTTATTGTACACAGTCTTACCTTGCAATTTTACCAGATGTTGTTTCCACATCTTGAACCCGCGACCTCCTGGTCACGTGACAACAACTTTCCAGTTATTCCAATGCACCCCTTCATATACCAAAGAATATTATAGGGTTATAAATTATAAGATTACTGAAGTTCAAGAAAATCCACATCCATTTTCTTTTAATGAACATGAAAGTTAGGAACTGGCGGCAATGTTTTTAAAATGAAAAAAGAAAAGAAAGGACATTAATGCTTAGTAAGCTTCAAAAACACTCCATTATGAAAAGGTATATGCATGTTACCAAATTCACTATTAGAGCTAACATTTTCAATTTCAGACTCCAACAATCATTCTAGAAATCTTTCAAGAACATCCCTCTATATAGCCTTACTAATTTTTCATATTCTTCAGAACAAATCATCTGATTGTTAATTACTACCACTTAGTAATTACAATCTTTGCAGGATTTAGATTAGCTAGAAGAAGCTATGTCATCCTCTTCTACATTAATCTTGCTCAGCTCATTGCTAATTTTCTCATTAATTTACTCTCATGTAAATGCACTTAGTTCTAATTACTATGAGAAAACATGCCCTAAAGTTGAAGATATTGTCACACAAGTTGTTACTGAAGCATCAAAGAAGGACAAAACTGTCCCTGCTGCCCTTCTAAGGATGCACTTCCATGACTGCTTCATAAGGGTACATTTTTGCACTTTTTTTGAGAACAAATCTAATTAGTACTAGTATGTTTATACAATTTCTTCTGATCTTTTTATTTGACATAGGGCTGCGATGCTTCGGTGTTACTAAACTCCAAGAAGAACACTGCAGAAAAAGATGGTCCTCCTAATGTTTCTTTGCATGCATTCTATGTTATTGATAATGCTAAGAAAGTCATTGAAGCCCTTTGCCCTGGCATAGTCTCATGTGCTGACATCTTAGCCTTTGCTGCCAGAGATTCCGTTGTCATTGTAAGCAAACATTTCTTAAGTCCGAATTATCATCTCATTTAAAAGTTTAAATTGTTACGAAGAGTATACTTTATTTACTTAATTAGATCTTCTAAATTACTCCATTTCGATTTGAAATTCTTCATATAATTACTTACGTTGTAACGTTATTATGGGCAGTCTGGTGGACCTTCCTGGGACGTACCTAAAGGAAGGAAAGATGGAAGAACATCAGAAGCCAGTGAAACTAGACAATTGCCAGCTCCCTTTTTCAACATAAACCAACTTCAACAAAGCTTCTCTCAAAGAGGATTATCACTTGAAGACCTTGTCGCACTCTCAGGTCATCTACACAAACAATTATTCAACGAATTTAACTTATATACGCTTATAATGCAAAAAATAAATATACAGTAGTATATATTTATACTATCAGTCTATAGTAACTTGTTGCAACAGGTTATCTGTCTTACTTTCCAGGTTACTAATTTCACTTATCAAGGTCTCTTGTATTTGAGCTAATTATAATTAACAAATGATGTGTCTCAATCTGCAGGTGGACACACCATAGGTTTTTCTCATTGTTCATCATTCAGTAATAGGATACACAACTTTAATGCCACCCATGATGTTGATCCAACACTGCATCCATCTTTAGCAGCAACCTTAAAGGGCATTTGTCCACTGAAAAACAGGGCTAAAAATGCTGGAACTGCCATGGATCCTTCATCGAAAACGTTTGACAATACATATTACAAGTTAATTCTGCAGAACAAGAGTCTTTTCTCTTCAGACCAAGCTTTGCTCAGTAATCCCAAGACTAAAAGTTTGGTTGCTGATTTTGCTAGCTCAAAAGAAGCTTTCTTTAAGGCTTTTGCTGATTCCATGATCAAAATGAGCAGCATAAATGGAGGTCAAGAGGTCAGAAGGGATTGTAGGTTAGTTAATTAATTATTAATCCTTTCAAGTTAATGATAATCCAGAAAACTGGGTGCAGGGGTCTCTATTTGCTTGTTTATATTTTTCAGATTTATTTTAGCATATTATCCAGAGCAGTCTTTAAGTGAGCAGAACTTTTGTCAAATCATGTATCTGTTAATATTTTGTAACTTACTATAAATAAATCATCCAATCCTTTTTTATGCAATTGTTGGTCCTGTAATTCAGACGTATTAATTGTTTCCAGCCAGGAATTGGAATATCCCAAGTTTAAAGAACAATGTGTTCTTGAACCATCCTAGGAAAAGAGAAATAAGATATAAGTATAAAATTTATATTTTTGTTAATTGGTAACTTTTAGTAATTCATATCATTATTGACAAATAATTAACTATTACCAAGTTGAATAGTATTATTGTTATTTTATTTGCTTAGTCATAACCTATTACTATTGGGTATTTGGGTTGTTGAAAGATTGTAGCTGATAGTTTTGCAAAATTTTGCGCTTTTGCCTTAATATACCCGCCCTAGACCTAGGATTATGGCATGTATATGGTTTTTTCTCTGGTAGAATTTGAGACAATGTATGTCTCAGTCCGACGTAGTTGACTGTCAATGTTAAAGGTTTACGAAACTAAGTAGGTTTCTTTTTTTAAAATAACCCATGTCTCAGCCCGACGTAGGTGACTGTCAATGTTAAAGGCTTACGAAACTAAGTAGGTTTCTTTTTTTAAAATAACCCATTAGCCGAAGAAGACCCTGACCAATCCACGTGACCTGCTTGATGAATGCCGCAACGGAGGCATTGTAAATTGGTCGTGGGCATTGCGATGAGTCATTTGTTATTCTACAGGTGTCGTGGAAAAAGTTTACTTACACTTCCTCTTTGCACCAAATCGATAGATACATGAGTATTTTTTGTGTGCACCTTTATGATCACTAACCATGATCAATTGATTTATATTTTCACCCTAATCTATCACTTGACTATTGTAATCTAATGGGATTTTGGTATCATGGTATGAACATTGAATGGCACAGATGACAGTGATTCCAAACTCAAAAGGAATTTGTGTCTTTGTGACTGGGTTATTCACTGAAATGGCCCAACTGTCTACAGTCTACTAGTAGTAGTATTTTGGAAAAAGTTAGATATAGCAATGATCCAATTCAGGAAAATCAAATAGAGGTTCATATATAGGGTCAAACTAAGGGCCACACTGCAGTTTCTTTAAAGCTAGATGTTTTTAGATCTCCCTCTTGCATGTCCACTGATATACAAGTCATGAACCAAATCAAACATTTCGAACACCGAAGTGTAACAAAAATACCTACGCTTTAATCCAGGTAGTTCACATCACATGTATGAATTACTTGCTTTAATTGTGTTCATAGAAATTTCAAGAGATTAGATCTTATAAGATAATAGATCTTTGTGGTCCGGTCGTTCCTCGGACGCGTGCATAGCATGAGCTTTTAGTGCACCGGACTGCCCTTTTTTTTATAAATCTTATGAGACAAATATTCGCTATGTGATATTAGATTTATCGTGTTTCTTTAACAGGTTCATACTTTTAACCAATTAAAATCAATAAGTGCGCACACACATAAAAGAACAATCAACTTGCTAAAGAAAAAAGATAAAGATGTTCCTCCGACCCGACGAAAGTAGTAGACATACATACATCCCTCTGAAGAAGAGCAACTAATTCTTGCTTAATTAGGATGAAAAGGAGGAATTTATCATGTATATAACTAAATTATTGGGAGCGGCGGCAGGGAGCCCAAGGTAATATATTAGACATATTGGATTCTCATAAACTATACATTCTTTTTTACTAGAAAACTTTTGTTCTATCATGAGACTGATTGGATGTATAGTAATTACTCAAGAGATCTTTACTAGGCAAATTAACCCAAAAAGAAGTAAAAATGTTTTTCTCCCTGTCACCTTTTTTACATTTTGGTTTTACATGGAAGGCTGTGGCCAGAGGTGAATGGTGGAGGAGTAATCATAGTGTAGATAAGCAGCAAGATCAAATCATAATTATGTGTTATCATTGCAAACAGCCAAATAGGTACTATGCTTTATTTTAATAGTAAGCCATGCGTGAAGTCCTTACTCTACTTGGTAGCACCTTTCTCAAATTGAAATGACCAATGCTGAGAACCAGACAATTTAGCTTAATTACCTAAATAGGACCTGGTTTGCAAGTCATAATTACATGCATAATGACATTTTTTTTCTTCATAAATTTCAAATGTTAACCATCATAGTTAACATGTCTTGTCTGCTCACAATCAGTACCCTTTTAAAAGTTTTATTTGGCATAGAGCTGGATTTTTCTACTGGACAGACAAAAAGTAACAACATAAATCTTCTAGCAATTAGAGATGCTTAGAAAACACTCCACTATCTATGACAAACATGCATGCCACCAAATTTACTATTCAAGCTAATCATTTCAAATCTACAAATCAAAGAATAATCACAAAGCTTTGGCCCTCTTCCTATAAGTAAGCATTGTAGTTGTCACATAACATAAGCCACAAAATAGTCACCCCTTAGTAGATTTCCAATGGCATACTTTGTTCCATTGTTGAGCACATTTCTTTTTTTCTCCATCTACTATTCTCAAGGGAATGCACTTAGTTCAAATTACTATGCAAAAACATGCCCTCAAGCTGAAGACATAGTTATGAAGGTTGTTAAGGAGGAGGCACAGAAAGACAGAACAGTGCCTGCAACACTTCTAAGGATGCATTTCCATGATTGTTTCCTAAGGGTACAAAAAAAAAAAAACATTTTTCTTACAGAAAAAAATTCCCCTGTTATTTCTAAGCGTATTAGTTTTACTATACTTACTTCCTCTGTTCTAACTTGCTTGAAGGGATGTGATGCTTCAATTTTGTTGAGCTCCAAGGGGAAAAACACTGCAGAAAAGGACGCACCTCCTAATGGTTCTATGCACGGATTCTATGTTATTGATGGAGCAAAGAGAGCAGTCGAAGCTAAATGTCCTGGTGTTGTCTCTTGTGCTGATATTTTAGCTTTTGCTGCAAGAGATGCAATTGTGTTAGTAAGTATATATCCCCTCATGCTTTGAAAGAGGACATAAAAAAGGATATACTAGGTACTGTAGTAAAAGTGTGGACATATGGTACAAATGTTAACTAAGTCCAAAGTCCAAATTCCATTAAAAATTTACTGAAGTAGAGACTCTAAAAAGGAGGACTAACAATGATAACAGATCAAGAGTAATAATGTGCTATCAGTACTGTAACAGCTTATCCCACAAGTGATACTATCCAAGTTGGGCTTAGTCCCACACTGACTTTAGATGTGATTCTAGGGTCTAAGGCGTGTTCCCTTATACACCCAACATCTCTGGTGTAGTTTGCTCATGATGTGAGATTTGCCTAGGGTGTGTGAGTTGTGACAAGTACTCCTATTATATTCTACAAGCTCATTGCAATCGGTTTTTCAGTCAGGCGGACCTCACTGGGACGTGCCTAAAGGAAGAAAAGATGGACGAATATCAAGAGCCAGTGAAACAACACTGCTGCCAAAGCCTACATTCAACATTTCTCAACTCCAACAAAGCTTCCATCAGAGAGGTCTATCATTAGATGACATGGTGGCTCTTTTAGGTCAGCATAACAATGCTCGAAAAATTTTAGGAGTTATTTTCTTAAATGATCACTTAACTTACAACTGATACGACTACATATTCTCTTTGGCAGGTGCACATACTCTAGGTTTTACCCATTGTTCATCATTTATGAACCGTATATACAACTTCAACGCCACACATGACATAGATCCTACGCTACGTCCATCATTTGCAGCAAGTTTGAAGGGCATATGTCCACTCAAAAACAGGGCTAAAAACGCAGGAATAAGCAATGATCCTTCACCAACAACCTTTGATAATACTCATTACAGGCTAATACTCCAAAAGAAAAGTCTGTTATCTTCGGATCATGCATTGCTCACTATACCAAGAACCAAGAGGCTAGTTTATAGGTTTTCTACCTCAAAGGCAGCTTTCCATAAGGCATTTTCTAATTCTATGATTAAGATGAGTAGCCTTACAGGAGGTCAAGAAGTTAGAAAAAATTGCAGGGTAGTAAACTAATTAATTACTTCTACTTATAATTAGCAATTTGATATATCTGTATAATTGTAATTAGATGATCCAGGAAAATGGGTTGTCTATCACTTCTTATATATTATACTACTCCATTATCTTTGTTTCATTTCATTGATTGCAATGTAAGAATTGATCATTGTTTCAAATGTATCGTTGCAAAGTAAAAGGAAAGGGAATAGACAAAATAAATAAGCAGATATTGTTTGTTACCACAAGTTGCATAAAGAACACAAGCATCAAGAATAACGTTTTAATGTTTAAGAGAAATTCAATGAATCTCGAACACCCCCATAAGTCCCTGTGTTTAGTAAGACAAATTGGATGGACTACTTTAGTGGCAGTTACAAGGCGGAGCCAGGGAGAGTGAGGGGTTCATCCGGACCCCAAAATTATATTGTTTATGTATGACTAATATTATTTTTTTATATATATACAATAGATATTCTGACTCCGTCACTAAGTATAAGTATAAGGGAACACATGAATATGGAACATGAGACAAATTATCTGTTCATTTTCTAAATTGAACAAGTAAGACAACTATTTTTAATATAATGGACAATAATAATGATAGAAGGGAGTATCATATTAATTACTCCTTCTGTTCACTTTTACTTATCACTGTTTCACGTATCGAGGTCAAACTGCATGAACTTTAACCAACATTTTAAGATGCATTTTTTCATCATATTAATTTGAGAAGTATTGCAACTTATACCATTTTTCGTATAGTTTTCGATCATCTAAATATTAAATTAGACATTTTAAAATATTAATTAAAGTTTATACAAGTTGACCTCAAAAAGAAAATAATGACAAGTAAAAGTAAACGGAGAGAGTATTAAAATTAAATTATTTGATTAGAAATTGTTGATGTTAAGACAAAAGAAGAGTCACGAAATTTATAACTATTTATGTCACTTACCCAAATTAATGAGTATATAGTGTATTTTATCAACAACTAAATAATAGCTGCAAAATTCAAAATCTTTTATCCCCTTCTTTTTATTTTACTTGATCTAGATTAATTTAGCGCACTTAATTTGTTGAAACAGATAAGTACAAAAGTAAAAAAAATAATTAATCTAACTAGCTTCTCACTAAGCTCTCGATTTAAAAAATCGGCAGATATTTAATTAATATATAATATGCAGATAATTATTTATAATTAATATATAATTTATTTATATGATTAAAAAGGATAAATAATAAATTCGATGGACTAATGGTAAAAAAAATCCCGACAAATCAATTTTTAATATCAAGAAAATTAAAACGGAGCGACTAAAACTGCCTTGATAAATTAATTTTAAGAATATAAGGAAAATCCTAGAAATGGCATCTATTCGTAAACGTTACTTATCTAGAACTTTGTTTTAAAACTATTTACTATTTTCCAATTATTTTTGAAGAAAGGGTCCGACTCAAAATCATCCTACATAGTCCTTATCAATTATCATCCTGTATATTCTCGAAGCCACCTTCACAAAATCTCTATAATACCCACAAATCTTAGCACTCAATCCATGGCATTTGCTCACTACATCCGTACACTCCCAACTCATACTTCCATCTTTACACGCTACACTAATTCTTTTTCTTCCTCAAATCTTAATACTCGCAGTGTCTCTAATTTCCCCAAGAATTTGAGTATCCGCCAGAAAGGTATTGTCGTTTACTGTGTTCTCCGTATACTTATGAGTGAAGAAATTGGGTATTTCAGTACATTGCTTATTTGGTTTTTTTGCCTACGTTCACTAATGTGGAAAAATGTTCAATTTAGTGATGGTTGTAGTTATTGTGTTGAAAGAATTGAAATCTGATTGTTGTTAATTTGAATACCTTGCGATTCCCTGTTCAAGAGTAACTGTTTCCTTTACTAGGCTAAAACAGATGAGAAGAAATCACCTTTGTGTTTTTTGTCTCTGCTGAGAATAGAACCTGAAACCTCGTGGTTCTTAACCCACTTTATGGACCATTAGGCCACAACCTTGGGTGCAACTTCATTGTGATTCTACTGGAGATGACTTTTACTATTATGCTTATGACTAGTTAACGGCAGTGTAAAATTCACCATCCAACTATGGCTTTTATTGGGCATTTCACATAAAAGGTCTATAATATAGTTGAATGATTCAGTTCACGATCTTTTTCCTATTAATTATCTGCAGTTCTGGTTGTAAACAATGTATCTTCCCAACTCGTCCGTCCCCCCCTTAACCAAACAAAAGTAACGATCAATACTACCCAATGAATCGTTACTTTTTTTTGGTTAGTGGGGACAGAGGAGTTGGGAAGGAGTTTACGACCAGAAAGTGTAAGCTATAGACAGTGGTGGAGCCAGGATTTATACTAAGGGGTTTCAAATATGTAGAAGTAAACACACGGAAAAGCCGAAGGGGGTTCAACATCTACTATATATACATAAAAAATAATTTTAATCATATATAAACAGTGTAATAAGGTTCGGATGAACCCCCTCAACCATAGCTCCATCCCTGGCTATAGAGTTGCATGAAACTTTAGTTTTAACAATATTTTCTGTTGCTTTGTGAAATTCCTTGAGAGAGAATGCTTCCTATCAGATTTGGTTGAACATATTAGCTATATAGAGAACAATAATAGTTGCCACTTGATGTCTACTTTTTCTAAGGATTACGAAAGAGTTGCTAGTCCAATCATACCACTGTTGAAGCATATTCTTTCTCTCTTTCTAAATTTGGACTTTGGGAACTCATTGTTGCTCGTTGCTCCAGCATCTGTTAAGGCTCAAGCATCTGAAGCCAGCGCAGCTGCAGATGCTTTCACCATACTGCTACCAATTACAGACCGGAATCCTTATCTCTCGGAGGGTTCAAGACAGGTCTACTTCTTTCTACATTTTCCTTCTTAGCATCGGTGCTTAAACAAATCATCCTTGCTTCCTTTGTCTTAATTCTATGGGAATTACGGATTTCTAACTATTTGAGCCTCGTAGTCACTTAGTAAGTGTATCTTCTTTTTTTTGAAAAAAAAAAAATAAAAAAAATTAGTCTCATTTTCCAAGTGTCATATTTGAAGTAGATCGTATGGAACCTTTGATGAAAGATTGTGACTCTGTAATTCTTTTATATGGTGAACTTCATTCACCATAGCATTTATGTGACAGGTTTTGATTCCATATTAGCTGTTGTTAGCTGTAGCTGAAGACCGATGTACATTTCACCCCTTGATGGCAATATGATGGGGGAATCTTTAGAGGTGAGGGTTTGGGTGAATCTTAGTGGGAAAATGGCGAGGGAGGGGGAAGATCTACAGTTCCTTTGAAATTTTATAGTGGCCATGGTGGGTTAAGACGACAGGGAAAAGCTATTGACAAAAAATTAATGTTGGAAAATTAGAAGGCATCTTAACATAACGGGACAGATAGCTGTAGAAAGGGCAAGGTGTAGTGGGTTGTAAGTGCAGAAGAAAATTAAATGGAGTGTGCTGGTGGCGTTAGACTGTGAGGCAAACCCCCTGTCTCCATTTCCATCCTTGTATGGAGTTGACCTCCAATTCGGCAGTTTGATCTATTTGCATGATATTACCACCAAATCTAAATAGGTGTAAACTATAAAGGTTTCAATAAAGTGCTGGGCCCTTTTGTTCCTCAACACTGTGGTTCTGAGAAAAGATATGTATGGCTAATCATGGAACAAATTAAGCAGATGGCTAATCATGGAACAAATTAAGCAGACTGTATCAGTTTCTTTTGTCAAACTGCATTTTATTTTTTTGCCATCTTTCTCCCCCTTATTTGAACATTTTCACCTTGCTCAGTTGATTTCAAAGTGGCATGCAAACTTTTTAAAAGCTTTATAAAAGTAACTTTTTCTTTGTAATTTATCAGGCTGCAGCAACTGCCGCTGCTATGGCAAAAAAGTACGGAGCTGATATAACAGTTGTTGGTATGTCTCTTGATGTCACAGATGTAGTGTCCTATTGGTTCTTTCAAAAGCTAAACTACAGAGATGACTTCCTTGTTACAGAAACTTTTAGTGGTAGATTTCAAGGAATCTAGGTCTTTGTGGTCTTTGCAGTTATTGATGAAAAGGAGAAAGAAGCATACCCAGAGCATGAGACCCAACTAGCGAGCATCCGGTGGCATTTATCTGAAGTTGTGTATTTACTGTTTTTTCCCTGTATTTAAAAAGCATGAACCAGTTAATGGATTGTGATTTAGAAGTGCAACCTGGACGGGTGCACTAGACTTGCAAAGCAACTGGCATTTTGCATGCAAGCCTGTAGCACAGAGTAATTTTGGGGAACTTTCAGTATTTGGCTTGTATTGTGAGACATATTTTTCAATCTTTTTATGAGATGGTTCTCTCATTATTCTGTTGTGGAGATCCTGTTATGTTAGTCTGCAATTATTTGATTATGCAGCACAGCATCCTGGTACATTGAGATAGGAAAGTTGAAACATGTTCTGTTTGCCTATATGTTGAATATGCTGCAAAACTGTTTTGGTCTACTTTCTCATAATACTCTGTGAACTCGTTCCTCATCCTTATTTTTACATGCTTCTGGTATATTTGCTGATTGGATACGCAAACCTTTGTAAAGGTGGATATCAGGAATTCAAGCTGTTAGAGCGGCTAGGCGAAGGAAGCAAGCCAACAGCCATTATTGGTGAAGTTGCTGATGATATGAACTTGGATATGGTAATTATGAGCATGGAAGCTATCCATTCCAAGCATGTAGATGCAAACCTTCTTGCTGAGTTCATCCCTTGCCCTGTATTACTTTTGCCCCTATGAAGAAGAAATGTATCTGAAAAGCTCGATTTTAGGATCAGGGATATTGGCATTACCTCACTTGAAGTTTATTACTATATTCATCGATCAGGTCTCCGACCTTTCGATTTTGTTCTCTGCTTCGTTGACCATAAACGCAAGTTTTACATTTGCGGTAAGTGGTAATAGAACAGAAAAAAGAAGCTGGTTCATTGCATCGTAATTGTAAGGAGATATGGATGTTGTCTACTCTTTTAGTGTAAAAGTCTTGCTCAGCTTGAATGTAGAATAGATTTGTTACCTTGATACTGAATTACTGACTGATATTATCTTTGAATTCGTATCTTGACGTATTTCTTAATACTGTTCTCATGACTCATATTAGTGAAGAATTGTTAATCAACGAAAAAAATGGTTTCTATAATAATGGGATGATTGTCATGATCTGCTGTCAATTAATTGATCAGCTCTACCTCTAAATGATGATTTTCATGCTCTGTAATTTTTGAATTTTTGAATTTTAGGATTTGCTTTCTAAACTGATAGATTTGGATTTCTAATAGCTAATCACAAGAACAACTTTGTTTTTTTAGTTAACGGCGTGATTATCATGCCCTGCTGGCCCAAGTATTTCAATTTCTCCTCATCTCTATGAATAAGGAAGTAGCGAAGTAGTTGGAACTTAGAAATGAAGAATAACGTAAAAATCATTGATAAATTCAAATTGTGCTGGATATTTTACAAGCCACACAAAGTAGGTGAAGACAAATTAAAGGAATTGAAGGCCCAGCAAAATGATTATCACAACTATTTTAGTGCTACAATTATGCTGGGTAGATAGCATATTATTAGTTAATGAGACTTGGTTCAGTTACTGGGATTGCTGTAGAAGGAGTTCAAAGCTTTGGCAGCGTGGCCTCGCAGAATTTGCTGGTGATAGATAGCAGCAGCCAGTGCTCCCAGAAAGGGTCCAACCCAGAAGATCCACTATACGAAAACAGATTAGGAAATGTATGAGATTGATTTAGCTCTAATGAACTTTTAAGAGACTAGTTAGGCAGCTTGATTTAGAGTAATCGTACTTGGTCATTCCAAGCTGTGGTATCATTGAAAATGACAGCAGCTCCAAAACTCCTAGCAGGATTGATGCCAGTGCCGGTGATGGGAATGGTGGCCAAGTGAACCAGAAACACGGAGAATCCAATTGGTAATGGTGCTAGTACCTGTGGGTGGACACACAAACAGTGATTTTTTTTACTTAAATTAGTGCTACGTTATATAGTTATTTAATGAGTAGTACCAAAGATAATATGGGAAAAAGGTAATAAAACTTTCTAAATTTGTTAAAATGAACAAATAATTGAAACATATATATAGGATCAAGTAAAATGAAACGTAGTGTAGTATTTTTGGGAAGATGTAGGCCTCATTTGGCCATGAGAAATATTCATTTTTTTTTTTGAAATTTTTTCACTTTATTTAGAAAATGTTTTTTTGCAGTAAAAATTTCAAATACAACTTCAAAACAACCCTCGACCTGTTTTCATTTTTTTTCATCTCACTATTTCATCTTTTGTCTTTCCAAGAGTCTAAAAAAAAAATAAAAAAATTCAAAAAGATATGGCTTCTAACTCCAACTCCATAAATTTTTTATTTTCATGGTCAAACGCCTACAAAGTGTGTTATAAAATACTACTGTATTTGTGTAGAATAGGGGAAGAGACTTACAGGGACGTGGGAATCACGTGCTTTTCTTTTGGCATCATTGGCGGAGAATACGGTATACATGAGTAGGAAAGTGCCAATGATCTCAGCACTCAATGCTGTGCCCCTTGAGTAGCCAACTCCGACGGTATTAGCACCACCACCATGCCTGTTATAGTCCTCTGTCATCACACCTTTCACTAAACCAACACCGCAAATGGCTCCTAAGCACTGCGCCAACATGTACGCTGCCGCTCTCAGTAATGACACCTTCCTTGCTAGTAATAGACCAAATGTCACTGCCGGGTTTATATGCCCACCTATACGTACACATTCGTAAAGATGTAAAAAAAAAAACGATGTCAATGTTTATAAGTGTTTTGTCATGTTTACTTTTTGGTTAAAGTCACAGGAGCATGAATTATTTGAAGTTTATGAGTTTCTAGAACGATCTTAAGTTAATATATACTAATAATTGGACTCACATTTAATTATTTTATTTACAGCGATATGTAGGATCTAACAAAAAGCTTTGGATTCCTGCGAACCCACATACCATATTACTGTGGATCCCGTTTGAATTAGTACCATATGTTTTGTGTTGACTCATTTAGTTCTAACAATTCTTTGTTAGCAAAGCAAGATTTTGAAGAAAATTTTGAAAGATGACTGTTGTGGAGGTAGAGTTTATGTATGAACCAAAAATTTGTCCGCTTGATAGATGTTGGAGTCTCAGGGGAAAAAAAAAGTCTAATTGAGCTAGCTAGTAATAAACAGAGACATGAGTATTTTGAAATTATCTGATTGGTAGGTGCATGCCTTAGCTCATAAATCATAATAGCTGGACTGAGAGAGATAGGAGGAGGGGAATTAATTACACAAATTAGAAGATTAGATTATCTTTGCGTTTCCTAATGACGGGAATATTCCAAAACTAGTTCAAGTTTTTCAGTCTGTAGCTTGTTAAGCTTCTCATTCGTATCTCTATTATTCTGCAGCATGCAAAGCAAGCGATGGACTTTTGAGGGAAATTAATTATTGAGCTAATTACCACGCAAGACTCCTTTAATTAAACTTTTAACCTCAAACTTTCGGTGGTTAAACTTTTGTACTGGTAGGGGAGGGCGGGCTTATAAGTTTATCTACGGATTCAGATAAATCAATAAGTTTAATTAGTTAAAGTTCAAATTCTGGCTCTGCTCTAATTAGTGGCAAGAGAATATATAGAGAAAAAGAAGAAAATGAGTACGTACCAGAAATTCCAGCAGTGCAATAAACAAGAACGAAAATCATGCCACCAAAAGCCCATGCAATACCAAGAAGTCCAACACCGAGGCAGGGATCAACATGCTTCTTGTGGCCAATAACAGTAGCCACGGTAACATAGAGGAACAGAAGCGTCGCAACAAATTCAGCAATCAATGCTCTGTAAAAAGACCACTTCTTCAGCTCCGCTACATCAAACAGCGGAGCTGACGGTGGATCTACATAGTCTTTCACCATATCTTCCTAAGTTATGTATAAAAGGAGAGTGATAGTGGGCAATAAAACATAGCAGCCAGCAGCCAATATATATACAAGATGCAAGATAGGTTGTGGACTGGTTACAACTTACAAAATTAAAGGTGTGAATATATTGATGCTAACAGTAAGTACACATTATCCATATATTTTGGACACTGTTCCAAACATGGCCATTTACGTAACCTCCAATGTTTCAGTCCGATGTTAATTTGTTGCCAAAATGGGACTCTACAATAATAACGTGAATAATACGACTCCAAATCCTACAATCGAAGGGAGGGAAACGGATGGGGGGCGAAGATGTGCCTGGTCGGATGCGGAATTAATTATTACAAACTTGCTAAAACGATTAATTAAACCTTAATCTCAACTGAGATTACTTATATAAGTAGATCTTTTTTTCGCGATTAGGTATGCATGTATATATTCCGAGAGGTTTTAGGGCTCTAGAGACTACTTCCTTTCTTGTAATTTTAATTTCACACTTCCTTTCAATCATTATAATTTCACACTTTGCACATTTAAAAGTCTTTGTCAAGTAATCATAGTGACTGTCTCTCGATGGCTTATTTTTGAGCTTGTTGAACCAATTCTGTATATCTCACGTTCACCTTTCTTTTCCATGTAACTAGTAAGTTTCTTTAAAATTATGAGTACTCACCCTCTCCTCCCAAATTCTTTTAAGGAAAATATAGGTGTACACTCCATTGAAAAAGATGTTGCCCACTTGCCGATTCTTTTCCTCGACTCCAAGATTATTCTATTTTTGTTACCACAATTAAGAAAAAAGGTTTTCAAACTGCCATATGTATAGGCAACAACTAATAGGTATCCGTATCACCTGTGTATGCCAAGATGCGGACCTAACCATAGGGTAGGTAGCTAGGGTTATGGGCATATATCCGATAATCTCAGAAAAAATTATGTGCACATATTTTAAATAGTGTATATATTTTTGTATTGACACTCCCTAATAATATTAATAAAGTGATTCCAATGGTTGATTTGAGGTGCACAAGTGGACATTTTAATGAGCTCTCACCTTAGTTCAATTCCTACTTTAGCATTTTCTCAAATTTTAAAATTTTGACATTTTAGTAGTTATTACCATCTTTTAGTTGCTTTTTTCTTTAGTTTTTTTCTTTAGTTTTGAGGGAGTTTCACCCAAAACTTTGCACGATTTTAATAAGCAATTGATATGTCTATGTTATTTTTTTTAAAAAAATTAACATATCTATATTACATATAGCGATTCCTCTGCCATTTTCAAATTTTGGATCCGCTACTGACCTATATAGATCTTTTTTTTGGGGTTTAAATCATCGACAACTCCTTAAAATTGTTTGCAAAATTCACTTAGATCCCTCAACTCAGCTTTCTACCTATTAAACACTCCAATATTACTAAATATGTATCTATTAAAAATTATAGCTGACATGACACAAAAAATAGCTTTCAGGTAGTACTGAGAGCGTGAATCAGTGGCGGATCCAGGATTTATGGGTTGTGGGTGCTCGAGAGGTCCGAACACACATATTGACTCCCAAAGCTTTAAAGTTCCGCCTGGAAACTAAAGCACTCATCTAACTTCTTGATTTATTGGGTGCTTTTCTAAGTCTTATACCAATTTTTATACATTTTTTATATAATTATACCTACTCTGCATTGAATTTAACGGGTGCCGGAGCACCCCAAAATTGGACATAGGTCCGCCACTGGCGTGAATAACTATTGTAATATTCTTTTCTCTTTCTTTTTTTTTTTACAATTTTTTTGTCCTTTCTCTTATTTCCCATTTAACTTTTTAAAAAAAAAAATACTCCCTCCATTTCAAAAAGAATGACCTAGTTTGACTTGACACAAAATTTAAGAAAATAAAAAAGACTTTTGAATTCTGTGGTCCTAAATTAAAGTTATGACAATTTATCAAAATATCCTTAAATCTTGTGGTGTTAAACATGTCACGTGGAAAATTGAAATTAAAGTATTTCCAAAAAAAAAAAGGGTCATTCTTTTTGAAATCACCGTTCTGCTGGTGAACTTCTGTTCTCCTTCACTTTTGTACCAATCTCTCCCATATCAGATATGAATAAGACGGAAAAAAAGAAGGTTAAATCTGAAATCTATATGTTAAAAGGTTGAGTTTTGTTGTTGGGGGAGAGGGTGTCGATGGGAAGAAGGAGAAAGGGGGTTGGGTAGATGGGGATAGAATATATTTGTTAATTTAGTTTTAGTTTTTTTTTTTGAAAAATAGGTAAAAAATATATATTTGAAATAATTTTTAACTTTTTTTAATATAAAATTTATTTTTCTATAATTTTTAGGGCCCAGTACCACTTGTCAAATTTTGATTCGTCTCTTTATCATAACTTACCTTAGTGAGCCACACACACAAATTTTTATGAACTAGAGTTTAATAGGTACATATTTGTTAATATTGGAGTATCTAATAGATACAAAGCTGAATTAAGGTGTCTAAGTGAATTTTACAAATAACTTTAAGGGTCCATGATGACTTAAGCCTTTTTTTTTTCATGGTGTCAATACTTTTCGTTAGGTTATACATGTACTCCAAATTCATTTTAGGTCTTAGACACGACTTCATTCTCTATGACTTTAGACTATAACGTTCAGTCATGCTCTATAGCTTCATATAGTACTAGTTACTCCCTCTGTCCTAATTTATATGACACAATTTTTTTTTTAATCAGTCCCAAAAAGAATGACACATTTCTATATTTGATAACAATTTAACTTTAAAATACCCACTTTACCTTTAATGAAATGATTTACAACCACACAAATATCTATAGCTCATTTTAGACCACAAGTTTCAAAAATCTTCCTTTATTTCTTAAACTCCATGCCAAATCAAAGTACATCACATAAATTGGGACGGAGGGAGTACTACATTTCTTTTCAATGTGGTCTAATAGAATTATTCACCCTCCTCTACGAAATTCTTTTTAAGGAAAACAGTATAGTCACACTCCATTTAAAAAGATATTTTGGGACCCACTGATTCTTCTCCTCAAGTCCAAGATTATTCTATTTTGGTTACTATACGATAAATGGCTTTTAAAGCTGGCATCCCTTATATAGAGTTAATATCTCAAAAGGTCATTGAACTTTGGGAAATTATCTAGCAAAGTCATTGAACTTTGCTTTATATCAATAAAATCACTTAACTTAAGGCTTTTATTTTTTAAAATCACTCAACTAAATTTATCATTTAAAAATTTAACATGACAAAATAGATTATTTTTTATGTCATGTAAATATGGACTCATATTAAAGAATTTATTCCTTATTATTATTATGAAATTAAAAGGATTCATAATGGAGAAGTAGTGACGGTAATGAAGATGTTAATATAGTTAGCAGTAGTGACGATAATGGAGATGCAAATATAGCATTTGCTAATCCAGATGTAATAGTTTAATTTTATTTATGAAATATCCCTTTGACCAAAAAAACTTAAAAGGATTAAAAAAATGTCCTTAACGTATTAGAAATATTAGAAATGATTTTAAAATGGCCTTTTTTCCATTTATTTGGATAAAAATTGCACCTAACGTTAATCTTAAGTCTAAAAATGCCCCTCTTTTAACAAAATCTTATGTACAATAACAACATACCCGGTATATTCCCACAAAGTGGAGTATAGGGAGGGTAGAATGTACGCAGTCCATACCACTACCTTAGAGGTGAGGTAGAGAGGTTGTTTCCGATAGTCGATAGACTCCCGGCTCGAGACCAAACAACATAGGATAATTTTATGTAAAATATATAATTTTTTAAAATTAAATATATGATATTGTTTTTATTGGTCCACATACAATTAAACTCAAATTCGCTTACAATCCAACCTAATAATCCAAACCCATTTTTAAAAGGTCCAACACTTCTTCCCGTCAGCCTAACAAATTACACTGTTTCATTATTTATACTATTCTTTTGATAAAAAAGAAATAATGTATATTAACACAGACTAAACTGAATTCAGTATCCAAGATTACCCAACAAGGGGAAATAAAAAAAAAAAGGAATATATTCTTACAAAAGTATGCCGGTACAACTAATTAACTGTGAATTTTCGTCGAAGTATGAGGATGGATCTCTATTCACTGTGAATTTCCTCGAAGGTCCTATGCTGGATCACTTAAACGAGGAGGAAGAAGTTTGGATTGGTTTGATTCGAGTTTAATTACATGTGGACCAAAAAAAGAGGTATTTTTAGATTTAAATTAATGTTGGTTGCATTTTTGATCGAAATAGGGTGGAATTAGGCATTTTAAAACCATTTATAATATGTTAAGTACATTTTTACCTTACTTTTCCGTAATAATACTAAGTAAATAATAATAATAATAATAATAATAATAATAATAATAATAACTAATAAAGAATAGATTTTTTAATGTGGTCCATGTTTACATGTCATAAAAAATAATTTATTTTGTCATGTTAAATTTTTAAATGATAAATGTAATGGAGGGATTTTAGAAAATAAAAGCTTTAAGTTGAATGACTTTTTTGATACAAAGCAAAGTTTAATGACTTTGCTAGATTATTTCTCAAAGTTCAATGACCTTTTGAGATATTAACTCCCCTTATATATCTAGTAATCGATCGACTGCAATCACGTCAACAAATTAATTTGTTAAACTTCAATCTGCTTGAAGCAAAAACCCATGTGTGGATAAATATAGTTAATTAGCTACGTACATGTGACTTGTGAGGATGGACAAATTAAAACTTAACTGTGTGGCTACCTGCCTGTTTTAATTAAATGGGCCTCGATCGAACTTTGAAACAATTGAGTGAGGAATATAGTATAATTATTAACAGCAAAATATGGAAGAAATAAGCATTTCAATGATTTCTTAAGGAATATAGTATAATTAACAGCAAAATATGGAAGAAATAAGCGTTTTAATGATGTCTAATTATACATCTATCTTTTTCTTTACCAACTATTATACTTCTATCTATATATGTAAAAATTGTTGGTGTACACACTTTGTGTTCTTAAACCTTTTTCAAAAAATTATAATTGCTGCCAGGGACGGATCTAGTATTCAGGGTGGGGGTTCCAGGAACCCCTAAACATTTTCATAAACCTTGTAATTATATCAAAAATCTATTAAATATATAAGAATGCCAAGTTAGAAACCCACTAGCAAAGTTGTTGGTTAGCTTAGCAGTTCAAAAGGGTCCTGCAGAAGCGCTGCACATGAAACAATTGCATTCTTCTAGCTTAAGGAGAATGCAAATTTTCCTATTCAAAATCCGTTTGGATAAAGAAACAATCTTTTTCTCGGAAATCAATCAAAATGATGTTATACTTGAAAAAACAAAAGTAACCAAAGGTAGGTTCTCATACAACTAAAGTAATAAAAACATTTCTATTGATGCATAACAAACATTGTTTAAAAAAAGTTGATCATTTTTTTTTATAAGAAAAATATGCCCAACGGTCCTAATTTTGCAAACTTTCATCGAACAAAGGGCCAGCTGAATGTTGGACCAATTTTGTGAGTCCACCGGAACAAATTGGGCCACCTTTCGCTACGAGTAAAAATTTCATGGGTGAGTCCTATTTTGATCGCCTCATATAAATAATATTCGCCTTTATTTTTTATTTTTTTTGTTTTTGCACGAACTTTGTTTAAGAAAATTTTCAAGCGAAAAAATATACTATTTTTCTTGCTTCTTTTGCGTATAATTATGAATTCAAACATATATAATTGATATTTTAGTCATTTTTAATAAATGTTTCAATCATGTATGTTTGAGCGCGTATATATGAAAGGGTGTCAAATTTGTTGTTACGTTGACAAATTGATGATTGAAGTTTATTCTTTATGGCGCATGGAACTTTTGTTTCAAATTTGAGCTTATTTGGAGTATATTTGGATATTTAAATTTTATTTTATTTTTTTTGACAAAAACTTCCAGGCTCACGCGCCTGAAAGTTCAGTCTAGCTTTAAAAGGGTGTTAAATGAGTTTGTTAGATTTCTTATATTTTTAATAAATTGATAATTATGTTTTGTTCATTTTAATATATAGAACTTATATTTCAAATTTGAGCTTATTTAGAATATACATATTTGCGGTTCAGTTTTGCATTAAAAATGATCATTTTTATTACTGCAAATAGTGATGGTTTTCTAACCTTTTCTATTAACTTTGGTACGTGATTGGCCGTATGGTAGCAATGAGTCGGTTGTTAATTTTCTCCCACATCGGCAAGTCAAGACAATATTTGAGGAAAGAGGCATATAAAATGAGGGGGAAGATAATAAGAAACTCATCTTTGCGCTTGGGGCAATGACGCAGCTAGTGAGGTTCTAACCGAGGCGCGTCTATTGCTGGTTGAAAACTATTTCCAAACCCCCTCTTTGGCCTTGGTTCTGCCTTGGCCATTGAGAATTTTTGAAAGGGCATATCCTTTTGGCTAAGGCCCTCCAATTCTAGTCTAATACTTTCTTTAGTTATGCAATGATATACACGTTGTTGATGGTAGTAAAATCTTGATAGGTGCATTACAACTCTGCTGTCGCATTTGCTAATGGAGTACACAATCTTGGTAGATTGAACTTCAGCACTCTTTATCGTTTGAAGTGTTAATGAGCACCCCAAAAGAAGATTAGCTAATAAGGGGAGGGTTACCAAACTCCCAGCAGTCTATGAGTCGTAGTAAGTTGCTGTTACAACTCTGCTGTCGCATTTGCTAATGGAGTACACAATCTTGGTAGATTGAACTTCAGCACTCTTTATCGTTTGAAGTGTTAATGAGCACCCCAAAAGAAGATTAGCTAATAAGGGGAGGGTTACCAAACTCCCAGCAGTCTATGAGTCGTAGTAAGTTGCTGTTAGGATTGGTATTTAGTAGATGTCTCCTATCCGTCCACACTCAAGTTCCAAACACCTGAATGTTAAGTCCTTTGAATCAAGTCCAACATATATGCATCAATTGGTTTCAAATCGGCCAGGAATCACTTCCTTTCAGTTATCCTGAGTATCTTTAATCTTTTTAACAAGAGCAAAAACAAGTGATCAACTCTCCAAAATCCACCACCAGCAGCTCAATCCTCAACCACAGCTGACATACTCTAACAAAGAAGCCACAAAGTGGGTAATTTATTATTAGGAAAACTGTAATCTCTCCTTATTCGGATGTAAAAACTATGTGTCGAGTAAATATACTTGAAGCAAATTAATTTGCTATATACATTATTTTCTTGGACTTATTGATAAGCGGCAAGTGACAGGTATAATATGGAAGACAATAGCTGGGGTAACAACAAGTGAATAGAAGTTTTACATATTGTAAAAAAGGTTTCATACTATATGATTAGATACTATTACCATTAAGAAAGAAAAAAAAGTAGATACAATTCTCTGTTTCTTCTGTTTTTTCCATCTATCAATTAACGTTGATCCAATTAATAATTCAATGTCTAAATCATATACTCCAGTTTTTTGTTTCCAATAAGATTCCCTTTTGCTTCTCTGTTTCTTTTTTCTTTCAATTCATATTATTCTGTCCCATTAAAATCTGAAAGATTTCTGTCAAAGGATCTTTCCCTTGGTCCAACCTTCAATGTTAAGAGTTGATGCCACAATCCAATGAGTCACTAGCAGTTTAATACCCAATGGAATTAACACTGACATCTGACACCCCCTTCCCCCCTACCCCCCTACGCGAATCCACCACCATAAATTTTTTAGGGAAAAAGGTCAAATATGTCATCCAATTATTGAAAATGATACATCTATGTCATCCGTTATAAGTTTGGCTCATTTATGTTATCGCCTTTGAAAGTTTGGCTCATTTATGCTACTGCCATTACAGAAAAGTTCATTTGTGCCATTTTTTTACAATGGTGATTTTGCAAAACTAATTTTGCCACATGACATCTTATTAGAAGTCCACATCACCAAATCTAAATCAACCAATATTACTTAAATTAAAAAGAAAAAATCATACCTATTAAATAAAACCCGACACAATTAATGAGTTTGACTTTTATTTTTAATTAGTTCTATTTTTATTTTTAATAAGTCCAATTTTTATTTTAACTGTGTGGATCCAATTTTATTTTAATGGGTCCAATTTTTAATTTTTAATTTTAAGTAATATTGGTTGATTTGAACTTGGTAATGTGGACCTCTAATAAGAGGCCACGTGGCAAAAATGATTTTGCGAAATCACCTTTACAAAATAATAGCACGAATGAACCTTTCTGTAATGACAATGCATAGATGAGCCAAACTTTCAATGACAGTGGCATAGATGAGCCAAACTTATAACGGATGACATAGATTGGTCATTTCTAATAATTCAATGACATATTTAAGCTTTTTCCCAATTTTTTATATATATAATCATACATCAAACCAAATTTGTATGTCCTTTATTTTCAATAAGGAATCCAACCCTTCAAAATAGTACAAAAAATGAAGACCATCTACAGGAGTCAAGTACATATTCGATTTTTGATTATCATTCTGAGTTTATATTCTAGCTGCCAACACTTGCATATTATCTACATAGATACAGTAGTGTATCGTGTTACTTCAACCAACCTTGGGTTAACTAATGTAGAAACAATTATCTCGTACAAGGAAGGCGCGTCCACATGATTTGTTAGTGTTGTAAGTGTTGGAATAACTGGTAAAGTTGTTGTCATGTGACCAAGAGGTTATAAGTTCAAGTCTTGGAAACAGCTTTTAACAGAAATGCAAGGTAAGACTGTGTATAATAAACCTTTGTGGTTGGATCCTAATAAACCTTTGTGGTTGGATCCTTCTCTTGACCCTGCGTATAACAGGAGCTTTAGTTCACCGGCAGGGGCGGAGCCACCTTGTACCAAGGGTGGTCAGGTGAACAACCTTCGCCGAAAAATTATACCTCATATATAGGTAAAATGTTATTCTATTTGATTAAATATAAAGGTTTGAACAACCTTAGCACATATGAGGAATGTAGCTTAGTGGTGGTAGGTGTTCAATAAAGGCCAAAGACAACTCGCGCAAGGGTTCGATCACCAGTTGCTACAATCTATTTTTACCTTTTTAATATTTTCAAAGAAGCCTTTATTTAATTGAACACCCTTCCTAAAATTTCTATCTCCGCCACTGTGCCTGGACTGCCCTTTTTCATATATACAGAGTGATAATTTGCTACACAATTTAATTTGATGTAGTTATTCTTCTTTATAGAACCTTAATCTACCATTGAAGTCCATTTTTAGGCATTTCTCATTTTCATTAAATAACAGCATTATGATTACGGAGAAAGCTTATGTTCTCTTAAAGAAAGACTCACGTATTTATGTGATCTAGGGGTGTGGATCGGTCGGTTTGGTTCGATTTTGCGTATTATCGATTCGGTTTATCGATTTTTAATTTGTAAACATGCTAAATCGATAATCAAACCAATAAGATATTCGTTATCGATTTTCGGTTAATCGATTTTTGGTCTTTATCGGTTCAGTTTTTGGTTTAACCAATAAGAAAACACTCCCCTAATTTTTTTCACTTTCTCTTATGTTCATTTGGTCTACACTATTTTAATGCATAAAGCCTACACAAATTATAAGCACTAAAACAACAACTATAAAATGCAAAAGATAATAAGGCATGTATTTAAATCTAAAGCCATTATTATACAATTATGAATAAAACTATAATTTTAATATAATCTTATTGAGTTATTGGTTTAACCATTAACTAAAACCTTAAAACCGAACTGATAGCCCAATAAAAAAATTTACAAAACCATTTAAAAACCGTTAACCCAATACCGATAAACTAATAACATTTTAATAAGTACCACTTAACCACTTAATCAATAAGATCATTTGATTTTAAACCAAGCTTGAGAACGAATGAATCTGTTCGCTTATCTTCCTCTCCATTATTGACCCACAAGCATTAATAAAACTGGTCAATGTAAAATCATTCAACTCCATTCCTCCCTCCAACATTCTACAAAATAACGCCAGTGCCTTAAACCCTTCATGATTTTGACAAAATCCAGCCAAAAGAGCATTATAAGAAACACAATTTCTTTCAGGCATGCCGTTAAAAATCTCCATCGCCAAATCAACTTGTTTAAATTCCATATATGCCACAATCATTTCAGTCCAACTAAAGACATCCATCACATTCTTCAAGGTTCCACACTTGGTGTAAAATCCTATTAAGTGTATTTACCCTCAAATTACCATGTAATCCACTTTTAAGAGCATGCATGTGAAGTAATTGGCCTTCTCTCACCGCCAAACAGCGAGAAGATGGAATCAAAAGAGTCAAATGATCAGACATCAAGCATTCATTTCTCCGCAACTCACGATACATATCAAATGCTCTATTGTACATAGACTCTTCAACCATACAAGCAATCACAGTGTTCCACGAAACAATGTCCCTTTGTGGTTTAATATCAAATGATCTTTGTAAATTAGGTGATTTTCCATGGTGAATGTTGATGTGAACCGGTCAAGTGATGTTTTTTATCCACGTGAGCAGCTTAGTGGCATTCCATTAGAGAGAGAGAGGGGTATTTGTGAGAAAAAAAATAAATGAAGGGGTATTTTTAAGCTAAAATACAAACGGAGAGGTATTTTTTATCCAAAAAACAAACGAAGAGTATTTTTACTCCATTTCAGATAGTTCAAGAGTAGTTTTGACCATTTTTCAATTTCTAAATAATGAGATTTTGTGGTGAGGTGGCACGTGACATCCACCTCACTCAAATATCAGGCCATGTGGAATTTTAAAGAGGGGAAGACAATGGTTAAAAATAAGGGTATATTTGTTAAGTTTAGTAATGGGAGGGGTAAAAATAGTCACATAATATAATGAAGGGCAAAGTTAGCCAATTAATTAAAGTGAAGGGGTATTTTTAACCTTTTTCCCCAAAATAAATGCTTAAGCAAATAGTTAAAGCGGTTTTTAGATGCTAAAATTATTTTTTTTTCATAAATATCTTTTTAAAGAGCACTGTTGAGAAAATACACTTAGAAGTGTTTTTTAAAAGTTTGATTAGACATTAATTACTGATCAAAAATATTTTTAAAAATTGATTGACCAGACTTCTCACCAATTTTATTTTTTTTGAATAGTACTTTAAAAATCTGGACTACTTTGAAATATTTTCCTGCTAAACCAGGGGCATATTGGATCTCTACCTCAAGGATAAAGATAAGATCTACGTACATTTTATACTCTTCAACCTCCCATTGAGCGGGAAAATAAACTTTAAAAATAATACTATTTTAAAATTTTAGTCAAAAAAAGTATTAATTCGATATGGCTTAACAGGAAGATATTTTAAACCAAATTCAATAGATCAAGGATAATTTTGGCCCTTTTCCATTTAGTTTAAATCATCCCTTAGTTCTTTAAGGCACTTTTGAGCCAAAAAGAAAATGGCATGGTCATTTTTTGCTCAATAGATAAACATAAATATTTTTATATCAAATCCAATAGATGAAGAGCAATTTTGGTCATTTTCATATCATCAAAATGCCTAGGCATGTTTTTCTTTAATTATAAAGTACCATAAAGTTCTTTAGGAGTCCTCGAAGTAGTTCGTGAAGTAGTTCACTGGGCTAGGTAGTTGCATTTGATAGAAGGAACTAAAGTTTGCTTCTTTATTTTAATTTGTTTGTAATGATTTTTACTTGATATGAAGTTTAAGAATTGCATCTTGTATTTATACTTTAAAGATATATAGAATTTAGTAAGTTATTCTCTTAAGTTTGTAGTTTTAAGGGACAAGGATAAAATTTACCACTTTACTTATGAAAATTGGCTAGATTTACCTTCCGTTATATTTTGAGGTCAAATTTATCCTCGATTGTAAGAAAGTTTTCATTCATATCCTTTCATTTAAAGGAAAAAACCCAAATCAACATAAATGACCCATATTCCAATCTAACCCGTCCGATCCGACCCGAATTAACATAAAACCGACCCAAACAAACATCCCTCCCAAATCTCTATTAACCACCTCTGTTTTCTCTCAAACCAGATGATGAGAAAATTTTGATTAACCATGAATTACGCTGCTGAAGGTTCTCCAGATGCTGAGAAAATTTGGCTAAACACCTATCCAAATATATATATGTTGCTGAAGGTTCTCCAGTCTGTTACATAGGATAGCGAATTTGGATTAACCGTAATTTATGGGAAAAGCAATTAACATGTCTCTTGATGCTTAATACATGAGAAGGCTGTGCATCCTTTGCCTTACTTTATTAGCCTTGTTATATGTCATCCTTCTAATTCCATTTCCTTCAAGTAGTAATTTCCCTTTTCAGAAGGCACTAGTACAACAGAACGTTGTGGATGGCTAGAAGCGTCATTTTTTGTCTAGCATGTACGCTTTGGTTCTGTTTTTGTTGAGTTAGATTCGCAACTTATATTTTTATTCATTGGCTAATGGTTTCTGAGCTAACTATCCAACTGAATAGTGGAGAGTGCCTGATACACATTCTGCCGGTGCTCCCTCATTGCTTTTTTTTATTTTTATTTTTCTGTCAAAAAGTTGAATCCATATTGATAATGGTAGGCTTAATAAGGAATCAGATGGAATTGCATAAAAAATAGGTGCGTTAATGGAGATTTGGGCCGGATATTTGTTTGGGTCGGTTTTATGTTAAGTCGGGTTGGGTCAGACGAGTTAGATTAGGATATGGGTCATTTATGTTGATTTGGATTTTTTCATTCAATGAAAGGCCATGAATGAACACTTTCTTAATAGTCACGTGAAAAGTTATATTAATACTTTAAATATGTCACGTGAAAAGTTAAAAAATTGTCAAAAAAAAAAAGGATATTCTTTTTTAAATCGAAAAAAAAAAAAATAAGATAGAGAAATTGAAACGGAAGCATTGCTACATTAGTACGTTATATGGATTGTTTTTAAGATTTGGCCAACAGTATTACCAGTTCAAATCAAACGCCTTTAATACTGAAGTTGCTTCCTAGTTAACTCTTCATCCTCTTCCAACCTAAAACCAAATCCATATGTCTTGTTATCCCAACTTGGGTACTTTTTAAGGTCACATATTTGGGCGCGTGGATCATCGTACTTACCACTTCGACATGACAACACTAATACACAGACTACTTCACTTGTCTAGATTACACCCAAAGGGTACTTGCTTTTGACGAGATTGCTCTATCTTTTTCCTTTTCTTTTTGTTTGGTTAGTGGTAGTAGTACTAGAAAGAAGTAAGCAGTAACTAGAAGATGTACCTTCTTATTTCCTTTTTTCTCTTAGATTTCCCTCTCTTGTTTCCTGTTTCTCCAAGAATCCACAGTTATGTGGTCATCAAGCAGTGACAACAGAGGACGTTCAGCTTCTTCTAAATCAACATCATCATCCACATCTTCTTCATCTCATTCCCCATTTTCTCCAAGACTTAAAACTATGGAAGAAGTGTGGAAAGACATTAATCTTTCTTCTCTTCAAGACCATGCTACTAATTACTCTACAGATCATGATCATCATCATCAAGTTGGAAATTTTGGTGGCATGATTTTACAAGATTTCTTGGCTAGACCTTTTGCTAATGAACCCTCACCACCACCAGCAGTAGCAACAGCCTCCCCTGTACAAGCTACAACTATGCTGAATTTGAACTCTACTCCGGAGCTTCATTTCTTTGATAACCCGTTAAGGCAGAACTCAATCTTGCACCCACCAAGTACTATTTGTCAAGTAGTACCAAATGTTAGTGGAAGAAAGAGGGTTGTCCCTGAAACAGAGAACAATTCTGCAGGGGATAGGAGAAATCAGAGGATGATCAAGAACCGTGAGTCTGCTGCTAGATCAAGAGCTAGAAAGCAGGAAAGTAGCACTTTTTTAATCATTGTTTTATAAGCGTTTTCTGTTTTCCTGTCAATTTTTAGTAATAAATTATGTTTGTTATGGTCTCACTCGCTGCCCTTTTTACCAAATTAATTACTATTAAAAAAACTGAAAAGGAAAATGCATAAGATATGTTTAGTAATATAATACACGTGAATAAATCTAGCTAGATATTGTTACTCTTTGCTGCTTCTGTTCTTGATTAGGACAATATGCTGATTTTCTCTGTTTCCATTTTTTGTCCATTGATGTCTTGCAGGCTTATATGAACGAGTTGGAGATGGAAGTGGCTCATTTAGTTGAAGAGAATGCCAGGCTCAAGAAGCAGCAGCAACAGGTCGTTTATCTTTTATTAGTACCATTTTTTGGATTTTATAACTAATGATTTCTTTAATTAGGAAAAAAAAACAGGATAAAAAGACTCATTATTTTGTTTGTGTTTTTCTTAAATTGGCCAGTTACGCTTAGCTGCAGCTGCTCAAGTTCCAAAAAAGAACTCTCTGCATCGGACGTCAACTGCCCCATTTTGAGGAAAAAAAACCTCTTAATAAAATTTGTCTGTGATGCTGCTACTACTATTAAAAACAGTTTATGTTACTATTCCCATTTGCCGTTTTTTTGTTTTGTAATATCAACTCACTGTTGTTTGATGGGAGGCCCTGTGGCCCGATGAATATTCAGTCTAGGGGTGTTCATGGTGTCATTTCTAATATTAAAACCAAACTAAATCAATATAATATAAATTTTGTTAGTTTTGATTGTATCGATTTGATTTGATTTTTACGATTATTTTTTATTTTTTTAAAGTAATAAAAAAATAAAACAAATAACATTCTCCGGTCACAATATTTTTTCAAGAAGCATATAAATCAAAATAGATAATGCATAGTATTTGTATTTCAACATTTGTTTGTTAAGGATTTGTTTGTCTTCTCTATTCATATTAGATGAACAAGACAATTTGATGGGGAAAATTATTAGACTAAAACAGCGAAGATCTCTAGAAAAAAATTTGGATTAGGATTTTTTCATTTTTAATCTTCTGGCTTTTATAATTCTATTTCAATTAATATGCTTAATCGATGGGCTAAAAAGGAAATGGGCGAGGATTTTGTGTAAATAAAAAATATAATAAATTACATAATACCATGACTTAAGTTGTCATGTTCTCTTAAAATTTCAACCACTTAAATTAATTACATAAATTCCTTCTTTTACTTTCTCTCTTTAAATCATTTTATATTACCCCGAATCCCAAATTCAAAAATATCTCAATATAATAGTAAAATAATAATAATAAAACCCCAAATTCCAATATAATCTCCCTCCATCTTAAAACATTATTCACATCCCACTTCACCTTCCTATGTTCTTCCAAAAAAAACTCAAATTTCTCCATTTTCACTTTTTCATCCCAAAAAAAAATTAAAAAAATCATCAAAAATGAAAATTCGAAAATCCATACCCAATTCCCCTTCCTCCTCATCATCATCTTCTTTATTCACTTTCTCTTCTCTAACCGACAACTCCTTAGCATTATCCATTAACTCATCTTCCTTAGCTTTATCTTCAAATTATTCATCTTCATCTTCAAAGAAAAATATCTCATTATAATAGATCAAACCAACCAACACAACAACGAGCTCGTCCACGATGAAACGTCCTCATAGATCCAGCAATCACGAGCTTCGACCAACCATGACGCCGGCAAATCGTCATCCACGATCAATCAGGATCTCGAATGTATATACAGATCTCGAATGATTCGTACAGAATTCATATACAGATCTCGAATTTCCACCATCACATCTCAAATCCACGACAGAGTACAAGACGGTTTAAGCCATGGGAATTCTGGAGTTCAGAGATTCATCAATAGAGATATGTATCGGATTAAAAAAAACTGTGAGATACATAAATTACAGTATTATTTATCTCAACTTAATAGCTTCAATAATGGATGTATCTCAGTCAATATTAGTCTACTGATACATTCAGTGATTACAAACCAAGTTGATCACTAACTGTTATAGTTTTATACATCTCAATGCAGGGTATGCATCATGTTGCATTATGTATCTTGACAACACTGAGACATTCATTATGTATCTTGCCGGAAAAAAAAATTGAGCGGTAGAAAAAACAGAGAAGAAAGAAGAAGCTTGTCGTTGCTTGAAGAATTGTGTATCTTTTTTTGAATTTCAAATTTTGAACTGATTAAGTAATTATGGGATCCTCTGAAGAGATTTTAATGAAAGTCGCGTGATTTGCTCCATTAATTGAACAGATTTCCGTTACTTTTCCTTTTTAAACTCAAAAATTTCTCACCAAGTGTATCGAAAATGGATGTATCGGGAGGTTAGTTATGTATCTGAAAGTGGCAAAATAAGGGGTTTTTTGTAATTTTAATAAGAGTAAGGATAGGGAGTAATTAGGAGTAAACTAGTTGGGATTTATGTAAGTCTTCCAAAAAAAATATCTATGTTTAATGCGTATATAATTATATATATATAAAGTTATATGTATGTGTATTATGTTTGTCGATTTGATTTGGTTCGTTTTTTGTTTTTTTTTTGTTCGATACCAAACCAAACCACACATATTGTCGGTTTTTAAAATTTATTGCCAAACCTAAGTCGGATTTTCTTTTTGGTTTGGTTCAATTTTTTGATTTGATCCAGTTTCGCAATTTCATCCGAACATTCCTAATTGTCACTAGGGAAAAGTAGGTTGTGATTTAAGGGAAGTGTAGGGCATTATTAAATAGGAAGTCGGTCTAGTGTTTTATGTCAATGAAAACAATCACCAGCAACTAAGCTGGAATTCGTATTCTTTATTTTGTAGTTTGGACTATTTCTGTCCCTCTGTATTCATTTGCTCCAACCACCCATTTCTTTCTAAAATTGGGTTGGCTGGTTATTTGTGCCAATTACTTAGTCTTTTTCTTCAAAAGTAAATTGAGTAAGACTAAAATATGAAGCAACTAACATAACTAATACATTGTTCAGTTATCATATTATAGTCTTACTTAAATAAATACTATTTTATGCAAGATAAAAAAAATAGAATAACAAAAACCTGCATAACTAATTCTTATATTACTAAACCTTGAATAACTCTAGCCAACAACCAAATGATCCATTATCAGTAGTTTATAGATATATGAAAATTTTGGTTTTCACCCTTTCTGCAAAGTTTAATTTTCTAGTAAACAAGATTCGATTGAACCCTCTTCATTGTAGGTTGCTTCGCTAATGTTGGCTACTACCAAATGTTGTGCGGTAAATGTTATTTTGTGATACTTGAATAGAATTCCAAGTTCAAACAGTGACTAAATTTTCTCCCTTAGTAAACCCTACATTATGGGAATTTAGAATAATGAGACAAGTGAATTTTGAATATTGAATTGAATGCATGAGAAAAAAGTAAAGTGAGTGGTTGGGAGAAGTTAAGGCCTCGTGTATTGTCGTACTGTCTTTATTGTAGTGTGTTAATAGGCTGTGCTGGAATACGGAATATGTGAAGTTGCATCATACAGTCAAAAGTTTGGAATCATATGTTATTTGGTGTGGGGAGGGGGGTGGGAGGAGGGGATAGAAATTGCTTCTTTTGTTGGCTATGCCTATCACTTCCATTAATTTTCATTTGTTCTGCTGTGCCATCACTGTCACTAATTTAGTGCCCAATGTTTTGCTAGCAGTAGTATTTTCTTTCTTCGTCCATATTATTAGTACTGCTGTTTTTCTTGATGGTGATGCTTGATTCCCTCTTTGTTGCATTTTGACATATTACTTTCAAGAAAGAATGATGGTCTTGTTATAAAAACATCATCTAGCTTTTAACGTGAATTTGGACATTTCTTTTGCAGAATCTTTACAATGTAGTTTAGAGTTTTAAAACCTCGTTTACGTGTAACATAAATGTACCACTTCCAATATTAAATTCGGGATTTAATTTGTTTAATATTTGACTAAAGATAGTAATTGAAATAAGGATACAATTTATATTAAAACCATGTAATTATTTATTCCATATAAAAGTGAAATTGTGTTTCTAATTGCTCCTCCATCCCAATTTATATACCACAATTGAAATTTCGAGAGTCAATTAAGTTTTTTTTTTATCAAAATTTCTTTACATGCATTTTAGATATTACAAGTTATTAATTATTGTGATTTACTGTATTTTTACGTAGTTTTCAAATATATAATTTTTTGCGTCAACAAACTTAAATCTTTATGTCATAATTCATGGCCAAAACTTAGAAATTTGAATCTCTAATCTTTAACTGTGTCACATAAATTAAAACGAAGAGTATAATTTTGAAATAAACTTATTTTGAAGTAAACGATCCACGAGTGCGTGAGAGAAACACACACAAAGAGTGGAGTCACTTTCAAGAAGAAAAGAACAGTCATCCTCATCCATGTCTATTGGAACCTTAACCAAGGTAGTCAACAGATGTTAAAGTGGGCCAAGTCTCTTTTACTAGGTTTCAACTTCATTGAATGGGTATCACAATTATAATACGACAAAAAAAAATTTGGATGGAATGGAATGATAAAAGGGTATGGTTCCAGTCAATGAATTCATTATCCAATCCAATGGACTGCTTTAGTCGTACCATGTTTAAGTTGGACATCAAATATTGCATTACAGTGGAAAGTATAGTGGCAAAAAAAGATGCTTGCGTCAATACAAGGAAAATATTACTCCCTCCGTCCCAATTTATATAATGTATTTTGATTTGACACGAAGTTTAAGAAAGAAAAGAAGACTTTTAAAACTTATGATCTAAAATGAGTCATAGATATTTGTGTGGTTATAAATTATTTCATTAAAGATAAAGTGGGTATTTTAAAATTAAATTGTTACCAAATATAGAAATGTATCATTCTTTTTGGGACTGATTAAAAAGAAAAATATGTCATATAAATTGGGACAGAGGGAGTACTCCTTTTCTCGTGTTGAAGCTTTCCTTTTAGAAATAAACTATAGATAAACAATAGGCAAATTGGTACTTCACATTAGTGTGCTTTTGGTTTGATTCATGAGAATACATTTTAAGAAAATTTTGACTTAATATGAAGTCATAAGCAAGTTCATAAACAACTCAAATTCAATTATTTTGACGTACAAGTCAGAATCAGAGCTCAACTCGGTTGGTATAGAATTGTTATATAGCAAATTAAATAGAGCTTCACATGAATATACGGCTCGGTAAGAACTCTTATCTTCAATATAATTCGTAAAGAAAATTGGTTACCAAGAAATAGTCTATAACAAAAGAGAAAAATATTCTGAGTTTAATATTATATTCCCGAGCTAACTAATAGAGCAACATCCATTGTCGTCCAGCGGTTAGGATATCTGGCTTTCACCCAGGAGACCCGGGTTCGATTCCCGGCAATGGAACCTTTTTTTTTTTTTTTTTTTTTTTGTTGTTGCTTTGATGAAAAAGTTAAATGAACTTCTTTTTAGGTTTTGGTCAAATAAATAGCTTGAACTGCTTTAGGAAGTGTTTAATCACTAGCTAGGTTCCTTTTCCTAATCAATTTCATTATGTATATTGGTCTTTTCCTAAACAAACAATTTGGTCTTGTTTGTTCTGAAATTGGTCCAACATTTTATAATGAGTTAAAGCGACTCAACTAAGTTCTATTGAAATTAATTGATATTTAGGTCCTGAAATCAAAATATGTAGGATACGTTTTTGAATGACAAGTGTTAGGGAGTGAATGATACTAATAATCGAGAAATCTTTTAACAAGACTATTGACAATTTAAAGTATCAAAGGTGTACAATGAAAATTAGAAATCAATGCAACCCCAAACAAATGGAGAACTAGCATTTGTGCCTTGTCTTTTCTGATTCCAATGTTTCGTAACCAAATATAGTGCCATATAGTATTAACTAGAAAATGGTTTCCACTGCTACATTGTCAACATGTTATCACTATGTACAGTTGATCAGAAGCCAGCGACATGAAAAGAGGAAAACCAAATGACCATCTCATCTGTTAAATCCTCTGTTTTGAGAGACAACTTCTTTCCATCTTCCATCGAAAATCGACAAACCGGACACGTTCTCTGGGCACCATGTAACCACCTATCGACACATTCGCGATGAAATTCATGTAGGCAAGGCAACACTCTTTTATCATCTCCATCCTTCAATCTTGATAAACACACACAACACCTTTCTCTAACCACTTCATGATGAACTCTTGATTTATTCTTACTATTACTGGCCTGAATTACCTTTAACATCAACACATCCTTGAAAGTACAAATTGAGATTAGCAATTTCTTGAAAGCCATTTGGGTTTAGGAGAAGAGAGGAGAAATATTTCGACGTGTGATTTATTCGTTGGATTGGATGTATATAGGAGAAGGGTCAAGGAGATAGTTGTTGCTATGTTAATTTACGTGGTTTGGAAGGGTGGTTAGAAGTAAGGATTTTTTTATTTTCAACAAAGGAGTAACACCAACAAAGACTGCAACTTCTAACCATTATTTTAGGACATGCAATTGTTGAGTTCCAACTTTGGGCTTAATTATTCAGTTATGTTTCACATAAATGTATTTCTTGAATCCTAAAATTGCTCAAGTTACTTAGAAATTATGAATTGATAAGGTTGCTTGAACTGTCACTTTGTATTCTTATTTAGACATGCTAAAAGACTTTCCGGACTATTTGAATATTTATTGGTAAAAGTTTTCTATACATGTCTCCCACCAAACCTTAGTAGTAGTTAATTAGAAGCATCAAAATTTTCCGTTGCTTGAAAACGACATCATCACTGTTTCACCTTTCTCTTCTTTTTCTTTTGGTTTCCATCTTGTGTTCATCACCCACTTTCGGATCAAACACTAGAATAAAGTACTCCCTATCAAAGACGACTATTTTTTTCAGGCTTGAACCTGAAAATTTCAGTGAAGACTGGAATAGTACTTACGAGTTACCACTTATCACCCCACCACAACCTTTGGCGGTCGCTATATTTCAACTTTAAAACTATCTTCTTCTTTTTTCCCAAAATCTTAAAAATCTCTCACTTTTCAAAATGTCAAGCTAGTTTCTAAAGAATCCAGTAAAACAGAAAGAAAAACAATTCACATAGGCAAGGACAACCATTTTTATGAAGAAAGTTTCACTCTTTCATTTAATAAGTAATTAAAATGTGACAAAATACTGGGAGATTTTGATACTAGAATCCGAAAACCAAAGAAAAATAGCCAAGCACAAATATTCATGGAACTCTAACTAGCAATTGGTCCCCATACAACTTGTCTCACACATATATAACATCTATTATAACATAAAATTAAATACTATCAACTGCTCATAAGCACTGATTTTGATCATCTTCTTGTTGTTTCTTTCAGAGACGTGGATGTTCATTTCATCCCGGAAGCATAAACCCGGTTTCCCCACAATGTTCCCTTCTATTTTCATGATCCATCTGAAAAATGTTTGATAACAAATTAATATAGTGAGTTTAATATTGAACTATTTTATTTTGAAATAGCACACACATTTTACCTGAACTTAGTGACCAAGTAATGGAGAAAAGAATGATATTTGCAGCTTGGAGAGATCTGCTCCAGCACATAGTCTGAGACCCCCACCAAATGCCATGAACTTTTTGGATGCACTATGTAGTTTTCCTCCTTTATATATATTCCCACAAGTCCATTATGTAATGTTATTAGTACATGAAAAGAAAATGGACTATGTGAAATATAATAGGTTATTAGTATGTGGTCACTTGCCTTCGAACGCCATGGATTGAAGACATGAGGGTCTTCATCGTTATTTGAATCAACATGAACTGATGGCGGACACACTACCAATATCCAACCTGCTGGAATTGTGAATCCTGCACCCAATTATATAACGACTTCAGACAAAGAAGAAAGATAGACTGGTAGTACTAGTATAGCAAATTAGCAACTACCAGTGCATAAGTAGATACATGACAGTGAAAACCACATAGACAGGATATGGTATGACCTTCTATTTTGAAATCTTTGAGTACTTTTCTGAAAATTCCTGGCACGATATTGGCTAGCCTTACTATTTCATTAAGAACCAGCATCCAGCTCATCATTAGGCCACAATTTCAAACAAGTTTGGGTCGACCGTACATATCAATTCACTTACCATGTTTTCCATTTAAATTCATTTCAAGAAATTAAACCTTGATTAACACTAAGAAAATTCTGGAGAATATATATACAGTTTGTCTCTTCATAATGTGTAACTTATTTGCACCCACACTGTTCATACACCATATAGTAATTCTAAGAGAAAATTACAGTCCAATATATTTGGGTCATCTAGTTTACAAAATATGTATACAGTGTATAGGTAGTGTATACTTTGTACTAATATACACATAATATACATGCATCTACATATGTAAACATACAAATGTACATCATATATAACTTAGGGGTCGTTTGGTACAGTGTATTGGAAAAATAATGCATGCATTAATTAATGTGTACTACTAGTACCTTGTTTGGTACATTTTTTAGCCTATGTATAACTAATGATTGCATTAGTTATACACTCTATTGTGTATTGAGGTGTGTATTAGTAATACACACCATTTTCCATGTATTAGCAATACAAAGGCTTTCAACACATGTATTAACTTGATAAATGACATTATTACCCTCATATCCTCCTCAATATTGACTTTTTTTTTCCATCTGCACTATGTTTCATCTTTAATCAATATCGACTTTTTATTTCCAGCTTCTATTATGCATATTTATACTCTGCTATAATTATCGGAATACTTTGTCTTTACTTTTGTTTAATTCATGAAATGCAGTTGCATTTTTTAAAAAAAATCAACAACCGTATCGTCAATAGAAAACATTTTTTTTTGTATTTTCTTTTCTTTCCTCACGTAGAGCTAGTAAAATTTTTACTTAGAATAAATCATCTCTAATACTAAAAAGATGATGGTTGTTATTCAAAATAAATTACTAGCATCGTATATATGTTTTATGTTTAAAGGTAAAAGACCTTTGTTGAAAAGAAAGTGTACAAAATTAAAGGAGGGTATTTTTGTAAGCAAATATTATTTCATAGAAATTATACTTTGTATGTTATTTCTAATACATCAAACCAAACAATGTATAAGAAATAATGTCAGCATACCTAATACCAACATAACTAATACAAGCATTATTAATGCAAGCATTACTAATACACTCTATTCAGCATTATTCTTATACACTCTACCAAACGACCCCTTAGTGTATACTTCCGCCATTTTTGGTAATCTAGATGGAATGGTATACATTGGTAACTATCCCCTGCAGTAACCTAAAAATCCAGTAAATTGCCTGTTATGACAGGCTAATTAATATAGGACTGTTAATATGAATATTATATACAGTGTCAGTGTATATAAGTAAAATCCTTTTACAAATTTTAAAGTTGACAAACCTTGCAGTTCTTTTTTGATGTAGGGTGGGATTCCTTCCAAAGGATGTGAGGAGAACTCCATGGACTCTCCAATAATGGGCAGGCCCATAGAGCCAGGAGGCAAAAACCCTTCACATTCAGGATTTCTCCATCTATACACCCAATTACTGAATCCTACAACAGTTAATGCTACTCCCAATATACTAAGCCACATTTTTTTAAAAAAAACATCTATTTCAAAATTTGCACCAATTAGTCCTTGTGAGGCAGAGATATATATACACATACTTTCTATATTAGAATTTGAAGAACAATTATTGGGAAGATCTTTTGAGTGATTTCTTTATTGATCATGAATGGCTAAATGCAAATATGGTTGAACTACAAGACGAAAAATAGAGTGTACAATTGTCTATCTGTAAATAACAAACTCTAACTAACTTATTCGCAAAACCTGATGTATATTTTCTGTGAGTATATGATTTTATAAAACTTATGTTCAGGATTCCAATTCATCTCTTTGGTCCATTGAGTATCCAAGAAATACTAGTAAGGATGTTACATTAAAGAGGTGAAATACTTTGTACATGTGTTCAAATGTGCTATTAATTAATTGATTACAGAGGTGAATACTACTATCACATGCATGAATTCAAATATCTTGGGTGATTAACTTGTGCCTTTTGAGTGTTTCCAGCGAGTTTCGTTTTGTACAAAGAGAGAAGAATCAAAATTTGCTATTGTAGTATTTAAAATTGCTCAAACTTGCTTTCTGCTAAACTTTTGGTCTATTCATACATTTGTTGTTAGCAAATCGTGACTCTTCAAATATGTTGCCACTCCCATGTGAGATCCTCCAAAAATGTACTACTTTTAAAGAATCAGACACATACGGCGGCCGAGCCATAATATTCATTGAGGGGTGTCAAAATATAAAGAAGTAAGCACACCAAAAAAAAAAACAAAAAAAAAAACCAACGAAATGAATTCTACTAATAAAAGTGGCCCAACAGCCATATTAACCAAAAAGAAAAAGAAAGTATGTTTGAGTTGTTTAAATGTATACGTATAAAACTAAAATATAATTTATATATACAACATAATTTCCCTGCCCGCCAGTATTTTTGAAGAGTTTGAGCAACTTAGCCTTGATTTATGCTTCATGGCTTCACTCAACAACAGAAAAAGAAGGGGGGGGTTTCTTCTTCTTTTGGGGCCGCTGGGGCGTGGGGGTGGGGGCGGGGGCAGGGTGGGGGCGATAAAATCTTCACATTGTCTAACGAAGATTAGAACAGCAAGAGCCTAATAGTTGTTAATATTCCCTGTATGTACTGTACACCATCACGAAACAGATTCTTACATCACATACAAGTATAGTCGCCAGTAACCATGTAAACGAACGAACAATGAACTCTGGATCATTTATACACACTGAACCTGTGCATCAAAGAATTATGTTATGACATAGAAGATTTAAACGCACAAAGAAACTCTCACGTATCAAGTACAATAGTAATGAACCATTACCTCTGCTTCCTAATATTTTTAATGCTAAAACGCCAACTCTAGCTTCTTAGGATTCCATGAATTGTGTGGTTGGAGGGCTTATTTTCGTCTTCTCTATACCTGCATGTTGTAATACACATCAGCATCATTAATTTGTCAATTTTTTTACTAAAAATAAATACAATGACAAAGGAAATCATAATAGGAATCCACGCTGCTAAATGTCCAAAAAGTCAAGAAATTACAATGCAATTCCCAGCCAAATCTCGTTAACACAGAAAAGTACCATAAACATATGAAATAGAGAGTGGAATTTTACTCTGAAGCATACCATGTGTCCCACGTATCTTGACTTCGCGTAATTCTTGGACAAGAGCACAGCAACAGCACATTAAATGAGAAAGAAAATCATCCACACAGCCTCCCTGAAAAGAAAAGAAAAAGAAAATCACGATGGCACATGAGATATCAAGGATATTCAATTCACTATGTCAAAAATAAGAAGAAAAATTAGTGACACAGCATGCATGATCAGGTACTTATTTTTAAATAACTCTCTCTCTACCCTGATGTTTAGCTTTTTCCGAAGCTTTCCTCTGATGCAACATGTGTAACAACAGCAGGATAGTATCAATGAATAAGCCATTAATTCATTACAAGCATCCGCTGAAGCTGCATCTCACACATTCAAAAGTTCTTTTGTTAGCTTCAACGTATCAAAAGGAATAAACTGTAAAACCCAAGCAGAACTACAGCAGTTGATACAGAAGGCAAGGAAACAGTTCTTAAATTTTCAATTAAAGAAGATTGCAACAAAATATCTGATTATGCCCATAAAATTTGAATTATAACACTGAAAATTCAATTTAAAGTTCAAGATTTTATGGTGATTCAACTTAAAAGACATAAAGATGGCCTTGTAATTCTTTTTATTAACTGTACAGTAGAGTGTAATGGTAAGATTTAACCGCAAACTTCTAGAGAAAGAAAAAAAAAAACAAGAGTTACTAATAGTACCGGTTCCATCATTTTTTAAGAAAGAAAAATAATTAATGAAATTAAGGAAAGGATGGATCAGTTTTTATTCCAAATTACTCACGACTAGAGGAATAATAGACAAGAAAGTTTTAAATGGAATATAAAGCCACTTACATATATCCCTGTCTGCAGCAACACTGGCAACTCTAGAAAATGTACCACAAGGAAAGAAAAGGGTTTTAATACCTGCATAGTAAATCAGGCATTAACTAGGATAATTTTGTACTTTCAAGGAAGATCTCATTTGGTATCATAACAAATCATCCTCCCTTCATGACCGTGTTCATATGAAAACATATAAGTCATGCATCTAACTGATTTAAGTATTGTAATTGAAAGCAAAGGTTATTACACATGGAATGACAGACACAGACAGTCAGACACCAACTTCAGGATGCAGTATCTGTTCTCGCTGATCTTTCAGATAACAGCATCATTCATGAAGTGTCTTCCGAAGCAGCAATAATAGCAAGAAGAACAGTGATAATTGTGGTAACGTGATTTTTTTTTTAAAAAAAAAAAAAGAGAAGCATTTGTACTGCAGTGCCCTATTTCAGCCACATCCTAATGGAACCCCTCCAGCTGTTTTGAGCAAGAATGACACAAATAAGATCCATTTCTAGACCTCCCATCCCACTAAATTAGTTGTTTCTTGGGAGTAAATACTTTTGTGGCTATTGACCACTCAAACATAATTCAGATTCCAGAGTACCTATAGAAAGGAGTGACCTGTTCGTAAGAACACAGAGAAGGTTTTCCTAACTAAATGATTATCATGTGTTAAAATGTGCCAAATATCGACACTCCAAAGTCAAAGCTCATAATTTTTGTAAGAAAAGAATAAGAATAATTACTTGTAACCCTGGTTAGGGAGACTCAGAGGATCAAAGTGGCACCGATACAAGGTAGACTTCATTTATGTTTTGAGGTCAGAAAGGAGAACTGGAAAAGTCACCATGTCAAATGAAGCACTCAAATGGTAGTAGAAATAGTCTATGCAACGGTAGAGGTCACTTAAGGATCATATAATTAGAGGTCACTTAAGGATCATATAATTATCATTCTCACTCTGTTTGCAATGAACACCAAATTCAATGTACTATACCCTGAAACAGGAGAAAACTCTATCCATATCCTCACGTTCCTTTAGCTCAAGTAAGATTGTGGAACTACTTCCCATACGTAAGTTTAACAACCTTGTGTCCTGTCTCTTTCTATGCACTCTCTCAAATCTCATTCTACTTCAAAGGTATGTCACCTTGTTGATCAATTTAGAGGTTATTGGTCAAGTTTCATTCACTTGCTGAAGATAATCTGTATTTTTTAATGCAGATCTAAAATGCTATCTGCAGACGTGTAAAAAGGAACTGCGACGCTAATGTTTGTTATCACGCGCTTTCAAGCGTCAAAACATTGATCTTTCTTTCTTAGCATAATGGGAATGAAAATCACAAGAAAAATGGTGTGGAAAAATAAAATAGTGTTCTGGAACATACACAAAAGAGGTTCTGAACAGCAGCCCAGCAGATCTGAATGCCACTCTTCATATCCATGTGAACCCTTCGAGGATAGCAGGTCATGTTTTGACGTAACTGATGGAGTGTTTCTGTAAATATTTTTAAGCATTTAAAAGAATTTGTTGAAAGTTAGGCTGTTGACGCTAACCTCACACTTGATTCATGAAACTAAGAGATACTACAGCTTCCAACAGAAAGTAACAGTTTAGCTACCATATGTTAGCAATTACCTTGAAGTTGACCGTTTCTCATCACTTTTAGCATATTCTTCATAATATGCCTTCTCATTATCAACATTTGAGTAACTCTGATCCAACTTTTTGAGAGGTTTGGAAGGTGAATTCTTCATTGATAGAGAGTTAGTGGCAACTACTTCCGTGACATCCAGAAGATGCTGAATAAATTCACACTGACCTACATCTAAATTAGCTTGTGAGCGCTGTAATTCTAGTTGGAGTTTTTCATTTTCTTTTTGAATTGCCTCATTGATAGGCACTCTTGGGTAAGAACAAGAAAGATTCTTCGTTAATATGATTGTATCATGTTTAGAGGGCTCTGGTTTCATAATCACTTCTTGCACCTTCATGTCTTCAACCGCCAGTGTATATTCCCGCTGGTCCATTTCAATATATTCCAATCTTTCCTGTCAACACATGGAAAGCAAAATCTATCAACTTGGAAGATAAAATAGATATAGGTTATTGTGAACACAAAGTGGATGTATGTACATACTCTTTCCAATTGTGACCGATTGCAGTCAAATAAAGCTCAAACATGCTTGAGTTGACATTAGAAGAACAAGAATATTAGGTTAAGTAGCAGGTTACTCTTATTGTACCGGATGCACTGTCTTATGGCCAGTGCAATTTTCTCCAACACAAACATGATAAGAAGCTTTCACCATAAGAGGAAAGTGATTCTACCTAGATGGTTGAAATATTAAAACAACACTACTGCCCCTTCTTCATTTTAATAAACTCAAAACAGTCCAGGGTTTAGGATGTGGCCAAGTGATCAAGGAAGTTAGTGTAAAACCTTGGATACCAGGGTTCAAGTCCTGGCGTAAAAAAAAAAAAAAAAAACTCTAGGTGATTGCTTCCCATCAGCCTAAGCCTAGGTGGGAAGAGTTACCAGATAGATGTGCACTGGTGGGAGATAGAAGGTACCTAATTCAAGCTAGCCAGACACCAGCGTTATCCAAAAAATGAAAAACAATAGATCTAAAATAGAAAAGTTCAGCAAGGCTACCTAACCAAGAGTTGAACAGTGACCAATTATTCTGACTTCAAAACATGAACTTATCAAACTCGAATATATCCTTACCATGTCATCAACAAAAATGAGAAAGAACAGATATAGATCTTAAGATGGAAGAGCAATGAAACAAACAGATATAAAGCTGAAGGGCAAACACTATGGACAAAAAGTGCAAGGTCACCATACCCTGACTCGAGCATTATCCACCAGAGTGATAAGAGGAATAATCTTCAAATATTGGTCAATCTCATTCTGAGCCCTGCGAAACTGGTATACAATGTTCCAACCCATAGCCAACAGATAAAGATAGCTCCTGTCCTGGCAGCTCTTGACCAATATATAAGATCTCCTTAATGCATCTTCAAGGTGTTCCAATGGCTCTCGGGTTTCCGGATACCTCTTAAGTTCAGTAATCTTGAGCTGCTCCAATAAGTTCCCAATTAATTTAAGATGCTGTGCAAACTGCCTGCAATTCGTCTTGTGCATCCGGGCTGTGGTAGCAGCTTTTACAATCATCCCAATTAGCCTCACTGCATCTATGCCAGTAAGCTGAGCGATATTTGCAACATCCCCAAAATGATCCAATGAAGCCATATGTAAATCCCAGATTATTCCCTCAAATCACTCTAATTTTCAATGCAATACAAAGAACATCTCCAGATCAACAGAATGAACTATAACAACAGCAATTCGCTTAAAAATTTTATCAATAACTCAAGCTTTCGCTTCCAGCTCTTTCAATCGGCCAAATCAAATGCATTTAGTAAAACTCAGAGAGAACAACGTTGCCGACTTAATATAGTCTTTTATGAACATCCGTTTTGCATAATTCATCAAATTCAAGTTCCAGTCAATGCCGCAGACATGCAGTACCATCAAAATACACTCAAAAGTACCGTATGTGATCAGAATGCATCAAGATCCAGTAATAGAACTGCAGCTATCACTATTCAGCTGCAATGGAAGTTCGAAAGAATGAGTCAACGAGATATCAAAAATAGCCTAAGATTCTATATACCAATATTCACTTTTTCTTTAACACAAAAAGGATAAAGGCAAAAAATAATAACAATAATAAAGGAATCATATGTTGTTTAACTAGTCGCTTGAAAATTAAGACACTATCAGGATATATAACAAAATGGAAAGAAATTGACACATTTTCAATAGAACGCCATCAAAATTGCAACAAACATTACCTGAATTAACGGTGACGCCGTTAACCTCACTGTACTCCACCATAATTCCCTCGTCCATTCACCATTCCTTCCAAGCTAATCCTATAATGGAATTCAATTCACCATTTATACAACAACAACAAAAATTGATGAAGAAAAAAAACTCCGCATATCTCCATGCATATATTCACACTAACGCTACACACGATTTATTCAAATGTACAAGTTTTTCAAACTCTAATCACAAAAATTTCCGTGATTTTTGGTTTCAATACAGAAAATGTTAATGCAATTTCCTATGAACAGAAATAATACATTGAAAATTGAGAAGAAAGGAAAATGGACATGATCTTCTGTGATTTGCAGTTATAAGTTTGCGAGAAGAAGCTTCAGTTTTGGAATGATTACTGTTTTCTTACAGAGAAAAGAGGAGAGAGAGATGAACACGACTCACGGTGCTCTTGTGCGGTGTTTCTTGTCTGGGAGCTCTCCGTTATCTGCACTGTTATACACTTTACAGTGTGTGAGAAAGGATACATGTGTGATTTTTATTTGGCCGAGAGTGCATACATTCACTCTGTTGTTGTACTTAATTGACCGAAACACCCTCACTATTCTTTTGTTTTCCTTATGTGCCACTGCCTTCACGGTTTTTGAGATTTTATTTCTTTTTTCGTCAAACTGGTTTCGGAATTTTTCTTTACTGAAGAATACTTTTTGGTCACAGTGCATCTTTGACTTCTTTCTTTTCCAGACAACAAACGGTGAAACTCACATGATATACTCATATACTGTTCTTTGTTTCTCTGTATTTTTCTTTTTGTAAAGTTAGATATTGACAGTAACAAACATCTTGTTGACTTATTATATGATTGCTGTTATAAAATTTACACCTAACTCAATCCTAAAAATTAGTTCAAAAGATGATAATTGTTCAAATTGTATTAAAGAGATTATACATCCGTAACCATAAGTAATGTTCAGGACTGGACATCTGGAGCCAACTAATTTAATATGAGGGCTCAATTTTGGAAAGATGAAATGATAATTGGAATGGGTCCTGCTATAATATTATGTTATGGTCCTCGGGTCTAACTCAACTCCAAAAATTAACTCAATAAATAGGTATTATTCAAATCATATTAAAGAGACCACCCATAATAAGCAACTGATGTGTTTTCTAAAAAAAAAAATCTTGAACTCTTTACTTATTTGAGAGTGAAATGACAATAAAATTGGACATAAGTAAAGTGAATACTACCCGTAATATTTTTGACATTAATATCAAGCAATTTGAAATTCTTTTAGAATGCATTGTTTACCTCTAGAAAAAATTAATATGATGCTCAGTCAGCATTAAAGAGGTAGTCCGGTACACTAAAGTTACCGTTATGTGCAATGGTCAGGAAAGGATCCCACCACATTAATTGAAATTTATATTTTTATTCTCAACTTATCATAATGTATACAAAGTAAATTCCATTATCCATTCCTTTTTCTTTTCACTGTAGGAGGGAAGAAATTCGGAGGATGAAAAGGATCAACTAAAGAAACTCATAGTCATGCATACTTTAACTTATGATATCACGAAAATAGACAACAAACCAGGGTAAATGTTGTTTAAAGATTCCCTTAGTTTCAAATTAATGATTTCAAAAACATTTATGCTGGCTGCAATATGAATTTTTTGTTTTTTGGTCCGAGTAGTACTATACTCGCTCGTTACTTTTTATTTGCTCAATTTGGATTGAGCACACCCTTTAATAAATCTCTTACTTTTAAAAAATTAAAAGTAATTTTACCAATATACCTCTAATTAAATTTTATACCTCTTTCCAAATCAATAATGATTGCATTTATTGAATAAGGGCATAATAAGAAGATTTTGTTCAAACTATTCTTGAAAGATTAAAAGAGCAAGTATTTAGGAATATAAGCACTACCCAAATAAAGCAAATAAAAAGGAATGGAGGGATTATGATTTAGGTACTAGAGTGTACATTACTTTCTCTATTCTAATTTATTTGTCTGACTTAAACTTAATACAAAATTTAGGTAAATAAAAAAAATTGAATTTTTTAATTTTAAATTAAAAATATATAAAATATAGATCAAAATACCCTTTAATTTTTTTTTATTGAAAATATATTATGTAAAAAAAAATATACGCATATTGTTTTAAAACGGATTAAAAAAAAGACAAACAAGGAATGGGGCTTCTGACTAGAGCAGTATTTGTTTATTTTATTCCACGTTGGTCTTTACTGTAAGACAGGTAGTAAATGTTTCGATAGTCGCCCCAACCATTTTCAGTTCGCTTTTAGTTAAGCGGTGTCTCACCTAACTACCTCTGCACTGCCCAGCGGTCACGCTTCTATTGAATTTCTTTATCGGAAATACTCCTTTTAATTTATTTGATCTATTTTAATTTAATACAAAATTTAAAAAAATAAAGAATAATTTTGAATCTTGTGATCTTAAATTAAAAATATATTAAATGATCTTAGCTTCCTTAGGTTCTCCCTCACACATATTAGCCTTCCAGCATTTGCTTCAAGTAGAAAATTTGGGGCTCAAAATGTGTCTTCGTGAGGCATTTTATAAATGTTGAACTCTTTTATTTCGTCAAGATATTTCTTTTCTATCATAAGAATGAACAGGGGTGGACCCACAGGTAAAATTTGGGTGCTCGAGCACCCATTGACCTTGGCTCGAAATAGATATAGTTATATAAGAAATTGAAGGAAAAGGATATAATAAACCTGAAAGCACCCACAAATATTAAGTTTGGCTAGGTGCTTTGGTTTAAGAGTGGTGCTGAAACCTTACAAGTTTGAACGTGCGGGAGATCGAACCCCACTAGAGTCTTTTTTTCAACAGGGAAACTAATTTTTTTTTCCCTATTAGGCGTATTTTTAGTTCTTTTATAGCCACTGTTTTGACCCATTCCCAATGCTACTTTTGTTTTACCTTCTTCTCTTCTTCTTTTTTTCTTTTTTACTTATAATACATAATTCACTAAAGCATAGAAAGAAAGAAATTTGGCTTCATAAATAAAGAATTTACTCCAAAGTTTGACCCTTCCTGAACATGAACTTAACCAACCAATTTTTTTCTCGTCGGTTGCATTTTTCAATCAAAGATTCACGATATTCACAATACAAATGTGAATAGTTTTAGTTAAATTTTTTTGTTGCCGTCTTCAAATAATTGTGCACTTATACTATATGATTAATAGTAACTATACGTTTAAAAAGGTTGAGCACCCACGAACTCAAAATTCTGGGTCCGCCACTGAGAATGAAGAAAAAGCATACAAGGAGAGATGGCTGGGAACGAAAAGGGCATTTGTGTCATTTGAGCAAGCAACTAAAAACAGCAAGGAGCATGATCCATAGGGAGATCCATTAATAGGATTAATTTGCAAATTGCAATTGTCAAAATGGGACCAATGGATATCCTTTGGAACAAGGGGCACATGCGTCCTAGGGCACGTTCCCTTTTTCTTTAGCTCTTCAGTTCTTGGTTGTTTTCATGTGCCCATTATTCTCACTCCTTAATTAATTCAATCTTTGTTCTTCCTATACCCTACTCTTTGGATGAGAAGTGGAAATGGGGGAGGGAATTGTAAGGTGAGAAATTAAATCCTCACTAATAAGGTGAAAATTTAGATAGTCAACCAATTAAGCTATTAAAATTCTCCATATAGTCATATAGTCAATCGTAAATAACTTTTTTTCAATATGATTCAGTTATATATAGAAAAATTAACATAAAATCTCGTGAAGATATTCACTCTGACAGCTTTAAGATGTTGCCTTTCATAACCAATTTCCTCTTCAATGGTATTGGAGAATAACTGAGAATGAGAAAAATAATTTCAAAAGGAAGCTCTCTCACTCTATAGTTGTAGAACTATTATTTGGGAAAATTGTAGGCTATTTACTGCATACAGTACTTTCTATCTACTGCTCGTAACTAAAATCCCATTCGCTACATCTATTCTTAATAATGAGAACATTCTCATTACTGTCAATCCTCTAAGGAAGAAAAAAAAAACTAATAATTCTGATACCCGACATAATTATAGAAGAACGTGTCTGCGAAAAAAATTACTCCTCAGTTAAAAAGACCTGAAAGGATACCAGACATAATTATGGTATACTCAAGCCATGCATCATATCCCTTTGATCTAATATTAATGTTTTTTGTTCCATAATCGATGTTGATTGTTGAAATGATTTTTCTTTATTCATACATTTTGAGAAGGAATTAATCCATGACAGAGAGATCTACAGTATTATTGTAGACTTGTATATAGTGCATGACTAAATTTTAATCCAGCATATATTGAGAAATAAGTAGTGAAGTATATAGGTGGTCTATAGTTTGTCCAATGCCACAAATGTTGAGAATTTAACATAAACATTATGTATTCAAGACTTTGATGTTATTTGGAATCCTTCCACCATATTAAAATTTACGATAAACTCACATGATTTTGTGCGAAATTAAGAATTAACTTATAGCAAAAAATTAATCGTCTGTCAGATAGCTAAATGAATACTACAACTTAATTAAGTAATGATGATTGTTTAATATTCCAGAATGTTAGGTAGTGTTGAGGAATATGTCATTTCCCAACGCCAAACTTAATTGTCAGGCTCATCTATATTCGGACTATGTTTTAGAAGATGATTGATCATCTATAATCCTATAAGACGAGTCTCCTAATAAGATAATAAAAATCAGAATATATATCACTCGAAAATGAAAATAGTTAGTTTGTCTGGCATGATGGGCAGCAGAACTAAAATTGAGCATGAAAATTGAAAATTGAAAATTGAGAAGCCCATTAAAGTTTAGGCATATTTTTTTGGAGAAATGTTCAATAACAATAGTAATTAATAATAAAATTTTCTCCATCTTTTTAGTGGTTTCTCAAAATAGGTTACAATTTGGTTACAGTCGTTGCAGCATAAAAAGAGAGAGGCAATTGACACTTCGACAGATGCAACAGGATTCCTTGCTTTTAGTTTAGTGGAAAAAAAAGGGAGGAAAAAAGTATTTCTCTATCCATAACTAGGAGTTTTGAGCTCGAACATTTAGAATGGAAAAAAATATACAATAAAAGAACACTTTTATTTCTAAAGAGTCCTATATAATGTGAATTTAAATTAATCAAGGTTCTAACTTAACATGTACCAAACGTCGAGCGGAAAACATCACTAGCAGGCACCAGCCGTAGTTCGCTCAATAAACAGTCATTTTCTTCTAGATGCTTTTAATGGGACTTGTGACCAAAGTTAGGTAGCTTATCTGCAAATCTATCGTGCGACAATTCAGCAATGTTATTTATTTATAAGTTATAACATCCTCTGTCAAGGAATAATAGGAAATCATTTTATTTTTTTTTGACATACAGCCCATTGTTCTATTCTCCAGCAAACGAACAAAATGAACGACAAAAATACAAGGATTAATTAGGCTTATTTTAAGTTTTTGACTTTTATATTGGAACTACAGTCGAAAAGTTATATCCTCTATGTTTAATTTTTAAGCCTACGAAAGTATGGCTTTTTCTGCTGGCTGTTTTATACTCCAAGCACTCTAAAAACTTTTTCTCAAATTTTAAGACTTAAGAAAGTGAACTTTTCAGGTAGTGGAGTATCACGGGTGCGATTCCGCAAGTGTCATATATATAGTGGAATTAACGTAACCAAAGTGGCACGCCTTTAGATATATTCTGTTTGCAGCTCAACAATCATTGTCTTGTTCTACACGTCCACCATAGTATTATTAAAAAATTATCCCCGTTTAGCCGCCTGTACTCTTTTTTTCTCTCATGATTTATCGATTTTTTAAAAAATTAAAGAAGATCTCATAATCAATAACTCCAAAATATTATTTTCATCAAGTTTCCAATTCAAATAGAATTGTCAAAACATAGTTCAAACTTGACTTCGTTTCACATTAATTTCATCGACAGAATTAAAATTAGTTCTTGAGGTAAGAATTACCTATTTAGGGATCAAGAAATAAATAATTTACTTATGCGGGGTTCTATACTCGCTCCGCACACCTATAGATTGGACATTTGAATAGTATACATCTTAAGTGTGTACAATAAAAAATGGAGACCTACCATCAAATAATACTGAATTGGAACAAGTTTGAATCTGATACCATAATAAAGAAAATAGATTTGGGACTAACTCTACTCGTACGCTAGCTTATAAAGTGAGTCTAAGGACACCAAGAAATCTACTCCCTGGGTGGGACTCAACATATATAGGAGAGAATAAGGTTCTTTTTTAAAAGGCCATATCATTCCGCAACATTTGGCGCTGATTCCACCAAGTATGAGGCAATGAATGTTTACTTTGTTTGGTAAAATATATAATTTCACTTTCTTTAGGCGTGATTGCGACTGAACCAATCATATCAAACATATGGCAAGGAAACAAAAAATTCCAGATCAAGATTCCATTTGGGATCATTCCTTCGTACGCCTATGGACCCTTAATGCTACAATTTTGTCACTAATTGCCTTATTAACCAAGTTTTTAACAACTTTTTGAAGTACCATCCACGACAAAATATAGAAAGCCTACATTTTATTTTATTTTGGAAATATTTGAACAAGATAATATGTGGAATGATGGTAAAGAAGTTGGCATAAGATGAAAAATAACACGAGAAAGTTTAAAATAACAGGAGAAAGTTTTGTTGGGTATCCCTTTTTTTAAATAGTTGTTTAGTAAATGAGTTTCTTTTTATTTTTCTCGCAGCTTAATGGTCCTTTTGGACTACTGTCAAAAAGACCCTTTTATCTGAACAAACTACAAATCTTATGAGGAAACAATAGACCATATTTTAAAATTTTGTAGAAACAATCTAATGTTTTATGAGTTCCAAGAGTTATTTTGCACAACTCTTAAAAATAATAAAACTTAAATAGTAACCTTAGAAGGGATATTTGCATAAATCAACCCAATAAAACTCCAACTAGACGTGTAACGACGGTCTAAGTCAATTACAAACTATAAAGGATTGTTGAGCCCATTTAGTTATACTGACTTGAACAGATTATAGAAAAAGTGGGCTGCTTATTTTTGGGTCTTGCAATGTTTACGGGCTTTTATTGGGCCTATTGAGCAAGATTTGGTTGTTTCCAGATGGACTTGAGCAGCTTCCATCACTACAGTAAACTGGATTCTATTACTGTTTCTTTAATGTAAAAACAACATAAATCCCAACTTTTTTGGAGCTAATTACTCACCATTCCAACTCTTTTCAATATTACTTAAAATCTCTGATTTAATCCACACGGATACATCTTTTAATTTTACACGAATACATCACATTCTTCCAGATACATCACTTAATTTCACATGGATACATTATATTTCACACGGATACATCATATTCTTCCGAATACATCACTTAATTTTACACGGATATATCACATTCTTCCGGATGCATCACTTAATTTTACATGGATACATTACATTCTTCTGTGATGTATCCGAACTTTTAAGTAAAATCAGGGATTTATATAATTATTTAAAAGGGTCGGAATTTTAAATAGTTATGATAAGTTAAATAGTAATATTATGTAATTTTTCCTTCTTTAATATCTTGAGTTGGTAACTGGGCATCATCTGTTAGTATTCACACGTGCCTTCTAGCATTTTTTCTTATGTCGTAGGGGATGTTATTGAGGTCTCATTCCCTTGTTTAGTTTCTTGTTGTTAGTTATTTTTCAATAAAAGGAGAAGGATTGTGTATTATTATTTTTCATATAACTTAATTGTAAATGCTTTAAAACTAAAGTGCATATAACTTAAAAGACTAAATATAATAATGCTGCTAAAAGCACCAAAATTGTATACATGGCTATTCTCCCTCTCAAAATAAATTTGAAAAAGAATGACAAGACCTAACCTCTTAGTAATTAAATAATACTCCATCGTTTCAAATTCATATGACACTATTTTTTTATTAATCCATTTTAAAATAATGATATATTTTTATATATGAAAAGAAGTTAAATATAATTTTTAAATTTACTCTTAGTTAGGTTCTTATAACTACACAAATGTGATGATGTTTTTAAGATATGCACATAGATTATGACATATTTGAAATTGTGTAATTTTTAAATCTATCTTTTCGTGCATTATTAATTTATGAGAGAGAAATTGGAGGAAAAATTGATTTTGAAACCCTTTATAAATTGATTTGTTATTACAATTTTTTTTATTTTTACATATAAGAGATTTAAATAAAGAGAATTTTACCCACTAAAACAATTAATAAGAATTATATACAAGAATAACTCATCTTTTTAAAAGTAACAAATATAGCACATTTTATAACAAATGTAGCCATTTGTACTTTGAAAAGAAATTTTTTTAATACAATAATAAACCTCATTTAAATATTAGTAACCCCCTTTATTAATTATATTTCTATCAATACGCTCTCTTTCACAATGTTCTCTCTCCACCATAATTTTGTGATTTGTTAATTCAAATTTCTTTTTGTGTTGAGTGGTGATATTTTTTAAAAAAATTATTACTATTTTACAATTATATATATATATATATATATACTATAATTTTAATAATTATATTTGCAGTACTATTTAAAACATAAAAATTTACATTCATACAATATTAAGGATATACTGGTAATATACAATTATCACATATATTTAAAAATGAAATACAGTAATTATTAAAACTTGAATTGCAAAAAGAATAACACAATTATTTTGTCAATATAGAAATATTTTTTTTTTAAAAAAAGGTAATAAAAAAGGAAAGAAGTAAGAAACAATTGTCCAACTACATTAATTTTCCTCATTAATGAAAATAATTTTTTTTTTTAATAAATTAATTTAGAATAAATAAGAATTTATTTAGAATTAGATTTAACTAAATCTATAATTATTGTCTGACTACTACTATAATTTTAAAAATAATATTAAAATTCTGTAATATATTTTTTAAGATTATATAATTATATAAAATGCTCTTAAATAAATGATCATAAGATATCACTCCACGAAATTGGAAGTGCATGTGAAAAATTACTACAAAATCTTTGGAAGTACAATTAAACTCCGCCATCAGCGGGAGTCCACGTCAGAAGGCCCCAACATAGGATTCCAATTTGAGCCCGGCAAGTACTTCCAATAGCAAGTCAGCACGTGGAGTATTCTGACACAACTCACAAAATACCCGGGCCCATGGGGGCCCACAAAAGTTTTTTGGCGGGTCATTTACAACAACAAATTCAAATAAAGCAGTCTTATCAAATCCCTAGGTCATCCCGCCCCCAAATATCCTTTCCCTCCAATCATTCCTTCCTTCTCATTTCCCCCAATTGCTAGGGTTTATGCTTCTCTCTTTTCAGGTACGTAATTTTCGACCCTACTTTTCGTTTTCTTTGATTTTTTTTTTTTGTGTGTGTTTTCCTATATTTATTCAAGTACTTGTCTGGGAGGTTTACGGGTTCGAGCCGTGTAAACCGCTTTTAGAAATGCAAGTTAAGACTACGTACAATAGACTATTATGGTTCGGTCCTTTTTCGGGCTCCACACGTAGCTGTAGCTTTAGTGCATCGGGCTGCCATTTTTTGTCTGGGAGGTTCAATTTTTTCTTCTCGTTTCTGGATTTCGTTTTGTTGCATCTTTTATCGAATATAAAGTTAGTTAATGTATGTAAGTGTGCACACTACTGTGTGCTTGAATTGTGAGGTTTAGCTGTTAATTTTTGCTTGTTTTTCTGGAAGTTAAGTCGTATCGAGTTAATTTTTGCGAGGAATTCGTGCCGTAACCTCTGTAAGAATTCTTCAGTCAGTTATTTGAAAAATCATCAAAATTAATGCAGTTTCATTATTTGTAGCTTCGGGTTGATTTAGGTTGCATAGGGTACTTTGTAAAATTATTTTCTCTGTCAGTTTCGTGTTTGGCTTGTTATGAAATAAGCAACATATGATAGTTGTACGGGGCGTGTGAGATATGGTATAAGAATAGCTCTTGGTGATACTTTTGAATGGTTATATGTTGATTGAAAAAAGTTAATATGGACAGTTTGAGGTATTTTAAAGAGAAATGAGTGCTTACAATAAATAATTGAAATCAGTTTACTCTTTTACTTATAGTGGACTATAATTCCCTGGTAGAAAACATTTTAAGCTATTTAAATTTCAAGGGTCATGAAGCATTGATAAATCATTTCTTATGGAAACGTTTTTTTCTACCAAATAACTCTGTATGAATGTTTTCCTGTTTTGATAAGTTATTTCCTTTTGTCCTTTTTACTTTTTCAGGTTAACATGGAAACAAATCTGGGTTAGATTTATTCTCATGTTTGATACATAATTGTGGGAGTGAAGCGAAAACATTTAGGGTGGAGGAGATCCCTGTACTTAATTTCCTGCCAAGTAGAGAAAGCAGAAAAAAGTATTATGGGGAAAGTGTCTCCTAAAGATGGGCAATCCAAGATTCCAAAACAGAAAAAGCGGTCGAAGAGTACAAAGAGCAAGTATCTGAGACCAGGTGCTCTTGCACAACTTCGGAACACCAAGATTTCTGCTGCTAAATGTAGTACTGATCTTTGGAAGAAAAGAGTGGTTTTAAGGAATGCAGATAATACTAATGAGGAGGCTGTGCTTCCAAATGACGTTAATGATGAAAGTCCCATATTTCTATCTCCTGTGAGATTTCATCTGGGTGCCGTGGCTTCACCCATGGATTTAGCCAAGCAGAATAATTTGCAAATGACACCGAAGACACCCGGAGATGTAGAAGGCATGTCGGAGTCTAGGCTTGAATCACTTCCATTGGATTTATTGGTACAGAATGCTCTATTTCTTTTTCTTTCACCTAATAATCCAGTTCAAACTTTATTCACTTACATCTTTGTATATATCAATTTGCCTGATTAGCGTTCTCTTAATGTGGATGTTGAGAGGCTTAGTTTCACTTTAGGTAGATAATGAGAAAAATTATTGGCAATCTTTGGAAACACAAGAGGAGGTCGAAGCTACTTTCAAAATTGTTGGCTGATTTGAAGTGTTACAGTCGAGTCAGCTGAATTGGCTTGATTGTATTTAGTATTTGCACAGAAAGATTAGTGTCTATGAGTTTGACAAGATCAACAGGAAGCAATAAAATGCGGAAACTAAAGTTAATGTGATATTTTATAGTGGTTCAGCAAGCCATTATTCAGTCCTCTTGAGTCTTGGGATACAAGGGAGTTACATTTGAGTTTTTGATCATGATTATGATACAATTTCTAGTGATTTTCACACTCACCACCGACGTTTTGAGGTTGGTTTTCATACTTGCTCACCAACAATGAGATCACACACAGCTGAGTTTTCAGCTCACTCTCTACAATAAAAGGAGGTCGCTGTCTTTTGTCCTGTACGAAGAATGATTTCATTTTTAGATGTTCTTCAGGAAGCTGTGCCTTGTTTTTGTTTGCCTCTCGGTCATCTTTTGTAGCAATTCTCGTGAACTTTGAATTTCCGTGACTGTTATCTGCAATTAATTATGGAGCATGATTCAAGGAACAAATGTTTCTGGGATTATAGCTATTTCAGACGTTTCCTTGCCCCCTTTGCAGAATCCCTGAACTTTCTTTTCCAATTCTCAGACGTGAGCCCTTAGTCTTAAGGAATCTCCTTGATTGCAAATCTTCAAAGTTATATCTTCCCTTTGCATGCATAGATCCTGACCCACTGATTGTGCCCTGATTTGTGTGCTGTTTCCAGCATATATTTTCCCTCTATACTGATTTTCTCAACCTCCCATAATCCTGTCTCATGCCAATCAAACAGTTACCTTATTAGTGCAAGAAAATTCCTGTCAAGTATATAATCCTTAGTTTAAATAGACATTGCTGTCCATCAACTGTTGTCATCATTAAAATCTCAGTTCTTCTGTCAAGTTTTTAGTTGCTTGTTAACATTTGTAAGTTCAATTTTATCATGGTTCTATTCTGATCTGATTAATTAAATTTGACCACCTGTATGGATGGAAGCTATTAGCTTGTCTCGTCCCATTACAACACATCAGTTGCATTTATGTTCTGAATTCCTCTATTAGCATGATTAATGTCATTAGGTTTTTCACAATTTGAAGCTATTTGTGAATTTTACTACCTCTCCAAGTAAATCTTGGTTTCTCTTCCCCGTCTTATCTCCTAGCTTCCTCATTAGCATCACCTGATACCTGGCTACTTAATCGAATATTAATGTAGAAGACTCGAATTCTTGAAAAAACGGAAAAAGGCAAAATTTTGCGAGAGAAATAGGCTGAAAGGATGAGCAGATAAGCTGAAATAGCTGTTTGGAGAATGCTATGACCTATATTACAAGGAGAAAGGGGATTATTGTGTAATATGACAATTGGTGTGTTTTCTTATTTTTAATACTCCCTCCGTTTCAAAACGAATGACCTACTTTCCTTTTTAGTCTGTTTCAAAAAGAATGACCCTTTCCTTTTTTGGCAACACTTTAATTCCAACTTTCCACATGGCATGTTTAAGACCACAAGATTAAAGTGCATTTTGGTACATTTGCCATAACTTTAATTTAGGACCACAAGATTTAAAAGTCTTCTTTATTTTCTTAAACTCCGTGCCAAGTCAAACTAGGTCATTCTTTTTGAAACGGAGGGAGTATATGTTTTTTCTTCTGAATTATCCTAACCCACCCTTCTGTCGTTGAGGACAGAATCCAATTCCTGCTGTTTATTGGCCACATGAGTTGAGTCTTTTGGGTGATTTAGGAAAATTAGTTGTTTAAAGGACTACATTTGTTTTTAGTCATCTAATTGTCTAGACTGATTAGCTAATAGTTTCATATATTCTACTGAAAGGTTAACATACTTTGCCACCTGGAACATGATCAACTTAAAGCAGTTTTCCATGTCTCTCAGAAGATCAGGAAGGCAGTAAGTCATTCTTTCTTTCTGTCTCTCTCCATTTTTCTCTTTTAAGCCACATAAGAAGCTGTGATGTCTAATTGCTGGTGAAAATGGGACAGGTGGTTCTGGCAAAACAATTCTATTTCAATTATACTACTCCAAATAGAACGCAGCAAGATATGCTAGGAACCATGACTCCTCTCCCCACTGATCACTGGCCTTTCGCAAGGTAATTACTATGATCTGGTGACCATCCTTTAGATGGTTATGGGATTTATGTGTTAAATTATCTAATATAGCTGTCACTTTGCAGCAAAGGGGATTGGAAAGGTGCATGTGTTCACAGTCCTCGTACTCCTCAGGCTCCTAAGCATGGTCCCAAACCCCCATCTCGGCTCAAGTTTATAGAGATGGAGCAAATTGCAGCTGTTCTTTTCCAGGAATCTGCATTTCCTTCAAGGTGTTTGGTGCCATCGGTTATACCAAAACCTCTTTGCAAGCCCTTGGGTTCTAATAGAGTTCTATTTTACGAGGATGAATTATGCCAGGCTGTTTCTCAGAATAAACTTCGTTAGCTTCTGCTTTAGTTTATCATCTGCTAGTATGTGTATAGTAGGAATCTTGGCAGTAAAATGCAGCTGTGCTGGAGTTTTGTAATATTATCAGGGTTGTGGTATTTGAAGATTGCAGTAGGTTGTAAAGATTTGAAGGTTGTGATGCGAATAATACATTTATACTGGCCTTGTGTATAGTCCTATTTAATTTCCTTGTATTAGGTTTTGGAGTGGCAATGATTGTTTCTTTTATCTGTAGCAATGAAGTGAAAACAATATATGCAATGTTTTAGGGCAGTTAACTGTGAGGATGATACTGATTCTTTTTACAGCACAATTTCAAGCGATATTGCACAAACCTGGCAAATTTACGAAGTGAGATCAAGATCTCTAGACTGCAATGTATCAGCAATTTCATAGTTGCTCTAGAATTACCGTGCAACACATATTTTAATCTCCAACAAGCAGTGCTGGCATGTGTGCAATGACAATTGCATTCTCTAGATAGTGCCACTCTAAAAGTATAAATGTTAATTATATTGAATCTATTAACCTGTTAGTGTAAAGCCAACTTGCTCCATTCGGGAGCACTGAAGAGAGGGAAAACAAAGTAACTTACGCTTTTAGCCCGGTGTTCCTATTATATCCAACATCTTTCGACCTTTACATTAACCTTTGCTCAATAATATACTTATTTCTTTTTATTATCATACACCCCAAGGTAGTGGTAGAGTCTGAATACACTCTTAACCCTCACCAAAACTCACTTGTGGGATTTTACTGAATATGTTGTATCATACAAAAGTTGAATTTTTTAAGAGGCAAAATAGGGAGCTATGATTAAGAGAAAAAAGAATAAAATGGGTTGGAAGGGAGGACATTTAGGGAGGCTCGGTTCCCCAACACACAACTCTGGTGAAAATAAACACAGCTCTCCTGTCAAGGATCTATCACATAAACTTAGTGCCTTTGATTGGCATCAAGAAATAACCTTTAAGCTGATAATGTTCATATTCTTTGATTGGAAAATGTGGAAAAATCACTAACCGGGAGTAACCCCCCACCTCCATTCTGTAATTCCTAATTGCTCATCAGCAGATGAGTTCTTCCATGGTTTCACAACGATATGAATGGGTTCAGAATAACAGGCTAAGGTACAATAAAAAACAATATATATGAAGGATTCAAAATGCAGAAACTGATGAATTTGCACAATGACCAGAACTAGTTTCATGCCCCTCGCATCATATCATGTGTGAATCACTTTTGCACGTGCTTCACGACATAAAGCATGTATACTATACATGCACACAGCAGAAAAGAAGATCATAGAACTGACTACTACTTATAAATCTACATTATTGAAAGAGAGACCAACACAAACACCAATAAATACAGATCTTAATACCCCTAAAAAACAATCATATGAAGTTGGAAGGACCATCATGGTGACTTCTAATCAATCTCTGGATATAGGATAATTGCAAACCAAACCACACCGAGCTGGCCTGTCAATGAGCACTAACAAGGAATGGGTGCTGGCAGACACTGCACTCTATCGTTTCTGATCCAGAAGCTGGGACTTCAACCTGAAAACTTAATTGCATTAGATACTCACATAGCGGAAGTTGCTGTGTTAACATTATAACAAATCTCAGCAATAGGTAGAAGGCAACTGCTGTGTGCATTTTACATTTTACCACAACCATGTGATATGAAAATGCATATTTCACCACTCTCTAACATCTTTTTTCATTTCTTAAAAAGTTCTAAACAGTTTGGCCTCACGTTTTATTCTATATATTAGGTCCCAAAAACTTATCCAATCATTTCAAACTATAAAGTCTGCTAATCCTGGCAGCACTCCTTTCTTTGTTCCCTTTTCCTTCCTTCTGGTCAACTGTTGAAAATAGTAAATTTTTTGTGTTTGAAAAGATGAATTACTTTCATAGGAACCTAGACACAACAGGGGAACATGAGCCTGCCCTTAATTATAGCAGATCAAAGTATGTTTGAAAGGGAAAATAGACAATTTCATTCAATGAAATGGAGCAATAAAGTTATGTAGTGCGAAAATCAATCATCTACGTTCAACCATAAAACAAATAGGGGAAAGAGTACTCGCTTATAATACTAAACCTGCAAATGGACTGTGCAAGTTGGACATGCAACCTCTCTCATCCTCCTTGATCCTTGGGATGTATGACCTAAAAATAGTTCAGGGAAAGAAAAACCAGCAAATTGCAGCCGCCTTAGAACTTTGCACGCCACTTCCAGACAGCAATCCATTGCAAAACTATGTTATTTGAATTGAACAAGATATTGATGGCTAATACCTGTTGATGTCTTCCGTTTTTTGTCCATCTCCTCCTGTCGATGAAATTCAAATCAGAGATATTTACATTAAATGCTTAAGATGCAACCACAAAAGATTACTTTAAAAGAACCATTAGCCAAAAGATGCAACTCAAGCTATATAAACATAAAAACTCATGATTCTGCTTGCTCATATCGTATATCCTATTTTTACATTTAAGTTGTCTAAAAATAGTTTAACTTTCTATAACCTCAGAACAAGCTGATGCAATAATTCTCCCAAAAAAAAAAAAGCTGATGCAATAGTACTACTACGAGTCATCAAACTACCGCCTCAATAATCTATCTCAGAAAAACAAATCGCTAAGCAAAAACAAATAATGATGGAAACTTCGAAGTACATATCCACCTGGAGTTTTTTTGCAAGATCTACATGACTTGGCAATGCAGCAACTCTGACCGCTGATTTAGTATTGCTGAGCCTTTGAGTTACCTCAGCCTGCAAAATGAGAAGCAATAATAAGAACACTAGAAACTTTTTGAGCTCAGTACATCTTGTGAAGGTACTCTGCTTAAAAGTTCTTATTGCCAATAAAATTAAAGAATGCAAACATACAGAAGATCAACATGTTGAACAATGATAACAACAAAAAAGAAAGTAAACATTGAAAAGCAGCATCATGAAAGAGTGGCAAAGCTTTGGATATTACAATGAACATCATATCAAGATAGTAAAATTTATAAAAAGCTGCAAGGTTTTGACGCCTCACTTTTTTAAGAAAGAGATTTCCTTAAAATTAAGCTGGCTGATGGGAAGTAAAATAATAAAAAGGGTGTCAGCAATTTTCCCACAAATTACATGTGATATTATCACCAAAGATTCCGGTAGATGTCATCAATGAGCAAGGGTGGCAGCGAGGGGATTGATTTTGACAGATGAGAATCTACGACAGAGGAAGATTACATAGGTTAGTATTTTATGTGCAAATGCTCAAGCGAACACAAGGACCACCTTCTATTACATTGCAGGGTGGCAAAATGGTTGTGGTAGACAATATTTAGTTAGTTTAATGTACAGTAGATGATGTCAGGTATAGTGTTCTCCACTAATTCTTATGTGGGTCTTCTTGCAAAGAGAGGAATAGAAAAGAATTTGATGGTGCAAAAGAACAACAGCGTACATATGGGGAATAGCCGTTTATCCCTCTACCTCTGCTGTCTGGGGTACTTCTTGTATACAAGAAATTTCCATAAATATCATTAATGATATTTACCTAATCGAAAATTGTCAACGAGCAACCACCACTTTTTAATCTCTGTCTTCTATAAAACATGTTCTGACATGTTTAGATAGATAGAAACACGTGCATTTACATCCTCAATGACCTCAACAATGGCGTTGAGCATTACATCTCTAATTTCTCAATCAACTTTTTTGACAAGTTACAATTTCTCAATGATTAACCAAAGGGTTCTTTTGGGCAGAAAATCTTGTGCACATAAATTATAATTTTCTGTAACTCTTGGTGGTAGAAAATTTCTTTAATGCCATATTGCATAAAAGCAGTTCACCTCCTTAGCACCTTGCCGCCTAAATTGGTGATCATGGGCAAAACGCAAAGCTTATTTTGTACCTAGCTTCATTGGTTAAAAAATGCTTATTAATGACCCTTCAACAACACTTTCACCTCTACATGTTTGACAAATTCTACTCTTTCCATTTTGTCTTCCTATTAAACTAACTAACCGGTTAGCAACCAATTGTTATAAAGAATAGTACCTGTATACCTGACACTAGACATCATATTTGTGTCGCTAAGATCTGGGCCACTCAGTCCAGAGTGGAAGACCTTAATGACTTCCTCACTAACCATGTTAAGGCTGAGGGATGAAGAATGAGCATGAAAGAATATAATCAATTGAGAATATAAGGATATAAAGAATAGTTACAGCAGAAAACTACTGTGAAATTTCTACACATCTACATATTGACAAATTCTACTCTTTCCATTTTGTCTTCCTAATAAATTATCAAATCGGTTAGCAGCCAATTGTTATGAAGCACAGTACATGTACACCTGATACTAGACATCATGTTTGTGTCGCTTTAGATGCGGGCCACTCAGTCCAGAGTGAAAGACCTTAATGACTTCCTCACTAACCATGTTAAGGCTGAGGGATGAAGAATGAGCATGAAAGAATATAGTCGCTTTGGAAATAATATGGGGAAAGTCCTACAACCAAACATGATTAGTAGGACGCCGGGTTTTTTTCTGCAAAAGAAGAATTCATCGATGGCAATGGACAATAATATCAAAGCTCGCATTCAGGCTTCCCGCAAAGAGAACCAAAATACTTGATACTGATTAGTCAACTGAGAACTCATATCACCAAAATCATGAGGAAATAAAGAATAGTTATCGCAGAAAACTACTGGGAAAAAAGCAAGATCCAATCCTATGTACTAGAAAAGAGTGTTAAGATGAAAACAACAAAGCCACATAGAGAAAGTCATAGGTGGATATATTTAGATGCAGGCATACCATGCATCGGTCACAAACTCGAACTGGTTGGGCATCTTCATCTGCAGTCAAAGCAGTTCTACCTTGAGTACATTTGTCACAGAAAATATCCCCACAATTTCTGCAGTGGTGCTGTAACAAATTTATAAGAGTATGAGTGAAAAAATTAACACAGGCAATACAAGATGCAAATGAGATATTCAAACCACCTAAAACTGTTAGAATAAATGCTTACCCTTCGTACAAAAGCACCAAAATCTGTCCCACAAGCAGTGCACTTTCGAACTGCTTCATCGGGAACCTGTATGAGAAAAAAACGAGGGTAAGAGAAAATAGACTAGTTGCTAACTTTACATCCTTGCACAAGTTTCATTCGGAAAAAATAGAAGAAAATGCTGCAAGGAGTAAGGAAATAGATAGACGTTAGATTATAATCTAACCCAGTGATCTTTCTCTTCATTGAGTGGCCTCATCAACTTCATCCAATCAAAACCTTTCTTCTTCTCAGCCGCCGACTCAGATCCCTTGATTGCATCTGAAGGCATACTACTCTCACCCATCTCTTTGACCTAAACACCATCATACCAGCCTGAGTACATGCTTATGACTAGTTTGAGAAGAAATATTAGTAAAATAATGAAGAAATGTTCCCAATATATGGTTGATAGCAAAGAAAGGATCATAAAATATCTAAATCCAATTTCAGGGTCTCAAAATCATGATTGTATCTAAATCCTAAGCCAACAAAATAAGAACACCCAACTAAAATTAAAACAGAAAAATCATTAAGACCTTTTAAGCTTAATGTTTGTACATAGTGGTTGCTTCATAGAAAGATATGAATCAACTACGAGTCTTATAAAATATCCATAAGGAGGCAAGTGGCTACCAGCGATATAACTGTTACCTTTATAAGAAAAAGTGGCTACTAACGATATATATTTAGTTATAACTGAATTCTTCTGATTAAAACCCCGGTGGTCCTCTTTTCTCGTCATGGATGAGAAAAATTAGATTTCTGAATACGCACAAAGTAAAACTCCATAGTTCATCTAATTTAACATGTGAGATCGTCAAAGCATATCCAAGAAGGGGGAAATATATTCATATGGGTCAGGGGTGGTGGTGTACATGGTAACATCCACCAACCACCCACTCATACAAACTGCTCCGCCTACATCCTCCATCTATAATGGTATCATCACCGACCTCCTACTGTTACTCATCACACATGAACATTCAATAAAGGCTGAATACATATGCGGCCCCTTAAACTTGTCCGAATTTTCCATTTAGACACATAATTTAGCCTTATTCCTATTAAACCTCTGAACTCAACAAACTAGGAGCCTGTTTGGATTGGCTTTTGACTTGTAAGCCAAAAGCCATAAGTTAGAAATCCTAACTTATGACTTTTGGCTTATTTTTATCATTTTAGCTTAAAACCAAGTGCTTATAAGCACTTTTTTAGTTTACCCAAACACTCCGAAAGTGCTGAAAAGTTATTTTGGCTTAAAAGCCCTTAAAATAAGCCAATCCAAACAGGCTCTGTCTATTAGACCCAATGTTCAGATGTGGCAGAGTGCGCATCTTCCACTGCTTCTCAGCGCGTTGAATGCCTTTAAATAGCTCATGGTCTTTTTTGTTATTGCTTTTTAAAAAATATATATTTTTCCAATTTTTGCTCTTTTTCTAATTTTTCTCTCCCCTCTTCATGGAGATGAAGGCCCTGAATGCATATCCAATCGGACAGGAATGAAGGTGCTTCAATAGATTAATGTAAAATAGTCAGTGCACCTAACGACTTTAATTGGTGAACGATGTTAATTTGGACATCAATACTTGACTATTTCTATAGATCTAACAAGAGCTCTCCTTGGTAATGAAATCCAAATCATTGTGCAGATTAGACAACATTTTACCTGCATATTTTCGGGTTTTGAGCATTTCTGTGATAATATGTGATTTCAGTTGAATCTTTACAAACTTGTATCCATGTTACAGATTCAATCATTGTTGGGGTTGCATAAGTAGAGAGGGGAGTGATGATGAAGAAGAAGAAGAAATAAGAAAGAAGAAGAATAGTGGAATTTTTGCATCAACGAAACATCAATTTCTACTTTCTCCTATTGAAACTAGTCCAACTCAAAACCCTTCCATTCCAGTCCACACAAAAGTGGTGATGAAGCCTGAGAGAATTGATTGCTAACAGAAACAAAATTAAAAAATAGAGGAAGAATGGTATTAAGAGAGAAGATGAAAGGGTCTTTCAATTTTGGATTTTCTTTTCTTGGTTACATGTTTGTTCCTTATTGGTCTTACTTGCCGTGTTGGCAGCAGGTGATAAGTTTGTTGGAGCTGCAAAATGTGTGTAATTGACACCGTTTGTGTTCACTTCCCGTGTTCAATAGGTACAAGTCTTAATATAAGTGTCTAAATGAAAAAAAAAAAGGGGACAAGTATAAGGGGCCACGTATATATTCAGCCTTCAATAAACTAATATAAAACTTGATACTTTGACATGTGTAACTCGACAAAATCCAAAAAGTCACACATTTCAAGAAAGATATCCTGGAACAAGAAAACTAACAGCTATGTGCACACAAAAAGGAAATTACAGTAATCTTTGTCAATATGGATATAAATCATATCATCATCATATCATACTATACTAAAAGTAAGAACACTTGAGTTAAAAATATATACCAACATTATATAATGATATTTAACACTTTATGGGTGATGAACAAAGTAGGCCAGATTAAGTTAAGACAAGTATTCAATCCTTTTCTCATCGGGCCAGGATCGATAGCAGTTCGACCTGAGGAAAGTGCGGTCAGATTCAGAATCCCCAATCCCTTGCAATGTTGATTTACAAATTTACTCATCAAAAATTAAGTGGCAATTTTATTGTTGAAAAAATAAATTCTTTTAATAATTAACAAAAATAAAAGCAGCTGCTTAACATTTAATTCATTGTTGGGGGTAATTAGTGAAGGATTTAGTTTAATTCATCGTTTCACATTACAAGTTTTATTGTTTGGACCTCTAACCTTCCACCGCTTATTAACATTTATGCATAACAATTACTTATACTATACAACACTTCACAAAAGTAGACACCGGAGTGTCAAATCAGTTCATCCTTTTGTCAATTTTCTCTTCTTCTGTCCCATGTTCCTGTCGATTTTTTGTTGGGTATATTCTGCTCAGCGGCAACTACGATGCTTAGGTAAATTTTTTTCTTTTCATGTTAGAGAAGCTTATTTTCTGCTTATTCCCTACCATTTTGGAACTTGTATTTATGAGATAACCTAGAATATAATCGTTCATTTTTTGCCAAAAGAATCCGAGTGAATTTATTTTATAGTAGATTGGTTTATTACTCTAATTAACGTGAATTGCTTTATTTCTACGTTATTATTAATCAGTTGCTATAATCAAGGGCGGAACTATAGTGATTCGAGGGGATTCACCCGAACCCCCTCGGCAAAAATTTACATTGTATATTATATAAGGTATTTTTTTATTTTTTATGTATATGTAGAGATTTTTAATCCCCTGAATATAAGACTAGAGGTTGGCTTAGTGGTTGAGGGGGGGGGTACAAAATTCACCTTGAGGTTCCAAGTTCAAGTCCCAAGCACTACATTTTTATTTTTCGAACACCCTAAATGAAACTCCTAGACTCGCCACTAGCTGTAATACTATATTCATCATGTTTGTGGTCAAAGGATATTTGTGGATGCCTCTTATAACTTTCATGCTATGAATATTACAATAATTCTCTTCCATTTAAATTTTAAAACATATAATCCCTTTTTGTTTTCGTAAATGGATCAGATATAGAATCACTCAACAAAAAGTGAAAAACTAAACAAAATCAAACGAAAGAGAAAACTCAACATGCATTTTGGTTAACTACGTATCAAGTTCAGCTTGTATCTTTCTTCTTCTTCTTTTTTTTTTTTTTCAATATTTCAATTACTCTTTACACACATATTTTAATATCATTTATATCTTTTAAAATTTATACTAATTGAATCGGAACACACATTCAATGCACGTATCCAGAAACTAGTATATTACATAAACGTGAAAGGATGGGGCATGTAGCTGCTTTCCCATATAACATTGACCCTGTCTACCACCTACTGGTCTGACAGAGGCAGGCACTAGCTATTAGCTAGGTTGGTTAACATTTCCATCCCACATCAAACACTTCTATCCGTCGTAAGTCACAGAGAAGTGAGCGCTTCAAATGATGATGCACAAACTGATCCCAAAAGGAATTGGTTAGTTCTTTGAATCCCAACTTTCAGGAGTTGAATCAGTGTCGGCATATTGTATCTGAGATGCTGGATTAGTTATATTGGTTGCATTTGATTAGGCCTTGGTCTATGGGAAGAAACAAATTAAAAGACATACACAGGGATGCAAAAAAAAACTAAATACTGATTGCTTAACCTGAATACTTGCTGCTGTCACTGCATCAAGAATATTATTTACGGTATAGCTATTTGATTTCAGCCTGATACGTTTAGCTTCAATGTCAACAGAAGTTTTAGCCCAAAATGCAAATATATATGAATCCAACACCTGACAAAAAAATAAAAGAAATTAACTTAATTTCACAAATAAAAATGCCTAACGACCTAATAAGCTCAACAAAACAAACTTACCTCCCATCTTGTCACGTTCTCGAGTGAATATATCCTCTGAGTTCGGCTAGTAGCAGGATCAAGTATGCGAATCCCATCTAGACCAATCTGAAACAAAACTTTCTCAATCGAAACTCGTAGATAACAAGTAGGAGTAATGGCCAAATGGTATGTTAAATTAACATCAATAAGCAAGCAAGCTGAATACTACAAGACGCAAAGTTACGCCTTCCTTCAAAGACATCAACAATGCTACACTCTAACCTGACAGAGCACATCCATGTCAGTCTGACCAAAGCCTTCTGATAAAAGCTTGACACGAAACTTCAGAACACCGCCCGTGACATCTTGTTGGTCCTCTATCTTAGGTGCTGCTTTCACAACTTTCGGAGTATTCACAGGTCCCTGTTGCTCCCTCCCACTATGAACATTGATAGGTCTTCCATAATCATCAAACATCATACCCGCACTTGATTGTGATCGATTTCCACCATATGACTCCTCTTTCTTCCCATTATACTTGTAAACACCACTCTCATACAACCCCTGGTCTCCATATGAACTATAATTCGAGCTATTCTCAAACGAATTACCATAATTAGTCCCTGCAGAGCCGCCAAATGACGCTGATGAATAAGGAGCTGATGAATTCACTGAATTATAATTAGGCGGATTCGGTGCCTGATAATTAGCAGCAGGAGCAGCAAAATCATAACTCACAGGTGCTTGATTTTGATCATAGGGGTAATAGTTTGGTTGCGGAGCCTCGAGGTGAGGGAAACCGTATGACGATTGAGAGCCGGGGTTTGAAGGGAAGGGAGCAGGTGGATTAGGGACATGATCGGCAGAAGGCTGAGAATAAGGCGGATATGTGGAGGCGTAATTGGAGTAATCGCCGGAAGCAACCGGCGGAGCGGAGGCGAATTGGCTGGGGACGGCAGCCGGAGTGTAGGGTTGATCGGGCGGAGTAGAGCTAGGGTTAGGGTTAGGGTTGGGAAAGGGAGGCTGATAATATTGGTAATAGGTAGAGCTAACGTCGCCGTGTTGCATATCGGAATTTATATGATTGATCGGAGAAGATAAAATTTGAACGGTGATTGATTGATCGGTTATGAGAAAATTATATGTATTTATTTTAAGATGTTTAATTTTGTGATTATGGAGTTTAGATGAAGGATTTGTGAATGGAAAAAAGGAAAGTTCGTAGACAGTGAGAGAGGAATCTGGAAAAGGCCTTGTTGATGGACGATGCTTTACCCGGATGAAGGAATTTGGGTATCTTCGGTTAGGATACAAGTTAAACGGGTAGAGAAGCGGGTGATTTCTATAAGACTTTTATTTATGGAAAAGGGTTCGAAATATATTTAAATTTTGACGAAAATTATTATAACATGTCTTAATTTTGCAAGGGGTTTTATGATCCTTTCAAATTATTTTAAAGTAGAATATACGTTTCCTTAAAAAGTCTCATCTAAATTTGTACTAAATAGTGAAAGACACATATTAACACCCCTATTGTGTTGAGAAGCCATGGTTCTTATCCTCACTTTCTTTTCTTCTGCTTCATTTCTTTTGCCTTTCAATTTCTTTCTTTAGTATTTACAAAAATTAACAAAGTATCATAAAAAACACAGAGAAATGATACCAAAAATGAGAAGAATTACCAAAAGGATATTTTAATTTTTCGTAGAAAAAATTAGAGCTCCGTCGTGTTTGATTATTTTTGTTGTTGTTGGAGCTTTTTTTATTTCAATAACGACGGTGGTGAAAGTAGAACCTACAATGAGATGATGCCGGCGAGATTTGGGGAAAGTAGAACCTATGGCGGTGGTATTATTGTTTGTCGGATAAATTTTTCGACAAATATTTTAATTTTCTAATCTCTATTTTCATATCTAACTGAGTTGTTTCTTTGCTAATTGGAGCATTTGGGTGATTTAATTTCAATTACTAGTTAGTTAAATGACTTTCTGATAGCTCAGTGATGGTGATGATAATGACAGCGGTGGAGAAGTGTTGATGTAGGTGACTTCAATTAAGGTTATGAAAGAAAGAGATTAAAAGAAGAAAAACATGATTTGGGCGGGTGGATGATTTTTAGAGCTTCGTGAGGGTAAAAATGACGGATGTAATGGCAGTCATTGTTGTTGTTGTTGTGAGTATTAAATATGATGGAAGAGAAGAAGTTTGTGCCATTTTGATAATTAGAGAGAGATAAAAATAAATAAAAAATAAAAATATGAGTATTTCTCACTCTCTCAAGGAAAATGTATATCACTCTCTCTGTCACGTCAACATATAAGGAGCGTATATTTCACTTTAAATTAATCTGAGGGGGTCATAGGACCTGGGCAAAGTTGAGGCGTGTCAACAATTTTCGTCAAAATTTAGATATATTTCAGATCCTTTTTCCTTTATTTTCTTTTTATATAGTTGTCCAGAATAATATATAAGTATAGTATTTTTATATGTTCTATTCAATTTTTTTAAAAAAAATTGAAAATGATTATAACTAATAATAAAAGTAAATTAGGAATAAATAACAAATTATTTTTAAAAAATGTAAATTAAATAAGTAAATATGAATATTTATTTTTAATATATAACATACAAGTAAAAAAAAAAAGAAGAAGAAAGAATAGGATATTATTCAAATTTACAGTTTCTTATTATCCCTTCAATTTCAGGCCAAATGATAAACAAACAATTTCCTTTATTTGCTGCCACAAATAGGGGGTGTTCATGATTTGTTGAAAATCTAATTGATTGAAAAAATAAATATTTAGGTTTGCTTTAGTTTGGTATGATTTTAAATTTTAAAAATAGATAATATTTAGTTTAGTTTTAATTTTACTATAAAAAAAATCAAAAAAAAAAATAACCAAAGTACTTGACTTATAAATTATACTACATAAATTTTATAAATATATTATATTAATTTTTATAAATATTTCATACCTTTTTTATCATGAATTTGGTTTTAGTTTATTTATTTCACAAGCATTACAATACTTTGAAATTCTATTTCTTAAAAAATAAGCTCAAACCCAACACTCTAGGACTAATTGTCTGTATATGGTTGTGGTTATTGCCAATTTTAAATTTTTTTTTGTTAAGACATCATCTACTCTTTAAATGACTTGCCTCTTTGATTTTTGAAGAGTTGACCGTTCTACTTAAAGTTGTAGTACATTGCTTTTGTGAATGTTACACATATAAAGTGGATAAAACTCTATACTTATTCAACTTAAACATGTTAAAGCTTCAGAACAGTGTTGATGTTAAAACTTCAGAACAATGTTGAAAAATAACAGAAGATTCAGATACGTCAATCTTAATGATAGTAGAAAGAAATTTGTTGAACCTTAGGGTATATTTGGTATGGAGTAAACCAAATGTTTGGTTGGACAGAATTTTGAAAAACATTTTCTATAGGAAAATAAATTTGTTGAGGAAAATGAATTCGTCAATGGAAGTAGAGAAAACATGCCTACAAGTAACATTCTCTGTTTATTGTATCCTCCCATCCCTCCAATACCCATAACAATGTTGAAAAATAACAGAAGATTCAGATACGTTCATCTAGGTGATAGTAGAAAGAAATTTGTTGAACCTTAGGATGTATTTTGGTATGGAGGAAACCAAATGTTTGGTTGGACGGAATTTTTGAAAATATTTTCTCTAAGAAAATAAATTCGTCAATGGAAGAAGAGAAAACACACCTACAAGTAACATTCTTTGTTTATTGTATCCTTCCACCCTCCCAATACCCATAACCCTTATCCCTTGTCCCACACTCGCCACCACGAGGCCCCACACCCCACACCCTCCCACCTCTATAATTTTTTGCTAGATTACATATAAATACTTTTGAGATAACGTTTTCTTTGCTTTCTTACTTATCAAACACTAGAAAATAAATAAAAAATCAACTTGGTTTTCAAGAAAAGATTTTTTAGGAAAACATATTCCAAGAAAATATTTTTCTTCATACCAAACACACCATTAATGTTTATTTGAAATGCTTATGTCATGTCCATGCTTTTTTATTATTATGAATTTATCATTAGCTAGTTATTAATCAAAAAATTAAATCAAACCGAATCAAACCAAATTAATAGTTTTTATTTTATTTGATTTAATTTAATTTTAAAAATTTAAAAATTAACTAAATTGATTTAATTATAATTTTAATCAAAAATCGATTCATACTGAAACATGAACACCCCTAACCACAAAGGAGAGCCTTTATTGTGTTAAATAATAAAGCAATACAAGACAAAAAAAAATAGACAAGAAATGAGAGATAAGAGAGGAGAGTAATCATATTTCTTCCATGTATCAAAGTGTTTCTCAAGTCTTTCAAGTGTATCAATATCAAGCCTTATGCCTCTATTTATAATATTATATAGAGGCATATAAAAGATTGTCATAAACATGACAATAAGGAGTAAGATCATGGGGGAGGTGGAAGACATAACATTTAGGATTTGAGATCATGGAGGAGGTGGAACATAATGGTGAAGAGTGATGGGGAGATGAAGGGATTTACATTAAGTGGACATCCACATAAAGAATACATTTTATAACACTCCCCCTTGGATGTCCATAGATGATGTGCCTCGTTAAAACCTTACTAGGAAAAATCTTAGTGAAGGAAAAAGAGTACACATATCTTTTAATACGAATTATTTGTTGCCTCATTAAAAACCTTGTCAGGAAAAACCAGTGGGACAAAACCTTGGCCAAGAAAAAAAGAGTATAACGCGTATTATGCTCCCCCTGATTAAAACATCACTTAATCCTTGTAATGATGTCTTTCAATCTTGTATGTCAACCTTTCAAATGTTGATATTGGCAGTATCTTTGTGGTCAAATCACATTCATGAAGATGCTGCATTCTTGAACTCATCTTCGTGACCTCGTCGTCTCAAGCAAATTGTTCATTCAACTTGTTCGTAGCAATAGCCAAATTGCAGACACTTTCATTTGCAAGATTATAGAATGGACCGTCTTGAATAACATGATATGACAATGTTCCCATGTGAAAACAGATTACTTTCTTGAGATCAAACTTCATATACATCAAATAATTTTCCTGCACTCTCATAATCAACAATTCCTTGACAATATTGGTTAGAAATATAAATTCAATCAATATTTGATTTCATTAAAATCAACATAAAAGTGAAATTGTGTCTTTCCTGCATATTAACAAAAAATATTTTCTCATGTATAGAAATAACAGGATACATAAGTGCACCAATTGCACTAACCATTTTCATGAGATCAAAATCGATCTTTCTTTATGTTGACTGATCTCGCAACTATTGGGTATTCAATGGATCGAATCACTTTAAAACCTTTTTAAATTCTTCAAAGATTTTCATATAACATTTTCTGTCTAGCTAGACATGACAATCATTCATTATACGCATTCAAGTTTTTCATACATTGCCAGATTTAAAGAAAACTTATTGCATCCACCACAAGAGAAAACATCTCCAAATAATAATGCCAGGATTTTTGCGAATAACCTTTGTGTTTCAAGGCACAATACGTACTTTATATCTTAAGATTTTACATTTCGCACAATAATCCATTTGTACCCTACTAGCATTATACCTTAGTCTATAGACTAAGTCCATACCATCACTTTTCAAGTGAAATAAAATATACTTGAATTGCGTATTTTACATAGCCAATCATTTATTTGTCCACACTATTTGATAGATTTGAATTCAAGATCTTCGTTATCATTTATAATGGTGAGCGCTACATTATACCAAAAAAACCGCCGACGGTTATTTGGTATCAGTTCCAATACGACATAACTTATCGAGATCTCGTCATTTTATCATTTTCAGGTACCTGAACCTTTACCAAGGTTTTATGAAGTATTATGTCATGGTGATCCTTTGAAGCACTTGCCTCATTATCAAGACCATCTTGATTATTTGCTCCTCTCCTTCTTTAAGGAGTTTTACATTTGGAACTGACTCGTCTATCATGTTTCAAGCGTGCCATAGACCCTGCCCTTCAAGGACTTTTCATTAGAGCATTTACAGCTGAATTATAACATAGGATCAGTCTGGCAATGAATTTGCAACATTTTGCAAATCATGAATTATCTCTTGAACTTCAAGTTCATTTTTTTTTACGAGGATCTAGATAATTCATTCCATATATTTCAGCTATTAGTCATATCTCCCTCGAATGTTCGAAAATCTAACATTCACCCCAACCTTATTTTGGAGATCCATCTTTGTGCGTGGTGGATGTTGCACATTCAAATTTTTAGATGGATTTATTTGGTTCCTGATCCTGAACCAACAATATAGGGGAACCTTGTTGGCTTGATGCATACAAATGTTGCTACATTTAAATAAACTCGTCTCACACCAAATTTTCTTTTTGGGAGATTTGTTCTCATAACCAATGATTCAGCTATAATTGGAGGCACTCACTTTCTGCTAAACCAATCAACATTATCAACTTTTATAGTTTGAAACCATGCTTTTAATTTAACAATTTGAGCAAACAACCTTGCCAAAATCAAATTGCAAGTTGATAACAAAGCGCATGTGACCAACCATAGATGCATCTTATTTCATAGTAAACTGTCCACATGGTAGGTGAACGGGCCCATATTCACCTTGTTATATGTTTCAAAAATTTAGGGGTATAATCCCAACCTTAGCCGATATAATATTTTATCGAGAGAACAAGCAACACAAGAGAATTCTTGAAGAATCTTTTATTTCTTCAATGCATAACCACATGAATTCTTAATTATTTTTGCATCACATTTGAACCAGGATAGTGAACCGGTCATGCCAACTTATATACTTCTTGTAAACTTTTAGATTACTACCGCATGTGATTCCATCACCATGCCCATATTTGTATCAATAAAACAGGAGGAAAAAATGGGTAATCTTTTACATAAATATTTATATCCCATTTCGATTGTAGTAATGAGATATAAAATCTTCCCATAATTTATAGTCTCAAAATAATAATAATTTTTCTTCTTGTCAATCCCTTGAAGCTCAAAAAGTTTCTTATGGAGACTTACTACAATCCCAATATCATGAAAAATTTCATTCTTCCGTGTAGTAACACATTAGCTTTTTCGAAGTTATCAAATACTTGTGTACTACCTCATATTCCAAAATACCACACCTGTGGTGAACATCTCCTTTTAAGAAGAAAATTATATATACCCAACCAATGACAAATATGTGTAGCCACACAATAACATTCGTTTTTGGTTATGGTCACAACCTTTATATGAAAGAATTATTTCTTTCTTTTGCCATTCGACAGTTCATAATAAAACATATCATGTCATGTTTGACAAAACTTATTTCTTGCTTTTACCGTTGATAATCAAAGATTCAAACCTCCCGTAGAGGTGAGTTGTGGTATTTATCCAATCCATGATCACATTCTTATTCACAAGTTTTATCACATATTGACACATTCATTTTCAAGAATGGCCTAGCATTTACTATGACAATCACAAGTCACATTCTCTTCAAGAAATGGACTATAATCATATATGCTTCATTATTTATTTTATAAGCTCATTGTCATGCCTTGACATTTGTCATATTTATATGATCCATCTCAATATCACTTTGAAAGATCAAGAGTGCCTTCACTTTTTCTTTTTTTTTCATTTGATGGAGGATTTAGAAAAAATTTCAAATTAGGTTGCACGACAAACGCGTGTCAAATATATACCTTTTATGCCAAATTGATGGTAAAAACTACCTTCACCTTTTAAAGGACTATTTGGAGAACCCATAGTGTTCTTCCTTTTAGAATTATCAAAATGATGACTATTATAATATTGTTCCTCCACGTCCATATACATTTTTAACCAATTGTCTTCTTTCAGACTTATATGCACTGCTACCACATTCATATCAAGGAATGGAGCAAATCAATGTGGCGGATTTCATTACTTTTCATCAAAAGTACTTTTGCATCGGTCATCATTATCATCAAAGAGTGCATTGGGACTTGAACCCAATGTCTTACCCATAAAAGACATGTGAGGCCATAATTCTATGGAACTTAAACCCACATCTTATCATCATGATGCCACCAAGACTTTAACCCAATGTCTTACCCTTTGTTTGGTTGATAAAACTTAAATTCACCATCTTACCCTCAACCAATAATATAATAGGCCAAATATGAAACAAGAGTCACCTTAAACCTTTAAATATTACCGTTTCACAATTATAATAAGAAATGATGAAACAATTCATCAACAAAATTAACTCTTATACTAATTAAATGCCAACCGTGCAATTGATAAAGTTAATAAACATAATTTTGAAACAGTGACTTGAGTATCAAATTGTACATGACTTTACTACATTATTTACAAAATTGTGTAACAATTCATAAATGTTATATTGAAGGATACCGAGCCAAGCAAAAGGAATATGATAGACCATTACTCATTAAAGAATTCTATTAGCCTAACAGATCATGAGTAACTTATATATTAAACAGTTATTTTACTTACTATTTCAAGACATGGGCATAACTCAAACTATTGATCTGTTTTCAATAAAAATGTTGACACTTGAAACAAATACTAGCTAGAAGATTATGCACCAACTGTGTGTGACTATAGTGAGAAAATCATACTACAATTTCACATAAAAAAAATATTAGACTGGTACCAACATAAACGTATATACCTTGTTCCAAATCCAATAGTGCCAATAACACTTTATACCTTTAATTGGATAGAGCTTCGTGCTGATAACGTGTTAAATAATAAAGCAATACAAGACAAAAAAAATAGACAAGAAATGAGAGATAAGAGAGGAGAGTAATCATATTTCTTCCATGTATCAAAGTGTTTCTCAAGTCTTTCAAGTGTATCAATATCAAGCTTTATGCCTCTATTTATAATATTATATAGAGGCATATAAAAGATTGTCATAAACATGACAATAAGGAGTAAGATCATGGGGGAGGTGGAAGACATAACATTTAGGATTTGAGATCATGAAGGAGGTGGAACATAATGGTGAAGAGTGATGGGGAGATGAAGGGATTTACATTAAGTGAACATCCACATAAAGAATATATTTTATAACATATTGAACTTATTTCCGAAAAGTCAATTTTTTCTTTAATTACTTGGTGCATAAAGAATCTTTGTACTTTTGAAGTTCTGCATATTGTGACATTAAGGGCCCGTTTTGGCATAAATTACTAGTATTTTAATTTCAGCATTTACTACTCCTACAATACTAAAATTTATTGTAGTCATGACATATTCTTTAAGTTTGTGATTTGGCTAAAAGTTGCGTTTCAAATATGAAGGTTACACTTTTTAAGTATCGCCAAATCATAAAATAAGCTCAATAGTTTTGTTATTTACAATATATACGAGCCAATAATGGCTCTAACAGTTCTGTTATTTACAAAATAATTTATCAGGGAACGTTTGTTTATGCCAAAATTCAAACAGCAAATAGGCTGTTCTCTTAGGAGTTGCAATTTGAGCTCATGGATTCTTTCAGCTTTTTTCCCTTTTTCGTCTTTTTGACACGACACTTTCTTAGTGGTTAAGATATATAGCACAACTCACCAGGAATCAAATAGAACAGAATGTATGTAAATTTAGAATATCCATTTACTATGTGAATTTACTATGGACCGAAAATCACCCAGATAATTGAATTTGATATAATTGGGTATAATTATACTATCTGACATGTTTAGTTGATCAGTTAATTACTTGATCAGCAGATAATTGAAAGTAATTGACAGGAGATAATTATACTCTCCAATTCACAAGGGGGAGCGGTGAATTGCTGGTAATTACAATTACAAACTGATTACTTTTTAATTTCTTTCTTTCTTTTATTTCTATTTTTATTTTTATTTATTTTTAGTTTCTATTATTTTAAATTCTTTTTATTTTTATTATTCTAATATTTTAAAAAATATTTTAATTTTATATTATTTATATTTTATTTTCTTTTTATTTCCTAACCTTTACTTCTTGTGATTCCATGCAATTTTTTGTATTATCTATTTTTTATTTATTTTATGTTTATTTTTTCTTTTAACATAATTTAGTTAGTATTCTAATTTTTAGATTAAGTAGAATTCATTGTTGAATAAGATTATAGACTTAAGTTTTTCTTTTCTTTTGAATCAGATTTATGCATGTTATGTTGAAATTTGACATAAGAGTATTATTTATTTATTTTGAATTTTGAACTTATGTTATATTTTTAGTTTCAATTTATTTGTTTTACTAGTATTGACTTTTTTTTTAGTTTCCCACCCGGTGTCCGATATCCACATTGGAGCCAGACTAAATTCGGATTCGCGCCGGAAAGTCCCACATTAGGGGGCAAAGCGCTCCCTAACAAAGGTGACTCCGTACCCAGGGAGACTCAAACCCGATTGAGACCTCTGATTAAGGATGAAGGAGTACTTACCACTCCACCACAACTCTTGTTGGTTACTAGTATTGACTTGATATTTCACATTGCAAGCCATTCATTTTTTAATTAGAATTGATAGATTATCTTTTTGTCAAATCTTTTAATAATTTTATGACATTATATTTATAATATTAATCTTTTTATCAAACATGTATTTCATAATGTTCTTAAATTTAAGTTTTTATGATTAATTTAATTAAAATATACTAGTTTGAAAAATATAAATCATTTTTTATAAGAACATGTCATTTAATATTTAATTTAATATTATTTATAAAGGTCCTTATTTGTCGAATAGAAATTTTTAATTTTTAATGATTAAATTTTATGTTAAAAATTTAATATAATCATGTAATTACACTTGTGCAACCAAACAGTACACTCGTAATTACACTGTAATTATATTGTGGCAAACAAACAGGTCAGCGTAATTATTAGGCTGTGTAATTACTATCCTAATAATTACACCAATTTCAATTACCAAATGGCTTTCCAAACAGACCCTATGTGAAATCTCTTAGATTACTTATCCTAATTAGTCGTGGGATATTTGTAATTATTGGGATGTAAGTTTGGTAGCCATGTTGACATTCCAATTAAGGGTGTCAAGTGGGCCGGTTTGACCCGGTACCGGCTCACTGAACCCGGCCCACTAAGCCATCGGACCGGACCCGATATTGGTGGTGGGCCTGACGGGGTTTTAGGGGGCTGGGCCCTGCACGGTATTGAAACCGGTGGACCGGCCCAGTTAAAAAACCGGACCGGGTCCACCGGTGCACCGGACCGGCCCGGTAAGTTTTGTTTTTTTTAAATTCTGGGCCGTTGGGCCCCAGCCTGCAAAGGCTGCTTTGGTCCGTTGAGGCCCAACGGCTATAATGTCGTTGGGCCAACGGCCAAACAATCTTTTTAGGCTTTAAATTTTTTTTTAAAAAAAAAAAAACAATTTTTTTTTTTCCTATAAATACATGTCATTTCAAAAAATATTTCCTACAATCTCAATTCTCATTCTCTTATTCTCTCTCAAATTTGCTAAAATTATCTCATAAAGTGTTCTATATATTTTATTATTTTGCAATTACAAATACTACGTTGAAGTTTCCAAAAGTATTCAATTGACCAACTTTCGAGTACTTCAAAAATTTGGTATTATCGTTCCATCTCTTACTTTTAATTTTTAATTAGTGTATTACTTGTTGAATATTTATTTGGAATTTTTTTGTGTTTTTTGAATAATTGTTAGTTTAATTGGTAATATGGATAAATTAAAGAAAGTCGGTAAAAATGTTAGAAATTTTTGTCCCGAAAGTGGTAGTGGTAGTAAGAAACAAATTGGTTTCGGTAGAGGTAGTTCAAATACTCGATATACTCGTGTGCCTCCGGTACCAATTAGCGAACCATTTGAGAATGAAATACGTGTAGATGCTCACGATATGAATTATTTTGAGGCTCAAAAAAATTATGGTATAGAAGAAGAGAATGAAGTAGACTCTGTTGATTTAGATGAAAATGATGATGATGTTGATGTTACACCCGAATCTGGTAATGTTAATGTTCAATCTGAATCAGTTAATCTTCCTCCCCGGACCCCTGTAAGATCTCGTAAAAAAACTAGTGTTGTGTGGAATTTTTTTACCCGAATAGAAGGAACCACTCAGGTTGAATGCGATCTTTGTCAGAAAAAGTTAAGACTTGCAGTTGGCTTTATTCAAGAAAATAATAGAAAAATTAGACTTACCGAATTTAAAAGAAAATGTCAGAAAAATGGACTTAGACCGAGATTAATGCCTGAAGAAATAAATGTTAGATGAAATTCTACGTATGATTTCTTAAAAACTTGCAATATTTAAAAAGTTTCTATTACTATGACTTTTAACCAATTTGCTAGTGATTTTCCCGATTGTATGTTACAAAATTCAGATTGGGCTGAAATTGATGATATTGTTAATTTTTTGCAAAAATTTTATCTAGCTACGGTTGAATTTTCTGGAGTTTATTATCCTACTGTTTGTAATATTTTAATTTATTTAGCCGACATTTCTTTATTGCTTAACGAGTATAAGTCTAAACCAGGTTACAAATATGCTATTGAGGCAATGATTGATAAATTTAAAAAAAAATTTTTTTTGCTTCCCCCTATTTTCTTAGTTGGTGCTATAATAAATTCATGTATGGAATATAATACTATGTCCGAATTTACTTCTTTTATTTATTCTGCTTTAGGAGTAAAAGCTAATGAAGAACCTTCTTTGTTTACCGCTATGTCTGATGCGAATAGTTACATGAACACATTATACAATCATTATGCTGATTTACTTGACAATGCTTTACCGTCACACATTACACCGACCTCCGCTCCCCATCCTTCTGAGGAACCATCATCTTCTAAAAGACAGGCACATAATATGCCTGTTTATTGTGTTTCTGATCTATCTGTTTGGAATAGATTGCAGCCTTCATTGCATAGAACCGTAAGTCGGAAAGAGCTTAAGTATTATCTTATGCAGCCTACAGAGGATCCTAGAGGTAGAATCAACACGCTCGAATGGTGGAAGAATAATGAAAGATAATATCCTGTACTTTCAATGTTAGCTAGAGATATACTGAATGTTCCAATGTCAACCGTTGCATCAGAGAGCGCTTTTAGTCAAGGACAGCAGCAGATTGGAGACAACCGACACACATTGGGAGGCAATGCCATGAATGTTTTAGTTTGCCTTAGAGACTGGATTAGAGCAGAACGAAGAAATCAAGGAATGTTCGTGGAGCCGGAAGACGAAGAAGATCTTGAAGAAATAATGACTTCAAGAGAGAATTCAGCACAATCAAGTCCAATGCATGGCTTTAGTGCTATTGATTTTGATAATCTACAGCCAATTCCCATTAATGTTAACAGGCGTGAATTGGAAAAAATGATGAAAAATTTGTAGAATTTACAATTAATCAATTGAATTTTCATTTTTCAATTTAACTTTGTGAAATTAGTGAAATGTAATTGCAACCTTGTAACTTGTAAGTTTTCAAACATTTTGCAATCAATCAAATATTAAATTCATTTACTCTTTATATATTTTTTTCATTTAAAATTTAAATTGAATATCTTGTATGAATTCAATACTGTTAATATAATAGTATAAAAGTATATGTTGTTGAATATTGTATATATGTATGTATGTTCTTTAAAATAGTATATATTGAATGTAAATACATGTGTATGTTCTTTAAAGTAGTATATATTGAATGTATATTCTTTAAAATAGTATATATTGAATGTCAATACATGTGTATATTTTTTAAAATAGTATATATTGAATGTAAATACATGTGTATGTTCTTTAAAGTAGTATATATTGAATTTATATATGTATGTATATTCTTTAAAATAGTATATATTGAATTTATATATGTATGTATATTCTTTAAAATAGTATATATTGAATGTAAATACATGTGTATATTCTTTAAAATAGTATATATTGAATGTATATATGTATATATATTCTTTAAAGTAGTATATATTGAATGTACATACATATGTATGTTCTTTAAAGTAGTATATATTGAATGTACGTATATATGTATATTCTTTAAAGTAGTATATATTGAATGTATATATGTATGTATATTCTTTAAAGTAGTATATATTGAATGTACATACATATGTATGTTCTTTAAAGTAGTATATATTGAATGTAAATACATGTGTATATTTTTTAAAATAGTATATATTGAATTTATATATGTATGTATATTCTTTAAAGTAGTATATATTGAATGTACATACATATGTATGTTCTTTAAAGTAGCATATATTGAATGTATATATGTATGTATATTCTTTAAAATAGTTTATATTGAATGTAAATATGTGTGTATGTTCTTTAAAGTAGTATATATTGAATGTATATATATATGTATATTCTTTAAAGTAGTATATATTGAATGTATATATGTATGCATATTCTTTAAAATAGTATATATTGAATGTACATACATATGTATGTTCTTTAAAGTAGTATATATTGAATGTAAATACATGTGTATATTCTTTAAAATAGTATATATTGAATGTATATATGTATATATATTCTTTAAAGTAGTATATATTGAATGTACATACATATGTATGTTCTTTAAAGTAGTATGTATTGAATGTAAATACATGTGTATATTTTTTAAAATAGTATATATTGAATTTATATATGTATGTATATTCTTTAAAGTAGTATATATTGAATGTACATACATATGTATGTTCTTTAAAGTAGTATATATTGAATGTATATATGTATGTATATTCTTTAAAGTAGTATATATTGAATGTACATATATATGTATGTTATTTAAAGTCGTATTCTAAGTAGTATTATATTAAAAAATAATCAAAGTTCAATTTTTTTTTAGTCGGGACCCGGACCGACCCGTGTAAAATGCACTAATGGGCTGGTGCTGGGCCGTTTGGCCTTTAATTACTGTTGGGCCCGGCTTGGCCCAGTTAGAGTTAAGACCGGACCGGGCCCGGCCCAAGCTCGGTAAAATTTACCGAACTGGAGCCGTGTTGACCCGGCCCGGCCCGGTTGACGGGTATAATTCCAATAGTCAACTCTTAATTGTAATACGAGCAACAGTCCAAATATCCTAGCTAGGCGCTAGCCTAGAATGGATATGATAAGGTATATCTTCATTACTTTGATATGAATCTAGATTTCTCTTCAAGGGGACCAGGAATAAAAACTAAACAAAAGTCGATTCAATTTTGTGGTCTGTGGACCTAAAGATTCTTGGCTTTAGAAGTGTGGTGGAGCAGGCCAATTGTTAGAGCTAAGGGTACATCGGAGATGAGGAGATCATATCATGCTAATTAAATTGGATGTATATTATCCTACTATTGCACAAATAAATTATTACTAACACTTATAATATGGGTGCTCAGGTAAATAAATTATGTGGTGCAGTGGATTTGGCCGCTCTTCACTTAATTAGAGGTTTCGATTTCGATTCTAGGTGAAAAAATCCTTGATAGAAACCACTATTTCTGAATGGTCTCTGTGATCATATGAATTTTAAATATATTAGTCCAAATAAATATGGTGGATTAATTATTTAAGTCCAATAAATATGGATTTAATTAAAGTCCAAAATTCATCGGGCTAGTCCATTAATTTGGGCTACAAATAATGAGCCCACTTGGTTAAGCCCAATATGTCATCTTAGTCTAGAGGCCCAATTTGGCGCCAAGTGTCAAATGATGTGGCATGCCAAGTCAAGTAAAGGAGCCAATAGGACCGTGCCACATGTCAAAATGATGCAGCAAGCCTAGTGAAATCAAAGGCCCATAAAAATGCGCCATGTCACTTAAATCTGATTGGCCAAAAGAAGCTCATCTTCACCATGACTCTTTCCTTTCCACAACTATAAATAGGGGCATCATAATTCAAGAAAAAGGGACCAAGAATTCGAACAAGAAGCAAGAGAGAGCTCGTGGATCAAACACCACAAATTTCTCTACAAGCTACAAGTTCAAGCATTCAAGTTCATAAACAACTGAAGATCAAGACGAAGATTCAAGATCAAGCTCAAAAGCCCTTGAATCCAAATTCACAAGTCAAGATCAAGTTCATTAAATCCACAAATCAAGTTCAAGTTCATCAAATTCAAGATCAAGCTCGAAGCCCTTGAATTTATATTTAGAAAGGCGAATCAGAGGATTCATAGAGATTGTAACACTCACATATTGAAATCCATAAACGATTGTTGCAATATTTTTCTGTCCTGATTATTATTTTCTCGACTCGAATTTTATTGTCTTACAAATTCTGGCACGCCCGGTGGGACAATCTCTACCTCTCATCTCAACTTTCCAACTTCAAAGTTCAAGAAAATCAAAATGACTTCGAAGAAGGTCAACTCTCAATCCACTGCCCCTAAGGCTGCTGATTCCAAGTTCTCCGCCGAGGTAGAAAGCATCCTTGATGTTACTTTTGGAAGCTTTGGGGCCGTCACAAGGAGCAAGGCCAACATGATGGAGCAACAAACACATTGAGTGTCGACGACATCAACTCCAGTTTTTTGGTCTTCAACCCCAAAAAGAACAAGGTCCTCTACAAGTGCTTCAGAAGAAGGAAGCAGTGTGGCAGAGAAAATCAAGAAAACTCTGGCTCTACTTGATCTCTCTGGTTCAAAAAATTTTGGGACAAAGAACGATGGTCATTCAACCAACATGTCATCTCCACTTATTCCATGCAAGCCAAGGACTTCAGAGATCAACTTATGTGACAATCCGTGCTACTCTCCGATGTCTCCAATAATCATGCAAACAATGGTAACTGATGTCTCATCCATGGAGGAGCAACTTGCGAATATGGCAAAAGCGATTGAAGGTTTGACCAAGTATGTGCAAACTCAAGACACTCGGATTGATAAGTTGATGGATCGAATGAAAGGCTTAATAGATGGAGATTCTAGCCATGCACCTGGAAAGGCTCCAGAAGTTCAAGAGATAGATCCTCCTACCAAACAGACACCGCCTACTAAGGAGGTGCCAGTCGCTTCTGGCGGAATGATCCCAATTGATCTAGTGAAGGAGTTCATTGAAGAGACCCTTAAGGACAAGTACGACGTTACTACCAAGTCTTCCCCAAATTTCAATAATTTAAGGGCAAAGGGAATCCAAAGCAACATGTCACCCACTTTGTTGAGACATGTAACAATGCCGAAACATATGGTGATTATCTTGTCAAGCAATTTGTCCGCTCCCTAAAGGGAAATGCCTTTGATTGGTATACGAACCTCGAACCCAATTGAATTGATAGCTAGGAGCAACTGGAGCATGAGTTCCTAAATCAATTCTATAGCATGAGGCGTACAGTGAGCATGGTAGAACTCACAAATACTCGTCAAAGAAAGGATGAGCCAGTTATTGACTTCATCAATCGATGGAGGAATGCTAGCCTAAATTGTAAAGATAGGCTAAGTGAAACTTCCGCAATAGAGATGTGTATCCAAGGAATGCACTGGGAGCTTCTCTATATTTTGCAAGGAATTAAGCCAAAATCCTTTGAAGAGTTAGCTACTCGTGCTCACGACATGGAGTTGAGCATGTCTTCTGCCGGAAAAGGAGTAGCACCCTTCCATGACCCTCGAAAGGGAAAGGACAAACAGGAACCCAGGAGATGGACCAAGTTGGTCCCCAAAAGCGACAACAAAGAATCCATGAATGTCAACGTGTCTCCTGTGAAGCTTACCACAAAGGTGAGCAAGAAGCAAAGCGTAAAGACTACTTCTCAAGCGCGTCCAAACCAGAAGTTGACTTTAAAGGAGATGCAGGAAAAAGAATACCCATTCCTTGATTCTGACGTTTCTGAAATTTTTGATGAACTTCTTGAGCTGAAGCTCATTGATCTACCAGAAATGAAGCGGCCCGACGAAGCTGGAAGAACTGATGACCCAAACTATTGCAAATATCACAGGCTTGTGGGTCACCCTTTGGAGAAATGTTTTGTCTTCAAGGATAAAATAATGCAACTGGCTAATGAGAAGAAGATCGTGCTTGATGATGAGAAGGCCAGTTCTCATCAAATCTCCATCACTTTTGGCTCACTCGATCCGGTCCAAATATGCAACTTCAAAGAGCGTAATGAGGAGCCATTAAAGCATGACAGGTCTCTAATTGATGAAGATGATGATGAAGGTTGGACTTTGGTGACTAGGCGAAGACGCAACAAGATGACAAGTCTATGAAAAGACTCATTCAAGCAGCCAACCAGAAGAAGAATGGTGAAGAAATCGAGGAAACAGAGGCTGGTTGAACTGCCAAAGAGTGCGAGTGTAGTGGAGCAACACCACCAAAAACCACGGTGTCCTGTGACCTTGGAATAACTCTTTCCAAGTTGGTTCTGCGCCAAGACTACTCAAGACAACATTGAGGCATCTTGTTTCAATACTGACAAAGAAGAAGCAAAGGGCGAAAGCCTATTGATGGAACCTCCTTCTCCTGAAAGTCCTACTAAATCTCTTCACCAAGAAGCATATGTATGTAATGCAAAAATCACATTTACAGACGATGATCTCCTGTTTGGTGAAACACTACACAATCGTCCCTTGTATATGGTAGGTTATATTCTAGAGAAGAAGATAAATAGAATCCTGATAGATGAAGGGTCTAGAGTAAACATCCTGCCTATTCGCACACTGAAGGAACTTGCCATCACAACTGATGAACTTACTGAAAGCCATTTGATGATCCAAGGGTTCAATCAAGGAGGTCAGAGAGCCATAGGATCCATCAAGTTAGAAATCAATATGGACGATTTACGATCAAATGTATTGATGCATGTGATCGATGCCAAGACTTCATATAATTTATTGCTTGGTAGGCCTTGGGTACAAGAGAACAAAATTGTTTCATCCTCCTACTATCAATGCTTGAAGTATCTTGAAAATAGAGCGGAGAGAAAGATAGTGGCCGATGATAAGCCATTCACTGAAGCTGAATCACACTTCGCAGATGCAAAATTCTACTTGAAGAATTATGTCTTGAAGGATAAAAAGGTGGATGATGTCACATCAACCAAGTGTGATGATCTTACAACTAAGAAGGTCGAGGTGTCTGTTGAAAGCGTTGCCATTAAAAAACCTCCCACCACTTCGAATAAAGGGAATGTCGCGTACTTAAAGAAGAAGGCAACTCATGTACTCCGCTATGTACCAAAGGTGGGGAAAGAAGAAGGACGCTCATCCGATGTCCAATATAATGTACTAGGGGGGCTAACTCTTCCGGTAAAACAAATAGATGCAATAAATTTGACCTCAAAGCCACTTGGGGAATTTGTGGCTCAAAATTCACCGCGAGATATGACACTCCCTTCAAAGCGTACAAAAGAAGGTTTTGATCCAAACGCTTACAAGTTATTTGTAAAGGCTGGATACAACCCTAATGAGCCATCAAATTTGGGGGAAATCCCATCAAAAGCCACTACCAGGCAAGCGCGAGAAGGCTTAGGGTACATGCCGCCACCGCCGGTGCGCATCTCTATTAGAAGGGTGGCTAGCGACTACATCACTGTGGAAGAGGATTCTACTACTTCCAGCAAAAGGCCTTCTGTCTTTGATCGACTTGGAAAATCAACCACAAGAACTTATGTGTTTGAGAGGTTGGGTCCACTGAAGAAAGAGAAGAGTAACAAACCTCGAAAAAGTTATCAAGGCACTATGACACACTTTTTACCTAGAATCCAAAAGGATTTCCAAAGTTTGATTCCCTCTAGAATGAGGCGACGGACGAAACTTGTGGTTTCGTGCAAGGAGGTGTTAAAGGCAAAACTTCATACTGTGGTTTATACCAAGGAACATGAGGAAGATAAAGAAAGTATGGGCTCTTCATATCATATTACAACCCAGAGCGAGTACGATACTTCATCTCAAATAAAGGTTGAAGAGTCGAAAGATATTTCCTGGTGTTGCCATATATCGATCAATGACAATGATCCTCAAAAAGAGGAAGATGCTGGAGATGCTCCGTCAGAATTTGAAGAAGGAGTAAAGACGACGATAGATCCCCTAAAGGAAGTTAATCTTGGCACTGATGAAGACCCAAGACCAACTTTCCTAAACACTTTTCTAGAAATGGATGAAGAAATCGCTTACATGGACTTACTCAAAGAATATAAGGATGTATTCGCTTGGAATTATAAGGAAATGCCTGGCTTAGATCCAAAAGTAGCAGTTCATCAGTTGGCAGTCAAGAATGGAGCTCGTCCTGTTAAGCAGGCCCAAAGACGTTTCAGACCCGACTTGGTTCCATTGATTGAAAATGAGGTTAACAAACTCATTGGAGTAGGCTTTATTCGTGAAGTTAAGTACCCCACATGGATATCAAGCATTGTTCCAGTACGGAAGAAGAATGGCCAAATTCGAGTTTGTGTCGACTTTAGGGATCTCAACAACGCATGCCCTAAGGATGAGTTTCCAATCCCTATTCCAGAGTTGATAATTGATGCTACTACTGGTTTTGAGGCGATGTCTTTTATGGATGGATCATCCGGCTATAACCAAATCAGCATGGCACTAAAGGATTTAGAGCTCACTGTAGTTCGTACGCCTAAAGGTATTTATTGCTACAAGGTGATGCCTTTTGGTTTGAAGAACGTTGGTGCCACTTATCAAAGGGCTATGCAAAACATCTTTGATGATTTACTCCACAAAAATGTTGAATGCTATGTGGATGATTTAGTGGTAAAGTCAAGAAAGAAGAACGACCATTTGAAAGACTTGAGAATGGTATTTGAGTTACTTCGAAGATATCAGCTTAGGATGAATCCGTTGAAATGCGCCTTTGGAGTTACTTCCGGAAAGTTCCATGGCTTTATTGTACGACACCGAGGAATTGAAATTGATCAACACAAGGTTGATGCAATTTTGAAAATGCCCGAGCCTCGAAACATTCATGAATTAAAAAGTCTTCAAGGGAAGCTAGCATATTTAAGGAGGTTCATCTCAAATTTGGCGGAAAAATGTCAACCATTTAGCCATCTCATGAAGAAGGGTGCCTCTTTCAAATGGGACCAAGCTTGTAGTAAGGCCTTTGAAAATATCAAATCTTACTTGATGAAGCCTCCAGTTCTTGCGGCACCTATACCTGGAAAATTGTTGATTCTCTACATCGCTGCACAAGAAAGGTCAGTTGGAGCATTATTGGCCCAAGAAAATAGTGAAGGTAAAGAGAACTCTCTTTATTACCTGAGCAGAATGATGACGCCAAACGAGCTGAATTATTCACCTATTGAAAAGTTGTGTTTGGCGTTGGTCTTCTCAATCCAAAAGATGAAGCACTACTTTCAAGCTCATGTTGTTTATCTCGTGTCTAAAGCAAATCCCATCAAGTTTGTAATGTCGAAACCAGTCCTTAGGGATCGACTTGCAAGGTGGTACCTTCAGTTTCAACAGTTTGAGATCATATACATCCCTCAGAAGGTCGTAAAGGGACAGACATTAGCAGACTTTTTGGCAAACCACCCAATACCAGATAATTGGGAGCTAACTGATGAACTTCCTGATGAGGATGCAATGGTTATTGAAGTTCGACCTCTATGGAAGATGTACTTTGATTGTGCGGCACACCGTGGTGGAGCTGGTGCTGGCGTAGTGTTTGTCACTCCGCAGGAAGAGGTTATTCCATACTCCTTTACTTTGACACAATGTTGCTCTAACAATGTCGTTGAATACCAAGCGTTGATACTGGGACTTGAAATGGTCGCCGACATGAAGCAACTACAATTGCAAGTCTTTGGTGACTCCCAATTGGTGATCAAGCAGCTCTTGGGAGACTATGAAGTCAAAAAGCCCGAGTTACGCCCATATCATAGTTATGCTTAGAAGTTGATAGGATGGCTTGAAGAAGTTACCCTCCAACACGTGCCAAGAAAGGAAAATAAGCAGGCCGATGCATTGGCTGCTTTAGCTTCAACCCTAACTCTTCCAAATCAAACACGAGTTACTATCCGCCGAGAATGGGTGGTACCACCACCGGATGAGGAAGAATGTACAGAAAACAAACTTGAGCATCTCGTCGCTGTGTCTAAAGCCGTAAAGGAAGATTGGCAACAACCAATTATTGACTACTTGTGTTATGGAATACTTCCTGAAGATCCAAGGAAAAAGACTGACATCCGTCGTCGTACACCTCGTTTCCTTTATTACAAGGACACGCTATACAGAAGGTCATTCGAAGGAGTACTCTTGCGATGTTTGGGAGAGGAAGAAGCAGTTCAAGCTTTGCAGGAAGCACACTCGGGAGTATGTGGATCTCATCAATCTGGACCGAAGCTCCACTTTCACATAAAAAGGATGTGATATTATTGGCCAACGATGGTGAAATATTGCTTGGACTATGCTAGAAGATGTAAGGCCTGTCAATTTCATGCGAATTTCATATATCAGCCTCCTGAAATATTACACCCCACTATCGCATCTTGGCCATTCAATGCTTAGGGATTGGATGTTGTGGGATCACTACCAAAATCTTCTAGTGGACACTTGTACTTCTTGGCTGCGACAGATTACTTCTCAAAATGGGCTGAAGCTGTTGCACTCAAAGAAGTGAAGAAGGAGAATGTTGCAAACTTCATCCGAGTAAATATCATCTACTGCTTTGGAATTCCCCATTACATAATAACTGACAATGGCAAGCCATTTGATAACAAGCTGATGAACAAGATTTGTGATCTCTTTGGTTTTAAGCAGTGTAAATTTTCTATGTACCATGATACCTCCAATGGTTTAGCTGAAGCATTCAATAAGACTTTATGCAACCTGTTGAAGAAAGTTGTCTCCAAATCCAAACGAGACTGGCATGAACGAATGGAAGAAACTTTGTGGGCATATAGGACAACTCACCGCACACTGACGCAAGCAACCCCATACTCGCTTGCTTTTGGAGTTGAAGCAGTCCTACCACTTAAGCGTCAAATACCTTCTTTAAGACTTGCTATTCAAGAAGGGCTCACCGAAGAAGAAATGCTAAGTTGCGTCTTGCAGAGTTAGAAGCTCTGGATGAGAAAAGGCTACAGGCTCAACAAAATTTTGAATGTTATCAAGCCCGTCTATCTCGGTCTTTCAACAAAAAGGTTCGTTTGAGATGCTTTCAAGTTGGAGATCAAGTCCTAGCAGTAAGGAGGCCCATTATCACTTCTCATAAATCTGGGGGCAAATTCACCTCAAAATGGGATGGACCATACGTCATACAAGAGGCTTATTCAAATGACGCTTACAAGCTTGTCGATGTAGATGGCATAAAAATTGGTCCTATCAATGCCAAATTCTTGAAGAAGTACTATCCTTGAGGGAAGATGACGCTCCTTAAGGCACGAGCATAAACTGCATGTTCAATCCTAGCCCGCAAGAGTATAAACTGTGTACGGCTCTCAAAAAAAAAAAAAAAAATGTCCACTAGGTTGAAAATCTCGAAAGAGGCGGCCTAGGCAAAAGTTAGGACTCAAAAAAAAAAATCACTCTTCCAGAACTACGTTGTGACTTGATCTTCATCATCGAGGTACGTAGGCACTTAGAAGTTTCATTCTAAGTTCAGTTGCATGAGTGTCAAAAAATACATGTCCCCCCTTGATCCGCCACACGAAAGTTAAGTCTGCAAATATTCTAATTAAACTTCGGGCTTACACAAAATATTCATGACTCAATGAGGGCAGAGCTCCATATAAAAGGTAAGCTTCTGCAACAGGATTTGAGACCCTCAAGTTCTCCGAGCCTACAAGTTGAAGTTGTAAGTCTTCCAAGCCTGCGAATTGAAGCGTGCATGTTGAAGTCAAAATTCACCCAAGTCAGTGACGTTGAAGTCTCAGGTTCACCATATCTGCATGCTAAAGTCCTCAAAGTCAGCAATTCTGCAAGATGAAATTTCAAATCCACCAGTCTGCAAGTTGAAGTTGTCAAAATTGCAAAGTTTGCAAGCTGAAGTCTTCAAATTCGCCAAGTTTGCAAGGTGGAACCGTCAAAACCTCCAAGTTTCAAGTTGAGGCCTTCTAAACTTCCATACCTTAAGGTGGACAAAAACTTGTCCCTTTGCACCTTAAGCTGACTTTTTTCATGAGTTTATCTTTAAAAGGATCTCTAAACTTCCATGCCTTAAGGTGGACAAAAATTTGTCCCTTTGCACCTTAAGCTGGCTTTTTCACGGGTTCATCTTTAAAATGATCTCTAAACTTTCATGCCTTAAGGTGGACAATATTTTCCCCTTTGCACCTTAAGCTGACATTGGTTATTTAAAAGGACCAAACTTGAAGCCAAACTTGTCAGGTCTCAAGGTGACGGAGGCGAAGTTAAACTCTCGCACCTTAAGCTGACCATTGCATAGGCACATCGGTGAAAGGGACCAAACTTGAAGCCGAACTTGTCAGGTCTCAAGGTGACGGAGGCGAAGTTAAACTCTCGCACCTTAAGCTGACCATTGCATAGGCACATCGGTGAAAGGGACCAAACTTGAAGCCGAACTTGTCAGGTCTCAAGGTGACGGAGGCGAAGTTAAACTCTTGCACCTTAAGCTGACCATTGCATAGGCACATCGGTGAAAGGGACCAAACTTGAAGCCGAACTTGTCAGGACTCAAGGTGACGGAGGCGAAGTTAAACTCTCGCACCTTAAGCTGACTATTGCGTAGGTACATCAGTGAAAGGGACCAAACTTGAAGCCGAACTCGTCAGGTCTCAAGGTGACGGAGGCGAAGTTAAACTCTCGCACCTTAAGCTGACCATTGCATAGGTACATCGGTGAAAGGGACCAAACTTGAAGCCGAACTTGTCAGGTCTCAAGGTGACGGAGGCGAAGTTAAACTCTCGTACCTTAAGCTGACCATTGCATAAGTACATCGGTGAAAGGGACCAAACTTGAAGCAGAACTAGTCAGGTATCAAGGTGACGGAGGCAAAATTAAACTCTCGCACCTTAAGCTGACCTTTCATGAATGCTATTTGTTTCAATCCTGCAAAAAAAGAAAGGAAAAGACAACACACACAAAAAAAAGGCATAAGAAGAAGAGAGATTGTTACCTGTCAAGACGTTTTAAACTCGGAAGCCATACATCACCAATGAGGATAGGCTTGAGACAAGATGTTTTGGTGAGAATGAAGCCCTTGAAGTCTGGTTTCCATCAATCAAAATATTTGTCCCTTTGCACCTTAAGTTAGCCTTTTCACAGGTTTATCCTTGAAAGGATATATAAATCTCCATGCCTTAAGGTGGACAAAAATTTGTCCCTTTGCACCTTAAGCTGGCCTTTTCACGGGTCTAACCTTAAAAGGATCTATAAATCTCCATGCCTTAAGGTGGACAAAAAAATTTGTCCCTTTGCACCTTAAGCTGGCCTTTTCACGAGTTTATCTTTAAAAGGATTTCTAAACTTCCATGCCTTAAGGTGGACAATATTTGCCCCTTTGCACCTTAAGCTGGTCATTGCATAGGTACATCGGTGAAAGGGACCAAACTTGAAGCCGAACTTGTCAGGTCTCAAGGTGACGGAGGCGAAGTTAAACTCTCGCACCTTAAGCTGACCATTGCATAAGTACGTCGGTGAAAGGGACCAAACTTGAAGCCGAACTAGTCAGGTCTCAAGGTGACGGAGGCGAAGTTAAACTCTCGCACCTTAAGCTGACCTTTCATGAATGCTATTTGTTTCAATCCTGCAAAAGAAGAAAGGAAAAGACAACACACACAAAAAAAGGCACAAGAAGAAGAGAGATTGTTACCTGTCAAGACGTTTTAAACTCGGAAGCCATACATCACCAACGCGGATAGGCTTAAGACAAGATGTTTTGGTGAGAATGAAGCCCTTGAAGTCTGGTTTCCATCAATCAAAACACCTTTTTGATGGTGACGGTCTGACATCATGATATAAATTATTTAGTGAGACAATGCAAATCTGAAATTCTCTGCGAGACAGAATTTAGGGTTAACTTCAAAAATTTATCTAGAACGATCCGGGAGGTTTTAAATTCTAAATTTTGGATATGTTATAGCCGCATGTTTATGGTATCCATAGAATTAAGCGGATCATGATTTCGGTTCTCCCACATTGATAAACAATTTTTTTTGGTGTCGTCGCGCAAATCTGAAACTGCCGGTGCGCCAAAATCCAAAGTTGAATTCGGGATAACATATGAAAAGATACAGAATGTATTAAATTATGAATTTTGGATATATTATAGATCTGGATGTCTAGTTTCGGAAGAATCAAGCGGCTTGTGATTTATTCACTCCTACATCAAGATATGAAAGTTTTGGTGAAGCTATGCAGATCTGAAATTCTCAGCATGACAGAATTTAAACCTAAGTTTCAAGAAATTGTATAGAACGAAATTGAAGGAGTTTAATTCTGAATTTTGGATATGTTGTAGATCTCGAAGTCTAGTTTCTGGAATGTTAAACCGTTCAGGATTTTGATATTTCTACAATGAGATATGAATTTTCTACCACTAACATGCTGGGCTGAAAAAAAGTGACGAAAATTAAAAGAGAAGAATATATTACCTGGCATTGTTCTCCTTTGTGTGACTCCCGATGCCAATATCAAAATAATAGAGAGCATCCATCTATTTATAGATACAGCAAGGCATTAATAATCTCCTTGTTGAAATAAAACTAGGAGAACTTTTCAAGTCCTTAAGGAGGTGGCATACTCCTAATTGGAGTGGAATTGGGACATTTCAAGTTTATAGGAATATAGACATCCTAATTCTAATTGGAGAATGATTGGTTATGGAGTAGAAGAATTTCATTCCCGAAATGGAAAGGAGTATCCTGAAGACGCGCAAACAAGGAAAAAGTCAAGTCAACACTTCGAGCCTAGTCTTCGAAAGATTAAATATCTCCGACAAGTCTCGAAGTGAGGGCATTTGTGATCATATGAATTTTAAATATATTAGTCCAAATAAATATGGTGGATTAATTATTTAAGTCCAATAAATATGGATTTAATTAAAGTCCAAAATTCATTGGGCTAGTCCATTAATTTGGGCTACAAATAATGAGCCCACTTGGTTAAGCCCAATATGTCATTTTAGTCTAGAGGCCCAATTTGGCGCCAAGTGTCAAATGACGTGGCATGCCAAGTCAAGTAAAGGAGCCAATAGGACCGTGCCACATGTCAAAATGATGCAGCAAGCCTAGTGAAATCAAAGGCCCATAAAAATGCGCCATGTCACTTAAATCTGATTGGCCAAAAGAAGCTCATCTTCACCATGACTCTTTCCTTTCCACAACTATAAATAGGGGCATCATAATTCAAGAAAAAGGGACCAAGAATTCGAACAAGAAGCAAGAGAGAACTCGTGGATCAAACACCACAAATTTCTCTACAAGCTACAAATTCAAGCATTCAAGTTCATAAACAACTGAAGATCAAGACGAAGATTCAAGATCAAGCTCAAAAGCCCTTGAATCCAAATTCACAAGTCAAGATCAAGTTCATTAAATCCACAAATCAAGTTCAAGTTCATCAAATTCAAGATCAAGTTCGAAGCCCTTGAATTTATATTTAGAAAGGCGAATCAGAGGATTCATAGAGATTGTAACACTCACATATTGAAATCAATAAACGATTGTTGCAATATTTTTCTGTCCTGATTATTATTTTCTCGACTCAAATTTTATTGTCTTACAGTCTCTACCTAACATAAATTCAACTTAGTCGGACTTTAATGTAAATACTGAACATCCTATGGGAAATAAAAAAAAAATGTTTCATATGATTTTTGGTCGAAGAATAAAGAGAAACAATGAATTCATATCATTTGCCAAAATTGGTTGATTTGACATGGTAATTATCTTTAGAGAGGCTTCATTATAGTCTTGGAGCCCATCAATGCCGTGTTGAAAAAATTCATCGGTTTTACTTGAATCAACCAAAGCTGGCTATCCATGTAGAAACCACTAATTAATATGAAGATGAACGCGTTGATTAATTAATAAGACCCACTATTTGTAATAATTACCGCTTTAAATTAATGACATTTGGCTAGATTATACTAAGATTCAACTTTCAAGCCTCTTTGACCTGATGCACATTAAAATTCTTGCTGGATTCGTTCTCTTCATTACACATTGATATCAAAACTTAAATTTTTTTACCAAAATAAGTCATTTTTTAAATCAATTCACCAAAATAATATGTTTTTTGAAAACTTTATAAAACTAATATAAATGTTGTTGGTAATAACGTATTAGGTTTTAAAAAAAATCAACGGATCAAAACGACGTTAAAATAGGAATCGTTACTGACAGAAACGTTATTGGCTTAAAACGTTACCAATGGTAACGAGACTCTGTAACTCTACCGCATGTGGTAGAGTTGCAGAGTCTCGTTACTGTTGGCAATATTTTAAACCAAAAACGTTACTATTAGTAACGATTCCTACTTTAACGCCGTCTACTGCTTCTTGTGGTCCGTTAATTTTTTAAAAATCTAATACGTTATTGCCAACAACGTTTATACTAGTTTTGTAAAGTTTTCAAAAAACATATTACTTTAATGAATTGATTTAAAAAATAGTTTATTTTGACCAAAACTTCTAAAAACTTATGCACAAGTAGCGGGCAATGAAGATAACCCATGCACAGTATTTAGTCAAATGTGGATTTAGGGCAGATTCTACGAGCTAGTTCAATTAAGTTTAGAGTTTAACTAGTATCCACCGTCGGTGGAAGTTTTTTTTTACACAAGTGGATACTTTAAAGTCTATTATAGGGAAGTTTTAATTATTTTTATTTTTTAATATTCAAGTTATAAATTAAGAAATTATTTGTAAAAGGCAATTTGGACTCTATATTTTATAGTATACATATTATGTTATTATTATGACCTTGTTACCAAAAATAGAGTCAATTTTATGGTGTTCTTTTTCTCATTCATGTAAATTTTAACTTTATCGTTGTTCAACATTCATTGAAAAAATTTAACAACATCAACCTTCGAAGTAATTATTATTACCATTTAATAATATGAAACATTTTCGTTTCAAATATGTGATATTTTTATTTTTTGAGAATTGGTTTAACTAATTTTTAAAGTCAAATTGAATTAAATCAACTCAATATTTTAAAATTAAATTTAGATAGTCGATAATTATATGAAAAGTATTAATGAGTTGCAATTCGTCTCATATTAATATGATTAAAATTATTTTAAATATTGGTCAAAGTTTAAATAATTTGAATCTTAAAAAGCAAAATATATCACGTAAATTAAATTGAGATAAGAAATAAGTATTTATACATTATCTTCTTTTTCAAATTTTAGAGATAAATATATTTTATAAACATTGAACTTTTGTTGAGTATGATCTTAATTCTTTGTAGAATAACATATGGAATTTCTTTAGGACTGAAATGAAGAGGAGTGAGAGAAGAGATAAATTGAGTAAGAAGCAAAAAGGAAAAAAATCAAGGAAATAATTTAAAGAAAACAAAAATAAAAAAATAATGATAACATGTTATAATTACTCATAGAAATTAACTGCTCGTATATAAAAACTTTTCCACCGGCAGTGGATTTAAGTTTAACTCTTAAGTTTATTACTTTTGCTTGAACAATATATACATATGCAAGTAATAAAATATATATGCATGCAATATGTATGTATGCATTACATACACTTATTATGAACCTACGAACTCTAGATTCTAACTAATTTCATATTTTATTTTTAGCAAGCAATAAATAATTTTTCGACGGATATCTTATTTATCAAAAGATGTTCTTGTAGATTAACTAGAAATATAGAAGTACAAATTAAATATTGATCAACTAAACCTTTAATCTTATAAAGAATCCTCATAAAATTAAAGACGTAATAGTATTATATTGATTACATCCTGAGTTTATTTTTAGCGCGAGCAAGCTTTGATCATAATTTATGTGGACTTGAAGGGACAATAAAACAAAACTATGATGTTTTAGTCAAACCGACCGTTATGATGAGTAGAGGAAGTCGTAGGTTGTTAAGACTGCGACCACACATGAATATCTGATTTCATCATCAATTAATCACGGAAATGACATTAGCTCTCTATTTTCTGGATTGCAATAAGAGGATAAGGCTCAAGATTCCCACTAGATGAAGAAAGTAGGAATCCCAAGAGAGTTCGCCACATGGTTCCACCACGTCACCACCATGCCTCTTAACTCGTGGCTTATTTGTTCAAGCTGCACGTACAAATCAACTATACATTGCTAAGCCAGCATCTGCTGCCCCTATAAATATTCTTACATACACCGTCTTGGTTACTGCCCATCTATAGACCATACTACATATACAAGTATTCTGTTACATTGCCAAAAAACTAACTAAAACTACTTTTGCTCATTTGTGCAACGGAAATGGGTTTTCTAGATCCTCTTTTTGAGCTCTGCGAATACCATCGAGGCACCAGCAGAAGGAAGCTCAGTAAAGTTAGGAGAAATCAACTGGAGGTATATATGCTCCCTAATTACGTGCACGTTAATTCTATATATACTATTACTATTGCCTGTTTCATCAAGTTTATGAAAACTTAAAAATATTGCTAAAAAATATTTTTAGAATTGATTACTCAAACGTTTAATCTCTTAATTCTTTTTCTATGAAAAATATACTTCTTAGAATAGCATATTTCGGAATTTGGCCAAAATATCCTTATTTCTCTAATTCTATGTGTAGAAAGTGGAGATAAAAGTGAAAATGGATTGCGAAGGTTGCAAAAAGAAGGTGAGGAAGTCTGTAGAAGGGATGCGAGGGGTGACGAAAGTAGAAGTGGAGCCAAATAAGCAGAGGCTGACAGTAATTGGTTATGTTGATCCAGCTAAAGTGTTGCGACGAGTAAGACATCGTACTGGAAAGAAGGCTGATTTTTGGCCATACATTCCTTACGATCTGGTGGAGCATCCTTACGTGCGCGGCGTGTATGATAAGAAGGCTCCGGCAGGATTCGTTCGAAACGTCTATGATAACCCGCAGGCTTCGAGTCTTGCGAGGGCGAGCTCCACTGAAATTAAATATATTACTGCCTTTAGTGATGAAAATACTCAGGCGTGCATGATTATGTAAGAAAGATTCGAGTAATAGGAGGTACAAATGGTTTGACTTCTATGGAGTTTGAACCTTGCAGCTACTCATGATGTGTGCAATAACAAAAATTAACTAGTAGATGTACGTAACTCCTTGTAGTATTAATTAAGGTGAGCTTATTTTGTAGTATTAAACCTTGCAGCTGCAAGTGATGTGTGCAATAATAAAAATTAACTAGTAGATGTAACTTCTTGTAGTATTAATTAAGGTGAGCTTATTTTGTAGTATTAAATATGAGGACAGTTGTATATATCAGTATGATTTTATGTGTATTACTAAATCACTGGTCCCTCTGCAAGTGCTTTCTATTCGAATTATACACATGTAATGAAACATTACACAAGAAGATCCATATTACATTCACCTATTCCATATTTCGTAGAAAAAGGGAATAAAATTAAGAACAAATCAAATTAGCCTATAAAAATGAAGAATAAAATAGAGAAGGATCTTGATAAATATAGAAGAAAGAAGGAGGAGGTTGAAAAAAGTGCAAGAGGTGAAGAAATGAAGAAAATTGGTTGAGAAATGATGAAGAAGAAGGGGAGAATTTAGGGTTTTAAAAAATTAATTGAAAAATATAAAAATAAAAATAAAATTATGTGGATGAAAATTTAATGGCCAGACGCGTCTAAGTGTGTATATAAATATTTGGTCTAGTTAGTATTGAGTTGTATTTCTTAAATTAATAAGTGATAATTTAGGTGTGTTTTTCATACTCTCAATAGTTTAGGTAGGAAATTCAAAAAAAAAGGATAGTTTAGGTGTGTTTCTTACACTCTCAATAGTTTAGGTATGAAACTCAAATAAAATTTAGATATGAAATTTAAAAAAAGAGATAGTTTAAATGTATTTTTGACATTTCACTCTTTAAAAATTTCATAATGAAATGACTATTTAAATAGTATGATTAATGGCGTCAAATAAAATACGGGAACTACGAAACGTCTAGGTGTTTTGATTTCTTTCACAAAATGTGTGTTTGAGCAGGTGAAAGCTGACACTTGAGACATATTCAATTTGCTTATTCCAATGATTGATGAGAAAGATGTAGGAGTTTTTTTGAATGAGCTTATAACTTATGATTTTTAATTTTTAATTTATTTTGATTTAAAAATAAGTGTTAAAAAATATTTTTTTTATTTATCTTACTCAAATATTATAAAATTCTGTGATAAATATTTTAATTTAAAACACCTAAAATAAATCAATTCAAATAAGTTTTTGGTCCAGTTATATAAATATAGGAGAAGTTTATAAGATGACCAGGGTATTGAAGGACGGTTAATAAAAATGGGAAGGATCGTTTTAGTATGCACTATATAAAATTAATTAATACAGGAGAAGAAGTTTATAAAATGATCAAAATTTATAAGACTTTAAATAAAAAAGGGAAATCCATCCCAAGATAATATGGGGATTCAAATGTTCAATAGATGGTTGATCACTACTCGAAAGAGCACTTATTAATTATTGATAAATAATAATATAAGTTATTAATTGTCAAACGTATCATGCGACCTAATATTTGATTTCCATCTCAAGATGATATGAGGATTCAAAAGCAAGCCCCCTCCTATCGTAATGCTGTGAGGCGTTAGAGGCTGTTACCCCGTGGTCAACTCGAATGGGTTGAAATTCGATGCAGAGTTTTTTGGTTGTTAAGTTATAGCACGACTGAGCAACATCCAACAGCTTCAGTCCTTCTGGTTTGCACTAAAGTGGCTTAAGTAGCTCTCAAGGAGTTCGTTTATTCTCTCCGTCCGAACTTTCAAAGATATACCGACCTACGACATCTGATCATCAGATGTCGTAGGTCGTCTTCTAACATTATCGATATTTCGGATTTCATAAATTTCACATAAGATAAAAGCTCTTTTCATCATCAGAAACAACCAGATTTCCAACCTCTTGCATTATCATAACGAAAAGAAAAAAGAATGAAAAAAAAAAGACGAGATTGTTTAATAGATGGTTGATCACTACTCGAAAGAACACTCATTAATTATTGATAAATAGTAGTATAAGTTATTAATTGTCAAATACTCAATCTAATATTCGATTTCCTCGCTCATGCGAATCAATTGTAGTAATAACTTGCTAGAAAAAAATGTGTATTTCTTTTTAAATTATTTAATAATAGATTGGTCAATGAAGTGTATCTTATTGGGATTCCGATCACCATTCTTCTAAAATGAAAAGACATTCAAAAATTTCCAATCACTCATTTTAGTAGTTTCAATATATTCGACTTATATGTCAAAAGTTTCTTTGGTTCTTAATACTCATATTCAATCAACGGAAAATGTTACGGAGGAGGCAATATTAAGAGAATCTAATGAGTACGAGTACTATTTTTTGTCAACGAATTTTAAATATTTTTAATTTAGAAAGTAGTTGTAATAGTTATACTCCATTCGTTTAAAAAAGAATGACCTTGTTTAGCTTGATACGGAATTTAAGAAAATAAATAAATTTTTTCAATCTTGTGATCCTAAATCAAAGTTATGTCAAATGTACCAAATGTCCTTTAATTTTGTGGTCATAAACATGTCATGTGGAAAGTTGAATTAAAGTGTTGCCAAAAAAAGAAAGAGATCATTCTTTTTTAAACAGATTAAAAAGGAAAGTAGGTTATTATTTTTGAAACGGAAGGAGTAATAGTTTGGTAATGTATAGAATAATGCAAAATATAGTGTATTAGTAATGTTTGTGTTAGCTATACTTGCATTTGCATTTTTCTTATGTAGTGTTTGGTTTGATTTATTAAAAATAACAAAAAAATATTTGTTTACAAAAATACCCTCCATAAATATGATGGAAAGGATGTGGAAAAGATTTTTAGGGACAATTGTGTCTTTAATCATGCTAATACATGTATTAGAATCTATTGCATTACTAATATCATAAATTTTCAAACATAGGATGAAAAAATGTATCAAACAAGGTATTAGTAATACACAAGGCCGGCTTCAAGATGAAGCGACCGAAGCAAAGGCTTTAGGCCTCCAATTTTCAGAGGCCCAATTTTTTAAAAACAATTATAGGTTTGTAGTTTTGTAGATTTTTTCTTTAGAAAATATTGAGTATTTTTTAATATTTTCTCCGTCTCATTTGATGTCTCTTTAGCTCAATAAAAATATCGCTTTAAAAATTCAAGATTAAAGTGGACAATTATTTTCAACTTTACCTTTAATATTAAAGAAAATTTCTTTTAATACTCTCTCAATTCTAAAAAGGACATCTAATAAATAGGGTAACCTAGGAAACTACACCTTGTATTTATTATTTTGCTTAATGGACGTGAAAAAAATTAAAGCAACGGATATAGTTGGACCAAAAGAGTCGAAAGGTAAGATATATTTCAATCAGATAAAAAGATTTTATTATTTTCCAAATGCATATATTGCTTAAAGAGTTCCTATAATAATTGGTTTAGCTGAAAGAACTTTTTAAAATTTAAATTTATAAAATCTTACTTAAGATTTTAAAAAATATTTCAAGAGAAATCGAATGAATTACGTATACTATCAATTAAAAAGGAATTTTTGGGATAAATCGATTACAAAACAATGTTATTCATAACTTTGCACCTCATAAAGCTATAAAAATAGACTTTTGAAAAAATTTAAAGCCTCATTTTGAAATTTCGCTTTAGACCACTAATTATGTTGAGCCGTCCCTGATAATACACAAAGCTAATATATTCATTATTTTTTCTAATGGACTCTACCAAATAACCCCTTAATGTATTCTCTTAAAAAAACCATATATACCATTAAAATAAGGGAATTTGACATTGTAAAAAAGCAAATTACTCCAATAAAATAAGAAATGGGAAATATGACCCCTGACCCGGAAGAAGTGAAAAATTGGAAATCGGGTTTTAACGTTTAACAGAGTTTGCAAACAAACTTCGAATTGCACGACCACTCCAATAGTCCAATACAGAAAAAGGACCCTCACTAGCAGTTGCAGCAGCAATAACCAAACTCCAAATCACCCAAATTTGCAAGGAGCGATCCAATATGCTTACTACCGGAGTCGAAGACGAAGAGAAATGGCTTGCCGCTGGGATCGCCGGCCTTCAGCAGAACGCATTTTACATGCATCGCGCTCTTGTATATCCTCAAAGCTTCTATTGTATAATTTGAAATTTTTGGTGTTCAAAACCCCTAATTTTGAGTTTTCAGGATTCGAATAATCTGAAAGATGCATTGAAATACTCCGCTCAGATGCTATCGGAGCTAAGAACTTCAAAGCTTTCTCCGCACAAATATTACGAGCTATGTAAGTGATTTTTGCTGATCCGATCTGCTCTTAGTGTATAAGTTGGAACTTGAAGATCTTCTGACCGCAGTGTTGCAATTGTGTGCTTTGATTTGTTAGATATGAGGGCATTTGATGAGTTGAGGAAGTTAGAGATCTTTTTCAGGGAGGAGACAAACCGTGGCTGCTCCATCGTTGAATTGTATGAGCTCGTGCAGCATGCTGGCAACATTTTGCCCAGATTGTAAGTTGTTATGGCTATCCACTTGTTCCTCTGTTTTCTGATAGCTTAATTATGGAAGGAAAGGGACTTAGGTTGTTTTGAAGGGAGTTTTTATGCAGTTTCGAATGTAAAATCTTAACTGTCTAATTTTGTTTTAATTGGTGTGAAGTGGAATATGCAAAGTAGGCTGAAAATTTGTGAGACACTATGGAGTACTCACAAGGACGGTTGAAACATATCAGTTTGCTTTTTAGTCCTATTTTAGATATTCCATACTGCTGTTTGGTCATCAATGAAATGTTATTTTACTGCTACAACAACAACATACCCAGTGTATTCCCACCAGGTGGAGTCTGGGGAGGGTAAAGTGTACGCAGTCCATACCACTACCTCAGATGAAGTAGAGAGGCTGTTTCCGATAGACCACCGGTTTAGAACAGATAACAATCAAACAAAAGTCATAGAAACAAACAAGAAGAAGAGATAACACATCACTATATATGGGAATAGACAAGACACCCACAAAGTAACACTATAGACTATTTATTCAGGGTTACAAACATCTCCAAAACAACACTAACAAGAATATGCCCAAGAAACAAAAGGCACTGATACACATAAACATTCCTTCCTACCCCCTAACCCTCTACCCTAATACGCGACCTCCACATCTTCCTATCAAGGGTCATGTCCTCTGTAAGTTGTAACTGCGCCATGTCATGCCTAATTACCTCCATCCAATATTTCTTCGGCCTACCTCTACCCCGCCTCAAACCATCCACAGCCAATCTTTCACACCTCCGTACTGGAGCATCCGTGCACCTCCTCGTCACATGCCCGAACCAACGCAACCTCACCTCCCGCATCTTATCCTCCACCGAAGCCACTCCCAACTTTTCTTGAATAATCTCGTTTCTAACTCTATCCTTCCTGGTAAGTCCACACATCCATCGCAACATCTTCATCTCCGCTACCTTCAACTTTTGGATGTGGGAGTTTTTAACTGGCCAACACTCCACTCCATATAACATGGCCGGACGGACGACCCCTCTGTAGAACTTACCTTTGAGCTTCAGGGGCACCGAAGAATTTGCTTAAAATTGCAGTTTCAATTAAATATTTCAAATGCTGAATACTCAAACAAATAGTAAAACACACACTATCTGTTGCTCCTCGTTATTTCATGTGCTTTGGTTATTGTTATTGCTCTTGTTTTCTGAATGCTATGTTTTGCTTTCTCTATTATTTGCTATGTCCTTTTTACTTATGTATTTTTTTAAAAATTGATTTGATGTGTGTTACTTCGAGCCGAGGGTCTTTCTGAAACAACCTCTCTACCTCCACGAGGTAGGAGTAAGTACTTTTTACCCTTCCAGACCCCACATTTGGGGAACTGGGCTTCCACTTACATGGATCAAGGAAGAGGCTACACTTGGACTTTTCAGTCCTTACAACTAAGACTATAATTGGACTAGTTGGAAAAAAGAAGTCCACAGACAACACGTCCACATTAAGCAAAGAAGTTTCCAGATTTGACTAAACCTCGTAAGGTGCGAAAACTCGATGCTACTTTAACACAAGGGCTGGTGTCCATCATCATTGAAAGTGGCATCTGTCTTTGCAGTTTTGTGCACATTGGAGAAAGTGCTCTGCTAGTGAGATCAGTCCATTGACACCTATAATTGTTTCAACCAAGGGCGAGCACTCTTCTCGAATTTTTGGATGCACTCTCGCTTTAAGTAGATGAAACCTCTATGTGGAGAAGTTTCTTATGGCGAAATGAATGGCATTCTAGAAGCTCCCACTCAATCAAGGGCTTCCTATACTCTAAACAGAATCGGTGGACATAGAGCTTTGTAAATATCGGCTTTTGTTTGGCTTTATTTATTTTTTGGACATTATGTGCTACCCCAATGTGCTCTTTGTCTGCTCATTTACTGCTCTGATCTTGTTTGAACTGTATATATACTGTCTTCTCGCGCACCTCCCTTTGAGTCTCCTGATAGGTAGTTATGTCGTGTGTATTCACCAGCTCCACAAAATTTCTGTCTGAGATAAAGTCAGTGTGCCTATTGGCTCTTGGTGAAGGATCTTAGTCACCCAATATTTTAGGCGGGGATAATCATGAGTAAGACACAGCAGTTCTACTACCGGTAGGCTGGCGCTCCTCGGCTGGGGTTGTCCGTCCAGGTAAAGCCAGGTCTACTGGTCTAGACACCTTCCCTTTAGGATTTTAAAACCGAGAAGAACAAGAAACAAGGAACGGATACCCCAATTTTCACTGCTCTAGTAGTTTAGGAATCGAGAATCTGCTAGACGTTGCATTTAAGAGCGTTCTTAACTGGAAAACGTCCATTATAGATATGTAAATTTTTAGTAAAGCAAGTCATAGGGTAACTAGCATAGGCCAGTATCTTTCTATGAAGCAAACTTAGCAAATCTTTTATGAACTGGTGATTGCTTTTCAAACTAGGAGGGATTTGTAGATATTATGCTTGCTTTGCAGTACTTTTAGATGGGCAGCTGGGACAGGAGGTTGTCACAGGTATAGCTGAAGACCTCAAGTTTCCTGTCCAGGAATGCTGAGATACAAAGTTCAACTTGTCTCGGATTTGTGTTATAGGTTTTTTTTTCTTGATAAAGTAATATTTCGTTGATATCCTGGGGTAATGAAACCCCCCACCAAGTAGTATACCAAAAATTAGGGAAACTATTGCGTTAGTAGTATAAGAGGGCTGATTGAATTCAAGATCATGATACAAAATGGTGGAATGGTTATAAGGGCACTTGATACCGTTGTTCCTTTGGTCTTTGGTTACGTACCTTGAATAAAAAGAAATGCTAATACTGTTATAAGGACACTTGATTTGATTATTCCTGTGATCTTCAGTTAAGTTAAATGTAACACAGTCAAATTTGTGCTACTAGTATACAGGTCGCTGATTGCCTTCTTAAGCTTATGCTGATTCTGTTTGTATATAATTTGCATGTCAATATTTTCATGGTTTCCATACCTGCTTTTTCTTCCTTAGGTATCTCCTTTGTACAGTGGGTTCGGTGTACATTAAATCAAAGGAGGCTCCTGCCAAGGATATTCTGAAAGATCTGGTGGAAATGTGCCGTAGCGTACAACATCCATTACGCGGGCTCTTCCTAAGGAGTTACCTTTCCCAAGTCAGTAGGGATAAATTGCCTGATATAGGATCTGAATATGAAGGGTAAGGGAATCACCCAGCTGCTTTATCATCAATTTAGGTAAATTATTATGTGTCAGATGCCCGAATTAGATGGTTCACCTAGCAATGTTCGAGTTGCAAGTTTACGCGCTATGGAAGAAAATTCACAAAAATGAACGGTTAGTTGGATACCCCTAACATGCTGTTCCCACAGGGATGCTGACACTGTCATGGAATCAGTAGAATTCGTGCTCCAAAATTTCACAGAAATGAACAAACTTTGGGTGCGAATGCAACATCAGGTTGGTTCAAATGTCTGTGAATGCTGTAACTGCTCTCGTACTTTGACATGAATAATTCCACAACGCCTGCATGTCATGAAGGTAAAAGAAAATCATGAGGGCATACTTTGTGGTCATGCAGGTGTTTTAATGCTTCTGAATGATACATACTCTTTGCTGATCATGAGTTGAGGGTTGCATCGGGCTTTCTGGTCTGCAGGGACTTGCACGGGAAAAGGAAAAACGTGAAAAAGAAAGGAGCGAGCTTCGTGATCTTGTAATGAGCTGTTATTTAGGCATGATTACTAGCAACTGAAATAAGCAATGGATGTGCGCCACTTATGTGAGGATTTTCATTTTGCTCTTATATTTGGTAGGTGGGGAAGAACCTGCATGTTCTAAGTCAAATTGAGGGCATTGACCTTGATTTGTACAAAGATATGGTGCTTCCAAGAGTTTTAGAGCAGGTATTTTCCTCTGGTGGCCATCCAGTGTATTGTACTTATTTAAGCCAAAATTTTTACAATGTTCTAACTCATGGAGTACCTCATGTTATGTTTAGGTTGTCAATTGTAAAGATGAGATTGCACAGGGATATTTGATGGATTGCATCATTCAAGTCTTCCCTGATGAGTACCACTTACAAACTCTTGAAACATTACTAGGTGCTTGCCCACAGTTTCAGGTTTGTCAGATCGTCCAATCATAAATTATTTTTTTTTGAAAATTGGTACTGTTATATACCTCAGCATTAAGGGATGCTGGCCACCTCCAAAAATTGTTACAAAAGAGAAATTAGAGTCTAGATTTACAAGGCTGCTAAGAAATCCACAAATTCATCTACTTCCTCTATACAATTCTCCTTGCACCAAAAAAACAGTGTGACTGGGCAATTCCATTTTACATCATGAATGGACTTGACTTTGTCTTTGAAGCATCTCCCATTTCTTTCCATCCATACTGACCACCAAATGCAGGAAGGTATCATCCTCCACCACTTTTTCTGACTCTTGCTACCACCTCTTCTGATCCAACAGCTCAACAAGTCAGCTGTGTGCTCAGGCATTGTCCATTCCAATTTAGTAAGGGTGAAGAACAAATGCCAAAGTTGAGCAGTAAATTTGCAGTGTAGAAATAAGTGGTTATTTGTTTCCCCAGTTTCATTGCATAAAAAACATCTAGGAACTTGCGCCCTTCCCTTCTTCTGGTGGGAAAATTTGATTTTCTTTAACTGCAATATCAAACAGTAGAAGCAAAAATGTCATGCCTGGTGGGATCCCAGGGGTGTGAGGTTGGTTTACCGTCTGCAAGAATGTTCTAATATAAAAATGATAACCTCTGAGGAATTAGTCGAGGTGTGCGCAAGTTGTCCTGGACACCACGGTTATCAAAAAAATAAAAAAATCAAACCAAAATATTGGTTATGGAGGCCAAGGAATAGTGCAATTTGTTTCTAATGCTAGAAGATAGGTTGGCAACTTGAGAGATAGGTATGCAAAAGTTCATGTTTTACACCGGTCAAAAGAAAATCTAAGACCAGATCTGCATCACTTATCGATCCATTGTAAAGTGAATTCTTGCTACGTGTAAACTATCTCTGTGACAGTTCCAAATAATGGACAATCAATGGTTCTTTTCTACCAGAATATATTTGCTATGTCATTTGTGTTATTAGATCATTTCCTATGTCTTTTATGTCGTTATGAAAAACTTAATGTCTTTGTGGTTTCAGCCATCTGTTGATATCAAGACGGTGCTTGCTCGTCTGATGGAAAGGCTTTCAAACTATGCTGCTTTAAGTGCAGAAGTTAGTAGTAAATTCAAACTTCTCTGGAATAAGAGATTTATACCTTCCGGTTTCTGAATAATTCCTTTCTGCAGGTCTTACCTGAGTTTTTCCAGGTTGAAGCTTTCGCAAAACTAAATAGTGCCATAGGCAAGGTAATTGAGATCACTATTTTAAATATATTAAAACTGCTACGCAGGTTCTGGGAATGCTTTGAGTAGACACCTTTTATATATCGTGGATTTTCTAGAGATTTAGTGGATATTGCTGAAGTTTTTAGAATTTCAACAAGAGATAGTTATTGAGCAGCAACCGTTGCGTTCTCCCTTGTTGGAGATTCAGATAAATCTAGGAAATAAGTATTTTCACAGCTTCATAGCAGAAAGTTCCATTCAGGGAGATTATGTTTGTCACAATATAGATCGATAACATTGTACTTTAGTCATGACCAGATGATTCTGATCTGTTCTCAATTTGAGATATTTGACCAGAAAGTTTTCCAAGACATTCTTGGTCGTTTCGTCTTGCTGGAGTACAGAACAGCTACTATTGTTTTCTGAAGAAATTATCTGGTCTTTAGAAAACAAAAACTTAACGAAAAGACTGTTACGACTGCACAGTAAATCGATTCTTACAGAATCATATTAAATGAGAAACATTGTTTTCCAGAGAAAACAAAGGAACATTCCAAAAACGAACTGAATAACCTGACTTTAAAGTCCTTGCACTAAGGTTTTCCTACTGATCTATAATGAATTTTTGTTATGTATACTTTCTTTGATTATGATGATTGGCCTCGCTGTGCCTGTCCCTCTGATGGTGCAGGTGATAGAGGCTCAAGAAGACATGCCTATTGCCGGAGTGGTGACTTTGTATTCATCCCTTTTGACATTTACTCTTCATGTCCACCCTGATCGCCTTGATTATGTAGATCAGATTCTGGTAGGTTCTCTCTCTCTAACTAGTTGCCATAGGCTCTATGGTTTTACGTTTTATGTTTTCCAGATAAGTTTATCAGTCTGTTGCTTTTTCTGGATCCAAAATGAGCATGTAAAATTTATAAGACAGATCACTGAAACAAGATATGTTGAAGTTGAAAATTTTTCATTCTTTGAAAGCTATGCCAATTTAGACAGCTTTTCAGCCCGCCTGGTTCATGCGTAGCCTGTACTGATCACACTCTTATTCACTTGCAGGGTGCATGTGTACAGAAACTTTCTGGAAAAGGAAAGCTCAAAGACAACAAAGCAACTAAACAGATTGTAGCCCTACTAAGTGCTCCTCTGGAAAAGTATAAGGATATAGATACTGCGCTAAAGCTGTCAAATTATCCTTGTCTTATGGAGTATCTTGATGATGCAACTAGTAAAGAGATGGCTAATGTTTTAGTTCAAAATATTCTGAAAAATAAGACTTGCATTTCAACTGCTGATAAGGTTTGATTCTAGTTAATTTTGTGTATTTGAATTTATTGCTTACAAATATTTCCCGTTTGTTACTAGAAATTACTGGTCTTGTCAGGTTGAGGCACTTTTTGAGTTAATGAAAGCACTGATTCGAGATTTGGATGAGGATGCTAATGATGAGGTGGACTGGAAACTCTCTACTTGCTTAACAGTTACCTTATTTCTTTCTTATATTTTCCTTGCATCCGCACTGACATACTTTTTACATTAGTTTGTGTTATGCCTTAAATTCTTCATCCTCCAATTTTCAGCTCGATGAAGATGATTTCCAGGAAGAGCAGAATTCTGTTGCACAGCTTATTCAAATGCTTCACAATGACGATCCTGAAGAGATGCTGAAGGTAATTATGTTTTACTTTCTTTTGAATTACTTGTATACTCATTTTAGGGACAGCCTCTGTCCTTGTTATTGCTGAAATATTTGTCCTTGTACCATAATTGTTTGTCTTTTTGAATTGGGGCTGGTCAAGAATCTTCTATTCATATTCTTGGCGGCGGAGCATGTGTACTTATATTCTCCCCTTTTGATTGCCCTTAGCTTATTGCCACATCTGGATTCAGGAGACATTAGAAAGACACTTGTCTTCTGATGGACTGTTGGTTTCTGCCCTTCATTAAAAGTTGAATGTCATCATTTGATTGGCAGAAAAATAAAGCAGGAAGGTCGTTTAGTTTTTTCCTTTTGTATTTCTTTTGCATCTTCAAGTAAATGGTTTAAAAGTAGGTTTGGCACACCCTTTCATATTATTACAAAATTCAAACAATTATCTGTTTAGTGTCAAAAATAAATTTTCCAGGACAATGGGAATCGTTGTTTGACATCCCAACGAAGTAGCCAGGAATATAAATTTGGGATAGAATATGATTTATCATCTTTATTTGAATTTTGAAGTCATTTTATTTCTTTGTGCTTCTGCAATATCAATATCAAACAAAGATTTATATCTGGTTGTGCACAGTCGTGCATGCGCAGTCACAGGGATAGAGAGAACTGAAAAGTTCTTGTCTAGATTAGGTAATCACTAGTCACTACCTTTTGCATGAGAAGACAGTAATATTCCATATTATCCTCTTAAGTTTCTAACCAGGGACATGAACAGGAATGAGCTGTAACGTAATTATCCTCTTGTCTAGATTAGGTAGTGTTAATGTTTTTGCTTTATTGTTAAGGAGAAAAAAATAAAATGGAAATTGATGAAAAAATCAAGGACTGCTAAGATTGGAGGAGGACTTTAAGATGATCATGATTTGCTAGTCAAATCTTTTTAATTGGGGATAATTTTACAGAAATTGGAAAGGAAAAAGATGTAAATACATAATAGCCTTTATTATGTGTCCCCAATTAGTTTGTATAGTAAACACATAATAATAAATATTGAAAAAATAAAATGAGAACACTGGCATTTCGATATGATTAAAATGGAAGGAAACGATATTAGAAGTGTGAATCAATTGCTGTAACATGTGCTTGTTGTGTGTGGGCTATCTCCAAGACATGTTATGCGAGATCCATCTTGTGTGGAGGAGTCCGCAACTTCTCAGCCTTGTATCCATGTACAAACCCAGCTGTAACCAAAATGAGCAGCTCATGTCTCCTGGCTCTAGGGTTGTTCCCATTTTCTTTTATATGATTGTTTATTCTCAAGCAAGGCTTGCATCTGATGGTAATGTTGTATGTTTGCTGCTGTGTTGCTACAATGTTTATTTTCCTAGCTGTTAGTGATGTTTTCTTTCTGTCAAGAGTTTATATGGTTTGCTACTTCATTGAATTGCAGATAATTTGTGCTGTGAAGAAGCACATTTTGACAGGAGGGCCAAAGAGACTTCCTTTTACCATCCCTCCCCTTATTTTCAACTCACTTAAGGTTTGAATCCGCAACTTAAGGGCTATAAGAGAAGTTTGGTGCTCAATATTCCTTGATTTTTCGCTGTGCAAAGCTAACTGATGGGGACTTGTGCATATGTAGTATGTGGGGGTGATCCTTCAGGCTTCACCTATGGAGCTGCTCGTTCTAAGAACAACAAAAATTATATATCATCCCCTGATGGTCCCCATTAAAGAGAAGAAAGAGAGGATTGAATTTCTTTTCAAATAGAATTGACCTACTTTTGTTGCATGGCTGATGTGTTTTCTTTTATTTCTAGTTTGTTAGGCGACTACATAGTCATGATGACAATGCTCCTGAGGTCGAGGCATCTGCGATGCCTAAGAATTTTTTTCAGATTCTGAATCAGGTATTTTAACATAATGGAGATGTTGTGTTATCAGTGTAAATCTTGTTGTGTGAGTTCTGTTGTCAGACTGGTAATTCATTGCAGTTAGGAGACCTCTATTATCTGCAGAAGATGGGGAAGTTTCAGCTTTTCTTATTCTTCTATTCCTTCCTTTCTTTAGTTGCCTTCCTTCATTTGCAGTAATTCGTACAATTAACATACTTATGAATGTTCTGAGGTAATTCTGTTACTGATAAGCTACCCCTTGGTCTAAGATTATTGAGGCTCTCTCAACTGTTCCAGTACCTGAACTAGCATTGAAGTTGTACTTGGAGTGTGCTGAGGTATGGGATTTCCCTTCGAACTGTGGGAGATCGTTCGTGTCTTTTTTTTACTGACAAGCAGTTGTCTTTGTTGCTCAGGCTGCCAATGACTCTGATCTAGAGCCTGTTGCCTACGAATTTTTCACGCAAGCTTATATACTATATGAAGAAGAAATCTCGGTAGTATTAATTTTATTGCGTCTCAGTTTTATATTCTGGAATTCCTGGCATGCTACATATTTGCATGAAAGCCTTATTGATTTTCTAATGTTAATTCAATTGTTTGGCAGGACTCCAAAGCACAGGTGACTGCAATACACTTGATAATAGGGACTCTTCAGAGAATGCACATCTTTGGTGTTGAGAACAGGGACACATTAACGCACAAGGCTACAGGGGTAATTATTTCAGCATCTCCTTTTGCTGATTTTAATTTTATTACAAATAAAATCTAACCACTCTTTCCCTTATTTACCCTCAAGTACTCTGCGAAACTCTTGAAGAAACCTGATCAATGTAGAGCTGTGTACGCTTGTTCACATCTTTTCTGGGTTGACGATCAGGACAATATCAAGGATGGAGAAAGGTTCATAACTATGCCATGCATATTTCGGGGATAAAATATACATTCACGTCTTCCAAGGCTCTTTTGAGTTCCTTTTGGTTTCATGCTTTTCCGCTTCCTTTTTCTTCTTATGTGTTACTTTTTTAAAAATCTTTTTAGGGTTTTGCTTTGCTTAAAGCGGGCCTTAAGAATTGCAAATGCTGCTCAACAAATGTCCAATGCAACCCGAGGCAGCAGTGGATCGGTCTTGCACTTTATAGAAATTCTTAACAAGTAAAACCAACTATTTGTTCCTGTTCTTTTTACCTTCTCAATTACTGCTCTTTTGGAAGTCATTCATAATAGAATCATTTGTACAACAGGTATCTATATTTCTTTGAGAAGGGGGTCTCACAGATTAATGTTGCCTCCATCCAGAGCCTGATTGAACTAATCACAACTGAAATGCAAGGCGAAAATACAACAGCAGATCCTGCAGCAGATGCCTTCTTTGCAAGCACCCTGCGATATATCCAGTTTCAGAAGGATAAAGGTGGTGCAGTTGGCGAGAAATACGAGCCCATCAACTCGATCAAATAGAGCATTTCCCAAGGAGTTTGCACTCTTGGTGTCACAGAACAGAAGCAGAACATTTTTCTTACAGGTACCAAAATAGATTCCTTTTCAACTTGCTCTAGAGAAAAATGCAAGTGACACCGGACTAGCATAAGCAGCTGCAAAGATGCATATTTCCTGATCACCCTTCGCGGTATATCCTAATAAAGGTTGTGATTGTTGTAACAATTTTCTCTCCAGCCATGACTTAGAGTTCCTGCCGCTGGTATTTATTGGGGGGTTTGAGGTGGAGAGGAGTGGGGAGTGGGGAGTGGGGAGGTAGGTTCATGAGTATATAGTTCAAATATGTGATTATGACAAGTACCGGGAATAATTTGTCCTGTAGTTTTGTGTAACATGCTCTATCCCATTTGACCGTTGCTTAAACATTTCGCAGATTACCAATGACTTTTAAACATATATCGCTCTAATTATAATTGGAGCACTTTTGCTGGAAATATGATATCATAAGGAAGTGTTCATTTGAACCAATCAATTTTTTTTTCCGAGTCTTCATCTGTTTTGTTATGAAGGACAAAAGTATCCTACGAGACTATTTGGGTTCTCTCTCCCATTTTTGGGTCAACCGAATGCTTTTAGGTCAAATCGAATCATAAGAGCGATCATTTCATTTTTGCAGCTTTTGTTGCTGCTGGAACGTACAGATTGGTAAATACCTTGATTGATTTATTTGGGTTCATTGGTTATCAATGAGATTTGAGTGTTAATGTTAGGCTGGCAAAAGTTTTTTTTTTTGTTTGTAAATCCTAGTTTAAACCCCGAAATGTCATAAATGATACGTATATACCTTTCGTTATACTTTGGGTACGTATATGCCTTTGCCGTTAATCATTTGGGATGTATATACCCTTTACACTAACGGAGGGACACATGGCACAATCCTATGCATTTAGCCAATTTTTATTTATTTTTATCTGAAATTAAATTAATCCACTCAACTATCCATTCTCATATCCAATTTAGACCCGAAATTAAAATCCTAAACCAATTACCCGAAATTAAATTAACCCAACCCAACTAAAATATCTAACCCGACCTGGAATTGAAGATGTTTCCAGAGAAATATCGACCAAACCAAAGACCCGACACTTCATTCACTTCTCTCAGAGGACATACGAAGTAGATCCTCTATTACTCAGAGAAAAAACTTGAATCGGATTTTGGGTTTGGATGAAGTGTTTGAGAGAAGTGATGAAGTGTTGGGTCTTTGGTTTATGAGCTGCCTTAATATGTCATGTTTTTGTTGACCTAAAGGCATTCAGTTTTCTCCTTACTAACTTGTGATTTAACCATTATTTGTTTATTTGGTTACACTGGAATACTGATGTGTTTAGGTTGCAAGGAAACTCCAGCTTTACGAGGGCAGTACAGAGAGTAGGAGGTCAATTTCGATACTATCAAGCTACTATCTCTTGGACACAATCTCCAATTTTAAAAACTTCCGTTTTACCACAACTATTTAACTGCTATACAATACACCCTTGTGGTTCGGCCCTTTTCCGGACGCCAAGTTACCAACATGTGCTTCCAAAGAGCATAACATAATTGTCTTAAACAATAGGAGTAATTAAAGAGGTTATCTACTGGTCTACATGTTTTCTATATGAACATGTTCGTCCAAAAAAGCATAATGCACAGTTCTCTCTATAAGACCTTGGGATCATTCAGTAATTAGGAAATCATAATTTAACCCATAAAGAAGAAACAGTATGGTTTAACAACATTTAGACTTCAATTAATAAGGTATTCTTGTGAGAGAATCTTAATACATTCCAAACTTAATCATGTACATATGACTTGAAGGAAGGATTACATGCATCATTCACTTAATTACAATTTTCTTGTTTAATAAGAAAATAAAGTAAAAACACACTTTTATTTAAATCAAATCCCGAAATTTGAATACATCTAACTGTCACTGAATTCTCATTTTCATAAAGCAACAGTTCTCCTGAACATATTATATATTTGCTTCAGAGCAAGAAATTCTTTTCTTGAGGACCTTTAGACTCAGTTCATGGCATACTTTTGAGTCCAACTGCGAGCCATCGATTCATACTTGATCCTATCAGTCTTGCACATATGAGCAATTTCTGGAACCAGTGGATCATCTGGATTTGGATCTGTTAGCAGTGAACATATGGACAGCAAAACCTGCATCAACAAAACCAACAGCAAATATATCAAAATTGGCACAACTATAGAAGTTTATACTATATTATGCTCAGAAGTACTATGGTCGCTTATTTAAATGTCAACCGTTAAGGAGTGGATTTAACTTATAGCTATTGACTGTGTAAATAATTTAATTAATCTTTTTTTGCAATTTACTTTCTTGTGTTTCAGGTAACTTGTTCTACTTATAGTTATCTTTTACGCGACTTGAATTACTTTTTTTCATGTTGCCTAAAAGAACACAGCAACAAAACACTAACATTAGTGTATTCCAATTTTTATTGTCAAAGAAAGTGGACATATCACCCCTTTTGATTCATGAAGTAGTAAATCATTGGGGAAAAGAATGAGCTAGAAAGTAGTAGCACCTTGGATATGGTAAGGGCAGGACTCCACTGGTCCTTAAGAATGTCCAAACAAATATTTCCATTATTGTTTATATTTGGATGGAAAACTCTGGTCCTGAAAGCCACCTGCCAATATATGTGAAAACTAATATCACCAATCCTTTGTTATTTCCCCTTCTTCTTTTTTCCTTTAGGGGGTGAGTGGGTTGTGTGAGATTAATTAAAAAACATACCTTGGGAGGTTTGAAAGGGTAATCAGGAGGGAAATGGATGGTGACTTGGAAAACACCACCAGCATAAGGGCTATCATTTGGACCAATAATAGTTGCTTGCCAATGGAACATATCCTGAGCTACTGGACCTGAAAAAAATTATAACAAATATTGAAATCTGTCGTCTACTTGAAACTAGCTTTAGATTTGGCAAGAACTCCTTAATACTAGTTGGCACTTTCCAAGTACTACTACTTGTAAGTAGTAGGGTCAAGCTCAATTGGTAAAGGTTGAGGGACGTGTGTCTTAGTTCACAATTTTGAGTCCTATGCCAAGTGAACTAAGCCTTACATATAAGTGGAGAAGGGTGGAGGGGGCGGGTCTATCAAAGATTGACTCCAGACGAATTTCCCGATCATAAATAAAAATGCTACTAGTAATATTTTGTATACCTGCACTGCATGAAGTGGGAGGATCCCTTTGCAAGTCCCTTAGCTCCTTGAGGATTCTCCTGGATGCCATAAGTAGCACCACTTAACACAACTTTAAAAAATAATGAGGTTGAGAAGATTTTAGAAGTTGATAAACTTGATGAAGATGTTGGTCTTGTGAGTTTTAGATACCCTCCTCATAAGTAGTGAAATGGACTAGGGGTATATATAAAGGAACTAAGAGAAGATGAAACAGATAGGAGTATTTCTTTTCTTAAGTGACCAGCCAGCTGGCCACACATTAATATTGGTATTAGATTCTGTAGCAGAAAGCAATGCATCCACTCCTTCAGCTTTAAAAAGTACCATCAATGATTCTCAGCCGTGTGAAAAAACGATTATTCTTCTGAGTTTGGACCAATTTGAAAAGAATAAAAATTTCCCTACTATTTTCCACTTTTCCTCATTCAGCATCATTATATATATTCGCTATTTGATTCATCCATTTCTGATGAAACTACTTAAAACTGCACTAGATCGAACCAAATTAAACTGCGAAGGCCTAAGTTCGTTCTAGTTATCGATGGATATATCCAATATTTATAAAAGTGCTCATTAGAATTGATCTTCTCAGCCATAAAGGAGAGAAGCTTTAACTATTTCACCTTCTGTTAATTCATTGGATGCTTAAAATCTTTACATGAGATATACTCCATTATAAGAGATTTTAATTGATAGTATTCTTTTCAGAGAGGGCGTGAGTGGGGGAGGCATAAATTTGTTAAATGGACGTTATATACTATTCAAATATTGTGAGGTTACGAATTTCACTCCATTTGAGTGAATATACACCTTTTTCCCCACCTTTCTCTTCCATTTTGCCTTTCAATTTTGAAAAAAGCAAAACCATACAAGTGCCCGAGATTACAGTATCAATATATTGCACTGCTATTTGCTGTTACCAGATATGATTTGCATTGTATATACAGACAATGTACCGTTAGTGTGATTTAACATGTGATAGCACATTAATGTTTACCGTATTAAATCACATGTAATTACTTTACGATAGATTTAATTATACAGCAGTTTTTACGCTGCCAGTGCATAGAGAACTTGTACTCTATTAATTATTAGCAGAATCTCGTACTCCATTAAAAATAATACTACAAAGTCATAGGATCGACAGATTTTTTCTCAATCGAAATAGGAATTGTACCTCGCCAGCTAAGATATGACAAAGAAGAATCTAATCAAACTTTAATTTGATATTTGGCAATCAAGTTGCCAACTTCATGCCATGTTTGTAGAGTCAACACTCCCTATTTAATTTAAATTATGAAATGAGATTATGCAATGTATTTGTTGTCCACGACCATTATAGAAAGAGCACCACCTAGTAGTGGATCACCTCGAATTAATTCTGGTATCTTTTCTTTTCAGATTTTTCAACTTCACAAACTTATTCCTTTACACCCCCAACATAGAAAAAAGGAAGTCAAACGAAAAAAGGCAGTAGCTTCATGATCAGGCCAAGAAAATAAACTAAATTCAGAAAGAAAAACACACATGCAAAAGTATATTTTTTTCCTTTCTCGTACCAATTACAATAAGAACTTTTTTTGAGGAAAACAATAAGAACTTAATGAAGCAACGGAAAGAAAAAACGTAGAAGCAATAGCAGAATATGATACTTGAAAGGTGGAGTTATATGTTTGAATGCAATATCTAAGAAGGTGGTGGTCTAATGTGTTCAAAAGTTTTAAAAAGCAAATACAAAGAAATATGTCGCCAATGTTGCTGAGAATTTTTTTTTTTTTCTAACTGGGATCATTTGGTCATTAATACATAAAGCAAATCAAAACAGAGAGGGCACAATACAGTGGCCTACGACAAGGTGCTGTGACTAAACAATTAGAGATTACAGCAATACAGAGAACCGAGCCACCTTACAATTCAAGAGATCACTGGTAATTTTAAATGAGACATACATGGACCTCCTACTTCCTCCGAGACAAATGACAAAGGAATATGAGGGAGAGGTTACAAGGAGAACTGTGACCAGATATAACATTGGACCTACTGTTGATCACAAAATAGAACATGCCTTTTGGGACTTCCCTTTCTTTTTCTTCTGCTTAGGTGGCTGGAGCACGACCTTGATAGCAGCATCAAAGACTGCTTTCACGTTCTGCAGCAAGGACATTTCAACCACACACTTAACAAGATGCATCTAAAAAGTACTTCAGTGCAAGAAAACAAGATGCTCCACAGAAAACATACCTGCTGTGTTTTTGAACTGCATTCAATGTAAGAAGGTGCACCAATTGTTTTCCTCAGCTCCTCACCCTAAAAGTTGAAAAAGGGAGGAGTCAAAATAATAGGAAAAAAAGCAAGCAAGGTATAATATCCAGCAAAGCATCAAAGTGAGGAAGAGTACTGGTGATCCTTACCTGAGCAGTAGTAATTGGTACAGCACCAGGATGGTCAACGAAGAACTGCTTATCATCCCGAAGATCTGTCCCCAAAACAGGTGGAAAGTAGGATAATTAGGCCTCGATTCTTAAAAATCAGCAGCAGCAAAACAAAATACTAAAGTAATCTATGGAATCTGAAAGGAAAAGCAATATGAAAAAACAGAAACTCACAACACAACACAACGTCATAACATATGGAGCAAAATGGCGCATTACAGAGCATAAAGAGAACATGAAGAGAAACATATATGTATGAAAAATAATGCTAGTTCAAGCTTGCCCGGCATGGTGAGTAGAGATTGCACTACTCCACACTAGGTGGTGGTTGCATTCAGATACAAATTCAACTGCCAGGCTCCTCCCCGATGTTACTTTAATCTTTTAAAAGAGAGATTAATTCCTATATATATATATTAGTTAAGCATTGCATTGATAACTCTTTCAACTCAATCATAACTGAGTAAATTGAGCAAAAGCAACAAGATTACCCGCATGTGCCGCCCACCAACCATTCACCAGCTCCACAAGATAGAAGGCCCACCATTCTCTTTTGTTTTCTCTTCCGCAGTTTACATAAATTTTCTATCAGTTACTAAGAACACTTAGATCAATCAATCACTTATATACACCTTAATCCCAAAACTGTTGGGATTGGGCTATATAAACCATCTAGATCTATTCCACTCTATTAAGGTTCATTCACGACTACAAGGTTTAAAAGTTTGCTTAGGCCATAGGTGCTGAAACATCCTTATATTAACATGGCCTATGACTTGGTTCTTTTTATCTCTCAGAATTGAAGAACAAACAGAAAAGCTTGAAGAGACCAACTTGATCATCACCGTATGCAGATATATGAAACAAAATAAGATCAGATCATGTTTAATGGAATTCTCACCAAGTTTTGTTCCAACAAGCACTATTGGAACACCGGGGGCATAATGCTTCAACTCAGGAATCCACTGAAAACATATTAAACAAAACAAGTTTAATATAGGAAAATCAGAAAACTCATCAATGCAAACGAAACAGAATAAGAAGCTCACCTTCTTGGCAACATTTTCATAGCTAGCTTTACTAATGAGAGAGAATGCCAAAATGAAAACATCAGCTCCACGGTAACTCAGAGGTCTTAACCTATTGTAATCCTCCTGTCCTGCAATCCATATAAAACTCATCAGGCTCAATAAAATGTGGAACGGAAATTTTAACATTAGAGATATATGTATCGAATCAGAAGCTCAACAGCAAAATGCATAGTAAATTATATCTGAAATATTTACCAGCAGTATCCCACAATCCTAGGTTGACAGTACTCCCATTGACGACCACATTTGCACTGAAATTGTCAAAGACGGTGGGTACATAATCCTGTCAAACATTTCAATAAACAAGAGGAAAACAATTGACGTCAAAAGTCTTAGAGAACATGACCGGAAACCTTCTCAAAATACACAAAACATATGAAATCTCAATATGATAACACCACAAACTTCTCCAAAGCCACAATGATGTAAAGGCAGCAAAGAGGAATCATTCATTGAAATGATCCAAAAATCATCAATTTCAGGTAAAGTGCGTTATAATTCTTAGTTTTCTCACATTTAACGCTAATCATCAAGCTAGATTGAAAAAGGGGCGCATAATAACTTTGTAATAATGGAATAACCCATCATATGATTACAAAAAGCGGCGTGAAGCAAGCAAATTTTGGGAATTAAGAAACTTTCTCCAAGAAAACAAAGAAAATACAATTTTTATTACGTAATGAATTTGTAAAAGCTAACATATTTGTGATTTGTGAACCTAGAAATTTCTCCCAGATACCATTTTGATACCCAGTGTATCCCTCGAATAACAGCAAATAAACCAAACCCCACCCATAAACCACCAATGCCTATCAAAATAAACAAACAACAATCAATTCTCAATCTGAAACTAGCTGGAATCAGCTATAACAATCCTCTAATCGCCTTCCGCTCCATTCAGGCCCCAATTTCTTTTACAACAAATACCATATAAATAAACATGCGATTTTCGATCAATCTATTCGTAAAAACAAGAACTACATTAAGTTAAAAAAATACAAACCGTGGGGAAGGTATTGCTGGTGTAAGAAATCAAGAGACACGTCTTTCCAACGGCACCATCACCCACAGTAACACATTTAATAAACCTTGAAGCACTCATTTTTTCAAGAAAACCAACAACAACAACAACAACCCTCCTCTTCTCAGATCTTCTTAAGAAGACCTGATCCCCAAAAAAAATTAAAGAAATTAAAAACCAAAAAAAAAAAAAAAAAATCGAAATTTGCTATCTGGGTCTTCTTGTTTTCCTTTTCTTTTAACTTCTCCAATTCCTTTCAATGGCATGAAAACCCATTAGAGAAGAAAAGAGAGACATGTCCAATTGTGTTTCTTTGTTTCCTCTTGTTGGTGAAACCCTAACCCTAATTCTACGAAAAGGGGGAATTTAGAGAGAGAAATTGTAGAAGAGGGGAAAGGGAAAATGAGAAAAGGGAGAAATGGTAAAGAGAAAATTTTGGGGATCCAAGATGTAGACAGAGAGAAAATTAGAGGTAGAGTTGTAGAGAGAGAAAGAGTGAAAATAAAATGGGTGTTTCTATTTGTTTTTGAGGGTATTATAAAGTAACCCTTTCTTTTAGCCGGGAAATAATGCCGTTGAAGTGTTCATTTCAATTATGTTTTCTCTTTATGGTGGGTATCATTTTGGCTTATTTATGTTGAGAATATATAATAATTAACCGTAGCAAAGTAGCAAGAATGTACGTAAACGATACATATCACATATTATCGAGTGTAAGTAAATTTTTTCGAAGCTCTAGTAATTCAATTAATGAAAGATAAAAACTTAATGCAAAATTGAATGATTTTTGGAGTATTTCTAAGATTGAATTTAACTCTTATATTCATATTAAAAGTGGATTTGAATATATCTGGATTATACTTAGTGACAATTTTGATTTCATTTTATTATGATATTGTAATTTAGATGTATAATCAAATATAAGTTTACTGACAAGTCTTTTGTTGTATATTTATAAGGTGTTTTATATTTTACGTTCTTACAACTTTATCTCTACCGTGATAAAATAGTTTGTGTAGGATATTAGGATAAATGCAATAACAATCTTAGGATATTACTGTAATAGAAATTCAAAATTCTGGTGCAACTTATAGAAACACTTTTGAGTCAAATCTTGCTAGGCCATGTTCACGTTTGCCTCTTTAAATTTTCAAATTGAGTATCTCACTTTAAAAAAATTCTGGACCTTTTTGTTTCTCATTCTTACATAGCGAGGTGTGCCAGGGAGAAATATTTCTGTATATTTTCAACATGAATTCCTCAAAAGAGAAAAATCCAATTCTTACCCTCTTTTTTCAAAGGTCCCACCATATCTTTTCTAGACAAAAGTACAAACATGGTGACAGTGTTGCACTGTAATTAATTTCCACCACCTAGTTATAGTGCCTTGTATCAAAGTAGTACTAGTAGTAATTTGGAAATTGTATTGGCCAGCATTTATATAGCTAACTATGGAATATATGGTGTATCTACTGTATAATGAAACAGATTTTGTTGAAAATTTATACTTGGTCCCTGAAACTACGTCTGTAGAGTAATAAAGTACCTGAAATTCCAAATAATCATTACAACATTATAAAATTGATTTGCACTACCTAATCATAGTACTGCCATAAATGGGAGTTTAGTGGGTTGAATTTCAATGAAAGATGTGCACCTACCCTTTTCTTCCGTTTTATTTTTCATTTTTTTTCCCGCACGGGTCATTCTTCTATTGAAAGCTAATCTGATATAATTATTAATCGAACGTGAGAGAATCATCATGGCGTTCGACTATTTGCGCATATTTCAATTAATTTCAAAAAATACTTATAACCTTCAATCAACGACAATTATCTTTGTCCACCAATTGGATATATAAGAGTAATATCAAAAACGCTATAAGTATACATTAATTATTTGTAATCATATTTTCAGTAGTACACAACTATATATCAACAAACATTTTCGAATTATCAGGACATGCTTATTAATGGCGTATAGTTAATGATTAACATAAACAAATGACCAATTATTAATGTGCACAAATGGTACTCCCTCCGTCTCATATTAGTTGGTCATCTTTCTAAAATATATGTCCCAAATTATTTGATCACTTACTAAATTAAGATAGAATTAATTAAAAAAATTTCATTTTATCCCTAAATTAATATACTTTTTGAAAGTTTAAACAAATTATCTTTATGTCCATTAATATAAATAAAGAGTATAGTATTGATTATTTTATTTATGATTTATTAAGCACCGTGCAAAATCAAAAGTGCTCAAATAGATAAAGTGACGCGAGTGAGAATTATAGAGCGCTTTTATGACGATTGTGACCAAAGCAATAATACTAATCATTTTTTTGTTAGGTAACACTTTGTTATAGAATGAAAATTTGGTGCACCAACTACAACCATGTTCTCAGGGATTTGTTTGCTTAATTAAGTGTCCACATTCAAGCCGTTTTAAATGGGATTCGCAATAATTGAGAAGAAAGTCACTAAACTCAAGTCACTTGTCTAATTAAAGTGGCCAAAATGGCAAACTCCTGCCCAAACAATTTTATTTCCACGTCTCCAGCTGATTGACCCCCAATCTCCATAAAGCGTATGAGCAATAAGTAAACATTTTTTACCAAACATAACAAGTACATTAACATGGGGACTCGTTTTATCACATTTGTGGAATAAACAGCTAACGAAGAGCATCATTTGATTCAGCAAGTACATTAGTTGAAGAGACAACTCATCCATTATGAATATTATTAGACGATACAACAGTTAATGGGGCTCCACTATTAAGCCAAGTCCAAATCAACAAGGCCCTACAGGCTACATGTATAAAGAAGATTTGACAGCGTAAAAATACACACGTATACAAATATTTGAAAGCTCGAGATAATATTACACTACGCAAGGGTAAGAATTAGCAAAAAGGTATCTAGTATTTCATGGAGGGCATGAGTATACCTACAAGCGGAAACTGAACTGCCTACATCCTTGACCAACCTTTTCAGAGTAGGACTAAGGGTTTAGCAGATCATCAGGACTTGTATTTTAGTTGAACATTTACTTCTATGTTACAACCACGATTGATTAAGACTTGGAAAATGCACGGAGTGTTTCATCGAGGGCCTTCTGGTCATAATCACCTGTAAACACACAGCTACCTAGTGGACCTTTTAGAAGGATAAGTCTTAGCTTCCCATCAGCCACTTTTTTATCAACCTGACACCCAAAACAACAGAATCAATGGTTGAAGCAATGACCTCTCGCTATTAGGAGCTCAAAAAGTTATTGCACTTACAGCCATGATAGACTTGAACATCTCCACAGTCATAGTTTCTGGAGGTGAAGTCGGCAGCTTTGCCTGTTGTAAGATCTTCTGCACCCGCTGTACCAGTGAATCATCAATCCAACCAAGGCGGCGTGACATATCAACAGCCATAACCTGAAAAAAAAAAATTGTACCTAGTTTATGCATCACCTATACAAATAGGAATTTATCCCTCTCTATTTTCTTATGTTTTCTCCTTCTTTCACATTTCTCTGAAGAGCTGTCTAGTAGGGGAAGAGCCCACTTGGATAGGAGGCGATGAAAGTATGCAACCTATACCGTGCCAGCAGCAACTGCTTCTCCATGAAGCCACTGCCCATAGCCAAAGCCAGTCTCAACTGCCTGCAAATAATAGCTCTTCTAGTGAGACATTATCTCAGAAAATGACTTTAACAAGCCTATGTAACATTTGATATTTTTCTTGGGATATGAAGATTTGACTGTTTCAGTCTAGGGATGGCAACGGGGCGGGGCGGATTGAGGCTTAACCCGCAAAAATTTCAACCCGCCCCGCCCCACATAATTTATTTTTTCTTCTTTTGTTAATTACCGAGTAAGAGACCAAACTAGATCATAGTATTCTATTCTTATCATATCCAAACTATTTTAGCGTACAATCAGCAAGAAGTGAATCATTTTGCCGACCAAATATAAATATTTGCAGATATAGTACTAAACAGAAGCTGAACACATTGGTGTTTGAAGCTTCAGCTCTATCAAGCCACTGTGACCCTTAGCAAACCACATTCATCTACAATAGATAATTGGAATTACTGTAAATGATATTTATCCAGAAATTTACAAAATCTGTAAGAGCCAAGCAACAATTCGCAAAAACTCGCAAAAACCTGCATAGACCCGCAACCCACCCCACCCCGCATTAATTTGTAAAATAATTCTTTCAAACCGCCCCGCGCTGCACCCGCCCCATTGCCACCCCTAGTTTCGCCATCAACAAAAGCATTATTTTCCAAACAAGGAAGTAGACACTTTCAGATTAGTGTCAAACGCAACAACAACAACATACCCAGTGTATTCCCACAAGTGGCGACAAGTGTCAAAGTCCCTTGAGCATTTTAAGATGAAGAGAAATAAAAAAAGATTGAAACTTACAAACTGTGCATAAAGTTGTAATGACACAAATCAATCTAGTTTCACTTAACTATGATAAGTTTAACAGGCAAACAAACAATTAAATGCTGAGGCACCATGATCTGGTCATTGGGCTCATGTAAAATAACAGCAAAAGGAATGCACAACATCAAACACTTACATGACCAAAGGTATGACCCAAGTTCAAAGTTGCCCTCAGTCCGCTTTCCTTCTCATCTTGAGAAACAACCTCTGCTTTATTTTCACAGGAACGCTTGATAGCATAGGTAAATGCAGTTGGGTCCCTGGAAAAGGATAACCATTTTCAGTAACGTCTGAAATTGCATCAGATAGCCAGCTTACAGTGGTCTTAGCAAGTATGAAAGCTTCAGGTTATGATATGCATGACTTAGTTCGAGTCATACAAGCATTGTTGTATGTACTTGTGACACCAGCTTGATCTTTAGAATGACAGTTTTGACTTATCCAGAAAAGGTTATGATATGGGAGAATAATACCATTTTATATTTATGCAGTGATGTTAACTGAAAAGAAGAAGACGAACTTATAATCGAAGCCCAATATAAAGCTCAAAAGACTCTACACATTCCTAAAGATGGGTGGGACACATAACTCCTCCACTTGGATTTCTCCTATTTCTCATCAAGGTTCTCTCACATTCTTAATGGGCCATATAAGATGGTCGAAAAATTAAATTTTGTGCCAATGTAAGTCTCTTTCTAGAGATGAAAGCTGGAAAAACTAAAAGTTGGCAATTCAACTACTCAATGACATACAAATGATTACTATTGTTTACCTTGCTAATAATAATGGCATATTCTGCTCTTGCCACTCAAAAAACTCAGCATCTCTAATGAGTCCATATTTTATCACCTCTGCAAGGCCAGATGCTAATTCTCTATCTGGTAAAGTATTCAGGGTATCCGTGTCTATAAGCACACACTGTGGTTGGTAGAATGCTCCAATCATATTTTTACCAAGTGGATGGTTTATTCCAGTTTTGCCTCCAACTGAAGAATCTACCTAAAGAAAGTGGCCCAAAGAACAGGATACAAAAGTTAGCATCATAAAGAAAAGAATCCATATTCATAGCAAACTAAAAAAAGATACTGTTTAACTGTAATGCACATCTCATCTCACATGGAATAGATTATAGAAAAGAAAAACTCAGAGAACCTATCGCCAAAAGAACAGGATATAAAAGCTAGCATCACTAAGTGAAGAATCCATACTCAGCAAACTAGGTAAGACAATGAACATTTCAAGTCACGTGTAATTGATTATAGAAAAGAGAAAAAATCATAGAACCTGTGCCATAACAGTGGTAGGAATCTGAATAAAATTAACTCCACGGAGGTAGGAAGCGGCGGCATATCCACACATGTCACCTATGACTCCACCACCAAGAGCAACGAATGTACAACGACGATCCAGCCTAGATTCAATGGCTTTATCAAAGACTTTCATAAGAGTTTCCTGAAATAGGAAATTCACAACGTCACATAAACCTTAAAGATAAAATGTTTCTCTTGAAACTCATAATCTTGAAACCCAAAGCTGCTTACCATGTTTTTAAATTGCTCACCATCTGGCAAAATGACACTTTCTACAGTAACATTAGGGTTTCCATCTGTCAAAGCGCTTATTGTTTTATCAAGATATAGTGGGGCAACTGTAGTATTAGTAACTACAAGGACTCTCTTCCCATGAATATGTCTACGAATAAGACGGGAGAAAATTAAACATGGAAATTCACAGGAGGTCACAAACCAATATAAAGACAAACAGATAGACACACAAACAAAATAAAAGAAGTTATAAAAAAACTGGAAACAACTCCAAGCTAGGCCAAAAATGTTATCATGATTGATCAAATTGGTTTCTTAATTTCCTTTGAACAAGTAAAACCTATGTTGCTCGGACTCTTCAAAAATATCGACAGGTGCATGTCGGATACTCCAAAATTAGTGAATTTTTGGAGTATCCGACACGGCAATATTTTTGGAGAGTCCGAGCAACATAGAGTAAAACAAACAATCAACAAACAAATGAAACCAAAACTCTGAGATTTCCATATTTCTTTCTGAAACCTTATAAATCAATATCCACATAAATCAGCAAATGAAACCATAACCTTGAGAGTGAGAAATATCTTGTATTAGTGCTGAGCAACCCGGACTAGCACAATCCAATCTTATTTGGTCCTCCCAACTAGTTTGTCCCTCTTTTATAGGAAAGTGGGCTCACCTGCCTGGCAACAGTAGCAGTCGTTCACCTCACTGCCTTTTTATTTTGTTGTTTTCTGTGTCCATTTATACTTGATCATTTTTTACTGCAGAAAACAAAACCTATTGCTGTAACAACATCCTAGGATTTGCTGCTCGGATGTCAATAAGTTGATTTGCATACATCTCATTTGCAACGTGGCAGATTAACTAATTTTGACTCACTTTCGAACAGTAATAGCTAGTAAGGACTATGTTTTCGAGAAAATCATTGGTTCAAATAGAGGTGGTTTGTGTAGAACTTGTTAATGTTCATTTATGTGCATCGTTAAATAACCCTTTTTGAGCGCATTGCTATACACTTTTACATACAAAGAAGACTATTAATAAGTCAAGCTAACCCATCATTTATAACTTCTTTCTTGATAGGAAACCCATCCTTTATAACTAGCGTCACATGTGCACTTTACCAATCCCTGCTTATGTTTTGTAACATACTTGCACAATGTGATAGAAGGTTTACAGGAAATCCAATACTCATGAATTCTAATAGCATTACGTCTACCAGTATATTGTGAAAATACATCTAGTTTGATAACTCTATTAAGACGTAGCTAAAATTCCATTGGAACCATACTATAGGAACAAAAAATGAAGAAACTTTAGGAGGTACTGAACTCATTGCCCAGCGAGTAGACCCTTCTATCCCTGTTTTATTTGTAAGCTGGTGTTGCATGTGCCAGGAGTACGAAAAGGATGGTGATCAGTGGTTGTCACACTGTAAAGTGGCCTCACAGTTTTGGCGGTAGTTCTCTTCGTTTGACATCAACGGAGTGCACCCATAAACAATGTTCGACCTATGGCAAGGTGAAGGATTGGGAGTTGGAGAAAGCACAATGGATGACTAGTCCACTACGCCTTTTGGTCTGTATGAATGAGAGGAATGTGAGGATGATTTGAAGCAACAAGAGAAGCTTAAATAACACCTTTGGTATAATTTATACTTTGGTGTGGAGAAAGAAAGCCATTTGGTATAGATGGTTGTGTAGTCTTGTCTCTTGATAAGAGATCAGGATAAGCCTACATTTCCAGTTTGTACTTGTTTATTTATCTAATCTTGGTCAATTAACGAAAGGATATTTCACTTATCAAAAAAGAAAGTCTTGCACACTCAACCACTACCACCAAAGAGAAATTCCCTCCATACAGCCTATGAAAAGTCAAAGCTATTGGCAATGATGAGCTAACTCCTAAAAACCGTAAGACATGGCGCACATTACCGAACTCTATAATTGAGCCAGACATATGATTTTACCCTCTATACCACCTAGGACATCACGAGAATGATAATTGACAACGTCATAAAACCTCATCTTTCTTTAGAACCAATCAAATATTCTTATTCCATACTCTATCCTAATTCGCCAGGTATATTTTTTTTTCAGCAGATGTTGAGAATTCTCCTTTCCCTCTACAGGCTTTTCAGCGAAAAAATTAAGTTCCTGATTTCAATTAACATCATCAACGTATTTAATTAGAAGTAATCATTTTCTCTCCGTCAGTCAAACTGATACTAAAGAATGCAAAAAATTTCTATTCGTTTATACTAAGAAGAGGTATTAACTCAATTACTCCCTCCGTCCATTTTTACTTGTCCAATATTAACTTGCCACACCCCTTAAGAATCAACAAAATAAAATGGCAATTTTACTATATCACACTTCGGATATAATAAATTCAATGCATTGAGAAATGACTACAATTAATAATGAGAGTAATCAGGAACAACGTCATTAATTATCTCTTGGTTTTTTAAACTGAACAAGTAAAAGTGGACATTGTAAAATCCAAGCAATTGAGGAAGACTTGATGAAATTCAAGCAGCAGATAGCACAAGTAAGGTACCTTTGAAGGAGGTCAGGTTGATCAAGAAGTCCAGCCCCAATATAAATGGGGTAGCTCCGATTACCCAGATCCACTTCAACAACTGTGGGAGCCTGAGGACTCGCTTTACTCGGGGACTGATCCATCACCTTCGTCGCAGAAGTTGCCAACACCTTCAATCGTGCGGCTTTCGACTTCAGCCCACACGTGGAAGAAGGTAAAGAGGCAGAAGCAGGGAAACGCACGTGGATGTCACGTGGAATTGCTCTGGATTGGTGAGGTTGGTGGGCGGAACTGGTGAAAGATAAAGCTTGTTTTGGGCAGAAAGATGACGCCATGGAAGTTGGTGCGGCGGAGGGAGAGGAGAAATATTGTGGCTTCGATGATTTGTGAATGGGTTTGGTGGTTATGGGACTTTCATTTGTACAAAGATTGTTTAGGTGGGAACAGCGATGAAGGGCGTGGTTGGTGGAAATTTGGGAAAATGCTTTTCTGGTACAAGTTTTTTGAGGCCCTACTAGTGTATTTTACTGTAACACAGGGGACAAGTGCACAAATTGCCCTTTTTACAACCTCTATTTAAATGGCAGATGAAATTTTACAAAATTTAATATTTTAAGGTTTAATTGCCTCATAATCAAACTTTTAAACCTTTATATCTATGAAGTTGTTTGTCCTGAAAATGCTATAATTGAATTTGTGAATGAGGTGAAGAACAAGCACATTAGATTCAGTCGCATTAGGACCCGTTACCAGCAAATTGATTGTCTACGCAACGAAATAATGAGCTAAAACGTGAGCTATTAAAGGGCAAAGCTAAGGGAAGTAAAAGTTGTGTGCAAGTAGCCCCATGGGCAGTTCCCTGAGGGTAAATATATGCCCTCGAGTGTATATTCACGGTATGAAAGCTAAGAGAAAGCTCAAGATTGGAGGGCAAGTAAAAGAATGTTTTGCTCTGATCTCAAATTACATGATCCCTTCCTCATAAAAGGAAATGCTTATTTATAGGTTACAAACGGTGGTTTAAGGCCAACCAAAGAGCTCTATTCCTAGGTGCCCTAATAGTATTGTTGCCAATAATATAATGCTAGTCTTGCCTGCAATAGGTGTCAGGTCGTGTATGTAGCCTAGGTCGGATACTCTACGCGTCTGCGCTTCTAACAGCTCTAACGTTTTCCCCCCTCATCCTTATCCCCTAAGCTACTTGACTCCTTCGTGGCATGGGAGCGTCATCCCTCGAGACTTCCTCTAGGCCTATTCTGGCGAAAGGCCCCTTCGTAACCCATAGAGCCATTTTGTTCTTTGTAGATGCCCCCTCACACAAGGGTTTACCCAATACAAAAGCCCAATTTCATATCTTGAGTTTGAAGGTGCGAAGACACGAATAGCTATTTTCAAGGTGATGTTTAAGTTTTAATTAAGATTTACAAATTACTTAATGTTTAGACAATACTTAAATAAGAGTGATCTTCTCCTCCCCTTTTTCTTCTTAATATTCATATTAACGAGGGTTTTAATCTCGCAATCAAGCCTGACGTTCAAATCATATAAGTTTCGTTATTCTCATATGAGTGGTCACTTGTAGTAGAGGTAGGTTCAAAATAGTTTATTAAATATATTAGCCTATTTCGTAGAGGCCACTAGAAGTGTTTATTTTAGAAAACTAAAGTGTTTGACCAAACTTTTAAGATAAATTAAGTGTTTTCAGGGAGAGCAAAAAAAAAATTTCAAAAGCTAAAAAAAAAAAAAAAATTCTCAAAAGCACTTTTGAGAAAAATGCACTTAAAAATATTTTGTAAAAAACATGACCAATCACTAATTGTGACTCAAAAGTGCACATTTTAAGATAAACAGATTTTAGAAGTTCAAACAAACATTCAACATAGTAGAATAATTTTACAATGTATTTATTTATTTATTTTGATGGTTGATTCAATTTTGTGAGGTGCAATTTCTATTATTTTTAATACTATTATAGTTTATGGAATTTTAGGTGACTCTCTTATTGATTACAATGAAAAGAAATTTGTTTTCATAATTCACGAGTTAACTCCTCATATTGTCATTGAACTATTGGTAATATCCCATCAAAGCCATTTTTATTTTTTTATGATAAAAATGTCATTGAATTATTACTTTGTCTCTTGCATTGTCATCCTAACATTTCAAGCTACTAAACTCACTTAATTAAGTTCAATTTTAATGACAAATTCATTAAATTATACCACCCAATACATAACAAATTCTAGTATAAAAAAGCAGTGAAATTCACCAAATTAAAATAGATTTTAAATAAAGACAAATTATACATGCTTAGATGTTAAAAAAATAAATAAAACAACATGAGATTTTATAGGATAATTTTTTTTTAAAGCGGGCACTATCTTCGTTTCATATTATTTATCCAGTTTTCTCTATGCTTCCATAAAAAATTATAAATAAGAAGGATAATTTATTAATTTACCTTATAATTTTTTAATACACTCTATTTGTGTCTTAATCAATACTAAAATTACCAATGTAAGAATTTTTTTGAAACTTTATAATATTTACACTTTCAAAAAGAATTAATTATAAGGACAAATAAAAAAATTAATTAATCTTGTAAATTGACAAATAACTTGGAATATATGAGACAAAAAGATTAGTTAATACTCTCCCCGTTCCTAAATAAGTGGACAAAAGCAAAATTAACTAAGAAGATTAAAAATATAAAAAATAAAAATAATTGCACCAAAAAGCTAAGACATTCAACGTTTACTATACATACATAGAAATAATTTTATTTTTATATATGTAATGTCATTTTTCACTGAATGTAGTTTTGACGAATCTTTGAGCTCAGTAACTTAATTTGGTCCAAATTTTATATCTGTTTTAAAAATTTATTGAATGTATAAATATTAATAATATAAAAATCATTAATTTTTTTAAAAGATTAAAATTCAGAATTCATAAACTTCAAATTCTGACTCCATAAGTGGGACATGTAAAGATAAAAATCTATAAATAATGTGAAACAGAGAGAGTGTCCACTTAATTTTTTTTTTTTTAAAATAATCCCTATAAAATCTCATGTTTTTTTTTTAACATCTACAACAACATACCCAGTGTATTCCCACCAGGTGGGGTCTGGGGAAGATAAAGTTTACGCAGTCCATACTACTAACTCAGATGAAGTAGAGAGGCTGTTTTCGATTGACCCCCGGCTCAGAACAGCTAGCAATAACAAACAAAAATCATAAAAACAAACAACAAAAAAAAGATAACACATCGCATTTTTTTTAACATCTTAATATGTATAATTTGTCCGTATTTAAAATCTATTTCATTTTAGTGGATTTCATTGCTTTTATATTAGATCCGTTTTTTATTATGTATTGAGTGGTATAATTTAATGAATTAGTCATTAAAATTAAATTTAATTGAGTGAGTTCAGTAACTTAAAATGTTAGGATGATAATACATGACACAAAGTAATAGTTCAATACTATTTTTTTTATAAAAAAATAAAAATGACTTTGGTGGAATATATTCAATAGTTCAATGACAATATGAGGAATTAACTCCATAATTCACATTTAATTGAATCATTAAAGTTTGTTAACTACTTGACAAAAAAAAAACACTCACTTTTGACTAACTTAAGGGATCAAAATTTACTCAAAAGTGTTTTAACGGACTAATCTGAACTTAGCATCAAACATAAGAGACCATTGTCATTTTTCTCCGAAAATGCTCCTACAAGTAGAAAAGGTTTTTCTATAGAACGCGGGCATCAGCTTCTCAGCTACGCTAGCGGGCTTTTCTCTGAAAAACACCCGCCGTTTTTTGCTTTCGAAAACAACCATTTCTACTTGGAAAAATTACTCACTGCTATCTGCAGTTGTGCATTTGGCTCATTTTTTATTTTATTTTATCTAGAGTTCAATAATCTCATTCTCGTATCCTCACAGTAATATCGCGAATTTCCTGCTTTTGAAACTGTTCAAAGTTTTTTTTGTATTTTGAAAAGAACATCGATAACCGTTCCTGCGGGTATGAAGAAAGCCAAGAGGAATGTGGCCATTGTAATTTCGTCGTCCGATGACGATGAAGACTTCTCAGTAAAGTTGAATTTCACCCAACCGAAACCGAAAGTGAAATCGGAATCGGCATCAGTTCCGAGGAAGAACCCTAAAAGGGCTAAAACGGCGATTCATTCGGCGTCATGTCCACGCCCTTCTAAAGAGGCTAGTTCCTTCGATGAGGTAAAACATACGATTCTTTGGACTTAGTTATAGTATTAGTTTAGTAAATACGGTTACTATTTCATTATGCTTTTGCATTTGAGTGAGAACGTTAGTTGTATAAATGGGAAACCAAGTCTGGTCTATACCAGATGCGGTCACAGTGGCGGAGCCAGAATTTTCAGTAAGAAGGTTCAAAATATGAAGAAAAACACACAAACTAGACGTAGGGGGTTCAACATTTAGTCTCTCTCTCTCTCTGTATATATATAAAATAATTTTAACCATGTATAAATAGTGTAATTTTCCGTGGACCCTTAGCTTCAATGTGGCTTCGCCTGGCAGATGTAAAGTAGTGGCAGTTGGTGCGGGTGCTTCCATTGTTTGGAAATTATTTCTTATTGTGCAGCCAAGCAAAGACTGCATTAATTATTTGGAGATCAAGTTTTCTTATGTGGCCGAAACGAACATTGTATTACTTATGCAAAACTGTATGCTGGAATATCTTTACTTATCCAGCCGACCAAATGGCCCCTTACTTATCAAATTATATTTTACCTTCAATCGATGGATGCTTAAGAAGGATTCCACACCGAGTTCCCATGAAGAGGAACAAGCATAAATAGATTCTGTTGCTATGTTTAACAACTATAGAACAAATATTCCCTCTAATATCTTGTTTCACAGAGGTGAAAGAATGTATGCTACCTAGATAAACTTATAGGAGTTGGTTACAAATATATCTTGAAACTATGCAAGCTCAAGTAAAAAAATCACCGACTTTACGGAACATATTTATCCAACAGTTTTATATAGGACCTTGAGTGACTTTTGCTTAATGGATTAGGTTCTCATGTCTCAACTAAACTGATTGTATTGGTGTTTCATTAGCTATATTCTCTGTTGTTTCTGGTATACAAACTGTTCTGCTACTTTTTTCTTTTGAGTACCTCAGAGCATTAACAACATATGGTATAACTGATTGCAGATGAAACGGTTTTGTGATGAGTTTGATGACAATTTCACAGGCTTCAAAGGTATCTGCTGGTATGCTAGTTTCAAAAGATTTGATTTTAGTATTTATTTTAATGTCAATAATGAACTTGGATTTGGTTTTGCCTCTCCGTTTTTTGAAGGCTTCTGACCGTGTTGGTGACAGAATCTTTGTCAGTATAAACATTAGTTTGTCATAGGCTACACTCTTATTTACATATCAAAACATTTAGCAACTTTTGCACCTTTCTTATACGCCCATGTTATCACTTTTTGATCTCATTAAAATATTCTGCTGAAGTTGGATGTCCTAGTTTTATCATTTCTTTTTGTAGACTGCATTCATTAGGTTTTGCATGCAGTGTAAGCTTCAGTCATGATATTATATTCTTGATCATGATGCTATGGTCTTTCAACTTAACACTATGATGCTTGTTATTCCTCACTAAACCTCGAATGTAAACACAACCTTAGATGTGTGGTTTAGAAATTCTTTTTACTCTGTGTTTTATTTCTACTTCACTTTGGGGGTGCCGGATATGGGTTTCACGTGTTAAAATGTTGGAGCCGAACCATGACACAAGTATCATCTAAGCATGCAAGGTCCTCAGACTTCCTGTTGACAATTCAGTTGGCAAATCTTATTGACCTGCATTTACAGTGATTCCTCCCCAACAGCTCCTGATATTGTGATGTTTTGATTGCCAGCACGTCTTCTGCATCAATGTATTTATTTTAATAGTCGTCCCAACCTTTTCATCTTCAATTAGTCATAGTTTCCAAAAGACTAAATTGTATGAAACTGAATCAGGTCTTCAACGCGGCAATGAGACGTGGATCGACAAACATAAGCCTCATTTACTGGAAGAGCTTGCTGTTCAAAAGAAGAAGGTAGAGAGCTGTGTTTTTTTTCCTTAATCTTCTCAGGTGTGAAGGTTTTAATGATTGTTTCATGTTCTTGATTTGCAGGTTGAAGAAGTGAAAACATGGTTTGAAGAAAGACTAAAAGCTGCAATGGTACTTAATTAAGAATGTTTGAAAGACTAAAAACTGCAATGGTACTTAATTAAGAATGTTTAAAAAACCCTATTATTTTCTTTCTGTTCTTAGAATTCTAATACTGTGACAGGACATGGTCACCAATTTCTGGTTCAGCCGGTAAATATTGTTTTTCTATCTTCCTTTTCCCTAAAATCTCAAAGAAGTTCATTGTTTCTTATTCTTCCGTAGTGTTCTTAAAGTCATTTTTTAAGATATTGGAAATAATTACTTATTGTTGCTCTGCTGGGGAACCTTGTCTTGTAATGAAGGTTGAGTGGAGCATTAACAGTAGGGCATAGGCACATAATCTTCTTTATCCATTTTGCTTTATTCAGCTCCATTTCATTCTCATACTAAACAATTTGTCTTCTGAAGTGAGGTTCTTCTAAAACTAGAGGTTCTTATACCAATCCTTGCATGGGGATACCCATCGTTAACAGAACTTAAAATTCTTTACAAACGTCAGATTTAGTAGTGTAATAACAACTGAGCATTAGCATGAAAAGTTAGTATTGCCTATATGAATCCTTTGCTTCCATTATATTTTGTTCATAGCCAAGGCTGCAGTAACTATCAGAGATTATAGGTCTTTTGCAAGTGCACCCGTGTGAAATGTTATCTATCTATCCTGGTTTTTGACCTTCAATCTTATTTTTTTTTTTGATAACCGTGGTGTTCGGGCCCACTTGCGCGCACCTCGACTAATTCCATGGGATACCTGCCACCTCCCACCAGCAGCAGGTACCGGGTAACTCTGTCCACCAAGGCTAGAACAAATGAGAAGAAATCACCTAGTGTGTGTATCTGTTGGGAATTGAACCTGAGACCTCATGGTGCTCAACCCACTTCATTGAACCACTAGGCCACACCCTTGGGTGCACCTTCGATCTTATATTTTCTCACCTAAAATTGCTGCATAGTCTATTAAGACAGGCGGATCCAGAATTTAAATTTTATGGATTCAACATTTAAGTTTTTTTCCGTTGAGCCCATTATTTGTTTGAAGTTATGGGTTCATATATACTATTTGTTGCAATTTTTGTGAATTTTTACACATAAATTTATATTCCGCGTTGAAAGTACTGGGTGCAAATGAACCCGATACTAATACTCAACATCCGCTTCTATATTAAAATCCACCCACATCTTTTTGGTTTGTTGCCTTATTATGCTCCTTTGGAAAAGAGTGCTTGTCGGTGCACACACACAGCAGTGAGAAGAGAGATTAAGCATACACATGCTCAGAATAAAGTCTCTTTGTCTTGTTTTCCTGTTTGCAATGTGTTGCCTGGAGATCCCTGGGGGTGTAGTTGGGATTTTACAACTTATGGTCGTCAGGTGTGTCTTGGTTACCATGCTTTGTTTTTTTGAAAAACCGGGAATAAATTTTTGTGTCATAGTTTGCGCCGGCTTGATCCAAAAATAGTTTGTGCTTGCCCTGGTCATTGTTTAGATGTGTAACTGGAAATGATGAACAGTTATGGTGCTAAAAGGAAAAGAGTTTGATCCAGGAAATTGTTATATGATAGTATTGGTGACTTCTTCCTGGTTTGACATATCCCTAATTTTGAGGGTTTAGTCTTTCCAGGTGCACATGTTTTTACTGTGTTTTTGACATGACAAGTCTTTTCTGCAATGTTTGAGACTTCACATCGTCAGAACTGAGATTTTTCCTCTGCTGGATGCAGGATGGTCATAGTAATGTTCTTCTTGTTGCTGGACCTTCTGGTGTTGGAAAAACTGTATGCCACTGTTTTCTTTACTCTTTATTTAATCTAAACAAGAGTGTTATGGGACACTTTAGTTTATTTAAGAATTCTGAATCTGGAGTGCCATGTTTGAATCTTGTCTTACTCCTTCGAGGTCCGTAAACCTTGCATGATCATTGGGTGCTTGTCATCTTCTAGGCAACTATCCATGCTATTGCTTCACATCTTGGTGTCGCAATATGGGAGTGGACCACGCCTACTCCAACAGTTTGGGCAGAACATTTGCATAATTCTAATTCAGGTACAAAAAATTCTAATTTAGGTACATATTCATGTTTGAATTAATGGAAAACGGAGCTGATCCAAACTATCAAGTGCTTGTTCAGAAAATTGTTTTCTTTATATTATCATTTCTTATTTCTTTTTATGTTGATCTAGGGTTACAATACATGTCAAAACTAGATGAGTTTGAAGGTTTTGTTGAGAAGGTGAGGAAGTATGGATTGACTTCTCCAACGTTGAAGGGATCACAGGCTTCAGCCATACTCTTAGTTGATGATCTTCCTGTGGTAAATAGAAGAGATGCGTATGGAAGGCTTCAAAGGTGTTTGACGCTTCTTGTGCAATTAGTTCGCATTCCGACAGCCATAGTGATCACCAACTATGACAAGAATGATTCTGCTGACTATAGCACACACTGCTGGGAAGAACTCCTTGTATCTCTTCATAGTGCTGGTGCTTTTAAGGTTGCGTTCTTTGATAGACTTGCTTTGGATTTGAATTCTTTTCATCTGTTTATCTTGAATCAAATGTCAAACATCCCACTATGAGTATGAAAACATAATAAAGCAGCAGGGGAAATTTATCATTTTTCATAGGCAGGGGAGGCAGTTATTCAACATTAGATTTTAACTTACTAGAGTATTTCAACTCTTTTTAGTTGAGTTCATGGTTTTCAGGTCAACTTCAACCCCGTCACTGTCAATTCAATCAAGAAAACACTTAACACTATATGCAGAAAGGAGCAGCGTGTAGTTGGTGCTGATTCGGTTGAGCTAATAGCCAAAGCGAGTGGAGGTGACATCAGACATGCAATTAATTCTCTGCAGTATCTCTGTCTGAAAGAAAGACTGGATAAAGTTAGTTGTTCGGATGATGTGTTTTGTTTGCCATTTGGAAAAGATGAAACTCTCTCTCTATTTCATGCATTAGGCAAATTTCTACACAACAAAAGAGAAAGCGAGCATACAATTGCATCAGGTACATCATAATACCGTGAGTTGCAAGTGCTTACAGAATTTTTTAACTGAGTGCTTTGGTCTTACTCCACCTTTGCTAGTAATGCTTCCTCATGAGGAATGCATATGCTAGCATCTGCTTGAATGGTCTAATCTTGCAATCTGGGGTTGTCGTTTATGATCTACATATGCAATACTGTATCTTAGAAGAGTTTTCAATTGCTAAATGCAGTTTCATTGCATGTAGAGACTCTGTTCAAATAAAGTTGTTAAGCAGATTACCTGAGATGTAATAATGAACATTGTTTAAGAATGAAAGATATGAGAATCTGAATTGGTGATTATCCATGAAGTCGTCTCCGTTGTGATGGTAATTAGAAGGATATAGAAGATTAACCTTTTCACCTTGTGTGGGTTACTGCCATAGGTATGAACTTACAAGTTATATGTGAGGTTTTTTTCTATTACAAAGCTACAACTCTTCTTTGACCATGTTATCTTATGCCCTTTTAGAGTAAGATATGAGAGTTCTCTGCCACATGAATAATTGAGAGAACTGTCTTTGGCAGAGTCTCTGATACGGACTCATTTTCTTGCAGATGGAGACACATTCCTTCTGAAGGAAAAATTTGTGAGATATCCTCTTAAAATGGATGCTCCAGAAGTTGTTCTTTGTCAAGCACATGGGCAAGCGGCGACTCTTTCTGAATTTCTTCATGAAAATGGTAAATCTTTTTCTTAAGGTGGATGGGGTTTTCAACTAATCTGGTCCTGTTCCTTGATTTTTGAATGTTCTTTTGGAATGAACTTCAATGGTGGGGATGCTAAACTCAGGGTTAAGGTTTTTTTTTTTTTAATTCAAGCATCGAAATCTGCAATTCTGTGGCATAATGCTATTTCTGGATCATATTTGACCTGCTTGTGAGCTATATGAAACAACATTGGATTCAGCACAAGTCCAATAGCTTGAACTTCTTCTGGTTTTCTTAGTTTTTCATTTGCTTTTGTGGTGAATTTTACCGGTAAACTAAATGTTGACAGAACATGTGCGTATAATCTTCTTTCCAGTTCCTAGATTAGAGGAGAAATAACTGTTTCTTTTGTTCAGCTTGCATTTACTACCTAATGGATTGTGCATGAAATGGGGTAATTAAGACTTATAGCTATAATATCTGCGCATAGAAATGTAGAACATATTACTTGTAAGTGGTTTTCAGGAGTAACCTTACAAAGCAATGAAAAGTGCATTAATTCAAATGAAAAATTATGTAGCTCACTTTTTGCAGAATTATTTCTCTAGAAACTTAGCTGGTGTATTTGATAAATGATCCTTGTGTTTGTCTTATTCAACTACTGATTTTCAAATTTGTTACAGTTTTAGACTTTTTGAGTGAAGAAGCAATAGATGATGCGTGGCTTGTGGCATCATATTTAAGCGATGCAGATTTTCTTCTATCTTCACTTACTGGACATCTATCCAGAGGCTTTGGAGCTGAGAACATCATACAGTCAGCTGCTGCTTCAGTTGCTGCCAGAGGAGTATTATTTGGAAATGCTCATCCAGTGCCTTCCAGGTATAGAGACACTACCTGGTTCATTATGTTTTGTATATATAAAGTACCTAAAAATCATTTATTACAAATTCCCATGAGAAATCAGGTGGCATGCAATTCGACGTCCCAAACTGTGGGAGGTTGAAAAATCATCACGCCGCAATAAGGTAAGTTTCTTGCTATCACATTCTCTGGACTTTGCTCTTGATCTTGCTCACATAGCTTCTTATAACATGGATTTATCTGGATCAAGTCCCGAAACATAATGTTCCCCATTAAAGCAGTTGCTTAGGAAGCACTAGCATACTTAGATAATTTCCTAGTGGTCCTTTAGTTGGTTCTGTAGGAAATTTAGTCACATAAAATCCAACATTATTTTTTGTAATGTTTAGTTGAGTACTTATGTATGTGGGAGTACTTATGGATGTGGGGATCTATGTAATATTTTATGTGGGATGTAATGTAGAATAAGAATGCGGGTTGTAGTAATACATGGATTAAGATTTCATCAAAAAAAACAAAAAATACATGGATTAAGAATATTAAAATGACAAAATTAACCCTCATAATAGTAAACAGACCTTTTTTTGGTTAAAAATGTGAACTTATATTTTAAGCTATACATTGTAATTGTAAACTAATTTGTAACTATATCAAACCATACATCCAACATGACATAATCCCCACATAACTAAACTGCATTGTTTGTCTTTAAACCAAACGACTTCATGTTGTCCACTGATTTGGATTTTGATTTCATCCTAATCAAGTTGATGTGCTTACAGTGTCAACTGTTTAGTCAGAGGAGTGACTTGTATAATAGCATAACCATATCAAATCAGACAGTAATGGCAACCGAGTTTAGGCCTTCCCTTAAATGGCTTGGATGCAGAGCATCTGAAACTTCCCAAGCAGAAGGCATGGTTGAAGATGACTCAGATAGCACCTGTTTGCATGAGAATGACCTGGATTTGTCAGACGAAGAGATAGAAGATTGGTAATTTGAAGTAGTGTATCAATATGTGGTCCATGTGGGCTCTTTTTCACCTGTAAATTCTGTACATGGCTGAATGATGTAAATTTTCTAGAGGAAAACACAGTTAAGTTCATACTAATTGTAGTAATTTTTGAACAGTGCAAAAATTTTGTGACGAAAGACCTTGTTTTATAGTTTGAGGAACTGTGTGGTAGTTGATCTAGTTTACTAACCTATCACTTTTCAATAAAGTGAAGACGATCCAATAAGGAAAACTAGGTTACTGGAGATGAAACAAACAAATTTTTATTTGTTTCGTGAACTTGTGTAGTTACTAGAAGTTCAGAATACTTCCACTCCACACTTTCTCGTAGTTGAACAAATCTAACTTGTTTAAACTAATTACTTTGCCGAGGGTCCAATCAAAAACCACCTCTCACCTCCGTACATCCTATCTACCCTCTCCATGACCCCACTTGTGGAATTACACTCTGAATGTTCTTATTGCTGTCGCATTATTTGACAGATGTAGTATTCCCAATGCTGGTCAATGACCTGCGGTAAAGGGAAAACTGGAGTAGAAACTACCAGGCCTCCCACTCATGTAAGACTTGAACGTAACAAATGAAACCAGTGAGTACACGATTGAAAACAACACAGAACTACATATAAATGCAACTTCCGCAAAACTACTTTTCCCAACATCTAATCCAAATGGCAAAATGGAAAACACCAGCAACAGTTTTCCGAGCAAAGCTAAAACATACTTCAAAAATCCTAACATCCTTTAATGCCAAACACTAGCAACCTAAATCATCTACCTCCATCAGCCAGCGATACTTACACTGTCATGATTACTTAAACCGTAATCATCTCTTTTGCTCACTCTTATGAAAATCTGCATTTTTAAGTTCCCCAATAAATTATGGCACATACTGGGAAACCCTCTAGGTTCCAGGAGGGGGAAATTCAACAACACATATATACATTCTTCCTGCTGTCTGCCTGGACCACAAGGAAGCGCTTTGTATCTCAAGGTAAAATGCTCTTCATTTCATTCACTTGATCAGTATTTTTAGCTTGATTATATACCGACTCAAATGCATGTGTCCATACATTGGCAAAACCCGTCACAGCCTGAAAAACATGCGGCAAACCCATCTGTAGATTGTTCAACGTCATTGCCCTTGTTACACTCACTGCTTTGTCATACTTGGCCTTCTCGTCCTCAGCTTTTGCTCTTATTGCATCCACCTTAGCTCGTTTCTCGGTCACAGGGTTCTTGCTCCTTGTACTGCCAGAGGAATCGGGTATTGAATATGGGCCATACTTGGACTCTAATGACCGAAGCTCAGAAGACTTCTTGTCAAGCTCTTTAAATGCCATCTCTGACTTCTTCTTTTGCTTGAGCTCTTCTGATTGCTGCACCACAATGGCATGGATAACAGTTAGTAGACTGTTGATTCCTTCCGATGCTACTTTGTCTGGAGCATTGTTGACTGCAAGATGCCACTCTTCACAAAGGGAGTAAACTGCATTGTCCTGGCTGGTCTTATGTACAGGGTTGTTGCCAAGTTGGAAGAGGCTAAGACGGAGCCAGCCGGTAAGGGACTGAATATAATCCCGGTGAGATTTCACTAGGTTGCAAAAAGATAGGTGCCATTGTTCCAGTTCAAGCTCAAGTTGTAGTGTTGATTGTCGATGAAGCTCAGAGGTGGGATAAGTTGCTGGCACAGTATTGAGATACTTCAGCTGCTGCACTATATGCGTTTGAACATGATGGCACTCATACATGCTTCTCCACATGTACATCAACCTGTAAACCACAAAAATAAGGAGAGTGGAGGAGACAAAAGAGAGAAGGAAAAGTTCAAATGATATGTGCAATATTATCCTTTTTACTTAAAACTTGAAAAATGGTTCCCCTTACTCACAAGGTGCTAGTCTGTATATTAATTATGTGAAAGTTAAGATTGTCCCAATGAGATATGGAGCAACATTGAATTTCATAACTTTTTCCCAATGCCAGCGTCTTGCTATTAATATTGCCTGTGTGCATTTTGCAACGGAGGACGGTGGCCAGTGGGCCCTTATATCCAGCTATGTACCCCCACCGTCCACTTTTACTTGTCTGTTATACTAAAAATAGTTATTCATCTTTACTTATCCAGTTTGAAAAATCAAGAGATAATTTACCATTTTATACCTATTTTACTTTTATTACTAAATACTATTTATTTCCCAATTTTTAGATGAATTATAATTTAAAAAGGTGATATAGTAAAATAATTCCAGGATTTTTAATAATATTGAAAAGTGTTGGGATAAGGAGTAATTAGCTCCTAAAGTGGTGGGATTTACGTTGTTTACCCTTTTAGTGATTGCAAATCAAACATGGACAAGTAAAGATGGACGAAGGGAGTAGTGTCTTTAACTTCAATTTGAACCCCACCTCCAAAACACCCCAACCAAAAGAAAAGAGGGTAACCTTAAGTTCAGTCAACTATTGACCACTTTGGAAAATTCAAAGGGCAGTTCTTAGTAAATGAAAGTCCTACTCTTAAATAGTAAATACGTAAAGAGTCAACCTGCCAGATTTTAAAGATAAATATCCCAGGGATTGGAAGGGTAGTAGCATTCCTAAGAAAAATCCAATTTTGAATACCAAGTGCTAGCTTTTCAGTGGAAAAAAAATGAAAACCAATTTTTTTGATTGATATTGGTTCACGGTTTTTAACAGTAGAGCAGTTTTCGTATATTTTTAGGTGACAAAAAGGGCAAATCAAAGACATGGACCGAATCAGTTAAAGGAGTCAAAAGTTTCCCCATTGTACGGAGAGCCATTCGTTGCTTTTTTCATAGTAAAAATATCTCTGTACAAATTCCTAGAGCTGCCTTTGACCCCCGCTCTCTCTTTATTCATTTATTCACTGTGCTATCAACTTGACGCCAGGCGCGGCTCAAACACATTAATGGTCAAAGACCAAAATCAAATGAACAAAGGCCTTAAGTTTCTGAAAAAAAAATAACTTTTTTTAATAAAGTCTATTTTTAATATTATAAAATTGATTTTTTCTTATAATTCATTCTTAATTAAGAATATAATCAACGCATTTAATTTTTCTTGAGACATAATACTCTAGATATTTCAAACTTCTTCTAATAATTTTTTTCTTTTATATAAAAAATTATTTTTCCTATAAATAATACTTAATAATTTAAAAAAAAATAAAAATTTATAATCTATTATTGCTAAAAAATGAGCCCCTCAAATTTTGGGGCATAAGGCAGTCGCCTATTTTTTTTTTTTTAGAAGGGTAGAGCCGCCCCTGCTTGACGCCCCTTTGTTTTGCCACTACTTGAACTAAAAGATTTTCCAAAGGAAAAAAATGGTAGTACCCAAAAAGGAAAAAACAGTTCCATGTAGATGATACAGTTTGGGTAAGAAAATGACTTTTTTCCTAAGAGATGAACATAAAGGGGGAGTGAGTAGGACTAACCCTTTGACCAGTTCAACAAGTTGTGGATAGAGCTCTGACTCCCTTAATTTGATGATTTCAGCTGATGTGGTTTCAATAGCTTGTGCAGCCACCATCATTTGTGATTCCAACTTCTCTACTTCCTTCTTGGCTTTCTCTGTCTTCACATAATCAGCCCTCTTCATTTCTAGTTTCCTTGCGTTAGCTCCCCTTTTCTCATGCTCCAACTTCAATGCCTCAGCATGCTACAAATCATAAGAAAAATATAACACAATCCATAATTAGCTTAGGAACCAGAATTAAAAAAGGACAGCCCAGTGTACTAAAGGTGATACTATGTGCTGGGTTTGAGGAAAGACCGAACCACTAGGGTCTATTCTATGTAGCCTTAACCCACATTTTTGCGGGAGGTTGTTTACACAGCTTGAAGGTCACATGGAAAATTGGGTGTTGTTAATTTTACCTTGACCTCCAGATAGAGCTTCTTCTCCCAAGCATATAACCTCTCCACTGTGGAACAGTGGGAAGCTGCTTTGCTACCATTCGCCCCATTAATGGATTTGTTCATTGGATCATCACAAAATCTTTCAATTCCATTCCATCTTGAGCTTCCACCAAACGACCATGAAAAAGGACTCATCAACTTATCTACAAAACCCCAAGAACCAACTTTTAACAAAAATGAAGTGTCATAATTTTGTGCATTTGGATAAGCATGTTGTACCCTGTGCAGCTATATGTGTACATTACACATGCAATTGTTACATACCTGAAGATCTTTGTTCAGAAAAAGCACAATTGGGAACTTCCAAGAGCAATGAGAGTTGTCCACCTGCATCAGCAGCATTAAGAAAGTACTCATCAAGCTCTTTGATGATCTCCACCAAGTCTTTGCCCTTTGTGGAAACAACCACCGCCAGCTCACTTGTAGAGGTGGTTTGTTTAGAAAACTGGCTCACCACGGACGGCGGAGCAGCCACGCTCGCCGCCCCAACTGTGGCTGTCACCGCCACCTCCGACGTAACCGTCGTCTCATCCCATTCTTCCTCTGTCACTGACCTCGAAGATGACGGAGGAGGCACAAATGGGTCCCAGAAATCCCAGTTTGATGCCGCCGGAGGAGGAGGCGGTGGCGGCGGTGGAGGGGGTGGTGGAAGGGTAGAGGATGTGGTGGTGTTGGTGGAGGTCGTCCAGGATGTGGGACTCATCGGTGGTGGCGGTGGCGGAGGTGGTTGTGGGGTGGTGACTCGCCGTGGTGGCGATGGTGGAAGTGGTGGAAGGTGGTGGTTGTGGGGGTGGAGATCAGTTTCTCCAGTGGCGAACTGAAGCAAAGCAGAGCCAGTATTCCTCAATGAACGTAAGTACATAGAATGAGAAGCAGAAAAAGCTTGTCTTGATTTAACTAACTGTTTCATGTATCTCTTTCGAGCTTTGCATCTTGACACCAACTCTTCTCTCTCTAATCTTGAATACCAGCAACCCATTTTTCGATTTTTCTCCTCTTCTCTGCCAAACAAAACTTTAACAAAACTCAAAAGAGCAAAGATAGCTAAACCAAACCAAGCCTCACTTTAACCTTTTTTCCTTTCTTGAATTATCAACCATGTTCCATGTGTGTTGTACTCCAAAGACTGACACAGCAATTTCAGACCAAAAAGAATAGTTAAAAAAAATTTAAAGTACTCTTCCTGGTTCTTTTTTTTTTTTTTATTTATTTTTTGGGTTACACTGACAGATCAAAAATTGAATCTTTATAATCTTTACACCAGGCAGCCCAAAAAAAAAAAAAAGGAACACAAGATTAGATTTGCTTCTTTACACCACCTATCCCCATTTTGAGAACACCAACAACATCACCATTTCAAAATTCTAATAAGGTGAAAAGGGGATGTGTGAGAGAATGGGGGAGGAACACGCATAAATTTGGATTTATACAGAGGCAATAGGCGTTGAACAGAGTGCCGAAATTTTTTTATAATCCTAACTCGGTGAACAAAAATGACCTACTCCGTCCGTCTCATTTTACTTGCTATTTTACTAAATATGGTTATTACTATTTACTTATCTAAATTATAAAATTAATAGGAATTTATCATTTTTTTTTCGATACTATTTCAACTACCTGAAATATAAGTAGTCAAATTTAAGTTTTTAATAGTATATAATTAATAAAATAAATTTCACATAAAATATTTTTCTTATAGAAAGTGACAAACTAATTTAAGTCAAGTAAAATAAAACGGAGAAGTACTTATTTGAGGGTGTTATGCTATTTACCAAATAAGTCATTCTGTTGTCACATGCATGAAATCTTGCAAAGCATGCCCTGTTTGAGGGAGTGAGGGGTAGTTTAGTAATAAAGAAATTTCAACGGACATGAGTCAATTTATAAGGTAATAAATTGAGTTTAAATTCCAAGGGGTGAAAGGGTTGGGTCATGAATGTGAGATGATAAGAGCAAGAAAGAAGGGATTGTGATAAAGCCAATGCATCGGTTAACGACCCATAGTAATCTTATGGTCTTCCCCTTGATAAAGCCATTTTCTAATTAAAATGCATGATTAGAATTTCCTTTTCATAAAAATTTACTTAGAGTCGTTTTTAGGAATTTGAAAATTAAATTTTGGTCAGATATTTGAAGATAATTTTTAAAATTTTGATTCAAAGTCTATGGTCAAACGCTAATTCAACTTTTGTCTTCAAAATTTAATATTTGAAGATAAATTTTTAAAATCTGGTTCAGAACCTATTGTCAAATGCTAATTTAATTTTTGTCCTAAAAATCTAATAGTTTTTAACTTTTACTCTTCAACACTTTAATTTCTCGTGGGAACTTAAGTTTTGACACCAAAATAAATATTAACTTTTCGTGGAAACATAAGTTTATCTTTTCATGTCATAATATTTTACAATTTATACCATAAAAGACATAATAAGTTATGTTTTTGACACTAAAATAATAAATACTTTCTTACAATATGAGTTTATGATTCATACAATAATATCCTACAAGTTATATCGTATGAGAGTGCATATTTTGGAAGCAGATATGGCAGGGGATGCCACGACTAAGCTCGTCTCTTTAGCTGCTTGTAATATGTTAGCAACCTTAGGAAACCTTACCGTTAAGGCAGTATGTAATCCTAGTACTAGAATATATGCTACTAAGATGGCTACTATCTCCTCTGTAAAGTCTATGCCTACTGCATCTGCTACTACTAATGCTGTAAAGTCTTAACTTTGTTAGATATATATATAAACTAGATACGGGGAGCCCGTGCACATATGTTATTTTCTTGATCCCAATTTATGCAATACAAATGAAATTTGGACGGTCAATCAATTTCTGTATGATTTTAAATATTTTAAGTTGTTAATTAGTATTATGATTTATTGTAAGACACAAATCTCAAAAAGTAGGTGTAACTAATAATGAAGAGAAAAATTATCGATTTCTTTGGTCAAATTACATGAATTGGATCACTAATATTTACTACTTTATATATAGCCATAAAATAAAAATAGAAGAGTGCACCAGTCAATTTATTTTTTGACCCAAAGCTACTTACTGTTCTCACGTATTAAATATTTATGTTGTTAATTATTGTGATTTATAGTACTTTTTACGTAATTTTCAAATAATATATGTTACTTCTTATGTCTCAATTTATGTAACTATGATAAAATTTCGAGCGTCAACCGAACATTTTATGTCTTTTAAATATTTTAAATTGTAAATTATTGTAATTTATAACACTTTTTATACCACTTTCAAATAATTGTCCGAATTTATGCGGCACCGATAGAATTTCGGGAATCAGTCAATTTTTTTTATTATGCATTTTTAATATTTTTAAAATTTATTATCGTGATTCATAGTTTTTTTTTACGTAAATTTTAAATAAATATAAGTAATTCTGAGGAAGTAGATGGGCAAAATGGTCATTTCGCAGATTGACTCTAAGGTCCTTAAATAATAACAAGTGGGACTTTGAGGAGCTTATTTGTAATTTTTGAAAGTTGACCCTAAGCTCCTCTCATTCTCATTTTTTATGTCTTTTAAATATTTTAAGTTGTTAATCATTATGATTTATAGTACTTTTTATATCATTTTCAAATAATTGTCTCAATTTATGCGACACCGATAGAATTTTGAGAATCAATCATTTTTTTTTACTATGCATTATTATAATTTGTAGCTTTTTTTACGTAAATTTTAAATAAATATAAGCAATTCTGGAGACGTCCTCGAATAGTAGTAAGAGGGACTTTGAGGAGCTTAATTGTTATTTTTGAAACACATCAAATAGCAATAAGTGAGACTTTGAGGAGCTTAATTGTCATTTTTGAAACTTGACCCTAAGTCCAATACATGTTACTTGTTTTAAAATATTTTAAGTTAATTATTGTGATTTATATTATTATTTTTTATAATTTTTAGATAAACAGAAAGAGTATTAAATACAAATAGAGGAAATTGAGCTCAATTTCCAATAATAAAGAGATAAATATGATATATTGTTAATTAATACTTTTTACGTATTTTTCAAATAATATATGTTACATGTTATGTCCCAATTTATGTAACTATGATAGAATTTCGAAAGCCAACTGAATATTTTATGTCTTTTAAATATTTCAACTTGTTAATTATTGTAATTTATAACACTTTTTATATCACTTTAAAATAATTGTCCCAATTTATACGTCACTGATAGAATTTCGAGAAGAGAAAAATTATCGATTTCGTTGGTCAAATTACATGAATTGGATTTCACTAATACTTACTACTTTATATATAGCCACAAAATAAAAATAGAAGGGCGAATGAGTCAATTTGCTTTTCGATCCTATACTATTTTATGTTCTCACATATTAAATATTTTATGTTATTAATTATTGTGATTTATAGTACTTTTTACGTAATTTTTAAATAATATATGTTACTTCTTATGTCCCAATTTATGTAACTATGATAAAATTTGGAGAGCCAACCAAACATTTTATGTCTTTTAAATATTTTAAATTGTTAATTATTATAATTTATATCACTTTGAGGAGCTTATTTGTAATTTTGTAAAGCTGACCCTAAGCTCCTCTCATTTCCATTTTTTATGTCTTTTAAATAGTTTAAGTTGCTAATTATTATGATTTATAGTACTTTTCATATCATTTTCAAATAATTATCCCAATTTGTGCGGCACCGATAGAATTTCAAGAATCAATTATTTTTTTATTTTGCCCTTTAAATATTTTAAAATTAATTATTGTAATTTATAGTAATTTTTTAACGTGAATTTTAAATAAATATAAGTAATTCTGAAGAAATCCGCAAATAGTAATAAGTGGGACTTTGAGGAGCTTAGTTGTCATTTTTGGACGTCCTCAAATAGTAATAAGAGAGACTTTGAAGAACTTAATTGTCATTGTTAAAACTTGACCCTAAGCCCAATATATGTTACTTGTTTAAAAATATTTTAAGTTAATTATTGTGATTTATATTATTATTTTTTTGTAATTTTCAGATAAACGGAAAGAGTATTAAATACAAATAGACTCAATTTCCAAAAATAAAGAGATAAATATGATATATACAAATAATTATATGCAATAATACATATATAAAATTAAATAAAAATAGAAAGGTGAAGCAGTCAATTAGCTTTTCGACCCCAAGCTACTTTATGTTCTCACATATTAAATCTTTTATATAGTTAATTATTGTGATTTATAGTACTTTTTACGTATTTTTCAAATAATATATGTTACTGTACTTCTTATATCCCAATTTATGTAACTATGATAGAATTTTGAGAGCCAATCGAATATTGTATGTCTTTTAAATATTTTAACTTGTTAATTATTGTAATTTATAGCACTTTTTATATCATTTTAAAATAATTGTCCTAATTTATGCGGGGCACCGATAGAATTTCAAAAATCAGTCGATTTTTTTTATTATGTCTTTTAAATATTTTAAAATTAATTATTATGATTCATAGTATTTTTTTTACGTAAATAAATATGAACTAAATATAAATAATTTTGAAAATTTTAAATAAATATAAATAATTTTGAAAAAGTCCTTAAATAATAATAAGTGGGACTTTAAGGAGCTTAGTAGTCATTTTGAAAACTTGACCCTAAGCTCCTCAAACATTCCCTCTTATTATATATAGTAATATCCATCTTACCAAAAAAAAAAGCACAAAAACTTACGACTGCTGAACAATTCAACAAAACAATTCACCTTAAATCGTAGCGAGAATAAATCAGAAAAAAAGACAAAGGAAATTAAATGAGATAACTTACTTCCTCCGTCCAAAAATATCTCACACATGTTAAGAAACAATAAATAATATGAGTAATTTTACTATATCATCCTTTAAATATAATAAATTTAATACTTTAAAAAATACATTGAGTGATGAATAGTAGTATTTAATAGCTAAGGTAAAATAAGTATAAAAAGCAAATTATCCAATTAATTATTCAAACTGGATAATTATTGTTAGAAATCTATTTTTAGTATGGTAGACAAGTATTATTGGACATCTATTTTTAGTATAGTGGACAAATATCATTGGACGAGGACTACTTACTTAATTATAGCAAATTAATACTTCTATTAATGTAATATTTTTTCCCTTTATTTTTACTTGTTCAAAATTTATTTGGTATATTTTCTAAAAATAAATAAATAAAATTACAATTTATTATATCACATTTTAAATATAATAAACTCAACATTTTTAAAGATATATTAAAAATGATTATAACTAATATTAAAAATAAATTAAAACTTAAGTGATAATTTTTTTTTAACTTTTTAAATTAAATAAATAAAAATAGATATATATTTTAATATAATGGATAGTAAATATGAACGGAAGGGGAGGAGTACTGTAAATATAAATTGTGAATAAACATTTTCCTTACTGTACAGTATCTCTTTTGCCGTTCGCAAGATAACAGGTGGTTTGCATGAGAACAATTCGGTGGAGGAATTAAGCAGACATTAATTATCTGGGAGATTCTGTTTAAATTGTTTTGCTTTTTTCTGGGAACTGCGACAGTGGAATATACAAGAGGTAACTACACATTGCACAGGTCCACACTTCCCTGACATTTTTGCCATCATATAATTCATATTACAGATTTTTCTTTCCTGTAACCTCAACTCTTCAAGAGAATTCGTAACCGTTACTTTTCGGATATGTAATGGGTAAATTCGTTTTATAAAAATTGTACTAGACAGATTTTGATGCGATGAATTCGATTGAAAAGACGTTAACAAAAGGAATTGATTTCATTTTTTCTTATGAAATATTGTTTATTATACCAACTCAACCATCTTTGCTCATTACTTACATAGTACTATCTTATTAACGTAATACTCTCTCCGTTTAAAAAAGAATGACCTATTTTGACTTGACACGGAGTTTAAAAAAATAAAGAAGACTTTTGAATCTTGTGGTCATAAATTAAAGTTGTGTCAAATGTACCAAAATGCTCTTTAATCTTGTGGTCTTAAACATGCCACGTGAAAAGTTGGAATTAAAGTATTGCCAAAAAAGGAAAGGGTCATTCTTTTTGAAACGGACTAAAAAAAAAAATAGATCATTCTTTTTTAAACGGAGAGAGTATTACTTATTTTCCTTTCTTATTTCGTTGGTTGTAAAAAGAGAATCTGCATACCTTTGCTTTTCTTTTTGTCTTCGTTCTTGTCCTATTTTTGTTCTGCTTTCCGATATTTTTACCAGATTCACGTTTCCCTTTCGAAATTGAAAAGTAGCAAATTGTGTCATTTTTGTTCTTAGTAGATTTATCATTGTCCTTACTGATTATTTTTATTATTTTGCTATTTATTCTCTGGCCAAACAAGAGAAAGCAAAGTACTTTTCCTTTTTTCTCCCTTGTAATAATCGCAATTTTGTCTCCATGCCACTACTTAACTAATTTCACTCATAAAAAGTTGCCGCAAGAAAAAGTGAAAAATATGCCATTGCAGCATTTTATCTTATAGGAGAATTGAGCTGTGAGCCTGTGACTGTACTATAAATTACATTAGATAACCAATTTTCACTTGATTAGTCACATGTGATTTGAAAGACATATATAGTATATTTTTTGGATATACCAAGCCGATTACTTTCGAGCAACAAACGAAATTAGATAAATCTCAAAGGAGATTTCTTAATTTGCCCTAGATTAAAGTTTAAATGTATGTTCAATATTTAAAATGAGGTAATTTTAGTCCAGACAATCAATTATTTGTGTTGTGGAGTACAATATTTTTGGGGAATTATGACTAGGACTAGACGAGGTAACACGTGAGGAGACCTGCAAGTGGTAATCCAATTATTCTATTCATTTTACAGATTAGAGTAATTATTTATATAGTAATTAACCCTTGCTAAGTATATACGATAAAGATGGTCCACATCTGCCAAGAATTAATCAAAGATTATGTGATGATTCGCGACTCTTTTTTTTTTTTTTTTTTTTTTTTTTTTTTGGGAAGGTTCTACTTTGATTCTTCCAACATATGAAATACCTGAGACACTTTATTCCTTAAAAAAGCTCTATAATTTATATACAGTTGATGATTTATAATGTCAAAAAAACTTAATTCAATCAAAATACCACTCTTACGAAGAGTTTTTACTTAAAAAGCTCTACAAAATATAAGAGAAGGTTTTAGCCAATTGAGTGTGTTACTTTAAAATAATTCAAGTTAGTATTGTGGCATGACCTATACAGTTATAGCAAATAAAACTGAGATTTGAGCTGAAAGGTGGAATCACATTTTCCCCTGTTGACAATTTGATGTCCTTGTTTATGATAGGCAAGTCGATGATTTGAGAATTGAGATGCTACAATTGGAAACCAATGGCCTTCTGGCTCTAATCTAGTTGTGTTTTCCCCACCTATTTGTTAATTATTATGTGAAGAAAAACAACAACACAATCGCAATTCGCATGGCCTACTGAAAACGAGCAATATACGGGTATCCGATTTTGACATTGTCATTTAACTTTACACTTATTTTTATAATTTTGTTTGCACGTATACCTATTTTTGAACAATTTCAAACTCATGATGTTTGATATTAGTCTTGCCAAGTGTCGGAAGTTTTATATGATTGAAGTTCAAACACATATGACTGAAGTTCAATCATTTTTGAGTGACTACAACTATTTTTTTCTTGAACTCCAGCCAAACTGAAGTTCAGTGCTTCAATCATAATGCATGAGCTTCACTGGTGTGTAACTTCAAGCATTGCATGATTAAAGTTTGGAAAAAATGTTGAACTTCACTCATATAATTTCAAACGTTGCATGATTAAAGTCAAACAAAAATAACTGAACTTCAATCATATATAATTTCAGACTATATGACTGAAGTTTGATTTTGTCGATCTTAACTTCAGACATTACATATTTAAAGTGTGTACATGTAAAACACTTAAAAAATAAAAATTAAATGACTCTATAAAAATAAACTTCCCATCAATTTTTTTTAGAGGAAATTATCTTATACTATATACTTTTAAGATTGTTTATTGCAACTTGTAACAGTACTTTTTTGTAATTATTGAATTAAGTTTTAATTGCAAGTTGTAGAAGTTTTTATAATTTTTTTATTAAAAACATTTTTTTGTTAAAATTGTTTAATAGTTATATATTAATTAAATTAGATCTGGTTAATAAATTATCTTCATTTATACATATTTCTTTATTGATTGAAAATTTCTTCCCATTAATATTCTCTCTTCCTTAATTAATTTACTTTCACTTTCATCTTGTCACTGAGTTCTTTGGTTTTGGTTTATGAAAATAATATAAAATCTTACAAAGTGCAGTGTATAAAAATGATACAAAATCTGCTAATGAGGAATGATATAACAAATTATATTGAAATCAGTTTATATATCCATCTCATTTACTAAATGATATTTCTTATCGCGGTCTCAATGTATGTAATTCGTAATAAAAATATAATAAAAAATATTGTGATTTTTATGTAAATTTATTTGAAAACTAGGTTTATTACCCATTACATACACAAACTCTTTACTGTGAGTTTTTTCAACCAAGTTTAAACTATGTTATATACCAATATCATATACAAAATGTCACATTTATATAGAATGTGTATGAAATAAATATATAAACTGGTATCTATGAATTGTGATACTCAATTTAGGTGATACCAGTTTATATACTCATTCCTTATCTCTTTGCATCAAGATTCTATATCTATGAAAAAAATTCTTAATCGAGGTTCTTAGAAACAATGAGAAAACAAGGTTACTATATTTTGTATGATGAAGAAATTGATTAAGAAGTGAAAGAAATTTATGAGGAGAAATTCATGGAAAGAAGATTATCACATATTAATTAGTGTTTTTTCTATGGAGAATTTCAATTAATTTTGAAGAAATATATATGTGAAAAAAGTATAGAATAAAATGGAGTGAAAAAAGGGAGAGAGAATCGTGTATAGAAGAAGAGGGAGAGAGAATTGTGGAATTATTTTTTTAAAGATGATAATCACGGAGAGAAGACTACCACAAATTAGGGAGAAAATAAAGGAAAGCAGAATTTGGAGGGGAGAGAAAATTTCTTTTTTTAAGGATAGTTTTTTTATTTTTAAAAAAATATTTTTTCCTTTATTTATTCTGTTTAAAAGTTTCTATTAATTGTAATCTAAAAAATATTGCTATGACTTGCAATATACAATCTAAGATGTATATTTTGATTTTTTTCTCAATTTTTTACTATAAAAACACCTACGTTGGGCTAAAAAGAAAAGAAATGGACGGTAGACCTTACGGGCTTTCCCTTTTGAGTCAGGCAAAGTCCGAATTCTAGAAAAGCCCATAAACTAATTACAACAAAATAAGCTGACACCAAAAAAATGAAGGTTAACCAAATCCGCCAGCACACAAGAGCCTCATCATCGGGCAGCCAATAGATAAGAAAATGCCCACACCATAGCACGCATATCAACACATTCTCCTTCGATACCCCACGCTTTTCAACTCCCACTTTTATCCACGAGCCAAATCAATTTCCCAACATGTCGAGTGTACTTCACGCGCTTGTTGAAAGAGACTGAATATTTTTTTTTTTTTGGATTTTCCCTCCAAATTATTCATGACTAGAAGAAGGGAAAGAACAATTCTTTTCTTTTGTTCTTCCATATTCATTGCTTCTTCTCTCCACTCATACAAAAAGGTGCTTTCTTCATTTGTTCTATATATATATATATATATATATATATATATATATTATATAATGTAATCCTTTGAGTTCCATAATTTCATTCATAAAAGTTTATAATAACATCGAATTGTAATTTGTATCAATCAATGGCAACACCAATAGTGGATACAGAGTATCTGAAGGGGATAGAGAAGGCACGAAGAGATCTTCGAGCTCTCATCTCTAGCAAAAATTGTGCTCCTATTATGCTTCGTCTAGCGTATGTTATGCAAAATTATCAAATGTTGTGTGGATATTTTAATTTTTGCATGCAGTGGTGGAGCCACATATGCTTGAGGGGTGTCGATCGACACCCCTTGATCGAAAAATTACACTATACAGCTAGATAAAAATATTTTTTTATGTATATATATTACGTATTGACACCTCTTGATTTTTTCGTGAATTTATTTTTTTATATTTTGACACTCCTTAATGAAAATTCTGGCTCCGCCATTGTAATTGCATGCAGGTGGCATGATGCAGGAACCTATGATGCTACAAAAAGGACTGGAGGACCTGATGGATCAATAAGGAATGAAGTCGAGTACAAACATGCCGCGAACAACGGTCTCAAAATTGCAATTGATCTTTGCAGTAAGCTTTTTAACCTCAAGAGATCTATTATTGGTGATCTGCTGGAAATTAATTTGTATTCATTGATAAAGATTGTCAATGTGATGGTTAATGATTGATGATTTTAGTTCAAGTACATGAATGCTTTTGATTGATTTTGGATGTTAACAGCTATTCATGTCATGTTTTAGTATATTGCTCTACATACTGATTTTTGAGTTTTCATTGGAAGATGAAGAGTTGATAATATCACTTATGAATTCTGTTGGATCATCTTGTTTGTATATTTAGTGATTTTGTCAATTTGTTCTGCATATAATTGGAGTCTTGCTTTTATGTTGAACAGTTTCTTATGCCTCTTTTTTCTTTATTAGAATCGAAAGTGAACTTTTCTTCGCACTGTTATCATTTTTCAATGGAAAGCATTTTGGAGAAGTTAGAATCTGTTTAATTTTATAATGTCACATAAACTCCTTTACTAGAACATGTTTTAAAAGTGGCTTGAAAATTTTACATATATCTTCTCTCTGTTAGCATCAATATTTTACTCTTTTCAAGAAAAACAGACTTATATTTTGTTCTGAATTAAGATAAACTTCTCATTATTTTCTAAATAGACATCCTCCGTTGGCCGTTGCCCATATTTTGTTTACGTTAAGTGTTTATTTCTTCAGTTTAGTCAATTTTGAAGCTAGTGATACTAAATTCTATCTTCTAATAATGCTTTTTTCTTTTGTATGGAGTACAGAAGAAATTAAGGCCAGACATCCTAAAATTACGTATGCTGACCTTTATCAGGTGAATACTTGTGTCGATATATTTTCAATTTTGGTAAGGTTCTGCTTAATGATAGTTGTATTAGTAGTAGTAATGCATGGGAACAAAAATATTCTGATTTTTATGGATTTCTCATTGTGCATAATTAATTACCTTTTTATTTGGGGCTGCAGCTTGCTGGAGTTGTTGCTGTTGAAGTAACTGGAGGTCCTACCATTGATTTTGTCCCTGGTAGAAAGGTACAGAAAATATGAAGCCATGCCTCATTTTTCTGTTTTGAACTTTAAATTCATATGATGGACTTGATGTAACTTGCCTTTCCATCAGGATTCATCAAGTTCACCAGAAGAAGGGCGCCTTCCTGATGCCAAACAAGGTTAGTTATTTAAAAAGTTGACTTAGCTGATATATTGTTTGAAATTAAGGTAATAGATAAAAGGTAAAGAACTCAAAATTTTCTCTAATTTAAATGTGAAGTTTACTTTCTAGGATTTTTCTCATTTGATTGAACAGGTAACTTATTCTACTTAGTAATACAATTGACAATGGGAAGATATCCTCATTCTCTTGTAGGGAAACCACGAGAATATAGGATAAAAATAATTAAAAACAGGTAGCTTGTTTAAGATTAACCTTACAACTACAAAAACAATACAAACCAAAATTTTAAATATGGCACCTGGTGTGCCAATGAAAATTGAGTTAAAACTTGATTCAGTGCATAAAATCAAGTGGAGTTTAATCTATTCTCATTATGCCATATTCGATGCCTGATTATTGTTGTTGCATTATATTGTTTTGAACAACTTGACTATAAATTTTTTTTCTTGATTCTGCATCTATGCAGAAGTGATGTCAATAATCTTGGAGATGGCTCTTTGCTAATTTGCAGTAGTTGCCTCCTAAACATGTTTTATGTGCGGTTCCCATTATTTCTAACAAATATTTTGTAAAGGAATTTATATTCCAATTGGTGGGAGCTCTTGATTATTATGAACAATGACATTGAACTGGACTTTTGGTGATATCCTATTGTAAAAATTGTAAATATTGCTGAAACTGCTGCCAGCTACCTTTGAATAATTAGAAGAATTAGTATGATTTTCTGAGAGGGCTCTACAATTCAGTGCTCTGATTTTGAAACATATTCTCAGCATGTTACTTATCACTTATTTTGTTCCACATTTTAATGTCTTTTTAGGTCCACCACACTTGAGGCGTGTCTTTTATAGAATGGGACTCTCTGACAAAGATATAGTGGCATTGTCTGGAGGCCACACACTGGTATTATGTCACTTGAATCTGCATTTAGATGTTGATATATTTCTGTCACATGATAATGTCGTTAGTCTTATGGTTCTTCTTTTGTGTTCACTATTGCAGGGAAGAGCACATCCAGAGAGATCTGGCTTTGATGGCCCTTGGACTAAAGAGCCTTTGAAATTTGACAACTCATACTTTGTGTAAGATTAGTATATGCTGGAACCTCTTTTACATTTGACTAATGTTAAAAGAAAGTTTTCATTATTGCTTTTCCAAATGATACTGATCTCTTAGGGAGCTCCTCAAGGAGGATTCAGAAGATCTCTTGAAACTTCCCACTGACAAAGCTTTGGTTGAAGATCCACAATTTCGCCGTTATGTGGAACTTTATGCAAAGGTATTGCAACTCATATTTATCGTGCAAAATTTTAATGATCAACTGTTGCAACACATCATTTAAATTTGTTACCACACTATATTACATAATGCTAGAAGGAAAATAACATAAAAAACCTACAAGGTTGACTATATTGCGAAAATTTATCTCCACTCCTTTGTCACTCTGTCAATATACATTGATGATTACTAAGGCTTGCGTGCTAGACCACCATTTCCTATTGATGGTTTGACAAACATAAAACTATGGGAAGGGCACTGGAATATTTTGCAACCTTAAGTACTTCTGGTTTGCTGTGAGACACCTGGTACTTAAGCCTATGATACAATCCTTGACTAGTCCACCCAACACCAAGGTCTACCACTCCCATATATGTTATACATAACTATCTATTAGGATCTTTCTTCCAACTTAACCACTATCCATATATTCATTTGGCTAATAAGCTGCACTATTCTTCAAACTTTCCGGCGATCTCACTAGGAAAGTTTCTGTAATAGCTTATATCTACTTTTTTCTGCGACAGGACGAAGAGGCTTTCTTCAGAGACTATGCGGAGTCTCACAAGAAGCTCTCAGAGCTTGGATTCACACCACCTTCATCTTGCTTCAAGTTAGCAGTAAAGAACAACACGGTGTTGGCACAAGTTGCCATTGGAGTTGCTGTTGCAGCAGCTGTTGTAATATTGAATTACTTTTATGAATTCAACAGGAGAATCAAGCATTAGCATGCACACAAGTTCCAATATATTGATTATATAACTCCATAATTCAATGGCATCAAAATTGGTGATTGTTATTGGCACCAGCACCACAAAGAATGAAGCTAGTACTATTTCTTTATGTTTCATCAATAAATCTTGGGATGTGCTGCTTGTAGCTACTCATGTAAAATAAAATGTCTTTGGTGGCTTTGAAATATCATAGATCTACTCATGATTCAAATATATTCCTGATTGACGAAGAAATGTTGGCATCACATATTTGTCATATTATACTAAAAGTGGGAAGTTACAAAATGCAAACTTTAATTACCAAAATATCCATCAAAGTTTTTATTTTCTAGAGTATAAATCTATGTGCAACTTTCGTACAGTCGATTTGCAATAATAAATCATGTATTATTAATATTTGCATAAGATATGTGAAAATTTATAAAAATGCGGAATTGAATTTAGAATTTGAAGTTTAAGAATTTTGGTGATCCTTAGCAAGTTTGCCATCAAAACCACTCCATTTATACTATTGGGTTTGCAGTTTACCTTTACATTCACTGTGGAGTCTTTCATTAAGGCATTTATATTTTGTTACCATCACACCAAGATTTACAAATCACCCATATCATGCCAAATCATTATCATTAAACATTTAGACTCAAAAGTCTCACCTTTAAAATCATGAGCATAATCATAATTGAATTTTTCATAACAATTTCAAACCATTTGAATAGCACAATACCTTCAATGATATAGAGGAATTCAATGATATAGAGGATGGGGAAAAATATTTATATTTCTTATGAAACTTCAAAGCTTCCAAGAGACTTGAAAATCGTGGCTTAACATTCATCCGTTTAACATTTAAATTTCAAGACATAAAGGTTCATCGTTTTCAAATAGCCAATGTAGTCTCAAAACCCCAAACAAAACTTTAATCAACCATTTATAAAGAAAAGGAAATTCATATCAAGCTTATCGTAACAAAATCCTCAACCCTAGCTTCAAACATATCAACTTAATACATATAAATACTAATTAAATTCACACTTGAAAATAGTAGTTGAAGTACCGAGTGTTCAACATGCCTTTTTGACGGAGAACTACCTTAGACCTTGCTTCTTGAAGCCTTGAGAGTTCTTGAACTTAGAGAGGATAAGAGGAGAGTTTTTTATTTGATTTAGGGCAAATCCCGAGTAGAAAGAATTTTTCGAGAATCACCTTGAACTTGGGAGCTTTGGAATTTGAAAGTCTTTCTTGAGTTCATGAGATTTGGGAGAGAAGAGGGATTAGAGATTTGGGAATGATTCTAATAGTTTAGGACGTCTTTGGGGATTTAAAATGAGTTGGGGAAGTTACATGGGGTGAAAGGACTAGTTTGCTCCTAATTTTATAAGAGAACGATTGAATTTTTACGTCTGGGAAGGAGGGGCAGGGGGTGCATCTCACGGCCAATCCCGCGGCACCCAGCTGTTCCTCTCATGACCCATCACACACCTTGGATAGTGTCTCACTAAAATGTCCATAACTTTTTACTCCAAACTCGAATTGACGAGCGGTTGGTGGCGTTGGAAAGAAGACCCAGAAATCTTTAGTTTGGTAGGTATTAGGCCATCTAACTCATTATATTCTAGGAGTAATGGTCGTTGGAAGTTGGCCCAAGTAAGAACGTCTACTAAAACTCAATCGGTAGGAAACTTCTCAACTCAACTTTGAGCTAGGAGATTTCTATGACCTCAATTCATCTCCAAAGATGTTTCCACACTAAGGAATTGATATTAGCACTTATATCTAAATATAAATCATTAGGTTCGTGCTTATACACTTATGAAGAACGGTTCAAATTCTAGATCAAAAGTATGGAGTGTTACGCAAATGGAACTCCAGCAGAAGATTTTTTATTTTTTTCTAAAAAATAGTTTCAAATGTGTAGTTCAAACTCTGTTTATTTATAGAGTTTTGAGCTATGGCAGTTCAAACTCCAACATTTCTTTCTGAAGTTTGAATTGCCACATTTCAAAATTCAGGAATTTTTCGTTCAAACTCCAGGAATTTATTAAGCGTCTAACCTCATAATAAAATATAGTAAAAGTGTTGAAACAGGCACCAACAATAACGAAATAATGTTCAAGGATTATATTTACTCATGGTACCTCCTAATATATTAATTAAGTTTCTCAAAAATGTTAAAAGGATCAATTCATGGTTCATTTTCGGATTCTAGTTTAAAATAGTGTAAGTGCAAGGAAATACTATACCCGCTCCGTCCAACAATACTTGTCCATTATTGACTTGACACATATGTTAAAAAACAATAAATAATATGGAGAATTTTACTATATCATCCTTTGATTATAATAAATTTAATACCTTAAAAATATATTGAATGGTGAATACTGAATAGTATTTAATGACAAAGGTATAGTAGGTAGAAAAGAGTAAATTATCCATTAATTTTTCAAACTGAATAACTATTGTTGGACATCTATTTTTAATACAGTGGACAAATATTGTCCAGAAGGAGTATGACATTGTCACGAAGTTCGATAATGAGACAGTTCAAATTCCATAAATTGCACATTTCAAATTTTAGAAATTTTACAACTCCGACGTAACATTATAGAGTTTCACATGAAAAAATGCCCCATACACTATCAAAGTTTTTTTTTTAGATACTTTCTCCGAACCCGTTCGGATTTACTTGTCACTATTTTTCTAATTTGATTTTCATTTTTACTTATCATTTTTGACAAATCAAGAAAAGCCAATTTTTTTCCATGTTTTACCCTTAACATTAATTACTTATGTGACAAGTAAATTTGAACGGAGGGAATACTTTCATTCAAAATTTTATTTCCGCATTACAAAGATCTCAAATGTTGAACAATTTTGATATAATAATTAAATGTTAATTAGTGGTACAGAACTAATTATTTCCCTTTTTCTTCTGTCTTACAAAATTACAAATGATTCTTTTCTTTTTCCTCCAAATAAAAGGCCCACGCTTTCTTCCTTTTTCCCTCAATGTTATTCACGAGTCATATAATCAGTGTCATATGGAGAAGCAAAATAGCCAATTCGTTTCTTGTTTGTTCCATATTCATTGCTTCTTTACATCACCCTTATAAAATTCCCCTCCCATTGCTCTCTCTATATAATCCTCGTTTCATAACTTCATTCATCAAATCAACGTTAAGCCAAAAGGCAACTTCATTCATAACGTTGTCATATTATTAGTACTATTGATGGCACCACCACGAGTAGATAAGGAGTACCGGGAAGAGATAGAAAAAGCACGAACAGAACTTCATAATCTTACAACGTCGAAGGAGAAGTTCAGTGCTCCTGATTTGCTTCGTTTAGCGTACGCATCTCAATTCTCAATTGCCAATTTTCATCATGATGCAGCAGCAGGAAGTACTACTTCTACTGATGCTACAACAACGACAACTCAATCTGCCAAAAATAATAATCTAATTGGTGAGATACATTTTCTCATAACCTATAAGTTTATATTCTCATTGATAAATCGATTGTTAGTGCAATGTTTAACTAGTGCTTGATATTGATTTCATCGTAAAATACATGAAAATTTTAGTCAACTTATTCTTTTCACGAGACAAACAATTATTTTTTTCTTTTTAATTTTATCCAAACGCACAGTACTTACCATGCACCTTCTAATTAATTCCTTCATACTAAAAATTGCAGGACAAATCAGGGACAATCATCGCATAATAACGTATCCTGACCTCTATCAGGTTAGATATACATACTTGTTGTATGAATAATTGTTGTCCATTTTGTGATAAGTAGGTGTAGTAATTTGCTAATTAATTCCAGATGCATGCAATAGCTAGTAATTGGGGAAAAAAAAGAAAGGAATATTACAGAATTGACATTGTGTTTAATTAATTAGTACTATTAATGCCTTTTTAATTTGAAACTGCAGCTTGCTGGGGTTGTTGCTGTTAAAGCACTTGAGGGTCCAGAAATCGAGTTTGTCCCTGGTAGAGAGGTATGCTGAAGAAGGATGAAAAAAATAATACTCCTACTTTTCTTTATTTTATTTAAATCCATCACTAATTTTTTTGACCTTTCTACCAGGATTGGAATATTTCACCAGATTTTAGCTGCCTTCCTGATGTCAAACAAAGTTAGTCATCTGTTAATTAGCTGATATATCTATCATTTTGATAACGGATAGACAAAAAATTCACTTGTAGCGATCCAACTTGTGAAGCTCTTGAATATCGTGGACAGTGACCATGAACTGACTTGGTTACATCCTGCTACTGCTAATGTTGTCAATATTGAAAACTGTTTTCAGCAACCTTGGAGCAATTAGCATGAATTTCTGAGAGCTCAGTGTTATCTTCCTCCATATGTCTAATATCGCGTGCTTACTGTGTTCCTATTTTCGATACTGTTTTTTTAGGTTCATTAAATTTAAGAGAAGTCTTTGGCAAAGTGGGAATCTCTGAGCCCAAGCATATAGTAGCATTATGTGGAGGTCTCAATCTGGTATGAATGTGCATCAATATACTGATATTTCTCACACATAAATGTTGTTTCGTCTTAAGGTTCCTCTTTTGGGTTTGCTGCTGCAGGCTGCCAGAACTGGAGTTCAAGTCTCAACTTCGAAATTTGACAACTCATACTTTAAGTATGATTACTATACACCCAGACTTCTTTTATATTTCACCATTGATTAAAAGAAAAATTCTCATGTTTACTTTTCCAAATGATGAAAATTCTCATGTTTACTTTTCCAAATGATGCAATGATATCTCTTATAGGAACCTCAACGAGCAGCAGGGTTCAAGTTCCACTGATAATGCTCTGCTTGTTAATCAGGACTTCCGCGTCTGTGTGCTGCGTTATGCAACGGTATTATGATAGTTCATGTTGCAACACATTATATAACTTTGTCACCACACAACTTGCATCATTTAAAAGGAAAAAAACATTGAAAAACCAGCAAGGCACTGGAAATTTATCTGCATTTGTTTGTTACACTGTCTTTTCTTTTCTTACATGCGACATCTGGCATCCTGCAACTTTTGGTTCCATATATATAAGAGCTGCTCTAACTCATATGGGTGATAAATTCCAACACATCTCGATGTTGATTACTAGGAATTGACAAGCACAAAACCCCAATTATGGGAATGCCACTGGAATATGTTCAACTCAGGGTAGATGTTGTCACTCTCTCAGATAATGAGTGAGCAAAATGAATGGAATTATTTGTGTCAAGAGAAATCAATGATATTGTTTGAGAACTTTCTTCTGATTTAACAGTATGCACATTTACTGTGGCCAAAAGAATCACATTATCTTCAACTTTCTAGCTTATAAGCGGACTCAAAAGATTTTTTCTGTAGTAATTGATAAATCAAAACTTCATTCTGTGACAGGATAATGAAGCTTTTATCAATGACTACAAAGAGGCACACAAGAAGCTCTCTGAGTTTGGATTACCAGAGTCACCATATAAAAGATTTCAAAGAAGCACAAATTTTGTGAATAACCCGGTGACACAAAGGGCTGTTGTTGGAGTTGCTGTTGCAGCCGCTGTTGTAATATTGGGTGTCTTCTATCTAATCAACAGGAGGAGAGCTAAGCATTCGTCACCACAGTTCTAGTAACATTGGTAACGACGTAAACCAGAAACTGAATCTGAGCAAGAATAAAAGAGACAGTTTCGACTGATTTCATAGATTAAAACATGTAATAAATCTTGGGGATATATCTCCATCAATAACCTGAGTGTTCAATCTACTCAAATGTATTTATGTCTTTGGTGACTTTTTAAATGGTGACTATTAAATATTCAAAATTCTACACAAGGTTACAATTATTCCTTATTGAGCAAGAATTGTTCATAGATTGCATCATCACATTGCTTACTTGGAGAGTGACAAAAAAACCTGGTATTGAAAGATTGAAAATTACTATTTATTCCATGAGAAAGAAGAAATAACTTTTATTAAAGATTGATTAATTGTCAAGGCACCAACAATATCAATAATTAGACGCCGGCTAAAGACATTAGGGTGTTACCACATACGGCCTCCTTGAGGAAGTATGGAGTAAGGGAGAACAAGTTTATCTCCGATGATAGTTAAAAATAAATGATGTTACCATAATTTAAAAATGCAATTAGATTACTAACCATAGTTAAAATAAATAAAGTTAGTTAGGCTCGTGCTCGTGGACTCATAGACAAGGTAATGTCTTGAAAAACCCTCAATCTTTTGTCAACTTTCCTTGGTGGAAGGTTTTCAGTATCTTTGCTTTCATCCAGCTTGAATGTTTCCTGACTTGAGCCCAAAGCAGCAGCAATTATAGCATCTTCAAAATTCTTGCTATCTGGCAGCACCCCTGCCCATCTATCCTCTGTCTTCTCTGGTGAAATCGACTGCTTTCTCATCTTATTTTCTGGTTCAGTGATTGTTCCCTGAGACTCTTCTTTTCTCATAAAGTCAGCTGCATTTACAAATCTTGTTCTTTTTAGACTTTCTGGAATCGGGGCATTTGCTGGCTCCTTCATAATCTTGGACAAATAAAATGGTTGAGCATCGATATTGAGTAGGTTCCCATATGAAATATTTGGCATCATACTCTTTTGCAGAGAAGGAAATGTCTGGTTTCTGATATTGTTAGTAGAATTGATGTTCTCATTAGCAAATTCATCTTGATGCTGAGTAGAATTGATGTTCTCATTAGCAAATTCATCTTGATGCTCGCTGGCTTGACTTGATAAGTTTACTCAAAGTGCTAGTATTATGTTCTTTGCAAGGCTGAGGCTGCCATATAGCAGAAGAGGTCATCAAACAGCTTGCTTTGTTCAATTCTATCACCACCTCTATTCATCATTTCAGACTCAAGGTCGAGCATTTGCTGTGCTCTCTCATAGGCCTTGAGATGTGAATCTACACCTCTGGGGCCGTCTAACACCGCTGGTTTAATATGGGTAGTGTGGTAAAATAGTAATATCAATTATTATTTTTTTAATGGGCGTGTCAAGTCAAAATGTGACAAGTAAAAGCAAACGGAGGGATTATTTAATAGCAAGGATAAAATGGGTATAAGAGGTAAATAATACAATTGATTTTTTGCAAATTTTTCTGCCATCACAATTCATTCTTCCAATTGTGAACAAGTGAGAGATCAAGACTTTTAGACCTTGCTAGCTGTTCTGTTTCCCGAATTTTATTGTCATAACAATTCACTCTTCTAGTTGTAAATAAGTGAGAAGTCAAGGCTCATTTGTTAGGACTTGCTAATTGCTAACAACAGAGGCTTGACAAAGAGCCTCCTTATCATAACAAGAATAAGTTTTGCTTCCAGCTGATCTATTTTGGTGCTTTAGACCTTGTTTATATCACCTCTGCTGTAGGATCTACGTAGAGTGTGTTAGTGAGGCCACTACCTCCTTGATGTGTTTGGTTCTATGGTTGGTCGCTTTTAGACCTTATATGAGTATACTATACACCTCTTATAATTTTGCATAATGTTGTATATCAGGTGTATACATACAATTACACAATAATATACATAATTATACAAATATATACATATGTATATATAATGTTCAAACAATGTATCTACATTGTATAGGTGTGTATAAAATGGAGAGGAAGAAGAAAATCAGCTAAACAAAAAGACTGTATTGTTTATACAACAATATACAATATAGAATACAAATATATACAACAATATACAATACAGTATACAAATATATACACTGTCGTACCAAAAAATAAATTTCGTCTTCTTCCTCGAATCCAAACATCAAATACATTCAACAACACCTCAAAACTACACCAAATCATCCAAAATTTAGATTTGGGTTCCTCAATACATAACTGATCTTTGATAACTATACTCACTCAAAACAGAGCTTATTTATGAAAACATTGGAACCTCGAATTGTAGAAAAAAAACTCAAAACAATGCTGAATTTTTCATCAATTTGTTTGAAGTTCTTTGGGAGAGAATTGGGAAAGAGTTGAAGTGAAAACCGTGAAGAAGAAGTTGAGAATTTAGTATGAGAAGTGTTGTTCCCTATATAACTAGAAAGAAAAGTTAGTTTACAATGAATGTCCAAATCAGATTTTGGGCTATAAAGTGTAAAGTATATTTTTGGCTACTTAAATATAAAATATATTTGTCAGTTGTATTTTTATGTAATTATCCCATAATTAAATGTTAATTAGTGGTACAGAACTAATTATTTCCCTATTTCTTCTGTCTTACAAAATTACAAATGATTCTTTTCCTTTTCCTCCAAATAAAAGGTCCACGCTTACTTCCTTTTTCCCTCAATGTTATTCATGAGACATATAATCAGTGTCACATGAAGCAGCAAAATAGCCAATTCGTTTCTTGTTTGTTCCATATTCATTGCTTCTTTTCATCACCCTTATAAAATTCCCCTCCCATTTCTCTCTCTACTAGATAATAGGGGCTCGTGCCAGCACGGGGGCCAATATATGTTATTTTCTTATCTTAATTTATGTGGCATAGATGAAATTTAGAAAGTTAACCAAATTTTTTTGTATGATTTTTAAATATTTTAAGTTTTTAATTATTGATTTATAGTTCTTTTACATAATTTTCAGATGCTATATGTTACTCTTTCTGTCCCAATTTATGTGGCACTGATGAAATATTTGAGAAAGTCAATTAAATTTGTTATATAATTTTTGAGATATTTTAAGTTGTTAATTATATGATTTATACGACTTTCTATAAGTAATTTCTCAATCTATATGACATTGATAGAGTTAATTATTATGATTTATAAGACTTTCTAGTAGTAATTTCTCAATTTATATGACATTGATATAATTTGAAAAGTCAAACCAATTTTTGTTACATCCTTCAAATATTTTAATTTGTTAGTTATTGTGATTTATATTACTTTTCACGATATTTTCAAATATTATATAACTTTCGCTATCCCAATTTATGTTGCACTGATAAAATTTTGAATCAACCAAAAAAATTTATGTGCCTTGAAATAATTTAAATTATTAATTATTGTAATTTATAATATTTTTTTACGTAATTTTTAAATATATAATAAATTAAAAAGAAAAATAAAATAAAATAAAAAATATGAAATTATAAAAATACCTGGACCAGAAGCAACAACCGCCAGCTGTCTGCTCACTGGCGCTTCAATATAGTAGTAATATATAATCCTCGTTTCATAACTTCATTCATCAAATCAACGTTAAGCCAAAAGGCAACTTCATTCATAACGTTGTCATATTATTAGTACTATTGATGGCACCACCACGAGTAGATAAAGGAGTACCGAGAAGAGATAGAAAAAGCACGAACAGAACTTCATAATCTTGCAACGTCGAAGGAGAAGTTCAGTGCTCTTATTTGCTTTGTTTAGCGTACGCATCTCAATTCTCAATTGCCAATTTTCATCATGATGCAGCAGCAGGAAGTACTACTTCTACTGATGCTACAACAACGACAACTCAATCTGCCAACAGTAATAATCTAATTGGTGAGATACATTTACTCATAACCTATAAGTTTATATTCTCATTGATAAATCGATTGTTAGTGCAATGTTTAACTAGTGCTTGATATTGATTCCATCGTAAAATACATGAAAATTTTAGTCAACTTACTCTTTTTACGAAACAAACAATTATTTTTTTCTTTTTAATTTTATCCAAACGCACACTACTTACCATGCACCTTCTAATTAATTCCTTCATACTAAAAATTGCAGGACAAATCAGGGACAATCATCGCATAATAACGTATCCTGACCTCTATCAGGTTAGATATACATACTTGTTGTATCAATAATTGTTGTCCATTTTGTGATAAGTAGGTGTAGTAATTTGCTAATTAATTCCAGATGCATGCTATAGCTAGTAATTGGGGAAACAAAAGAAAGGAATATTACAGAATTGACATTGTGTTTAATTAATTAGTACTATTAATGCCTTTTTAATTTGAAACTGCAGCTTGCTGGGGTAGTTGCTGTTAAAGCACTTGAGGGTCCAGAAATCGAGTTTGTCCCTGGTAGAGAGGTATGCTGAAGAAGGATGAAAAAAATAATACTCCTACTTTTCTTTATTTTATTTAAATCCATCACTAATTTTTTTGACCTTTCTACCAGGATTGGAATATTTCACCAGATTTTAGCTGCCTTCCTGATGTCAAACAAAGTTAGTCATCTGTTAATTAGCTGATATATCTATCATTTTGATAACGGATAGACAGAAAATTTACTTGTAGCGATCCAACTTGTGAAGCTCTTGAATATCGTGGACAGTGACCATGAACTGACTTGGTTACATCCTGCTACTGCTAATGTTGTCAATATTGAAAACTGTTTTCAGCAACCTTGGAGCAATTAGCATGAATTTCTGAGAGCTCAGTGTTATCTTCCTCCATATGTCTTATATCGCGTGCTTACTGTGTTACTCTTTTCGATACTGTTTTTTTAGGTTCATTAAATTTAAGAGAAGTCTTTGACAAAGTGGGAATCTCTGAGCCCAAGCATATAGTAGCATTATGTGGAGGTCTCAATCTGGTATGAATGTGCCTCAATATACTGATATTTCTCACACATAAATGTTGTTTCGTCCTAAGGTTCCTCTTTTGGGTTTGCTGCTGCAGGCTGCCAGAACTGGAGTTCAAGTCTCAACTTCGAAATTTGACAACTCATACTTTAAGTATGATTACTATACACCCAGACTTCTTTTATATTTCACCATTGATTAAAAGAAAAATTCTCATGTTTACTTTTCCAAATGATGCAATGATATCTCTTATAGGGACCTCAACAACCAGAAGGGTTCAAGTTCCACTGATAACGCTCTGCTTGTTAATCAGGACTTCCGCGACTGTGTGCAGCGTTATGCAACGGTATTATGATAGTTCATGTTGCAACACATTATATAACTTTGTCACCACACAACTTGCATCATTTAAAAAGGAAAATAACATTGAAAAACCAGCAAGGCACTGGAAATTTATCTGCTTTTGTTTGTTACACTGTCTTTTCTTTTCTTACATGCGACATCTGGCATCCTGCAACTTTTGGTTCCATATATATAAGAGCTGCTATAACTCATATGGGTGATAAATTCCAACACATCTCGATGTTGATTACTAGGAATTGACAAGCACAAAAACCCAATTATGGGAATGCCACTGGAATACTGTTTGAGAACTTTCTTCTGATTTAACAGTATGCACATTTACTGTGGCCAAAAGAATCGCATTATCTTCAACTTTCTAGCTTATAAGCGGACTCAAAAGATTTTTTCTGTAGTAATTGATAAATCAAAACTTCATTCTGTGACAGGATAATGAAGCTTTTATCAATGACTACAAAGAGGCACACAAGAAGCTCTCTGAGTTTGGATTACCAGAGTCACCATATAAAAGATTTCAAAGAAGCACAAATTTTGTGAATAACCCGGTGACACAAAGGGCTGTTGTTGGAGTTGCTGTTGCAGCCGCTGTTGTAATATTGGGTGTCTTCTATCTAATCAACAGGAGGAGAGCTAAGCATTCGTCACCACAGTTCTAGTAACATTGGTAACGACTGTAAACCAGAAACTGAATCTGAGCAAGAATAAAAGAGACAGCTTCGACTGATTTCATAGATTAAAACATGTAATAAATCTTGGGGATATATCTCCATAAATAACCTGAGTGTTCAATCTACTCAAATGTATTTATGTCTTTGGTGACTTTTTAAATGGTGACTATTAAATATTCAAAATTTTAAATGGTATTGAAAGATTGAAAATTACTATTTATTCCATGAGAAAGAAGAAATAACTTTTATTGAAGATTGATTAATTGTCAAGGCACCAACAATATCAATAATTAGACGCCGCCTAAAGACATTAGGGTGTTACCACATACGGCCTCCTTGAGGAAGTATGGAGTAAGGGAGAACAAGGTTATCTCCGATGATAGTTAAAAATAAATGATGTTACCATAATTTAAAAATGCAATTAGATTACTAACCATAGTTAAAATAAATAAAGTTAGTTAGGCTCGTGCTCGTGGACTCATAGACAAGGTAATGTCTTGAAAAACCCTCAATCTTTTGTCAACTTTCCTTGGTGGAAGGTTTCCAATATCTTTGCTTGCATCCAGCTTGAATGTTTCCTGACTTGAGCCCAAAGCAGCAGCAATAATAGCATCTTCAAAATCCTGGCTATCTGGCAGCACCCCTGCCCATCTATCCTCTGTTTTCTCTGGTGAAATTGACTGCTTTCTCATCTTATTTTCTGGTTCAGTGATTGTTCCCTGAGACTCTTTTCTCATTAACTGATCTGCATTTCCAGATCTTGTTCTTTTAAGACTTTCTGGAATCGGGGCACTTGAGGGCTCCTTCATAATCTTGGACGAATAAAATGGTGGAGCATCGATATTGAGTAGGTTCCCATATGAAATATTTGGCATCATACTCTTTTGCAGAGAAGGAACTGTCTGGTTTCTGATAATGTTTGTGGAATTGATGTTCTCATTAGAAAATTCATCTTGAGGCTGGCTTGACTTGATAGGTTTACTCAAAGTGCTAGTATTATGTTCCTTGCAAGGCTGAGGCTGCCAGATAGCAGAAGAGCCTAAGAAGGCATCAAACAGCTTGCTTTGTTCAATTCTATCACCACCCTTATTCATCATTTCAGACTCGAGGTCCCGGAGCATTTGCTGTGCTCTCTCATAGGCCTTGAGATGTGAATCTACACCTCTCGGCCCGTCTACCACTGCTGGTTTAACTCTCCTAAGTGTCTCTTTCGCCTCGCCAACCCTCCCTTGTTTCATCAAGCAAATACCCAAATTGCACATTTTGTTATTGTCTGGTGCAATCACTAATGCCCTACGATAAGCATCTTCGGCTTCAATGTAGTTATTTTGCTGCATCAGTGCCCATCCTAAATTCCCCTGGAAGATTGATAAATTATTGTCATTAAAATGATTTTCATCTTACTATATACCAAAACCAAAACCAATTAAGTACAAGTATCACAATTGTGTATGTATTTACCAGTAATCTAGTTGCTTCTTGCTCCACTGAAACCTGAAACTTCTTCCCCTGGGATCTCGCTGTTTTCGTGCGCTTTCCATTAAAGGCCAAACCTTGTTGTATCAAAAACAATTTGTGCCTCAACAAGACTATTTGGTCATCCAATCTTCCACATCTCTGCAAATATCACAAATTTTGCAGATCTTTAAAGGCCTAATAAACAAGAAAATTGAAAGCTTTTTGCAGTTACTTAAACAGTAATACGCTTCTCAGATTTGAAAATGTAGCAGACCTTATATAGATCTAACAGGATGTTGTCAAGAGCTTCCTGTGCTTGATCTGAACACCTACTTCTCAAAGATTTAACAGCTTCAATGGCTTCTTCAGCCCTATTTTGTTGCTTCATTACTATTGCCATATCTTTGAGAGCACTATCCACTCTATCTCCTGCGTTTATCGCTGCCCAAAACAATGGAATTGCCCTTTCCGGGTCCTTTTCAACCAACTGAAAGTATAAATGGAAAAACATCAGATCAGTTCATTCTAGAACCAACCAATCAGAACAACAAAACTTGTAAAATGATTTGGATTTTTCCTTTCCAAGATAATAAAAGACGCATCTAAACAGAAGCAGATCCAGGATTTAAACTTGATGGGCTTGAGTTCGGGATTATACCGATTTACTTGTTCAAAAACCAATCATATATATTTAGTACATTCGAATGAACCCAAAATGGTCAAGTTTGGGATTCTACCAATTTACTCATACGAAACCAATTCTTCGTACTTAGCGAATTATCAACGATTCCAATCCAAAGTGATTAATTTAGAATAAACCCATATCTTACATTCAGAAAAATTAAATGGGGTAGGAGCAAGAAGCTTACTTGAACATTTTTGGCTCTGACATAAGGGCTGTCCCCAACGGGGACTTTATGGGCAACGTGAAACGATTCGGAACGAGTTCTTGAAACTCCAAGGGGTTTGGCCGGAGAAGATGGAGCCGATTTTGTGGGCCTGAAACCTGGGGGTGCATTCCACATATCTTGCAACATCTTCGTAAATGAGAAATGCGAGCAGAAAGTTGACAAGAATATGTGGAATCTGAACAGAAAAAGAGGGGAGAGATGAGAGGTGCAAGCACAATTGTAGAACAAAAATAGAGAAGCAGAGTGACAAAGTGACCAAGGGTTTAATTTAGGGAGAGAGTTTGAAAATGTTACCGTTGGGTTACCGTTGCAGGCTTGCAGCGATATAGCCGTTATGTTGCTCTTTCTTTCTTTCTTGTTTTTTGGGTGAAGTTCAAAAATGTCCTTCTACTTTCATCTACTACTTCCTCCATTTCATTTCATTTTAGTTGGCTCTCTTGTTTCTCCATTTCATTTTAGTTTGCTCTCTTGTTTTAATGTAGTTTTCCAATTTATCAAATTAAGAAAACTTTATCATATTTTTTCAATACTATCTCTATCGTTAAATGACTACATAAACTGTATAATACTCAAATTTATATTTTCAAGGCATAGTTCATAAAACTTAGAGTAACTGGTAAAGTTGCTGACTTATTATGACTAGGAGGTCACGGGTTCAAGCCTTGAAAATAGCTCCTTGCAGAAATGTAAAGTGAGGCTACGTACAATAGATCCTTGTGGTCGGGCCCATCCCCGGACTCTGCGCATAGCGGGAGCTTAGTGCATCAGACTGCGCTTTTTCTTTTTTGATTAATAAAACTAATTTAGTAAAATAGACTCCTAAAAAAAAATAATCTTGAGGGGAGTACAATGTCAATAAGGGCAGACTGAAATGAAACGGATGGAGTACTTGTCTAATTTATGAAATCAAGAGAAATTTATTATCTTCTTCCAATATTACACCTATCATTTAATGACTATATAAAATATTAATAGTCAAATTTAAATTTTCAAAGTATTATTAATAAGTTACTTTTGCAGCATAAACCCCTAATAAATATTTTCTTAAGGGAGTGTCACGTCAATATAGACCAAGTAAATGGAAAGGAGGAGTATTAATTATCACAGGAATAGTTAGCTCGGGATAAATTATTCCACCATATATATGTGATAACTTATTCCATCAGTGTGGTATAAATGGTGAGATAAATAATTCTGGGACTAACTAACACCTCCAATCAAACGTAAAATAAAATAATTCTAAATTTTATGTCGAGATTATATACCTCACATCAGACTACTCCTAAGGTTAACAAAAATACTCCTATTTTAACACTTTTTCATTAGGACAAATTAAAATTAAAAATACTCCTACTTACGTACTTTTCCATTATGACAAATTAAAAGCTCACATGACTTTGACATTTGGATGAGGTGAATTTGTCCGATTTATATTACTTACAATAATGCGTTCTTTTCATTTTAGATTTTTATTCCTTTTCTTTTTCCTTTTCTCTGTCTTCTGGTGAAATTCCAGAAATAGATTTTTCTTTTTGTTTTCCTTCTATTTTTTTTCGGGTATAAAGAAAATATTAAGTAGGCGCATGAAATTTTTTAAAAAAAATTAGAGTTAGAGTTGTGTTTTGCTATATCTTTTTAAAATTTTTTGGAAAAACAAAAAGTGAAATAGTGAAATGAAAAAAAGTAAAAATAGATGATTGTTTTCACTTTTTCAATTTGATGGTCAAACATCATTTTTTGGAAAAAATAAAATAATTTTTTTTTAAACAAGTGAATATTTCTCATGGCCAAATATAGCCTAAGAAATAGTAAAAATATGACAGTGAAGCGGCATGTTGCTAGGGACGACTCCATACATGATCTAAAGTCAAAATTTTATAAAATATCATCGTAAATCTTAACTTTTTTAAGAATTAATTCATTTAAATATTTTTTTCATGTATAAATAAAAATAATTGATTTAAAAAAGTTAAGTTTAAAATGATATATAAACTCATCATACATGGGGAAAGGAGAAAAATGTTTGCGAATAAAAGAAAAAGAGTTTAAGTTTGGTGTATTATTAGTCTATTATTTATTTATACAATCAGGTAAATGTTACATGTTATGATAGGTTACCAAGTTTTTGATGTTTTTATTTTTTTTAAAAAAACAATTTCACACTGGTTTTTTCTCTTTCTTCCCATCAAACCTTCCATCTTCATCTCTTTCAAATTGTCAATTTGAATTTTATCTTCGTTTTTTCACTACGATAAGCTTATATGCTCCTCCAATCTTACAAGTCCTTTGTATTCGTGAAATACCTCTACCAAAATTTGAATGCATTATAAACATCTTTAATATTGAAATTTATTTTTTCATTGTTAAAATATTTGATACTAATAAAACTGATTTTATGATTGTATAGTAATTCTTTAGATGCTTATAAATAGAAAAAATATTATTTTTAAAAAACATATATATAGGGACTATAATTTACAATGTCAATTATAGAGTTAAAGAATTGTTATAGTTATGACCTTGAGAAAACTCTGATGAAAGAATCGAAATGGTAAATAAAGTTTGAGAAGGAAAAAGATTTGATTATATAGTATAACAAGAAAATAATTTTGGTCAGAGTACAAATAAGAATCAATTTTCCTTTAGTAGTACTAGTTTAGTGTACGCGCTTTGCACATGTGCATATATGTTAACGTTAACCAAGTGAATGACCCTTAAAATAATTTAGTTTAACTTCACAATATATAGCTATGCTTGTCTCTCGTTTTTCCATTTTTCTATTATTAAATATTCGTTGGTGACCAAATAACGCAAAGTGGTCCACATGAGTTAATCACATACTTCTTATCATTATTAAATTCTTTAGCTATGTTAAATTCCTTTTCCGACTCCCATTTAGCTTCTTCCTTCCCCACCTCCACTTCCTTTTCCTCTCTCTATATCAACTTCACCACAACTTTATTAATTAACCAACTTTAATGCAACATTGTAACCCCATCTTTCCCCTCTATATTTTCCCTTATAATTATCATCAAAAACCACATGAGTTTCTTGAAGCCTTGAACTACAGTTAATAGATTAAATTAATTTGATATTTTAAAATTAAAATTAAAATATTAAAATAGTATATGGAAAATATTATAATTTTTTCAAATCAACATGATAAAATATTGATTAAAATTTATATAGTTTGACTCTCAAAAATGAAATTGTGATAAGTATTTTGAAACGAAGGGAGAAATTACGAATAGTTGATGCTTCAATTTTCCATCTAAAAATATTTTCCGAAACAGAAATATACACTCTTTCTCTAACTATTGGTCCTCTACAATATATCATTGACTAACATGCATGCAGAGACTTAACTAGAAAATGCTAGATTACAATCTTATCTAGGAACAAAGTCTAGAATAAGAAAATTCAAAGCCATAAAATAATAAAAAGGTCAAGAAGAAAGCAAATAGAGAGAAAATCATTAATCTACACACCTCATAAAATTACTTTTGTTATATAATTATGTGTTATTGCTGGTCTAACGTATCACGGGAAACACGAACATTAAGGGACAACGTTTCTTTAATAATTTTTGCCATAGTTGTGGCAAAGAGAAATTAATAGAAATACTTCAGTATTATTCAACAAATCAAGCAAATAGATTTTTATAAAGTTTATGAAATTTTATGGACTTCCCATAAAATTCAATACCAAAAAAGTTTGATTTATTCCATTAAAAAACTTAAATTTCATATCTAAAGAATTATATGGCCTTAAGCAGAACACGTCCTTTTTGGTTGTTTAATAATGAACTTTAATGGAATTCCAATTCCAATTCGATGCTCATATATTACCTTAAATAGAACTATAAAAAAATGCTCAGATATTACCTTAAATAGAACTATAAAAAAAATTATATATAAGGTGAAATTCTAATTGATTTAGAATTGTTAAATATTATAATTTCTTTTTAAACTTAAATAAGGACTTTAATTAATTTCAAAGTCTTAATATTATAATAATAATAATTAAATAACTATTATTTGAGGAAAATAGTGAAAAGATAATTTTTTCTAGGGGTATTTGCATAAATAGTATAAATATGTAGTTTTATTTACCAATTATAGTACATGAGTTGAAAGTATAACTTTTTTTTACCAAAAATAGCAAAATACATATATATTACATTTTAAAACACAATTTTAATATAGTAACACATAAATTAACTTGAATAGCATTTAAATGTTTCAAATTTAATTATAATAGGTCTATAACATCATTAATAAGAGAAAAAAAACAACAAATTTAATATATTTTGAATTCAATATATTATACGTATTAAAGACGTATTTCAATATGCGTGGTGAATATACATAACTACAACATTTTAATACAACTGTATTATAAGTATTATACGTGAATTTCAAACATTCCGAATTCATTAAAATGTATAATATTGAATTCGAATTGTATTACAACGATCCTTTACGTTTAATACATTTTGAATTCAATATATTATACCTATTAAAGACGCATTTCAATATGCATGGTGAATATATATAACTAAAATATTTTTAATACAAATATATTATAAGTATTATACGTGAATTTCAAACATCCCGTTACAATTTAAATTAGTTTACATTGTTAGAAATGTTATTATCTTTGTTATGAAATAACAACAATCGAAATCATAAAAATGCATAATATTGAATTTGAATTGTATTACAACGATCCTATACGTTTAGCACAATTTTAATACATTTTGGATTCAATATATTATACGTATTAAATACGTATTACAATATACGTGGTGAATATATATAACTAAAACATTTTTAATACAAATGTATTACAAGTGTTATATGTGAATTTCAAACATTTCGTTACAATTTAAATTAATTTACGTTGTTAGAAATGTATTATATTTATTGTGAAATAACAACTATCGAAATCATAAAAAATGTATAATATTGAATTCGAATTGTATTGCACATCAAAAAAGTGCAAAATTTCTCCAAAATTTCAAAAATAATAACATCGAAAATCGCACAATTTTAATCCGTAAATTCTATAAAAAAAAACAACAAAAATAACGTTGACATTAGAACAAAAAATCAAATATATCCAAAAAAATCGCATAAAAATACACGAAAAAAAGTAGAAAGGGAAAAAATAATATCTCTGTGATTTTTGAAAATTCAAGATTTGTCGAAAAACATCAATAATAAAACAAAGTAAAAAAACGTTACATGCAGTTAAAGAAGAGAATGGAGAATGTACTTGAGGTTGAGAAGCAAAAGAGGAAAGTGAAGTGAAGAAGAAGTGAAGAAGAAAGGAATAAACAAAGAAAATGTGATATTAAAGAGAAAGCCGTTATTAAAGTCAAAGTTAAGCTAAAAGTCATAATTAAAGGCAAAGTTAAGCTAAGAGTCATAATTAAGTAAAAAATTTACTATTAATGGTAATATAAAGCCTTAAAAGTTATTAATTATGTAAAAAACTGTTTTTTCTATTGCGGAGTTTTTTAATGAAGTCAAAAAGTTCGAATTTTTTTTCTAAGGATCTTCACACTTTTAATATATTATAGATTATTGTCTACTCTTTAATAATTGGAGTTTTTTATTTAAGAAAAAGATAAATAATGTTACTTAAGAAAATTACTGTATTTACCTTTAAAATTACCTTATAGTATAAAATATTTTATACTCTTACAGTGTATAAAATTTAAACCCAAAGATGAAGAAAAAATAAAATCAACTAGGTGCGTATATGTAGTAATTAATTAAAGATAAAACCTAACTTAATTTACTTATTTGAATCACTCAAACTACAAAAAATGAAACTTTTTACTTATGATAATTAGAAATATTATATTGAGTTAAATATTATTTTTAAAGTTTTTTTAACATAAAAATTTATAATTTTCTTGTATAGTGACATAAGAATGCATTAAATCTTCTTTTCATGATATCAAGTTTTTTATTTCAATTTCTCAAGTTAACTAATTTTAATTTTCATCGAAAATCTTCTTATAGCTAGTAGAGAAATATTACTATATGTCTTAGAAAGTACATAATAATCTCTAATAATAATTCTCTCTAAAAATGCTCTCGGCGCACGTTAGTTAACGTATGCGGAGATCAGCAGCCATGGTTAGAGGGAGAGGACGCGGACGTGGAAGAGGACGGGGAAGACCACCAAAAACGGTAATTGCTACCTATGGTAGCTCTGTGGCTACTAGACCTAGAGGAGAAATGGAACCAGAATTGATTACCCCCCACCCCCCACCCCCCACCTGTAATTGATGCTCAAAACCTTGAAATGGGGACTACTAGTGATCGATCGGGGACAGCTGCTAAGAAACTTCAGCTAAGTGATACTCCACCAAGCTATAGGGTACAGGCTGATTTAGGGGCATCGGGAAGCAAACATCAACTAGATCTCAATGAGACAATAACTAATGCAAGCAATGGAACGGTACATTCAGATCTGGATGAAGAGGAGCGTAAGAGGAAAGGAAAAGGGAAAGCAGCTACTGACCCATGGGTTAATCTATTTGTGAAAAACAGATCTGCGGAAAATGGTATGTCCCTAAGCTACATCCCACCAGTTATGGTTGATGGACAACCAGTAATTGAATTGGATAAATTAGAGGTGGAAAGGGAGAACAATAAATGGAAATGTTCACTAATTGCCTATGTTATTGGTGCAAAACCTGGATATAATTCTATGGTGAGATATATTGCTCAAACCTGGAAGAATATTTCTCAACCAGAGATTTACATGCATGAGGAAGGCTATTTTATTATTAAATTCTCATCCCAAGATGACTTGCAGGAGGTTCTGTGTTTAGGACCTTACACTATCAACAACCGACCTATAATCCTCAAGCCATGGACTGTTCAATTCGATTTTAATGAGGAATACCCCACTGAGATTCCACTTTGGGTAAAATTCCCTAAGTTGCCTATGAACTGTTGGAGCTGTGATTCCCTTAGTAGGATTGCAAGCTCAGTAGGCGCACCGATGTATGCAGATGAGTGCACGACATAACAAACAAGGGTGTCCTTTGCTAGAATATTGATTGAGGTAAATATCACAAGAAACTTGCCTGATACTATTATCGTGAGAGCTCCAGATGGACAAACCTTTAAGCAGGTAGTAGCATACTACTGGACACCTACATATTGTCAACACTGCCAAACAATAGGTCACATTTGCCCTCCACCTCCAGAGCCCAGACCTAAGAAAGAAATGCCTAAGAAAATGGTGATGGCTTGGCAGTATAAAGGAATGGTTCAAATGCAGAATAAAGATCAAGAATTGAGTACAACAACTGCACAAGAGAAACTAGATCAAAATACCGTTCAGGATACAGTGCAACAACCAAAAGTGGATACTATTCATCAACTAGAAGTGCCTTCTGCTCAGTTAAAACAACTTATAGATAACCCAACATCCACTTTTCAGACAGTACCTGTGAAGAAAAGAGCAACAAACAACAATGAGCTTAACCCATTAAATTTCCCAGAATTACAGACTTTATCCTTCCGGAATAGATTTGCTAGTATACAGAGTGGCATATGTGAAATGAATTCGAGCCCTCCTGATAGGGGGAAAATCCATCGTTCTATATGACTTGGCTATTTTGGAATGTGAGCGGGGTCAATAAGAGATACAAACAAAAGGAGGTGAGGAATATTTTGAAGAATAAAAGTGTTAAATTAGTAGGTTTGGTAGAAACAAGAGTTAAAGCTCATAAAGCTTTAATAGCTAGTACCAACATAACTCCTAGATGGTTTTTTTTAAATAACTATGCTGCTACTATAAATGGAAGAATTTGGCTTCTATGGGACACCATCTGTTATGATATTACAACTATAAAGGCAGAAGACCAGCTGCTGCATTGCCAAGTTAGAACCATTGCTGATGGGGAAGTATGTTTGCTAACTGTTGTCTATGGATATAATACTGGTGAACTAAGGAAGAACTTATGGCAATCTTTGAGGACTATTGCTCAGGGTACACAAATACCTTGGATAATAAGAGGTGATTTCAATGCTATCCTTTACCACCAAGACAGAGTTGCTGGAACCCCTGTAGCTTACAGTGAGATTAAATATTTTACTGAATGCCTCCAAGATTGCTTATTACATGAGATGCCATGGAAAGGGGACTACTATACCTGGTCAAATATACAATCTGGGAGTACTAGAATATGGAGTAGACTTGATAGGACTCTGGGCAATGTTGAATGGATGCAGCGATGGGGGCATATTTCAATTGAATATGAAGTTCCATATGTATCAGATCATTCACCAATGTTCATGAGTCTCACTAAGGCAAAAAGGAATATTAAGGTGCCCTTCAGATTCTTTAACATTTGGGTGGACCACAAAGACTTTTATGGAATTGTGGAAACTAGATGGAAGCATACTGGTACACAGACTCCAGACCAGAATTTATGGTTTAAGCTCCGGGCTCTTAAGACAGATTTGAGGAAATTAAACAATGAAGAGTTTAAAGCTACGTCCCAAAAGATTGACAAAGCACGAGTTGATCTCATAACTATTCAAGCACAATTGCAACAGAATGACTCTATTGTCCTTCAAGATCAAGAGAGAATTGCAATCCAAACACTGGAGAAATGGTCACAAATTGAAGAATGCATTATGAAACAGAAATCAAGGGCTCAATGGATTAAATTGGGAGACTCTAATACCAAGTATTTCTCAGCAGTTGTTAAGGAAAGAACACAGAGGAAACTGATTACTGAACTAACTAGTTTGACAGGTATCAAACTAACTGATCCTCTAGCTATCAAAGAAGAGATTATCTCCTTTTACAAAGGCCTCATGGGCTCAAAGGCACAATCTTTACCTGCAATTAATAACTCTGTGATGAAGTAGGGACCTAGAATAACGCATGATCAGAAGTTGAAACTATGTGAAGATGTTACAGAAGCTGAAATTTGGACTTGCTTGAAGGCCATAGGAGATGACAAGGCTCCAGGTTTGGATGGGTACAATGTTGTGATCTTTAAAAAAACATGGCATATTATCAAGGAGGATGTCATTTCAGCAGTGAAGTATTTCTTTGAAACAGGTCTGATGTTTAAACCACTTAATTGTGCAGTTGTGACTCTGGTGCCGAAAATTCAAGCTCCTGTGACTATCAAAGATTTTCGACCAATAGCTTGTTGCTCTGTTGTGTATAAGTTGATTGCAAAAATTCTAGCAAATAGGCTACATGATATCATGCCAAGTCTCATTAATGAGGCACAATCTGGTTTTGTATCTGGGAGGAGAATTGGTGATAGTATCATTATGGCTCATGAGCTCATTAAGGGCTACAACAGGAAACAAATCTCTCCCAGATGTATGATTAAAGTTGACCTTCAAAAGGCATATGATTCTATAGAATGGGTGTTTTTACACCAAGTTATGGTTGCTCTTGGATTCCCTGATAAATTTACAAACTGGATTTTATCTTGTGTTCAGACAGTTTCCTATAGCATTATGATAAATGGTGAACCTTGTGAACCCTTTCCAGCTGCTAAAGGATTAAAACAAGGAGACCCTATGTCTCCCTTTTTATTTGCTTTGGCTATGGAGTATCTTAGTAGGACATTACAGAAGTTGAAAGAGAGTAGAGACTTCCAGTTCCATCCTAGATGTGCAAAACTAGGTATCATTCATCTATGTTTTGCCGATGATCTTTTGTTATTTGCTAAGGGTGATGTAGTGTCTGTTTCTGCCTTACATGAGGCCTTTCAGAAATTCTCCAACTCATCTGGCCTACAAGCTAATCTCGGTAAGAGTTCAATCTACTTTGGAGGGGTGAGACAGGTGCAGAAGGATCAGATTCTACATAATTTGGGCTACTCAGGTGGTGAACTGCCATTTAAATACCTTGGTGTGCCTCTTTCTACCAAGAAAATGTCCCTAATCCAGTGGAGTCCTTTGATTGACAAGATTGTTTCAAAAATATCTTCATGGACAGCTAAAAAACTGTCATATGCTGGCAGAATGCAACTTATTCAGGCTGTGATTTATGGTATGCAATCTTATTGGGCTCAACTCTTCTTAATACTAGCTAAATTCTTGAAAATAATTGAGGGTTACTGTAGGAGCTATTTATGGTCTTGGGTAAACACCATCTCAAAGAAGGCCTTGGTGGCTTGGGACAAAGTTTGTACCCCAAAGAGTGTTGGAGGCTATAATCTCATCAATATGGAGGTATGGAATAAAGCAGCTCTTACCAATCTCTATTGGGATGTAGTAGCAAAGAAAGATACCATGTGGATTAGGTGGATTCATGAATATTATGTCAAGGATGATCAGTTCAACCTGGTAAATGTTCCTCAACAAGTAACCTGGATGATTAGAAAGATTTTTGAACAGAGGAGCACTATACAGGCCATTCAAGGAGGTATCAAGAGTAACAAGAGCATCACTAGACAAATATATATCATTTGCTGGGAAGTAGAGCAAAGATAAGCTGGAAGGGGCTGATGTTCCACAACTATACACGACCTAAAGCTATCTTCACTACATGGTTGTGTATACAAGGCAGACTCTTCACTACTGATAGACTAATGAAATCGGGTATTGAGGTCGAACCCAAGTGTAGTTTGTGTAAACACGCAGATGAAACTCATGCCCATCTCTTTAGAGAATGCACAGTTTCAAAAGGTATCTGATCAAGACTTCTCAGATGGATGAAATTAACAGAACCTCTGCCTACAACATGGGAGCAACACTTATCGTGGATCATGCAGAACACCAAGGGGAAAAGGTCAAGAGCTCAACTACTTAAGATGATATATACAGAATTCATTCACTGTATTTGGGTAGAACGCAACAAACGAATCTTTGAAGCCAAGAGTAATTCTGAGGAACAATTAGCTAAGGAAGTGGTTTACATTTGTTGTATTAAAGCAACATCTAGATTACAAGACTTAGTTAGCAGCCTGATTTTCTAAAACTTTTCCCTTTTGAGGCAGTGTAATGTTGGAACTGGTTAGAAATAGTAGACTGTGTTATAGTCTACTATAGTTTTGTAATGCTTTACTTGGTGGTTAATGAAAATTTAGTTACCAAAAAAAAAAGTACATAATATTTGAAAAAATTCATTATTTCCTTATATAGTCATGACATTAGAAATGTAATAATTTTTTTTTTCATTTTTCAATTAAAGGATAATAATTTTTTAAAAATATTTTAGAACTTTGAATTAACTACTTTAAAACTTATTATTTACCAATAAGATTTTTTAGAGCAAGAACCAAGGTATTATATTGCAACAAATGATTAATACTTTATCAATTTAAAGGAAACTTTCCAACATTAGATAATAAAACACCGAGTCTTTCCATACAAATCTATATAAACTAAAACACATACAAGTTTTTTGGGGCCTAAAATAGATGTTTTAGTAGCCTTAAATTTTATTTTATTTTTAGTGTTTCTTGGGATGTCACTAGTATGTGGCAAAAAATTAAGTCTCCACACAGACATATGTGTGAATAAAATTCAATATAAATATAAATCCACGTACTAATTCTTTGTTTTCCTCATAATTTGATTCTCACACAAGCGTTAAATGAATTCACAACAAATAATGACTATTATGTCAATCAAACGGTCATTAATATAAAAATAACCACCAACATCAAAGATGGCGCGAACATAATCAATCAGTTCTAACGAAGAAATCTTTTATAAATTTGGAATTTATCAATGTTAACAGCGACAATAGTCGTTTGATTTTAACAAATCCTTTGTAACCCCACTTCTTTCCCCAGCTATTCTATTTATTTTCATTTTCTTAACCATATCCTACAATAAGCACAACATGAATTGGTGACTTTTCCCCTTCATCAGTGATTATCTTTCTTCCTTCAATTTCTTCATCATTGGGTCTCATGTAAATTCCCTGTCCAACGTTATCTTGAAAACTATGGTAAAAATCAATAGAAAGTGTCAAAGGTTGTTTGTATTTGCTCCTAGTCAGCTTATCAAGGTCTGATTTATTTTTTTTATGTCCATCTATACAATTATTTACATAAAAAAGTAATCTATTTTTTTTAGAATATGAAATTTATCATTATTATCGAAATAACAATTATAAACGATATCGTTTAACTTACTAGTCTTGTTTCTCATTATATTTTTACAAAGACTATCCTAATTTTAGAGACATTATTTTTTTCAGTAGTGTGCTTCAAGAAAAAAATATTTTTAAAATTTTCAAAATTGTAAAGCAAAAATTCCTCGTGCCTAGGATTTAACTCTTTCTCCTTTGAAAATAGTGTGCGCTCCATCTAATAGAAAACACACTGTAGATAAGGTTAACGAGAACTCACGACCAAACTGAGCCAAGATATAACTAAAGTGACACAAATAAGCCACTCTTTTAATATGATATCAAAATAGGCTTCACGCTATATTTTATGGCGTTTTATACAAAAAAATTGACGGAACCGTTAACTCCTAAACAGTTCAAAAAATTAATGTAAAACGCCGGAAAAAGTAGCACTTTACAAAACGCTACTTTTTCCGGCGTTTTATCTAAAAAATAATGTAAAACGCTGGAAAAAGTAGCACTTTACAAAATGCTACTTTTTCCGGCATTTTGTAAAAAGCCATTAATTATGGCATTTTGTAATCCACTTGCTATCTAAGAAGAATAATGTTGTCAGTTTTTTACGTTTTTTGTAAATTCAAACAAAGTGTTATTTTTTTTAACGTTTTATAGATTTTATCTATTTTTTAAAATTTTAAACAAAGTGTTACATTTTGTAACGTTTTGTGTTTTACAGTTTGACTATGGACATCATTCGGTAAAGGAGAACGTCGATGGCTAGTCTTACGCTCCGTCCTAACATAGACTTCAAGCACAGTTAGCTTGATTTGATCTATGAAGTCAGTTGGAGCGCTTAAAAAATCTCTCAATGAATCGTCATTGTTGATAATCCACTCCCCAAAATTTACTTGTCCTTGTGTTAAAAATGAGGTCGGATATTTCCGATTATAATCAATTTATAATTGGCACTATCCAAACCCATCCTTTTATAAAGTGAATCACATAATTTTTGAAATCGAAGATTAACTGAATACTTAACATTGTATTTCGGGAGACAATTATAATGTATGGTGTTTCCATCAAAAATAATTTTACCATCCCAAAAAAAAGAAACTCTAACTTTTTTTTCCGAAGACATCTTTCTAATTGTTGATGAAAATGATGAATATGGTGAAATTGAAAGTTTAACAACTTCTTATATAGTGATTGGAGAGCTTTAAATTAAGAAGAACAAAAATTATAACGTAATTATTTATTACGTTTTTATGAGATGTCACATCAAACTGTAAAACACAAAATGTTACAAAATGTAACACTTTGTTTAAAATTTTAAAAAATAGATAAAATCTATAAAACGTTAAAAAAAACAACACTTTGTTTGAATTTACAAAAAACATAAAAAACTGACAACATTATTCTTCTTGGATAGCAAGTGGATTACAAAATGCCATAATTAATGGCTTTTTACAAAATGCCGGAAAAAATAGCATTTTGTAAAGTGCTACTTTTTCCAGCGTTTTACATTATTTTTTAGATAAAACGCCGGAAAAAATAGCGTTTTGTAAAGTGCTACTTTTTTCGGCGTTTTACATTATTTTTTTGAACTGCTTAGGAGTTAACGGCTCCGTCAAATTTTTTGTATAAAACGCCATAAAATATAGCGTGAAGCCTATTTTGGTATCATATTAAAAGAGTGACTTATTTGTGTCACTTTAGTTATATCTTGGCTCAGTTTGATCGCGAGTTCGGTTAACGAGGTGGAAAAGTACTACTCCCTCATCCCAATTCATACAAACCTTTGATTTGACACTTTTTTTTTTCTTTTTTAAAAAAGACTTTTAAAGTTTGTAGTCTAATATTCATTTGTGTGACTATAAATCATTTCATCTTGTAAAAGGAAAATCTTAAAGTTAAATTGTTTCCTATTATAAAATATGACATTCTATTTCAGCCGAACTAAAAAAATATGCCACATAAATTGAGACAGATGGATTAATATTTTTTTTATATTTCACTTAAGTTTCCCTCTAATGAGCTAAAATACACTCATGCATTCATTTCCCCTTTTTGTTTGAAAAGACACAAGAATATTTTCCTTCTACGCTGTCGAAAGGTCGACTAGTGATCAAGAAATAATTGTCATAAAACACAGGTGAGACAGACATAACTTAAATGCAGACACTGAGAATAAAATGAACAAGATCGTCCTACATGCCTCAAAGAGAGTACATCAACTGTGATACAGAGAGCAAACTCAGCAACAACAACAAAAAAAGAGAATGTTGCAGTTTCTAAATCTAAGGACCTCGAAAACTGTCTGCTTTATCCAGTATCGAGGTACCTGAGCTCGAGGATTCTCCCATTACATCAGGAGAAGATGCTGGACGGGTTTCACGCTTCAAAGAAGTTGGCAATCCTGAAACTTCCTGAAAAAAATTTAAAAGGAGAAACAGTTCTTTAGGCTAAATTTACACAATTCCATGAATATCATTTTGAATTGTTTGCTCCATTTCTTGCATAGCATTACCAACCACCATAAGAATTGATTATTGCTATGATCCCTTGAGACAGAAATATCAGGTGCAGAGTGTAATCTTTCCTCTTCATAATGCAGTGACCTCACTATTTTAATCTTAAATGCAGGTATGTGTGCTCTGATGAAGCACCACAGAATATAAGATCATAAGAATCATTTCCTCTGAAGTTATATCATTTTCGGGGTTATAATAAGAAAAAAAGGTAAATGATTCAATTCAATCGTCACGGACACAATGCAATGCTTCACTCTCAGGGGTGGCCATTGAGTTGAGCTCTGTTTAGTTTAATATGGTATGTAGCAATAGCTGTTTCCAGTTAGTCCCTGGTCTTTTTATTTGGCAGAGTACAGTTTAAAATTTCACTGCGACATAATAAATGAAAAATTTGTTGGAAAGAACATTGACCTGTATTTTTTTAAGGTTTTATTCAGTTTCATTCTGAAACTGTAGCACAGGGCTTCCTACAGAGGTCTTTTTTTATTGTTAGGTTTCATGCAACGGTCCGCATTAAGAAAAAGATGGCAACTTACAGAAGAATACAAGTAGGAAAGCGAAGAGTAAGATAACATGGCTGAGATCCTCAAACTTAAGTAGTTATCACACAAGAACACTCATGAGATTGTTCCCATGTGACACTGATACAGCAAGAAAAAATCATTAATGCACCTTACCTTAATCAAATGCAGTCTCAAGTCACAAGGCCGAACTTGGTTACCAATACAGGCCATAACAAAATTTGAATATTGAAACAAGACATCTGCAGCAGCTTGCTTCTTTTCTTCAACCTGGAATTGTATATGAGAGTTAAAGCTAATAACATAAAATAGAAATTAATAAAAACAGCAAAGGAAACTCGTGCACATTGCATGGTAATCAAACTTTAACTTTCCAGCATTTGGTGGTCACTCTTAAAATAAGGAGAACATTTACAGTTCACTAAGGTCAGAGACTCAGAATCAGTGGCGGAGCCACCTTATGGCTAGGGGGTTCAAACCCCCTTCGGCGAAAAATTATACTATTTATACATGGTTAAAATTATATTTTATGTATATATAGTTGATGTTGAACCCCGTTCTGTTAGTTCGTGTGCTTTACTTATTTCGATTTTGAACCCCCTTATTAAAAATTCTGGCTCCGCCACTACTCAGAATAATATCTTATATACGTGTACATGTTTCTAACCATGCTTATATTCCTTCTTAGATGGGTTAACTCATTAATTTACGCACCAGTGGCGTTCCAAATACATGTATAAAAAAGACCAATGACAACAAATGCTTAAGAAAACGATAACCATCAAATCAATTCTAAGTAATTTTTTTTGATACAGTAAATAATTTGATTAATGTGAAAAAACTCCCATGTACAAGCAGAGAACCTGCACAGTAATATGGTTCTCTATGAATGTCACAAAATCTTCAGTGCTAACAAGAATTTAATGGTACAGCAAACACTAAGTAAGAATAACAGACTATTTCTGACAAGAAAAATATATGCCTATATCTCTATATTTCGCAGTCAAACACTTCCATCAATCCTCGGAGAGATGAAGAAAACTCTCTCCTTTAGTGGAGATTCTCACTTCAACATTAATAACAATCAAATTTTCCTATACAAAAATATTTCATGGCCGAAAAAGGTTCCCTCTTGATTATCATTTTTCGCTGATATTACCAGTTCCTTTCTCCGTTTCTTTAGCTAGCAGTTCAGAAAACTTAGTTAAAGTTTCAATCTGAGGAAAAAACTTCCTTTCTTCCGTTTCTGCTTTAAAGAAAGATTAAGGGTAGATTCTCCACCTCTTAAGCCTTCACTGATTGCAATCCTTGCAATTGCCTTTAAGGAGGTGATCTTTTGCCAGATAACACAAAGCTAGAATTTAGAAATCAATACTCACTACTTGCTAAAAAACACTAGGTGATTTCTCCATATTTGTCGTCTAAGCCTTGATATGCAGAATTACCCGGTACCTGTGCTGGTGGGAGGTACCTGGCGCCTGGCGGAATAGTAGAGGTGCGCCCAAGCTGGCCGTGACACCGCCATAATTAAACAAAGACTAAAATAAAACTACTTTCTTAAAAAGAGATGCAAGAAGAGGCTCCTTAATTACTCAAAGAATTGATTGATTACAGATTTGACCAATTGACACATCACTAAACAATGTTCTGAATTTCACCATTTGAATTGATTAACCAATATTGATATATTTGTTCTCTACCCAATTTTGATATTCAACTACTACTGAGGGCACAGGATTTCAAAATCCAAGGTTCAATATTCTTTCTTCCATCATTATAACTTATAAGTACTTTATGTTTGGTAATACCAGTTCCAATTGATCAAAGATACAAAATTTATTGTGATCTTGTATGGCATCACTTCTTCCACAACAAACATAAAATTGTTAGAATTGTTCAACTGCATCAGAGACAAGGAGTAAATTATTTACTAAAGACTTGAAAGAAAAACTTGAAAAGAGATAATAAGACGCTCCAATTAGGGTTACAAAGCAAAAGGATATAGATGAAACAGTTAACAGGAAAATGGCAGAAAGCTTGATACCTCGTAATCGTCCTTCATTTTCTCCCTCCTGCTTCTCCCCTAATTAACCTCAATTCTTCTATATACCCTGGATTGTCGCGTCCGTTTTTCCAACATATAAAATAATGCACCTCTATACCATCAAAGGCCTATTAGCTCAGTTGGTTAGAGCGTCGTGCTAATAACGCGAAGGTCGCAGGTTCGAGACCTGCATGGGCCAATTGTGTATTATCTATCTTTTTTTTTTCAATACACATCCTGTTTGTTATTTGGTACCATCTATTTTTTTTTCCCATTAAAGTATCCCAGGCTCGTCATCTTATTAACACACACTGTTTTCCTTCTTATTTGTCTCTGGGATGATAAAGTTGCTTGTCTTGTTTGCACACACATACACTCTCTTATGTCTCCTTTTTCACTTTTTTTAATCCGTTCAACAAAAAAACTTTTGGGCTTCCCATATTTTTTTTCCCTTTCTAGCACATTATTATCTGTTTTAAATTTTTTTTTTTTTTTCAAATAATAAAATTTGCGTGGTTTGTAACTTGGGAGATTGGGCTTGTAATTTGCACGTTAAGGAATGTTCAGAAATTAGAAGTTAATTTTCGCATATGCCGCAGCAGCAGAAGAAAAGACAGGAAATTAAAGTTGGAACAGCTTAAAAAAAACCCAGTATATTATTAAAGAAGTTTATTATAAACTTTTGTGTAAACTATAACAGATACAAAGTTAACTGTTCCAAGTGATATGGACATTTCCTGTACAAATTGCCATACTTTTGCTAGTCAAAAATCTGCTTAAGCTAACCATAAAAGGTTGGGGAAAAAATAGCAAACGTAACATTATCGATGCTTATTAAAACTTTTGCATAAGCTACAAAACAGATACAAAATTAGTGTTCAAGGTGCAGAAATTTCCTGTACAGATTGCAAAACTTTTGCTAATCAAAACTCTGCTTGAGCTCATGAGTTTACTGAGCTCCTACATTTTATTTCTTTCTTCCGTTGTTGTTTTCAGTCGCGAGAGATATGATGGTTAGGCTTTTCTTTTAGTCAAGGAGAGAATAGTGGAAACCATCAACTTGCTGTCTATGGGCTTGGTTAAATAAGCATCCATACCAACCTGTAAGCATTTTGCTTCATCTGATGACATTGCATGAGCTGTCAGAGCAACAACAGGAATGTGTGTTCCTGTCCCCATTTCCGATCTTCTAATTGCCTTTGTTGCTTCATAACCATCCATCTTTGGCATCTGTTAAGAAGCAATTATATTTTCAGAATGATCATGTGGTGAGAGTTACAATCAAACAAACAGCCATTTCTTATAAAACGTAATTTCATGCTCGACTTACTTGACAATCCATGAGGATCAAGTCATAAGGAAGGGGATAAGAGCCTTCAGCTTGGGAGGTAATTAAATTATCGTCTTCCTGAGGAGATTCATTTCTACATTCATCTGAATTAGACACGGGTTTCAGTGCATCCACTGCCTGCAGTCCATCTCCTACAACAACCACTTTAGCTCCCAATTTTTCCAGCATTATTGTAGCGACTCTTTGCAGCACTGGGGTATCCTCAGCAAGCAGTATACATAGACCTGCTAGAGATTTCTCTCCTGTTACCTTATCTGAGGAGGCATTAGTGACCTCTTTGGTGGAGGTGCTTGTTAAATTATTAAGTTCTCCGTCCCTCGTTTGTCCCAGATGATTCCTGTCAGAATCATTTTCTTCAAGATCTACGCTATTGAAGTCAATGAAGTAGTTGTTTAAAGTCCCATAATGTGAGAGAGAGGCTTTGACAAAATTTTCGTCCCTCTTTTTTTCTGAAAGGAATGCACTTGCACATTTATCATTTCCATTATCTGATTTGTCAGAATCATCTGAGCAGGCGATATCAGAGTGGTTAGGATCAATTTCAAGACATTCATGCAAATCTCCTCCTACTGTTGCATTGTCAAAAGACTGCAGCTCAGGAGTTTTTTCTTTTATAATAGCTTCCAAAATCTGAATCATTTTTCCCTTATATAGTGGTCTATTGACCATAAGTAGGTGTCTCCTTCTTCGGAGTTCCATCTTAATGGTACTTGATGTATCATGATAAAGAATCCATGCAAACTTTGCTTTGCCATGGTATTTATCAAGAAAATTTAACTGCTCCTTCCATATACTTGTGCTCAAGTCAAGGATGCCAATGTCAACAACTATGACAAAAGGTGATGAGGCACTAGGATCTTGAATACTCAAATCTTCAGGTTCTAAACATTCACAAGGCGTGTCTTGCAAATGGCTTTTGGATATAGAAATTCCCTGAAGAATTTGAGTGAGCTCATTCCAGTCAGATGCTCCGCAAGTATGCACCCCATTTCTCTCTAACCACTGGGACATTATTACTCTACCCATTCTGCCATTGAGTGCAAGCAACACCTGCATTCAAGTTCCATCGTGAACGTATTGCTCATACTTTCAAAAATTATAATCATTTTAATTCAAGGTACATGAGGGTGTTCCACAAGTTCAAAGTAATTTAGATATTCTTAATGAGGTCGGGGATTGTGAGGTCTAGTTGGGGATGGAATCATGATAAGATAATCAATGGAAATATCATATGATAAAGTGCTAAGAAAAGTACTTCGATGGGTGCTTGAGAAGGGATGACTGAATCCACAGAGAATGATACTAACTCACAGATGATAAAATGAGTGGAGTTAGCTAAGATGGGTTGGTCATCATCATCATCATCATACCCAGTGTATTCCCACCAGGTGGGGTAGGGGGGGGGGGTAAAGTGTACGCAGTCCATACCACTACCTCAGATGAAGTAGAGAGGCTGTTTTCGATAGACCCCCGACTCAGAACCGATAACAATAACAAACAAAAATCATAAAAACCAACAGCAAAAGGGGATAACACATCGCTAGATAATCGAAGAAGCAATACACTCACAGATCAACACTATAGCTAGTTATTCAAAATCACAAATATCACGAAAACAGCGCGAACAAAAATCTGCCTAAGAAACAACAGTCACAAACACAAGCAAACACTCTTCCCTGCTAAAATGGACACCTTCCTACCCACTAACCCTCTACCCTAATCCGCGTCCTCCACGTATTCCTAGAAATGCATCAAGGTGCAGCACTATCTAAAGTCACATAGAGTTCCTACATTCTTTTGCAATCAATGTGAGCTTAGCTAAGAACATACCTAATGATAAGGATCCATATGGGCTATACTAACCAGTGGAATTAAGAATTACTGAATTAGTTGTTGTCTACTTCAATTATCCAGCTTTCTCTAGGAGTCTTATTAGTATGGTTTATTAGTTTAGGGGTAACTATGACACATCGTGAAATTAGAAAACCCCTAATTTCGTTAAAATATAAATCAGCTAGTGTAGAATGGATTGACTCAAATAAAGTGGAACAGATATATATGATTCATATAGCTGATCCAACTACTTAGGGCTTGAGTTAGATGATAGACTAATTCATTATGGTTTTACTCTCAAGTCATGTCCAAGAATAGCAGCAGTCTGAAAACATGTAATACTCTACCATTCAAGTGAATCTGTGAGTTGAATGAATACATTTAGTCCAAGAAGTTTTACTTACCCTTATTTTATGTTCCTCAAAACTAAACTTGCAGTGCTGCCCAGCGACTTCTGCAGGACAGTTTAGTTGAAGGTATAGTTGCATCACTGTCCCTGGTCCATTTTTCTTTACAACTTTAATCTCTCCACCCATTTTGTTAACCTGTATATCATCCTATCACCATTAGAAACTGTCAAAGCAGTCAATATATCTTCACTTTTATGCTTAAAGCCTATTCCAAGGAGAAATTTCAAAAAATGAAGGACATTGTGGAATTTTGCTTAGAGAGTTATTGTCATGCAATCCTTTACCTTGTAAGGGCCTTAAGACCTCATCAAGTCTTAGAAAAGTATAAAGTTAAAACTTGAATACTTTTTCCAAGCCATATCCACATTGAAACATTTTTCTTGCTAATTCAAAATCTCAAATTCTTGAAATTTATTTATTTGAAACAGAAAAAAAAATTGAACTTACCAGAGTACGTACGATGCATAGTCCAAGGCCAGTCCCACCATGCCTGAGTATACACATAATCAAACAATGATATTTTTTTATTTCAGGTACTAACTAGCTTTAAGGTGTGCAGGAAGTAAATTCATTCATTTCATGCATGTATTCTGTTATTTAACTGACAAAGTTTACCCATAGATGACAATGATGTGAAAACTTCTTACAAGCGAGTCGTCGAAGGATCAGCTTGCTCGAAACTTTCAAATACAGATTCCCATTTACTTGGATCAATTCCTAGAGCAACAAAAAAGGCAAAATCCAGAGACAGAGATGAGAGTTAGTATGCCGTAGCAGAAAGTGGGAAAATAAGTTAAACTGGTGAACTTTATGGTTATTTTGGATTTGTGATCTTACCACAACCAGAGTCCTCAACTTCAAACCACAAGATCATTTTGTTATCTTTCTTGGAGAATTTTTTGCCCTGGCTTTCTTGTCGCTTCAACTTCACTTTAGCAGCAGACCAAGAGTCTTTCTGATTAAGTGAAAAATTTCCTCCACGAGCACTCCCACACCATCCCCGAAGAATGATGTAGCCCGCTGTAAGGTATTTCAAATTATAAAATCACCAAATGCACTTGTGTTGCTAGAATCTTCGTTTTATCAGAGTTTATATAGGGTCAGTAGAATCATTCCGTTTAATTCTTGCAAGGGCTTTACCAATTATGAGGACAAATCAAAGGACTTGAAAACGTACTTACTAAAAAGTTGAACTTACAGGTTGTAAACTTGAGAGAATTGCTAATTAGATTTGCGAAAATTTGAACTACTCTGGCAGAGTCCCCTTTAACTAATTTTGGCATATCATCTGCGGATAGAAATATGACAAAATAATATGCATTCAGAAAACAATGTGAAGAGTCTCAAATTCAACTCTTAATCATAATTCTTTTGAACTTTCAATAGTTGAAAAGAGAACAGTGGATGTACCAGAGAGATCTAGAACTGTCTCAACATTGTGATTAATGCACTGGACAGAAAACATATCAACAAGTCCTTCAAGTTCTCGGGCCAAGTCAAATTCAGTTTCTTCCAACACCAGTTTTCCAGATTCTACCTGATTAGAAAGTACAAGACAATGAATATAACTCTTCTCAGGTCTAATTAAAACCACTCTTTTGAATAATGAGCTTAAACCAGCTGCAATGTTAACCAAAAGAGTCCATTAAAATCTCTATTACTATAATATCTCCAAGGAACAGTAGGGTGACTTTAGTCAAGCAAAGAGTAAACTCTTTCCAATAGTATCATCAAAAGAGTTGTTATCAAAAGAGTTGTTAGTATGCTTCTACTAATCAACGTTCACAAATGTTTTGATTCCTTGGTTTGCTTTTGCATCTTACCTTGCTGAGATCCAAAATGTTGTTTAGAAGCCGAAGCAAGGCGGTTGAGCATTTACGAATCTGAGTAATAGTTTCATACTGTTCATTTGTAAGATAACCATCACTTATAAGAATGTCCAGCAAGCCAATAACTGCAGCCATAGGTGTTCGTAATTCATGACTGTGAAAAAACAAAGCATGAAGTAACTGTAGAAATGTACAACTTGAACATTTGAGAAACTAAAAATTTTAAACTGACAATGAATCTTTCACTGAGGTAAGGTCTATAGTAGAAGAGTGGAAGTTAGCTACTTAAATGTCTATATCAGAGTTAAAAGTAGAAAACAGTCCAAAAGAAAGGAAATCTAAACAAAAAGCTCAAGAAAAGTGTGCTTCATTGAACAAGCAGAAATGTTAACGCAACTTCTGCTCAACCTGAGGAGAGTAGAGTACTGAGTACGTGTTGGTTAATATTTCTCGGTGCACATGTTGAACCTTAATTTGGCACGTAAGATTCAGGTACATTATAATACCTATTCCAATCTTATTAAATTTGCATTTTGGTAATGGATATCCAATGTAAAGATCTGTGTTGCTCTCCTGGAGAATCCTTTAGCTACTGAAGTGGATCTGGTCTTATGGGGACAAAAAATGACTATGACGAAGAGGTTTATTTTTCTTTCCTTTACAGTATTACCTCTTCGTCACCACCACTGAACAACACAGTTACATAAATAAATCTAGATTTTGAGACTCTTGAAAAGCAAAAAAGCCCATATTTTCATGGAATTAGTCTTTGGTTTGATGCAATTAACCATATGTCTGGCAGAAACTATACCAGAAACAAAGGATTGACACTGCTGAAACATCTGATGGCTTTATTTCAGATAATTTATTTTCAGAACATGCCTTTACTTGCTAATATGAATGTGTAAACGTAAAACAATGTGAATATTTCTCTTTTGAAGAACTGCTGGAATTTAATTCATTTTTAATGCACTAACACCCCCAATGCAGGTACAAATAAATTAAACTAATAATAAAGGACTGATGAATATTCACCTCATGTTTGCCAGAAATTGGCTTTTGTAATTGCTCGATGCCTCTGCTTTCCTTCTTGCATCTAACTGGCTTATCAGCTCTGCTCTAAGTTTCATTTCCTTTGACACTCCATCTGTTAGTACGAAGATGCAGACACATCCAATGATTAGGATGCAAATTGATGCTGAGATCAGTATTACTAGAGTCTTGATAGCCCTCTCATCTACCTTTCCCATTATATATTTCCTTGGAATGATGATAACTCCTACCTGCAAAGTTTGCAGATCAGTAAGCACTGACGAATTAGCAGAACGAGCTTATTCAACCATGATACTGAACTGTGCTAAGCTAACAATTTACCATTGGAAGTCTCTTTAACTGCAGGAAAAATGAGTCAATATAATAGAGCTGGTTCCCAAGTTTAGCATTCTCTATGTGCACTTCTTGACTTGGGGGGAGCCTGTTTCCATATTCCTTCTGTAAGCACTCAGCTCCAGCTCGTATAACTGGATCTTCAGAATCAATAGCCATCATTAGCTTTGGTCCTTTCGTAGTATTCATCAAGAGAGGGCTATTTGTGGAAGTAGCAAGCAACCATCCTTCTTGAGAGGTTAAATAAATGTGACCACTATGGAATTCAACTATTTCTTTCATCAATTGACCTACACTATAAAGAGCTGTAGTAACTCCCACAACAGCAACTATGCTTTTGTTTGATGGATCCCAAACAGGCAGTGCTGCTGAAAGCAACGGTGAGTCTGTATACTTGCTAACAGCCACATGCCATGAAGCTGCACCATCTGGTACTTGTGATATACCAGCAATGTTGATCAACTCATCCGGTGGAATTATACTTCGCTTTCCATTTCTTTCTCCAGTTGAGGGATCTAAAGGTTCTCGGTACCAAATAGCTGAGATGTTGTTGCGTATAGTTTGGTCATTCCATCCTTGACGAGACGACAACAAATTTACATCATATGTACTGCTTATAGAATAATTGGCAAGATCAGAGTATATGTAGAATGTATTGTTACTCCTGTGATCTCTGTGGAAAGCCTGAACAAAACCATTTTTATAGTTGATGGTTAAAGAATTAAGAGCTTTCCGACTTGCAAAAAGTGCCCATGTTACATCCTTCATGGATTCGTAAAGCTGCTGAGGGGCAAACATTAAATTAATAAAAGATAATGAGAAGCTTGCCAAGAATAGTACCAAATTAAGTTGAACAAGAGGAGAAAGAAACAACCTCAATTTGTTGAGCTTGATCGACAGGGTTGCTATACTTTCTGATTACATACTCACACAGCTTAACCTGAGCAGTGGTTATTTCAACAGTAGAATTCAAAATGTTCCACATCCGTAATATTGGTCTCTGCAGAAGTTCATGACGTAGACCAAATGCGAGTGTGTTAAGTGACTTTGTTGTGTAAACTCTGGTAAAATGCCATGTTAATAAAGTTAGCATTCCAATCAAAATAGCTAGCATGACCTGCATATAACCAACCACAAAGAAAAAGGCCAAATCAACAATCTGAATAAATCTCTACATCATTTTAACTTAATCTAATAGCATCCAGCAACACTCGTACCGTCTCAAGATAAAAAAATCAAGATTCAACTTTCAACCCACTAACAGCTCAAGATGAGAAATAAACACAGGAAAATAATCAATTTACTTTGAATCAACAAAAATTGGGAAGCAAAACTAAAACAGCCAAAACTGATCGGTAAGGTAGCTAGTGACTAATGATATTTATTCCCAAAAAAAGGAAACCAATAAAATTTAGCTATGTTGTTCCTTAAAGCAAACAGGTTGCAGAGGAAATTGAGTTACCATGATAGCAAGGCGAACAACGAAAACACCACGATAGGATGACTGACAAATACTAGTGTCAAAAGGAAGTTCTTCATCGACTTCAACATCTTTATGCAAGTTTCTTTTGGAAAAATCAGTAAATCCAAGCATCTTACTTAGAAGTCTTTCGGACAATGATTCCTTCTTTGGTGTAACTGGAGGTGATGGAGATCCAATGCTTAGAGGAGTAGTAGTAGTAGTAGTAGTAGTTCCATAAGCTGCTTTATTATGTGCCATTAATATTCTTTGTTCAGCTGTAACAAAAGAATAAACGTAAGACTCGTACTTAGCAGTAACAAGTTGAAGAGGAATTTGGAAGGCTATAGACAGACAGGTAGTGTAAATGACAGAGACTTGAAGAAGGACCTGTCAGTGCTATTATATAAAAATACTGGGTGCAAATGAACCAATGTCAGCGTGACACTGAATAGTTGGAGTTCCTCATCCACATGCCAAAATTCTTTCCCATTCTATCTTAACCGTCTTTCATAGTTCATTCGCTGAAAATAGATGGTTCACGTACTTTTATTTTAGAAAATTAACACATAATTATTTTTAATCATAAATATGTAGATATATAGTGCAAAAGAAAAAGGTATTAAATAAAGAAGTAATAAATATAGATAATTTTATTAAATTTACTCTTTACTTAATTTTTTTCTCAAGGTACGTGTAAATAAAAAATATGACAAATAAAGTGCTCCGGATGGATGGAATACAATTATAGACTACATAATTCAATCATATTTTATTTTTTAACCCAACCACCCACCACACCACAAATGGCTAGATATTCACACTTGATTTTTACTCTTAATTAAATAATTTTAACTATACTAATTTAAAAGTTAAGTGAATACACAAATCATTTAACCATGGTTAAGTGATAATTGTTTGTGAAAAATACGTGTCATGCATTTATCAGTTTGATATAAATATTGGTTGTGGATAAGGTTTTATTTTAATCAAGCACGTTGTCTGTATCTGATTTGGGACTGGCTGACTAATTTAAATTTGCCCTGAGAAGTTTCACCTTGGAAATAAGCTTTCCTTACCAAAGACGACTTCATTCTTATTATAGTGTTCGAACTGTATCTCCGTGAGGAGTACTTACCACTCTATCATAAATACCAGAGAAATCGGACACCCTTTTTCTTTTTAAATAGTATGTGAGTTGTTCAGAATAACTTTATCAGTACAACAATACAAGCCAAATATATTGAAAGATTCCAAATGGATAGAGTACAATCTAAATTGGGCAGAAAGTGTATATAGAGTTACTGGTAAATCTTTCACTGAAAAAAAGAGACTTCTAAAATCTTAATTAGTACAACTTAAATAGGGTCAGAAATGACAAGTCAAATGTTTTCCAATCAATATACTATTTTGGAGTAGAAAGCTGGGCTAATATAGATTTTACAAGAAATCCTTAATCATTGAACTCACCACTTGAAACTTTTTTCTTTTTCTTTTGGTACTTTTATCATACGTAACTTCTGATTAATTGTACAAATGTGTCTTGAAAAAGAACAAGGTTTTGTAGCTGTTGCAAAATAAAGGGAAAAGTCATTCGAATCTCCAAGGTTGGCCCTAGGAATTGATAGTGTTTGGTTATTAAGGCTCTTTTTCTTCATTTTCTTTTCTTTTTTGGATATTTTTGTTGAAACTTACCATTGATAGATTGAGACCAGTGACAAGTGAGCAGTCAGCATCGAAACCTTGTACTGGCATTGGCTATGAAAAAATGTAGTTGTCTTAGACCTACAATTTATAAAATTAGAGGTCACAAGGTTTCCAAATGTAAGAGGGGACATGGACATTATCTCTTGTGGATCCTTATATGGACTACACTGCCTTGCTGTGTTGAACTGGAGTCCGTGTCTTTTGTGTTACACTCGTGCAACATCCCATTTGCCATTGCTCAATAATGTCACCCGATTTGAAATTGCCAAAGCTAGCCTAAGTTCAGTCAAAATTCGTCTTAACTTGGTTAGCTCGATTCTACTACTTTGAAAACATTTATCCAATAGGCTTCATCGTTAAATTTTTTTTTCTATCTCTCAATGTACGTGACATTTTTACCTTTTTAATCTGTCTAAAAAAGAATTGACATAATTTATAGTAACATTTTTTTCTTCTTTTATATGTAGTAACAATATATTGTTACACACATATTTAGGGTTTGTTTTAGTCTTTTAAACCACAAATTTCAAAAGTATTTCTTTTATTCTTAAATTATGGTCAAGTCAAATACCTTCACATAAATTTAAATACCTTCATATAAATTGGGATGAAGGTAATAATAGTTAATTTAAAACTTCATATAATACGTCAGTAAATTCAAATAAGGAAAAAACATAGTTATATGGGTGGAAGAAAATTCTAATGAGTCGACTCGGCTTGTCAAGCTCAGTTGTACTATAGAAACGCTCTGTTAGACTCAACTCAACTTGGTACTGTAACAAGCTCTATTGAATTTGGCTCAAACTTGACTTGATTAAATAATATCGTAAGTTAGATTGGGCTCCGTTCAACAGTACCCAAACTAATATCATATCATCTACGAGTAAATACAAGTAAACACTCTATAGTAAGGGCCGCACTTTTTTAAATATCTCGATACATTTGTCGTGAATCAACGTCACTATACTTTGTAGAAAAATTACACGATAATTTTGTTTTCTGAATAGAAAATTCATATGTTCAAAAACTTGGATAAAGGCAAGAGCGAAGCCACATGAATGCAAAAGGGTTCATCCGTACTTTCTTTGTATGCTTATTTCTATACATATTGAACTCGAAAAATTTGGACTTTGTCATTTCACAAAGGTACATTATTTTTAAAATAGTCTTAGGGGGTTATACATGGCGTCCAATCCTACACATCCACTCATTTAAGACCATATTTCTCCTAAATCAGAAAGGACCGTCCACCTTTTCTTTTTTTGCCAAGGACCCTCTACTTTGATGATACTAAAGTTTGCATTATTTAAACGCAGATTCCATATAAGAGAATTGAAAGAGATAGGTTCTCCAGAAATCAAAATTTTGAAGAACCCAAATATTCGAAGCAGACAAGCCATGGATTTGCAAGATTGCAAAATATGGATGACATAACACGTGTATTTTTTTGTGGAATTACACACAGCAAAAGGCAAAAAGGGTATTTTTGAATTTTAAAAGTGCTAAAGACCGCGTTTTTAATTTGCTCAATGCTGATAAAAGCTATTATATATAGGACTAATATATTGTAAACTATACTCTAATTTATCCCTATTAATGTGTGACCAACAATTATTTTTACACTCTATATTCTTTATTCATCATTAAATAAAATTGAGACATTCATATATTTAGAAATAATTTACTCCTTTGCTATTGCAGGTTCCACTACATAAAAAACAAGTAGTTTGGTAGTACTAAATTAATATTATAAGTACCTCTTTATGAATCAAAAGTTAATTATTTTTTAGGTTGTCCTATGACCTATCTCCGTTGGGGTGCAACTTCTTTTTGGCTATATAATAAATTAAATGGACAAAAAATAATAGTTTTAAAAAGAAGAAGGTAAAGCTCACGGAGCATATAGTGCCTGGATACGTGAACGCAGGAGCATTCCCAATCCAATTTGGTTCGGTATGCATCTCAAATATGTTATGAGATAGTAAATATTTATCTGTATCAAGTGTTTATATCAATTAATCAATTTAACTTATTATAATTAAATGAATTAATATAATTAATCCTGGTTAAGTGACAAAAATCCATAAACAAACATATAGCATGCTAAACCTATATACCTAGACGGCTAGACCCGATCAAGTATGTTAGCCTACAAACCAACATTACTATTACGTTATTTACAATTTATTATAGAAGTTGACATCTAGGGGTACTCTTTTGGCTTTCATGAAATGTCAAAGGTTCATGAAAATAGTCCAATTTTAAGACTTTTTCATAACCTAGTGGTCCGATTAGTGGGTGGTTAAATGATAATAATGGAAATGAAGTTCCTCAAATATCATAACAAGAGGTGGCTATAAATTAATAAAATACTCTTTTAGCTTTATACTTTATTTGAGGTAGTGGTATGGACTGCGTACACTTTACCCTCCCCAGACCCCACCTGGTGGAAATACACTGGGTATGATGTTGTTGTTGTACTCTTTTAGCTCTTTATTTTTTATTTTGGCTTTGATTAATTTTGTGCGTTTCATCCTCAAGAACAGTAATTCAGTTCGTGCATTTATCATCACTCCCAATTCCTATTGCTTTGATCACTTCCCTCTTAGTAATTAACATTCGCTAATAGTGATCTGATTTGTGGCTTTAATTCATTTGGTACATACATATCAGTTTCCACTTTCCAGCAAAATACACATATATATAGTGCTAGGTTGCATCATCGTCGACTGCACAGATTATTCACTTTTATATAGAACCAATTGGAATTTACAAAAGCTCTACTAATTTACCAAAGAGAGGAAAAAAGAGTAAAGGAAAAGCCATAACTATCCCCCCATCCTTTGACCAAAATCTCAATTACACACCTTTTCTTTGTAAAAGTTCTATTAACTCCTAAACTTTTTTAAAGTAGAATTAATTCCCCCTTGTGTAATGAGGTGGCAGAGAGTGTGTAACACACTCTCTTTGATAGAGTGAGAAGCCACTAACATTTTTCTTTTTGCCTTTTTTTTTTCTTCTCATTTATCATTTACTTATTGTTTTCTCTTCTCTCTTTCATTTTGCCATTGCCACACCATTCTCCTCCACCGGACCACCACCATTATTAATATCACCACCATTTCCAGCAATTATTACTGACTGTTTTTCATTAATTTATTTTTTTATCTAAAATTTTAAAAAATCATAATACAGGAAAGACACAATATACAACTCATTGAAAATTTGGCGACAATCACCATCTTCCTCTTCAACTCTGACGATTCTTAATTTTTTTTCTAATTTCATTTCCTTTCTCCTATCTATCAAATTTTTTAAAACAAAATTACTATGCAAGAGAAAAATAAAAGTCCAATTTAATAACGTGAAAAATCTAACAATTTAATTAATTAGCCCAAACAATTTAAAATTCCAATTTAATAATGTGAAAAATTTGACGATTTAATTAATTATCCCAAACAATTTAATTATTTAAATTTTATTGTAATTATTTATTAACAAATTTGCAGAAAGCTACCAGCTTTAGATTGTTTTGACGATTTTGTAATGTAATGCGTGAAGCCATTGTTAGTTTCAGTGCTTATGTATACCACCAGTATGGTGGGTGCTCATTGTAGGTATGGATGTTGCAAATTATATTTAAGCCATGTGGAAGAAATTCTGAAATTGTTAAGGGAGGAAGAATGATGAGCAATGATGGAAAAAAAGAAAAAGAAAAGAAGGGAAAAAGGAAGAAAAATACATGTGTCATATTTGGATAGGTGCGTGTGTATTTCACCGCTTACTTGAGATTTGATTGTAACATGAGGAATTAATTCCACTCTTTAGAAGTTCAGGGGGGGTAACAGGACTTTTGCAAAGGAAAGGTGTGTAGTTGAAACTTTGGTAATAGGATGAGAGGATACTTATGCCTTTTCCCAAAGAGTAAACGTGTGGCACTGTAGTCTTTTTCAAAAAAAAATTCCCATTTGAGTCAATTATTTAGTCAATGTTATGATCATTATGGGCAAACAGGGGAATTGAACGTGGGCATGGTGCATTGACCTACTTTACTAGATCTTGTAGTAGAATCAAGAATGACATTAAAATATTTAGCCATAAGCAACGAAACATCTCCCTTTGAGTCCCATTTCCAGTTTCCTGTAATATCTAAGGAGGTACGTATATTAGGATAATCAAGAAGCAAAGTGTGCGATACTTTTGATAGATCACAGTGTTATAATGTGTAATGTATTGGGGAGGGTGCAATTTTTAATAAGTGAATTTAAAATATAAAATTTAAAAGAATTCAACATTTATTAATATATATTAAATTATAATTTTCCAATAAAGAGAATTCGAATCAACCCCTTGTGTCCTTAAATCTGCCACTGACGGGATATAGCAAAGTCTTAAGATTTGAGAGATGTGAAAAGCATTAAGGAATTCAAAGTTATATAGTGGATCTTGAGATATATTTCCTACTACTTATTAACTTTTATACCTGTTTATTAATTGCACTTATACATATTATGTATAATTTGAATGAAGATATTGAGTTTTATTGAACTCGTGAATTCAGAATGGATCTGCCACGGAAGGACCGAAAGCAAGCTTCAAAACCGACAAAATAAAAGTTTGGCAAGAACGTCAATGTCAATTGCTTGACACTAAATTAATTGAGCATTTGATTCGCTACTTTAGTAGTTTGATAAAGCACTATAATTTCTTTTTGTGGCCATTGGGAATTTAGCAAGTAGTGGTATTAATAGAAAAAGGAGTGCGAAACTTTAAATTCCATGCATTTTACTACTGGTGAGTGAGTTGGTATCCGCATTATCTAGAGATCGAGAAAGAGAGAATAAATTAAGGACATGCCTAGAATAAATTAAGGAGAGTCCAAAGTATAAAGGGCCACAAATTGAAGTTAAAATTTTAAATAGGCCATTGAATGTTGAAATAAATCAAAACGGACATATCGTTCATATGTCCACGATTTGTTTTGATTTGCTTTTGTAAATCGGTTAGCTGTGAACGAGGTCCAATATTTTTTTTTATAGTCGACATCCTCATCTATATTCGAACGATAAACAATTTTAAAAGTGACAAAGTAATGGTCTTTTCAGGTGGCGGTAAAGGTGGTTCCTATAGTATTAACTATTCTGATGAGATATGTAATTTTTGTCCACTTTTGCAAATTCTTTTCCTTTTTTTTTTTGGGGGGGGGGGGGGGGGAGGGAGGGAACTGTAGACCTTACAAATTTTAATTATATTGTGTAAATAAAAAAATTATATTAAATAAGTAGGTATAGAAATATTTTATGTACATACATATTAAATTTTAAATAACCTTAGCAAAATTTCCTTTCCTTTATTCACTTTCATACTTTATTGTTAAAGCATATTACTTTCTCCATTTCAAAAAGAAGTGGTGTTTATATTTTTTTTATTATGTTTCAAAATAAGTGATTTTTCACATAATCAAGAAGACGTGAATGATGGTCTTTCAATCTTATCTTTATTTAAATAAAGAGGATTTTCATGTCAACAAATTACTTCCATCATTTATCCTTACATGTCCGTTATATTAAAATTGATGTTTATTTTGATTTGTTTAGTTTAGAAAATTAAAAAATAATCTATCACTTAATTCGTATTTTATCTTTTTATTAACTATAATTATTTCTCTTATTAATTAATTAATATTGCGACTAAATTCAGATTTGTTTTTAACAATTAAGGCACATGGGTGTGCTATAAATTGCTAGCTGCAATAGACTCAAGTGTCCACAGTCCCAACAAAACAAAAAAGAATTTGCAGAAGTGGAAAGAAATTACTTACGACTGATTTTTTATTTTTTTTAAAAATTTTTTTGGAGCTCGTTGGCATTTGGACGATCAGTCCCGATAAAAAAAAAAAGAGAGAGAGAGAGAGAGACGTCATTCACAGCTGGACGCTTTACAAAGCAAATTGTGGATATATGAACGATATGTCCGTTTTGATTTGTTTTAATATTTGGTGGCCTATTTGGAATTTCTGCTATAATTTGTGGCTCTTTATGCTTCAGACTCATATACATGCCTTTTCTCTTCGTATGCCCAATGGCCATCGCTAAGAGGTGTTTATCTCCACTTTCTATTACTTACCACTGTTTGGTACAATGGGAAGTTATTTATTTATTTTTGTCAGAAAAAGACAGATTTTTGGAGATATTTCTAGTGTTTGATGCAGATCGAGTTAAAAATATCTTAAAGATCAACGATAATTTCAGTGAATTGGATAGTGTTTCTGGAAAAAACTTTCAGAATATTATTGAAATAATGTTTGAGTGTTTGTTACGATTCAAAATTTGCGTTATATCATCATCAAGCTCAAAAGCATTGTATTATGCTAATTTGTGTTATATCTTATAAAGTTTTTTCACTTAGCTCTCTCATTCTAATTAATGTGGGATCACTTCAAGCTAAGTATCATGTGTTCCCCTGGAAGTCTACCAATTCTTATCTGTGACTTATGCTTATCGGCCCGCCTTCCATCATGGGCATCACATACACCCTTTGCTTATTGAAATAGTGATATATATTATGTTCAGAGTTAAAAAGGGGCTGTGAAGGAAAATGGTATCCGTCCATAAGGACAAGATGAAAAAAGTTTTCCCTAGTTTCTTTTCTGACAACCAAACACACACACAAATAAACAAAAAATATTTGTTATCATACCAAACATACCAATATTTTTGACAAGATAGAGAGTGGAGCCAATGACCAAATTTGCTGATCAAAGTTTTTGAGTCCTTTAATTTTACACGATTAACCGCACTGGCTTCCACAGTAGAAAATCAATAGTGCCATGTTTCCAACAACCCACACAACATTACATGGTTTTCGTCATATGGGACCCAAAAATACATGTTCCGAATGGCAATCAAACAACATGATTTAATCCATTAAATAACATCAAATGGGACACTATAGCAAATGCAATTTCATATTATATCTTCGTACCCACATGTCAAGTAAGTAGTTTCTAATGATAATACATAAAACGATGTTTACCTAACTGATGAGAAATATTTAAATTAAAGGAGAGTGATTTGTGACGTAATATCCAGACTCTCCAGTCTAAACCACGTATATTGTTATAGCCAGATAATTAAGCTAATAACCAATAGATGCTAAGGGACAAGTGTACTTGTGTTTATATATTCTTAGGTGCTGATCTTATTTTAATAAAAGGTAATCTTACTTTGAGCAAGATAGATAGCCACAAATCTTCAAAATCGCACTAAAGCTAATATTAATTAAATTGGAGATTAAACGCAGTAAAGTAATTTGAACATTATGTGATGGTGCAAAATATTTAAATGCTTAGTCCTAAGCCGGCCCCTGTATTGGATAACCATGGTGATCAATAAGAAATCAATCAAATAAGAACTTGTTAATATCAAGTTGCAGTTTTGCTTATACCACTAAATGAAATCAACACCAGACAATCTCAGAGTTGGGCATAGCAAATTAACGTGCAGCATAAAACTGGACAGCTAGAAATAATTAGAAAAAAACTTGTTCCATGGGAAGTCCACTTATTTGTAACCGTTCTTCTTTTAGGGTGTATTTGATATGATTTACGATAATTATTTTTCCCGATTTATTCAACGCTTGATTGTCTTCTAACAAGTGAAAGCAACCCATGTCCTTTGGCGTGCATAAGTCACTTCGCATACCCACTTGTTAATTCTTACTTAAATTTTACTGATGTTAATCCTTCTTATTCGCAGCTATCAACAAAAGACTACACAAGTGCCCTATCGCCCACATTCTTTTGCCATCATATAAATGTATCCTGCTTTCAGAACAATAATATTCCCACTGGCGATAAATCTGAACACCGCATACAGTAACAAAATTGTACAGAAAGGAATAAAATTAAAGCAGAAAGAATTCCCTGTTGGATTATCATAATTATATCCATGATTACAACTAAATATACAGTCAATTATGGATAACATGTGTGTCTTGTCAATGATTAAAGCTACACCTAAGCAAGAATTGTTTGCTGGTGCACATTTCCTCTTCCAACAAAATGCTAGAGGGTGAAAAAGTAGAAATCGAGGTGGTCTAGTGTGGAAATTTTGATCATCTATGAAGACTAAAGTCCTTATCATTTATATGTAATAACATGTACAAATATAAATGACATTGAAAACATTTTAAAAGGGCCTCAATACAAGGTCAGTACTTTGAGCTCTTGGCCTTCTCCATAGCAGCAGCTTTAGCGCTAGACTTAAGTTGGGTCGCTTTAGTGAAGGAACTTCTGGGGTTAAGAGCTTTTCTTATCTTAAACACAGTCCAGGCAGTCCCAACAGCATGCCCTGCTGCATCAAGCCCTTCGCTTGCCGCTTTTGCTGCCTCTTCCCCATACCTACAAAACCCAAATTCACTTCTAAGTTAATTTCAAAAGATTTAAGCAGAATGTCTTCATCTTATTGTATTGCCTAACTAACATGGTGTGCGTTCAATTAGTTGAGTCTGCCTTAATATACTTTAGTTAATTTTCACGAGATGACACATGACAAAGCAAGTTGAAATTTATTTCTATGGTAAGACTGGACTTCATAAATAAGGATATAGCCAGGAGAATTCATCAGACTGAGCTTTACTTATGCGAAACAAGTTCAGTTGTCACGGTGGATGATGTTGACATCACATTCTTTCCAGCTACTTCAACAGCGTCACATATTCTGCCTATAACAAATTAAGACAAATATTAGTCTCCTGTTGAAAGACAAATAATAAATGTTGACAATATACTGATTGTGATTCGCTCTTGTAAATGCAAATGCCAAATGCAGTGTGAAAAGCACTCAAAAATCATCTTTGGAGTCCCAGTGGCTGAATCACAATCAGGAATTACTTTTAGCATTTCCCCTGGACTCAGAAAATGGAAACAAATCCTCAAAGTAACTTGTTCTTCGACAGCCATTGTGCAGGACCAATCAACTTTTAATGCAGGAAAGATGAGTCGTTAAACAATAGAAGATGCTAATTCTTTTTGTCCTAAATCTGACTTTTAGAAGAAAAGATAACTAAATGGGTCACATATAGACATATAGACTCCAGAAGGCTACAAACTCAGTCAGAAAAAAGGGGGAAAAGATTGACTTACAAAATCCATCCAGAGTAGCAAGGACCATCTCTCCTGGCAGCATCTTGAAGAACTTTTTTCCTACTACGGAATTTACAACTGAACGAGTGAAGAATCCTGAAACCTGGAGAACTCCAGAAAGGACTCCAAGTGCTACTTTCTCAGTCATTTTTGTTACTCTCTTAACCCTGAAAAATACAGCGCAACTTGAGTAGAAAGTTCATTCTTCTCTTAGAATATTTACAGCTAGGCATTTGAGTATCCCTGATAATATATTTAATGTACATGCACACCAGTAACAGCTAGCTCAAAGGAAGAATTCATGTTTGAGATACTTCCATTTTCCATGTGGGGAAGCATGGCAGAAGGCTAGGTATTATGGCACTTAAATTGTGGATTTCTCTTGTATCATAAACTCTAACTAGCATCTGAAAGGGGCATCTTCTCACAAAACAGTGGTGATATTCTGGACTTGCATGGTTTAGGCATTTCCTATAGAATTAGAAAGCATCTTCTCAGTAGTAGACACTAGTTAATCACACCGAGGTGAACCAAATTATGTAGTAAGAGTAATGGACATTGGACAACAAGAAGATCCATTAATGTTTCACATTGAGAAACATTTCCAATCCATTTTAGCAAAATCGTTTTAACTGATATCGAAATTTTCATACTCACAGTTCATTAGGGATCATCTGCAATATCTCAAATACTAGACACTGCAAGCATTTGTACTAAAAGCTTTCCGGCTAGTGACAAAAAAATTTCCCCTCATTTACTCATTCAGTAACATATAACCATTTATCCCATTATGTTTGTTCAATAACTAGAAATAACATGTGAAAGAACCGTGGTGATTATGTGGTAATCAGCTTAACAATAACAACAAAGCATATATAATATAATTAAGGGTGAACATAATCTTCATGATATGAAGAAAGCAAATACCATCAATATTAAAAGGTCATTATACCTTTTAATCCTCTTCAATGTCTCGGGACTAATCTCGGCCTTCGTTCCTGTAACCATCCTTTGCTTTAAAACCTCATTTCCTTGCATCAATCGTTCTATTGACACATCTCCACACCACAAAATCCCCTTGATCAGCTGCCCTGATCCTTGAGCAACTAATTTTGCAGCTGATCCACTATATTCCTCCACATTGGGAGCTAACGTGGTCCAGTATTGAGCGCATCGCTCTTCTAACACCTCCTTCTTCTTCTCCGATTTCAAGTCATCTGGAGACAACTCCCTTGCCACTGCGCCTCCCATTGCCAATGCCGCCTTTTCCTCCACCTTCTGAACAGAAAAGATGCTGTAACTTTCCAAAATAGCATCCAGCTCCTTCAACAATGCCTCCTGACCCTTTGAAGCAATCGTCAAACCATAATTCAATGAATCATCCATCGGTACCTTATCCTTCTTTTTCTTTTTCTTTTTTTTACCCTTTTCTTTCTCATCATCATCACTAGAATCCGAATCATCCTCTTTCAAACCTTGAAATGAGAAGAAATAATGTGATTCGTCCAATTTCACCGCGGTCAGGTCTTTAGTTAACGGCCATTGTATGTCGTCCTCCACACGAGCAATGATAGCAACAGTATTCTTATCCTGCAGGAGACGAAACAGAGAAAAATTTCCGGAGGCTAGCTCAACAGAGTAATTTTTATCGATCAAGTGGATAAGGACACCAGGGATAACGAGAAGAGTTTCCTCACGGGACTCAGGAGGGGCAGATGGAGCAGAAGGGATTATTTTGTAATCGTCAGGGATGAGTACTTCTTCGGCGAGATCCTTTTTGTCTATGGTTGGATAAAGATTGGTACGAGAAGAAGAGGTTGATTGGAGATTTGGATCGTCGTGAATGACCCGTGGATATAATGGGGCTTTATGGAGATTAGGGTTCTGAGAAGCCATTGAAAAACTCACAAAATAAATATGTTGATGATGAGGAAACAGCAGCAGATGGTTTTTTTTTGTTTTTTTTAGGAGGAATACGAAGGAACATGGAGAGACACGTGGAAGAGGTTGTTTTCATGAATAACTGCTATAACTGTCAATCATAAATAAAAGAAAAATAAATCTTCTTTTTTTAAAAAAAGTTTTAACACTTCTTTTCTTTTACAAATCAGTGACAAAGAAATATATGCACATATCAAAAATATTATTAATAACTTAGAGTTATTATTTGGTTTTTACATATTACTTTTTTTTAAGTGTAGTATTTTTAGAAGACCTTAAGAATTTAACTTCACATAGTAATATTATTATTTATAAAAAGAAGCATTAATTTTAATTAATAAGATATTAGTCATGTGTTTGCAATGCATTACCTTAAATATTGTTGTAAAAATTTCATTTATTAATATGAAGATTTGAGTTGTTTAATTCAAAATTGTAAAATATTTTTGATGATGAAAATTAGATAGTTCTTCTTTCTTTTTTTATTTAAATTTTGTACCTTTTATTTTTTACAATCTTTAATATTATTTTAATTAAAATTAAAATCATAAAAGTTATATTATATTTTTCGTGGCCTCAAAATTTTGAGACAGTACCCATTTTGGGAAAATGAAGGTCCAAGATTGTGATATCATCTTTTATGGAAGAATCAGTAGGGCTGTAGGGGGAGGTGAAAGAAACATTCTCCTCCAATTATTTTCCAGAATATACATCAATACATTTTCTTTCTTTTGCATACATCATATTTATGAAGAAATTGAGTAAAAGTTATTGGGTAGAAAGAAATTTTGTTTTCAAAATTTAACAAGGAAAGTCCGTATCTCCATGGGACCAAGCTCGACTATAAGATTAGACATGTTCACTGGACCCCCTCTAATTGGTGTAGATTCACTGCCACTGTTATGTTCTGTTTTCCAACTCATCTTCTTCATCTCATTCTTGCTTTGATTCGCCGATAAGCTTGTTTCCTTAATTGCCTTTATCTGTGAATACAACACAAAAATTTGTAACTTTAGAAAAGTTATGTGCAAACTCTCTAACAAGATGAGCAAAGACTGTCCAAGTTAGTATGTGAACATATCAGGTAACAGGAAAGTGGAACAAACATACCCTTTTTCCAGCAAACATCTCCTTCAGTTGGACTTCAGTTTTCGTCGAATAATCAGCGTCTTCATCGGCCTATCCACATCCACAAAACATAAAAACCACAAGGGTTAGTAGTGTATCATTTAACAAGGTATAAACATAGGTCCAACCTATAATGGCTAAACTTTAGGCACGAGCTTAGGTCCAAACTATATGATGTGATGTGTCACACTCATAATTTTACATTTTCTGTTTCAGAATTCAAGTAAATGTAAGAAGTAAAAGATTTTTCTGAAGTGAAGTCATTGTTTCTTGGTGAAAGTAAGGTTGAAAAAAGCAAATGAGATGAGACTTTCATAAATTTCCAGTTCATCCACAATTTATATGCCATATCTATTCAAGAACAGCTTAGTTTATTTTTACCTCATATAGATGAGCCAAACGGAGAAGTACACCACCGTTCTCCAATTCCTGGAAGAGAAAAAACAGAAATGACTTCACTAATTCATCAAAGGAAAGGGATCCCTCTAATCACTGTATGATCTATACATAACCTGGAGAGTAATCAGTGCAACATTAGGAGGTAAACTATAATTGGGATTCATGATGGTCGCTTTAGTTATATGCGAAGCTTTCCATTCTTTCTGATTCTGCAAGATCAAGTAGTACAATTTCCCGATATCAAGCAGTAATATTGATCATTTAAAATAAAGGACTATCATAAGGTGTGGAGGGCCTGCCGAATTTGGTCCTGGTCCTTTTCCTGATATGTTGAAATTACCTCATGTCTAAAAGCTAAAACAAGTGGTGAATAAATTTCTTGTCCAGTTGTTCTGCGCCAACGCGAACCATCACCATTTTTATGAATTCCCAGATAGTAATTCCCTCGAACCTGGCCAAGCGATATGAGAACAGAGCAGTTCAAGAAGCGTTCAAGTCAGAGATTGCTACATTAAATATTTCTGAAGGACATTTCCCCTATTTAGCAGCTTAGGTACATTTAAGTCAACCGTGAGTTTTAAGAGTTTTAATGATTTAAAGTAGTATTGCATATTCAGCAACTTCCACTGCAGAGCCTATGACTGCTTTGGAATTCCATATCAAACATACCGTGAGTCCATCACAAGTAGACCCAACACAGACAGTCTCTTCAAGGTCTTCACCCACTCCTCTACCATCATCAAAGAGCAAGCGCCTGGTTAAAAGTAAAAGCCATTACCCATTGTAAGGCCAACAATTATATTAAGCAAAATATCTTCATAACAAATTATAAGAAAAAACTCCAGATGCTATTGAACCTATGTAACATGAGTTCTATTTCTCCATCTTTAATGCTGGCTCCACCTGTTGCACGATCCACCAAAACAGACAATTCTGATTTGTTATCTGTTATGTACATTCCAAGATTCACCTGTAAAATGAAAATGATTAAACAACTTCTGAGGGAAAAAAATGTAAACATACGTGAGAACTCTCAGTAGTCCAAAAGATATGCCACCAGCTTAATGTACAAATTATTATGAACAAATCTAAACCACACACCGACACACCGTATGGACAACTGAAAGAAGACTAATGTGTTGCATTCTGAAGTAAAATGCAACTGTTTAAATGACACATACAAATTATATACAAAAAAAAGAAACTGATTGAGAGCAAACCTAGGCCTTGTTTTCACAGTAAAAGGAACATCTGTTAACTCCAACATTATTTAAGCACATTCTGGGTAGACCTTTCTGGATGAAGATGATGATTATTCAATTTTTCAACCAAAAGAACAAAGATAGAGGCAACAGATTAGTTCAAACAGATACTCGAAGGGGAGCATTGAAGTAACTGGTAAAGTTGCCTCCATGTGACCAGGAGGTCATGGGTTCAAGCCGTGGAAATAGCCTCTAGCAGAAATGCAAGGTAAGGCTGCTTTACAATAGACCCTTGTGGTCCGACCCTTCCCCGAACCCCGCGTATTGTGGGAGCTTTAGTGCACCGGGCTGCCCTTTTACTGTGACTCGAGCACAATGGATCATTTCCAATCTCAACCTAATGTTAGTTACAGAATTGAGTTAACTAAATCCATCGTAATTGATAGTCAATGAAATTTCATGTAAGACTTCAGTGAACTTGATCACAAAATTGCAATTTCAATTCAAGAAAGTCTGTGTTGAGAAAGTAACTGGATAGTAGTTCCCTGCAACAGGTTGAGTAACGTTGAGGTCCCAATCAGCTCTGTGATCTCTAACCTGATAAACAAACAAATTATCACTCAAATTAACTTTAAATCAAACAGAAAATTTGGAATCAAGTGAATAAAAGATGAAGACAGTATTAAGCCTAAGAAGTAGGATTGAGATCCTGATTACCGTTTTCCTAGTTCATAAATTTGCCAACATAAAAATGTTTATAAGAACATTGTTGTCCATGCAACAAGTATATATCGAGCCCAATAGAACAGACAGAAAAGTTGGTCAGCTTGATAGCCAACATCTATTTCAGACTGAATAGATGGGGAATACAACTCCGCGACATTTGTTTCAAGATGTAGATAAATTCTGCAATGAATTAATGTGGATATTGATGATAGCTCTCCCAAATGCATGCATTTGAGGTCTGATACATGAAAGAAATGGAAATACTTGCTTTCAAAATATCATGGTATCTCGATACTCGGATAATGGTCGAATACCGACCTTAAAAAAAAAAAAAATCGTGTTAGTGTTACCTCTATTCAGTACACCCTTTAAAATATTTTGTAGAAGTTCACCACATTTAGCCATCAGTTCTCGATTACTGGTAAATTACGAAATAGAACTGTGAGAACTGATGATGGGAAATTTCATTATGGACCTCATTCTTTAACCAATGACCATGGTATGGTTTTATTTACTAGCAAATGGAGCCCTTGCATGAATAGGCAGATATGAGGATTTTATAATTTTGTTAAGAGCATTATTTTATAGTAAGTCTAGCGTATGCTGAAGTAACCTTAGCAAAGGTCGACATGGAGCTCAAGTATAATGTAATGAAAGCCGAAATGTAAAGACAGTAAACAGGATCTAAAAAGGGAGAAACAGTATATTGACAATAAATATGCCCGCGGAAAAAAGAGACTATATTAATGGAAAACACACGAAAAGAGTATTTTAGTGTCTCCTTAGGTTTTCTAGGGGTATTTGTACTTAAATGAAATGTCAAACTTACTCTTTTAAGAAAGTCCCTCCCATTAGAGTCAGTGTAGAACACTTTATCAGTGGCCATATTTGCTGTCATTTTGGTAATGACCTCTTTTCCAACACTGTCTTCTATCGGTATGGGACCAATCTTCAATTGAAGAGGTATGTCAGGCTTATAGACTACCCTTCAATGAGAAATGACACTGGACAGAGTTGACTTACAGTGAATTCGAGTTCAACGTGTTCCTTGTCTTTGTAAATCCTAATTACCTGAAACATTGACATACCAAGACATGTAGAACCCAATGCATACAGTTTATAACACAATAAATTGGAAAAGATCCAAATGCTATTATTGGTAATCAAGGAAACATGCACCACACCTGAGATATCCATGAGTTGAATTGCTGGTGAATTTCATCGACCAGGGGTCCACGTATAACCTTTATTGGGACCTGCTAGCAAAGAGGAAATTTAGTTTCTTCTATGAAGAAAACTAGATAGTGTGTGAGAGATGCTAATTAAAACTTCAGTAAATAAGAACTAGTAATTGATTTAGAGGAAGAGACAAAGAACAACTGCTCTAATCATTTTTAGTTGTTAAATAACAGGAACCAAAGGAAGAAAAGGCTACTCACTGATCTCGCAACTATGACGGGGTTTGGTTCATCGGGTCTGAAAATGTAGGCACCAGAATTCTGCAATGGGTAATACAATTAACATCCAAACTTACTCTGTCCCCTTTATTAATGCGCTCTAACATTTAATTATACCAACAAGAACATCAGCAAGTACCTGACCGAAGTTCGAACTTGAGCGATACCAAAGATAGCTTTGTTGTACAGGTACTTCAACCTAATAATAGTCTTTTGTTAGTTAGGAGGATGAAACGTCCCTCAACATAGAAAAGAGAAACAAAGATCAATCAGATAAAATACGGGATAATATGAATCATTTTATGTACAATTACAATCATCAAGCATGTTTGTCGCAGCTATTCTCTTGCACAGAAATAGGATGGAAGATCCGGGAGAGATAGGAGGCTGAGACTTTTGTGAAGAAAAAAGAATATAATGCATTAGATAGCATGTAATAGAGTATATCCTGTTGACAGTGACCGTTAGACCACTCCTAGGTAAATAACTAGTATGTTTTAAAAGTCTTAACTCAGCAAGAACAAAAATGGTAAAGACTGCTATCTGTTTCCCTCAGTAAGATCGTAACACAGACATAATGCATTCAATATGCTTCCATGTTGAGATTCTATCATAACTAAGAACTTACCCTGGTTTTAGAATTATATAGACGTTTAAGTTGACCGGTCTTTGAGGAAAAGGACGCCTTTAAGTTCCCTGGTCCAATTTCAACCGTCTCCTTCAGTGGAATGTCCATCTTAGCGACATAGCTAGCAGAGCTCCCTGAATAATTTCAGCAGACATTCAAAAAGATGAAGGATGGCGTTTTATCATTTTACCTTTTGAAAACAGGCAATGCCTTCTGATTTTTGAGTCATCTATGAGCACACTAGTGATGAAAAAGGCATGGAGAAGTAACATTTAGTATTACCCTTCTGCGATGCTTTAGAAATAAAATAAGTATTCCAGCCAAGAGGTGGCACAGACACTCGAAAGAAGAGCCAATATTTGGGAGCTCGTTTGGGTGATATTCCTAGATACGCCTTAACATAAAACTTTCTCAAGTTGCTGGTAATATTGTCCGACTCTATAAATTGTGCCTCAACCAGATTTCCCATGGAATCTTTTACAATAAGATTAGCATTGTTGACCTGTTAAAGGAAATACGATTAGATACCCATCAACAGTGAATAAGCCATTTCAAAAAAGCTTAAGAGAAAGAAAAAAGGATTAGGAAAATAGATCAGTTATATAATTTTTCTGAATTATATATATAGGACTGAAATATAAAATGAAATTAGCCGGCGTTATGGACAACACTGTTTATTGCTGGGTGTCCTTGCACCAGAATTCAAATAATGCCGCAGCTTTCTTCCTTTTTTACTTTCATTTTGTGGTTTTTGAGTGCTTAAGTAGTCCCCTCACTTAATCCAGGTCATACTTCTTCGAAAGTTATGATGGCCATTATGGACCGAGAGTAGTTCCATAGGTCTAACTTAACAAACAATCATTGTTTTGATTTCCTAGTCATTCTTATTGACAGACAAACAATCATTGTTTTGATTTCCAACTCATTCTTGACATACCCTTTCTATAATTTCTGATTGATCAAAATCAGCATGGACATGCATTATATCTAATTACACAGTCATCAAATGAAGATAACTTCTCAATATGTAATTCTTCCTTCACTAATCAGAATGTTTAGTGAGTTTCAAATGGTTATTCAGCAGCTACAATGATTGGAAGTTAGTAGTAAACATACTGATAAAGCTACAATGCAGGAAAATTTGATTACTTGAAGTGGACATGGTTTAGGATAATTCCATTTCAAAACAAATATATGGAATAGGGAACCTTATAAAGGATGATTGGATATAGGGTCATCATACTGCAGTCAGAGATATATCGCGAATAAACGCAGCATTCAGTTTCTAACCAGCAATGGAATTAAAGAAGAAGCCGAATTCATATACAACTACCTATATTCAGGTCCTACTAATCATAAAATGAACAAAGGAAAAAAAAAAGCAGAAAAGATTATTCATTTACCGGGATCTTGATGATATCAGTTCGATTCCATCCAAGAGGATTGTATGCCACAACAACCTGAAAGTGGGATTGTTGGTTAAAAAACATTTTTGCCAGCCAATTCAGAAGGTATGAAGAATGTTGATGAAAGGCAAATTTACCAAATTCTTCCCCCCAGTGATATCTTCTTCAGTTGGTGGACAGTAACTTATATTGAGCAGTTGACACTGTTCACCACATGAAAAAAAGGGAAAAGGACATGTCAAATAACTTATAGTTATTTAAGACTTCTCGCCTAATTTCCTACTTCCCTCAACCTCATTTCTTCAGAGATACTAAGGTACAGGATATCCACACAGAAAACATGTCACTTGGAAAGAAAAAACTATACAAACAGAAACTTCTGAAACTCCAGTACTGAGTTCTATCTACTTGTGAATGTTCTAAAATTTTAACGATCTTATTAACAAGTAGTTTATAAACTTTATTTTTAAGCTTCTAGAACTGAAGGGAGACCCAAGTAACCAAAATTCACCTGGTTGAATAATGATGAAGTGGTAGAACATGGACCTGATGTGGAATTAACCAGGCATGACAAAGCAGAATTCACCACAGCTTCTGACTGAAAATCAGGCATTTGAAAAGAACTATAAACATAAGATCACTCTAAAAAAAAGCGTGAACATTAAGGTTCAGGCAGAAGAGATCAAGTTCAAATTAAGAATAGGAGCTCACTTCAGAAGCTCCAATAGCCAAGCGTTTTGCATAGTCATCAGTTGTATGTTGTTTAGCAGTACCAGTCACAGCATCATGGTGTTGTGTAACTCCCAGAGCATCACCCAAGCTAAACGTGTTGAAGCCTTTTGATTTCCTCCCAGCTAAGAACTCAAGCTGGCGAGCAGCCTGACAAAGGAAAATCCAAGGGTTAAATATGATGTCTTCAACCTATATTCTCACTATTGAACCCTTTATACTTTTGCAAATGTAGATTCAAATTTTAATATTTGATGAAATTTTAGTAATTTTCGCATAAATATCTATGTTCCGTGTGCAAAATGTTGGGTTTTGACGTTGATGTTGTAATATGGAATCATGGAACCAGAACAAAGAAGCTAAGTGGGCTCACCAGATAATATCCACTTAGCATACGAATATATCGCTTTAAACCTGGTCGACTGGTAAAGAAACCAGTCCAATAAGCATTTTCACCATCTGCATATCTGAAATTAGTTAGAGATGTTAGATGAACTCAATAAAATATTCAAGATAAACCAGAAGGTAGAGAAATATCAAGCAAGTGCTCACGGAAAGTAATCATCAGTTTTTAGAGGCCAGGATTCATTGGTTGCATGTTTTGCATCTACATAAATTGATGGAGTAGAGTACAATGCATTCACTCGACCATCCTGTCAAAAAAAAAAAAAGAAAGAAAAGGAAGCAAGTGAGTCTCTATGATTTTGCAAATATTTGAACTGTAAAAACATCAGCATCTATGATAAGTAAAGAAACTCACATCTGGTTGCTAGGGGAGGCAGAATTAGAATCTAATATTACCTGACTATAACATTGGATAATTTGCTTACTTGACATATTGAAGCAACCACTCATACAGTTGAAGAAACATGTTCAAGATTTTTGTCAACAATTTCACTCTCTAAGTTTTCTGTAGAGCCTGAAGTATTTACCTTGTTGACATAGTGAATTAATTTATCCATTTCCTTGAACCAAGATTCAGCATATTGGTATTGGAAGTCGTCTCCCATGGTCCACATGATGTGATTCGTACGTGTCACGTTTGCCTGCACATCACAACATCCAGCTTTTCATTGATTGTATGTACATGTAGATCTATTTCCTTGCCACTAATTATAGTTCTATGATAATTAATGATTATGAGTAACTGGAAAAAAAAAAAATGTAGTCAGGGTGTACTTGGGTGATTGTAGCATTGATGAAGTCATTAACCCGTCTGTCAACATTGATGTCAAAGATAAGAGGATCATCCTGCAATTCATATCCCAAATGTAAGAAATTAGTTCTCCCTTGATATACTAAAATAAACCATAGACTTATTTTTGCTTTCTGACAGAACCTGGACTGGAACAAAATCATCATTCACTTCGAAATGGAAGCCATTTGGTGGACTATAATGTACAGGAAATGCATTGGTAAATATCTGCAAAGTACCCACAAATGGTGTTAACCACAATTGAGCAATGACATAAAATAAATTAACAAAGCTTAAGAATGCTCCATCTACCTGGGAGGAAGAACCAAATGTTCTCGAACCACGCCATATAACCTCAAGAGCTTTATCCTCCTTACGTTTTGCTCTGTCTTGATAATCAATGCGTGCAAAATGAACAGAATCAAATCCTACCTGTGAAAGTTACCAGGGAGAAACAAAAGAAGGATCAATATTTAGAGTTAGAAACTAAGAATAGGATGATAAACTTCAAATAATTCATTTCTGTAAGAATTTAAGTTATAAACACTGACATTACTAAAGGCTGATAACACTATCAGTAGTCTAGTTTAACATGTGACAGCAATTTAGTTGCCATTTTTATCAAGTAACCAATTGATGATTATAATACAGATTTAAATTCAATTAACTTAGTAAGTGATCTAATTGTGCAAATATTGTCAGTGCGTAGAAATTAAACTCTACGCTACAACATATGTACGCTCTCAGCAATACTGAGAAGCTTAAATACCTCTGCCCCAAGAAGATAAGCTTGCACAGCGGAGTGCCCAAATGGATCGATCTGCCATCCTGCACGAGGAGTGATATTGAATTCATTCTTTATCAGTTGATGGCCTAGTGTTGTCTGATCAATCATATCTATGTAATGGCAAGTCGCTTCATCGTGCATACACCAACCACCATTCCTGTTCCAGAATTCTCTTTTTCATCAAAAATTACCAAGAAGTATAAAAGAAGTTAAAAGTTCCTTGCAAATTGGCTAACATACACGAATTCCAGCTGACCAGAAGCTACAAGATTTCTCACTTCTTCTTGAATTTCTGGGCTTTGCCTTATCCACCACCGATGAAAAAATGCCTACAGAAGGATCAACAGAAACATGCCTAATAAATTGTGCATCTTTTGTTGCTTACAACAATGACAACAACTACGCCTCGATACCAAATAAGTTGTTTATGCACACAAAATTAAGAAAACATAGTCTGATATCAATCAAGAAATGAAAATAAGAAAAACAGTGTTACCATTTCAGCAAAGACAAATTTCCTATTCCGGTCACGATGTAACGACATAACAACTGAGTCCAGCACATTTTCAACACAGGCACCCTGCAATGCATCAATCATATTTATTAGCAGCTAACACATAAACAGACATAATTTCCAATTTAAAAATAAAATGTATCATGTATATATGACCTGAATGCTATTATTTGATCCAACATAGTACTGATCAATGGTCTTTAACCAGCCAACATCATCGTGTGAATGAGGAACCAAATGAACATTCAATTTGCCTTCAACAATGCCACTCCCAGTATTGTACTTTGGGAAACCATTTACACCAATTGCCTCATAAGCACAAACACTAGAGAAAATGAACAGAAAAACTAAAGCTGGAGTAACAAAAGTTCCCATTTTCAAACCCAAATATGGTTTCTATTAGAACTATGATAAACCAGTTTACTTTTATATGTAGATTATATTGTTAAAATTTACTTTGCTTCTGCTTTAGGATGTACATTAATGGTAGAATATTTACTTTTCTTCCAATACTAGATTATACTTAATTCAATAATATTTGGTAGAATATTTACTTGTCCTCCAATACTAGATTATTATTAATTGCATCATATTTTGTAGAATATTTACCTTTCTTCTAATACTAGATTATAGTTAATTGCATACTATTTAATTTCTTTTAATTTAATACTCATAAGGAAAATAACATATATATTTTTATTTTATTCTCAATAGTGACTTATAAATAGTGATGTTTGAAAGAGCATGGTCGGCTCTATGACTAGGCCAATAACGCATATACCTTATTGGGGGGCCCAAATTTTACCAAGAATATTAATTAGCACCTTTAGTTTTGATATAAGTATTAAAAAAAAAAAAAAAGACAAGTCAACAAACTAAAATTATTACAAATACATTAATTTTCTTTTACTTTAGATGTATAACCCAGACACATGTTTAAAAATAATATATATATGAATTTAAATTTTCTTATTAATTGACACGGAGTGCAGGTGCGACGGCACAAGATGCACGTGTGACACATGAGATGCACGTGAGACGCAAGTAGAAGCTAATTTTATTGAATATACTTGATATCACTTATTAAAATTTGACTTTAGGCCACTAATTCCATTGAACCGCCCCTCATTTTCTTACCTCTCTAGAGTTATCATTCATTTTCTTATTAAGAGTTAAACTACTATAAGAGTATTTTATTGATCTCAACGGATTTGTGAGTTCATTGAAAAAAAAAAACTTTCAATTACTTTTAATCCATACCTTTTTTTCACCCCAATTTAACCTACGTTTTTATTTTAATGCATGGATTCTAATATCAATTTTTCAGTCATACTTATTTTTGAAGTATGAGTTATTTTCAAACAAATATCAATTTTTAACCAATACATATTTTAAACTCATACATATCTTGAACCATGACAAACATGATTTGGTCAGCCGTGATAAAGTTAGATGACAATTTTACAAGACTTTCAAGACGAAGTAGAAGAATCAAGTGTTCAGAGTCAGATGGATACACATCAACTTGAATTTGAGGATTAATGTTAACATTTGTTTTTCTCGTACTTTATGATCTACACTAATGATACAATGTTTACTTTCTTTTTTAATTGAAGTAATATTTTAAAATATTTATTTTTCTTTCATATCTAGATTTTACAGTAATTTCAGAATATTTGATTTCCTTTTAGTTTAAAGAAAATAACATATTTTTCTTATCTTATCCTCGATAGTTTCTTATAAATATTAAATAGATAATAGTGATATAGGATTAGTCATCTGACAAAACTGCATTGGTTTCTCCCATGGACGTCCTGTCACATTAGGAGGGAGGGATATTGGAATTCACGTGCTAGAACAAGTATGAATGTTTTATTAATAATTCCTGTCTGATTTTTGTCTAATTCCCAAAAGATAATTTAAAATAGAATGATGAATATATAGGTCGAGTACTAATTGGTGGCGTAAATAAATAGGTACGAATGAAGTTCAACACTAGGGACAACAGCACGTAAAATAATTAATAATGAATGGAAAAAAACAATTATGTCAAACAAGAATATCTTTTAACAAAAAATGGTTTACTTTACCCTTTGATACTAGGAAAATATTCTATTGTACATTTGTTCACCTCAACTTGTATCCTCATAATGTATTGCATAGGTAATTTAACTACAATATCTGTTATAATATTTATTTAAATTTTTTTATATTGTATTATTAAAGTCATTATTATTACTAACAACAAAAAAATTATAAATAATGACCAATTTGGTGTGGTACTATCATGCTATTTCTCTTATTTATTTTTGTCGTTACTATTTTAGACAGAGTTGTAAATATCGTTAAGTGGTCCTGTAATAAATAATACATTTGCTATTTCATAACCAACAGTATTGTAGAAAGTTTGGATCCTGGTCATATGCCATGAAATATCTAATATTGTTATCTGACTTTTGAGGAAAAAGCTAAAGAACTTGAGCGAATATTGAAAAAGACCACACTTTTTAATGGACCAATTATTTATAAATGAGGAAAACAAGTAACGGCGTTGCTCAAATGCAAAAGAAAACAAGATCAAGTAGTTACAAATTGCGCAATCAATCAAAGATACATATTGAAAAGAGTAAAAGAAGGAAACGAGATCATTTAGTAGTTACACCGTTATACAACCAATATTGGAAAAAGAGAGAATGAGCTCGTTGTCATCTTATATGTTGATCATCACCTCATGATCAACTAGCTTTTGAGATTGATTTAATCTCAAAATTTATATATTTTTAATATGATTCTAGAGTCAAGACTTATTCCTATTATTTGTTGGATCCCATCTTATATTGTCCGCTCTCAAAATAGTATATTTTATGCACACCATATGCCTTGTCGTAGACGCTTAGGAGGTATTATCCACATAGGTTCATGGGGGTAATGGACGATTATTACCTTCTTATATAATCTCCAACAATCCTTGTCTCATCACAATTAACCTTTGAGGCTTAATTACGCGCAACATCCATTCTTTACAGCGAAGGGACCAGGAGGCCACATGGTCCTTTTGCACAAGCCATAGTGATACAGACCTCTACCTTATCATTGTTCAAAATCGTAGGCTCCACATACTTAATAATAGCTGTTTGAGTATAAGATTGCAGATTGAACGACCTGTATAAGTGGCCAAGAGATCTCATTTTCTCGTATATAAAAGAATATCTAAGTCTTTAATTTCCTCATGAATTGAGTCGAATAAAGTCATAATCGAGTCCCATAACGCCAAAAGGTTCTACATCAACACTAAGCACATAATTCAGTTTCCATGGTTCCAACCATTGTATTGCAATTATTGATTACGACAAGATAATAAAGACGTGATATGAGACGTCCAAATTCTATATAAATTCACAAAATAGAGTAGCCGCTAGTGAATAAAGATGTATGTTTTTTTCTTTTTAGACATTTTATGCATGCGAATAAAATCGAACTACAAACAACTAGCAAGTGATGAATTTTCCTCCCATTATTCAACAATCACTTCGGGTTGAGCAATATATTCATCTTTCTCCCATGATCTTAGTAGTTCGAAATATTCAATGCCCCTTGGCCCATTTATGAGAATATGGTCCCCATTCCAACCCATTGATACTAACATTTTGTGCAAGGACTTACGTCCTTCATAATAGACCCATCCCTTGGTTTGTCCTTCGGTAGCTATGCTACAGTTAATGCCTTATTAATTTAGTATACACAAAGGACTTCCACCTATAGAAGACATAATGATCAACTGAATATGTCTACCGACAAAAAGTCAACACCTCTGAAGGAAACAATACTGGACCCCTCTTAACACTATTCTTAACACCTATATTGTACTCCCCGGTAAGAAAGCTTTGCATACAAAATCAGAAATGGGAAGTACTCCAGACCCTCATTTTCGTAGACAACAAAGGATGTCAACAAGAAAGCTAAATAAAATGTTTGCACCTTGAAACTTTTTACTTTTAGCACTTCGTACTTCATAGCCGTTTGACATGCATAAGTTTTCACAAAAGAAAAGGTTGTGGTTGAAGGTCAAGTCTTCTATGAATCAAAGATAAACACCATTTTCTTGTTTGCTAGGATCTGTCCTTCACAGGATTCTTTGAGAGAAATATAAAGCATTGGGAAGCCACAAATGAATCTAACTGAATAATCTTATAACAGTATTTTAAAGTACGATTCAATTAGTCCGACAAGTGTAACAAGACATAGTCCTTTCCCACTGACATAATAAAGCCACATCCCGATGAGCAAATTCAGCAGCACGATACTTGATTACCATCTGAACTTCTTTGCCTACAGAGATTAACAGTAACATTCATATTGGCAGCATAGTAGTATACATATCTTGGAAAAATGCAGCAGAGCAACTATGAGGGATGCAGCTTTCTTCACAAATAGAAGTACTAAGAAGTTACATACCTGAGCTGCAAATAGTTGTACGCATCTTTACTTCTCGTCCTCTTTCTGTTCCTTATCATTGTCCTCGTCCTTCTTCTGCTAGGACAAATTAGAACATTGTCAAATTAAGATTTAAAAATAACAGATACATGCTATTTTGGTAAAAACATGACCTATCGCTGGCTTCTTCCATCCACTTAGGTAGATTATATAACCATTGATGAAAAACCAAAAGGTATTGGGATCAAGGAACAGGAAACAAAGGGAAGGAAAGAAAGAAGCATCAATCATAACATGTGATTGCAGATACAGAAGAATTCTCCTCTTTGTGATACCCTTTGTCTCCCAGCCCTGGCTTCTGCCGTTTACTTGTAAAGATTATATGAACCCCCTAGGATCTGTTCGGATGGAGGTCTCCTAGAATGTAAACCAATTTAAGTACATGTGCTTTGCACCTCTTGTCTGAAGCACACACCTCTCTGAGTGCATGGCTTCAACCATTAAGTGATATCTCGCTTCACATTGATTCATCTGTTTAAGCGATGAAGTGAAAGTAGTCTAATATTAACAGCTTCAGCGCCTTAGTATCTATATTGAAGCACCACCTAAGCCAGGTGAAACGAAAAGCCTGTGTTGCACCTGGCTCCAGGGATAAGTGTACCTCAAGCGAGTCTCTGAGAGCACTATTATTGCACAACATTGAAGAAGATTGTGTGCACCGGCAAGGGTTTAGCGAACAAAATGACCATCAAATGTACAAATACATATGCATATACCGGGAAAAAAGATTCGAAAATAAACCTGAACTTACCCAACATGCTCTTCGATAAAATCATAGTAATCAATAAACTAATTAACTCACCTCAGACGACTGGCCTTGCATGGAAGCAAGCAAATCTTTAACGGAAGGATCGTTTGGATCAACACCTGGAAGCTGTCAATTAAATGCAAAATTAAGTTAAAGTCAAAGAAGATATGAAGTGTGATCCATAGGAAAAGCGCAAGCTTTCTGCTGTGATATAATAGAGAATTGTGTACGGATGACTTACTGAGGCAAGGATTGATGACACAAATGATTGATCTGCCAACAGCTTACTCATATCTGTCTGATTTGACTGATCATTTGTACTGTCCTGCACAGACAGTTGAAGAGCTGCAAGTACCAGAAGGGTCGAGAGAAATCAGAAGTGTCAACCTTTAGTAGCCCAAGCCAATGCCATCTAAAGCGTAAGTAATAGTCTCTAATACCAACCCTTTTGGGGATTTAAAGGACCATTTACGAAAATAGACAAATAAAGCATCAATTAAAGATATTTCTTCACAAAATGAACCTTAACTACTACGCACACCTTCCTATTCATTCATATACGGACAATGAATGGAGATCAGTTGGATGGTTTTTTTCCTTTTGGGCCAGAGGGGGGTGGGGGCTCCCTCTCTTTCTTTCAAACTTCCATCTTTTCAAAATATAATACTCCTTCTGTCCCACGCTTTGTGACACACTTTCCCCTTTTAAATTTGTCCAAAAAGAACGACACCATTTTTAGAAATAATTCAACTTTAAACTTCTCATTTATGCTTAATGGAATTATTTATAGCCACACTAATGTCCATGACTTGTTTCAGACCACAAGTTTTAAAAGTATCCCATTCTTTCTTTAACGATGTGCCAGGGATCCACATAAAGCACATAAATTGAGACCGAGAGAATAGATGTTAGTTGATTTCAACCAGGAGACTCTTAAAAATCCAAACAATAATGCAGGATTAGTTAGGAATATTCTACTCAAAACATATTTGTCTATAAATCACCACATATTAAAAAGCTGAGGAAGGCAAGAAAACAAGGAATAGTTGTGAATGAACTAAACTAAGTTAGGTATGTTGCTAACAGTTAAAACTATGCATCTATGAGAATGTGACAGGACACCAGCAAAGTAACAATTTAAGCCTGCAGAGATCATAACATACCAAGTGCCAAGTCTTGATCTTCAGATGCTGCTTCCGACATGTCAGTGTCTCGTGTAGCGACATTGGAGGAAGAATCATCCATTGACATTGCAAGGGCTTGCTGTAACAAGGCATTCTCATCATCCTGTAAGGGATCCAATGATAATTAAGGTGTTATTTCGTCTTGGCTTCCAAAAGGCCAGACATCACAAAACCTTCAAGCTAAAACCCATTTTTATTAAAGAAAAATTCAACCTATAAAATTACAGGAAACATATCCTCTTTGCATAGGCGTGAACAAGGTAATGTGCAATACCGGAAAAAATAGTACAAAAGTATTTAAGAAGGCTCAAGAAAACAGATGATTCACGAGATTACAGAAAAATAATGTGTAAACTATCCATGGTTTAGCTAACCAGTACAATCTTGTATTACCCCCCACCCCCACTCCCGAAAAAGGAGGAAATGCAAATAAACCAAAATAATCTCAAACTTAGACAGTTGATAGGAAATAACATATTTAATTACATCTGAAAGAACAAAAAATTTCTTTTTTTCCAGTTTTTACTAAGAGGTAACAAATATGAAGAAGACAAATAAGATACGAACCATTAGATCGGTTGCTTTGTTTTCAGGTTCAGGAGTTCCTGCATTGACATTTTCAGCCATAGCAACATCCTGGGAAGTAGACTCTCCTTTCTCTTGTTTACCAGCTTCTTCTGCAGCCTTCTTTGCGGCTGCTTCCTGCCTCGCCCTTTCCTCCTCCATTGAAACTCGGAGTGCAAGAGCAAGTTCAGGATCCAAATTAGGATCTACACCAAATTCATATCCAGACACTCCACCAGCGGCAGCCGCTGCAGCTGCAGCAGCAAATCCACTTCCACCCTCACCATCACCAGTGAAAATAGGAGTACTGCCAATCACAGATGAGGGATACAACTTATTAAGGAATTGCTTTTCACAAGTACATGCTAATCTTAATTAGTTATGATAACAAGACGTTTAATGATAAGAAGATGGCCATATCATGAGTCACCTTATAAGCACATCAGAGAGAGCATTAGGACCAGGAGGAACATGAATGATGTGACTACTCTCGCTGTTATTAACCGCAGCAACTAGCGCCTCTAGTTTCTCAGCTTTCCCTTCATCATCTTCACCAAAATTAACGACATCAAGAGCTACACTATTCTTCTTCAACTTTCTACCAATCATCTCCAAGACCTTCTTGTCATATTTAACAGGGCTGAAACAAGTGAAATGTTAACAGAAGGATCAAAAGTTGCAACAGCAAAGACGATACAGAGAAAAGCATCGGGACACCACCTGCCAGCAAAAACAATGATCCTTTGTTGCTGCTTCTTGTTTTGACGATGCTTCAAAGCCAACTGGGCTACCTGAATTCCAGCAGCCAAATTCATCTCACCGCCTATCTCCAATCCTGAATGAGGGAAGACAAGGCCCACTCAGTAACATAGAGCTAATTGGAAGACAACGTTTATCGAACACCCTAAGACTCTAAAAGATACTACTATCATGCAAGTAGCATTGAACTCAAGTACCAAATGGGTTTTGGAACCATCTTTTTCATGAAGTAAATGTATTCATCAATGGCATCAGAAGATGCGAAGAGTACAAAAGTAATTCTGATAGCTCCATTACATGGGGATTAAGCTAATACGGGAGCTTACAAAATCTAAAAAAAAGGTCAATGCTGTTTACGATGGACAGTTTGCACCAACTACATAGACTCATAATATACCGAGCTTTCAAGGAGTGTCTTGGAGTAGAGATACCATCAAAACATAGTACAATTTCTTCCAGTGAATAGACACCAACATTTACTTGAAGAGGCCATTCTCCAGATTTTCTTGATGGTATTATCAAGAAAATCAAAGCAACAACAAATGAATGTAACTTAAATTACAGTCTATTTGTGCGAAAATTTGGAGAACATTTTCCATCAGGCTATCTCGTTCACTTCCTACCTAGCCCCCTATCTTGAATTTCCTAATTTGATACTCTATTACACTTCACAGATAATCCTTCCTTCTTTTCAGCCTATCCACCCATTTTTTTCCATTTCACTTGGCACTCCAAAGCTTCTTCTTTTCCCTACAGTAAATGCAGTACAGTGGATACTACCAGAGAAGGCGTAGAACCCATCATCGTTAGTTGCAGGTGCAAAGCTCCCTCCAAGTCATAAGTCGTCTTTTTTATTTCAGGCTCAGAGCATCTTGAATTTCTTTGAAATTACAAAGTAGCTTTAACTTTACATCTAAATATTCCACAATTTAAGCTTATGCATAAAAGTACCTTTTCCAATTTGATTTTAGTTACCTATCATCCTTATTTACAATATATCCTTTCTAAAAAAGGCATAGAACAAGTGATAAAGCACAATAAGAAGATGAGCACAAACAAAACCAGTGTAATAACAAATGAAATGATGCAAGAAGTAGTTAAACATGCAATCAGAGTCATTCTAGCACCTCTAATGATAGATTATCAAAATCCGAACTAGTCACACATCTTCAAGATACAATGTGTTACACCAACTACAAAGCCCATGGAAACAATTAATGACGGCAACAATCTGAGCCCTATAAGAGACCCTCTTTAAAAAAATTCTCTCCATGTCTGCTCTCTTCCAGTTACATAAATAAACCTAGCACCCCACTATATTCCATGCCAAGGTAACAAAATTTTAAAAGATAGATAAGTCCTAATAACTGTCCCCTACAATGCAAGAAATTTTATTATTTTTTTGAATAACTGTGGTGTTCAGTGCAGCTTTAGCACACCTCCACTAATTCCACAGATACAAAACATACAAATAACGGAACAGAAGCTTACCGTGCATACAAGCTAAGATTTTTCCAAGATCGCTAGTCGGAGTAACTAACACTCGAACCCCTTTACCAGCCATGGTCAAAATTCCAACAGTATTCTCGGGATTAGACTGGATCAAACAAAAAAGGAACAGTAAAATAAAACCCAATTAACTTTTAGTATAACCAAAACACCATCCAGATATACTACAAACCCTAGAAAGACTACAATTTTTTTAAAAAAAAGAAAAGAAAAAATCACTACCTGGGTTTTGGCACCACATATTAGATTAACAGCGTCAGCTAAAGCTTGAAACCTAGTAGGCGAGTAATCGCCGTTACGCATCCACTCCGAATTGTCGATGCAGATCATTGTCGCCTGATAAAAAAATTGTTGATAAAATTAACCCTAATTTTTCCTACAATAATGTAAAGATTAGAACTGAAATTGAGAAATTGAAATCGAAGAGTGAGATGCTTACCTCTAGCACCATGATTAACGATTGGAGAAAGAGCTAACCACTGAGAAATCGCTTCGTCGCTCAGTTTTCTCTGAAACTTTGAGGGAATTTGGGTTTACTTGCTCAAGGAGTTGAAGGTAAAAGGACGAAAAGGACAATTGAAATTGGAGTGTTCTCCAAGTGGGTCGGGTTATTTTCTAGGTATTTAAGGCCCAGTTAAGAGACCGGCCCTGTTTTAAAAAGTTTTCCGACTTGTAAGTAGTGGTAGAGCAATGAATTTTTGAGCTAATTTATGGTTATTAAAACTAAAATCGACTAAGTTGATTTAATGTACAAATCAAATCAAACTAATGATTTTTTTCTATTTTAATTTATTTTTTTTTATGCTGTTTAGAGTTCAAAAGATTTTATGGATCATAATTCTTTACCTAAAATGAATTCTTATCACGTTATTGTTTCTCATATAATTCTTGTTTAGTCTCAAAATAGTTACCCAGAAATACTTTTAAATAAAAGACAAATAATTTATTTTTTCTTCCTATAATTTTAAGAATCAACAATTTTCTTCTAAAATTATAGCATTTGACAATTATAATGACTCGTGGTAATTGAAGTATGTGAAATCATTCGTTAATTGAAGCGTGGAACCTAAATATGTCTCTAATTAGAGCGAGATTTATTTAATTCTTTTTTAAGTAAAGTGGAGTTTAAAAGTAATTCAACTTTGAAATTGATAAATAAAACAGTATATAGGATTGATTCCCATATTATAATTTCCTTCTCATTTCTCCTTCCCTACCCACCACCCCACGCCCAAAAAAAAGGCAAAAGGAAAAATATAGCCCTCAAATTTGCGACTTAAAGCAAATATACCCTTCATTAAAATAGTAGAGTAAATATACCCCTCCGTCTATGAATGGTGCGGATATACCCTTTCTAATAATGGATTTGTATTTTTTAATTAAACAATTTTTATCTTATTTTTTAAAATTAAAAAAAGACAAATAAATTTATTTTTAACTAGTTTGTTTATTTTTTAACTGACTCGATCCACCCGACCCAAACAAAAACAATAAGTCACAAATTTTTAATTTAGGAAACATCCGATCAAAATTAAAATATTCATATTACATGTTAAAAATATGCACCATTCTAAAGTATCTTAACTCTCATCGGGTATTCCCTAAATTGAAATTTTGTGTGTTATTATTTTTGTTTGAATCGAATGGGTTAGATAAATATTATTTAATTCTCATCCTGGAGTATCTTTATTGTCTTTTTTTAATTTAAAAATCTAAGATAAATATGATTTAATTAAAAAAAAATACAGATCCTTTGCCCAGAAATAAAAAGAAAAATCAATAGCATCATAGAAGCAAAAAGAGGTTAAAGGTAGTTGGTGAAATCTGGGGGTTTCAAGATGAGTGGGTTAGAGGGAGCGGATGGAAGTGAAGAATTCGTGTACCGAATCAGTACGATGGAGGAGTGGGAATTGCTGCAGAAAACAGGCAGCACTTTTGGCGGGGACCTTGACCGAACCACTGGCTTTATACATCTCAGTAAGCTCCACCAGGTTCAACCAACTTTGCTGAAATTTTTCCTCAATGTTAAGGATGATTTGTACTTGCTGCAAATCGATGCTAAAAAGCTTGGGAATGGCTTGGTTTATGAAGCTGTCGATGACACAAATGTTTTTCCTCATTTTTATGGCCCATCTCGGAGTTTCAGTCCGCTACCACTAGATACAGTCATTAAAGGGGAGAAGCTGGTGGTCTCCGATGGCAAATTTGTATGCAGCATGCTCAATTGAGTGAGTGACTTTATTCCTTGCATTTCAGCGATTGTGTTTGTGTGTCTTGACTTTTCTTATTTGTAAACTCTCTAATTTCAATCTTTTTCATCACTTGTTTAAGAGGTTAAGACCATAAAATCCAAAGAGTGTCTTGGTATATTACATAGTACAATTTTTTGTTTAAGAACACCAAAATTTAAGAGTTGCCTTTATTTTCTTAAACTTTGTCAAAACTTAAATGGAGGGCGTAGTAAAATAAGTTGTTTCCATGAGATGATTTTAGGCATACTGAAGTTTCGACTTAATTCACTGGATAAAACTTACCAAAACAAGTCTTTCCGCTTGTTTGTCCTCTTGTTTTCTTATGTAATTTATAATTGATCATACAAAGATCTTCTTAAATAGATAGCCTGAAATGGGTGGACAACAAAATTAGATGCATCTATAGCTGGGAAAATTTGGACAAAAGCAAGATGAACAAGATTACTGTCTAAGGTTGTGGTTCCTGTAATATAAGGCACGAAACTGTATCGTCTCATCATATTTCTGATCAAACCTCTCCTTGATTTCGAGGAGAAAGTGGAATATGTAACTCATCACATTCTGAGATTTCATTCGTGCAACTTTGTTCAAGAGGGACTTGTTGGTCAGACACAATGGTACTCTCAAACACCTCTCTGTTGATAGCAGCAATGGTATGGATTTGATCTGCCTCCTCCTCCTCCAATGAGTCTAATGATGTGGTCGCTAATAATGTGTCTGGAGAAAGAGTAGAACCTTCTAGTCTGGTTTTCACCTTGTGTCGCCATCCATGTAACGAAGTCCTAACGTTCTCTGAAACAATGGTCTTCTTGTATCTCGAACCCATCTGCTTAAACATCAATCACTGACTTAAAATAAAATGTGTAGAAGGATTACCAAGGACAAAAGAAAGAGATTGCTTAGTGTGTTTTTTAGGTGACCTGAGCAACAATAACATAGAGTGGAAATGTGACAAAGCTACACCAGAATTGAGAAATAACCCTGCAGCAATGAGTTAACATGGATCATGCTAAAATGAGTATCCAGCAACAAGTTAACACGGAGGTGAGACACAAGTTAGGTACCCAAATGACAAACGAATCACAAGAAATGTTTGATTTTCTGTGAAACATGAAGCTCCCCTGATTTCCCACTGCACCAGAAAACGAAATTAGTTGTCAGCCCCATGTACATATGGAAAATAAAATTATTCATGCAGTGATACAAATTTCCGTTTGCCTCGTCTAAAGATTAGGTAACATAAAACAGACATAAACTATATATGAAAGCTGTTTGTTTTGCTGTGTTGTCTAGCCCATAGTTCAATGTAATGTTGCAGTTTGTTCTAAGAGCTGAAAGTTTTATAACTGCTGTTTAAACTAGTACAAGTTCTGTTTCCAACCAAAACTATTTGCTTCTCTGGATGAAAAACTTGCTCGAGTTATATCGTAGAAGCTTCAAACAAGGCAAAATAATCAAGTGTGTCGAACAAGTAAAACACAAGGCAGAAGATCTGTGTCCCTCGCTCTGATCACACAAGGGCGTGGAGTAAATGGAGGCTATGTGAATAATTAATGCCCGAAACCTGCATTATCGGCTACAAAAGGGATATGTGTGAAGAATTTAATTCATTACAGGCAAAGCAAAACCACTATCAGAACACTAAGTTCTCAAGTTCTTACCAGTGACCATATGTATGTTGCCATCTCAAATGCATTCTGCATATGATTAACCGTGAAGAGCAATCAATAAGGCATATTTGAAGACGCTATATAATTGAGCTAAAATTAATTGCAATACTCGTCTTGTTAACCTTTGAAGTTGAGAATAAAGTTTTTGTTATTGCTCATACCTGGAATGATATAAATTGTATTATCCGCAGCAGAAATCTAGGCTTCCCGAACCAGAAGAGCTCATCTCTGAGATTAAACTGATGAAATCCTTCCAATGGACTACTGTCCATGATTTCAACTGCCAGCTTGACCACAACATGATGAAGTTTGGTACCAACCAAAAGGATTAACTTCCAATAACAATTTTTGAAAAAGTCAGCAATATGAGAATGAATTATTCTTCTGAAGCAAAATGAAAAAAGAAACAGAAAATTACAAGGACTTACTATAGCTGGAAAGAAGGAGATCCAAAAGTAGATATTTGTGCCTGGACGATGATCATTAGAATTATAGTGAAGAAGGCATGCTGAGGCAGAAATTCAGCTAATATCTAGTTGATAAAAATTACCATGAAAGCTTAAAAATACACAAAGTATGACGAAAATCCATAGCGGAACACTGCAACAAGAAAAAGAAAAGGAGTGTCTCAGATTACTGGTTCCATAGTGCAATTGTGCAACAAAGAAAAAAAGGGAACATCTTAGATGTTTTGCCATAACCATAATATCTTACAGTTTGTGAAATATTGCATTTAGTCCACAGACAGGGACATATGTCAGCTTTTGTCTTACAGCACAATATAAATGGACATAACCAACACATCATATATGCCTAGACTAGAGAAAAGGAACGCGTTAACTGTTGATTGTGATCAGTCGTCAGCAACACACACTAAGGAGTAGAAAGAAATAGAATGAGTTAAATGAATTCTCATAAATTTTTTATGAAGTAATTAGGATAGTTCACGTGGAGCAGCTATTTTTATTCCATAAGATTGAGAAGATACTAAATCTAGTTGGAGTGAAAGTTAGGCAGGCCAAGTTATAAAGCAAGAGGTACATGTTGGTGAAGAAAAAACATAGAAGTAGGAAGAAGCAATATTTATACTCCCTCCCTTAAGAATACTTGACAGCTAAGGCGAGTCAAGTAGTCAATCTTAACATCTTTAATAGTTTACCCAAACATGATCGCATAGCTATTAAGTGGAAACATGGGATGATAATAATAAAAAACGAACATATATTATGTAACCTCAGTACTGGCAATTCCATAGATCTGTATGATTGCAGATATTTTATATGGAGTTATTATTACACTGTGACACAACAGTTATGTTCAAAAGGAAAACTAAACCTTCAAATGGGTATGCCATTGTACCTAATGCCAACAATATCACGAAATTCTTCCTCCATGCTACGAAGCATGTACTTATGGAAATCATAAGTTAATGGCAGCTGATGAGTCTGCAAGAATTAAACACAAGGACAATATAAAGAAAAGGAATTGCTTTTACAACAAATACATTTGGCAGTTTAGACCATTACTGGGAAGTCACAATGTAATTCTAGAAAGTGAGCCCTTTGTTTCATGGATTAGTAAATGCTTCTATCAAAAAATCTGACCGACTCATTATAGCTCTGCCCACAGCAACTCATTAGCAAGAACGTAATCAGTGAACTAAATAGAAGTACCTAAAATAGGGCCTACTTGGTATTTTTTCTGAACTGATTCACATCATTAACATCATCTACATAAGTGAATGTTGTATTAAGTGGTTATTAGCTTAAAGAGTAGTTTTCATAAAATAAACAAAATGCAAATATACGGAAGCATGATGCCCGCCATAGAAAGTCAGTCAGTCTTCACCTCCAATCTTAGATTCTTAATGATGATTGAGTGAAATATTTGCATTTGTGGAGCATAACAATACATGACTTACAGTAATAAAACCCAAGCGCAAAGCCATATAGTCAGCTTCATTTATAGAACTCCAGAACTGGCGGCTGAAACAAAGCTAAAAAGGGAATATTGAATTAAATATCTTGAATCGCTGGACTCTTTGCAGCACATACATGTCAAGACTTAAGGTGAAAATTTCATCTCAATTACATAATGATAAGAGAAATTGTTGAATTTAATTGATGAAAATACAAGCAGGAGATAGGAATATGCTTTGGTGCACTGGTTTAGAATAATTCAATCTGAATATGTGAATCAAAGCAAGAGGTTCATGTTGTCCATAACAAATGTACACAGATGTGCAATCTTTCAAATAGACATCTTGTATTTACCACTACTGAGCCACCTCATCATTGGGCTAAGATAATTCCCCTTGAATTGGGATAGCAGAAGCATTGCACATAAGAAGGATTCAATCAACCAGATACACAAGATTTGTTGTGAAAATACCAGCCAAACAAGAGCTCTGTGCTGGCTCCACGGGTGAGTGGTGTGGTGAAAAGTAAAAGTTGAAAGACGCCCCATTCTCGTGTTGTTTGGGACAGGTTCTTCAGAACCTAAGGTTAAATTGCAAGTAAGTTCTCCGGAAATCACAAATAAAGTATGAAAATAGTAGTATGGCTGGAAATTTTAGCACCTTCCAGACTTTGAAGAGCCATTGACTTGGCATTGTTTTCCCATGTTCTCCAGCTATATATCTGCATGATTAATTCATGTTTCTTGATGGATTAGGAAAGAAAGTTTTGAGATGTAATAAGAAGTTAATCATGAAGAAGATAGCCAACCTTGATCATTGCCAGGGCAATGGCGAAAAAGCTATAAGATACATGACTAACACCGAGGACAAGCAAAAACCGATGGAGCTGCTCCAGGCTCTCCTTTGAAGCAAATGATTGGAGACCCTAGTAAAACCAACATGAGTGTTCTCTGCTCATGTGAATCCAGTACTAGCACTGACCGCTTTACTAAAGCAACAACTAAAACAATTTGAAACTTGTAAAGAGAATTAAATGAAGATGGCAAAATGTGAGAGAACTTCCTTATTCCTTCATCAAGACAAGCTTCACTTGTTGTCTGAGCTAGGGAGTCCGAAGGAGTCTTATGTTGTCTGAGCTAGGGAGTCCGAAGGAGTCTTATTTTCAAGTTCAAGGCACCTTAAACTTCCTAAAAAAATGTGCTTCTTATCACGGCTAATCTTCTAACCGATGAGTATTAGATGTAGTAATATCATGAGAGCTTCAGTGAACGAAAACATTTGAATATAATTATGCTACATTTAGGACTTACATAAGGTAGTTACTCACCTACTCTCTAATCGAAGAATCTCATGTGACAAATTTTAGCTTGCAACAATAAACTAGAGATTCCCAGTAGCTTAAGTTATTTTTAGTAGATGATAGCTCGTGAAGGATCAAACAAAATTTATTCATAATTGCTCGTGAAGGATCGGCCAGAATTTATTTATAGACATAATCCGGACCAAAAAATTTTAGAAGTAAATGTCAAATTAAATTTTGAGTAGAACATCCATTACTGGGCTACCTCGGGACAAAAATCTTCATGTCCACTGCTTAACAGCAGCCTTGAAGTTGAGAAATTCGAGTATGAAGAACTTGATAAAACAAATTTCGTAATTGCTGACTCCGTCTTGTTTCTTGGCGGAGAACATGGATAAAAGTGGCTGCTCACGGCTGACGATTTGACACAAATCTTTGCAACATAAATGATCCAATGGCCCATCAACAGTGATAGCAGTCCAAAAACCATAAGCTCTGCTTGCAGCCAAAAAAGGCAGAAGAGGAAGAGAAAAAGGAAAACAAATTAGTCTAGTAAGCTGTGTTTTCTAGAATCGAGAACCCATAAACTCTATTTCCTAACTCCGTTTTGTTTCGAACATATATTTAACTCTATTTTTACTAATTTCCATATAGTATATTCAAGGTTCAAGTTAAAAATAACTGCAGAAACCTTCTATATTCGCCACTGGTACGGTGATCACAAAAGGCTCAATATACAGATTAGTAATAGGTAGCTTACCTTGCTTGATTTTCTCTAGTGCAGCATAAAGAGGTTCCCTCTTCGTCCTATGCAACCACTATCAGAACAAAAAAACACAGAAAGCAGAGAATTCATTATCAAATAAATAAATGCATAAAATTCAATATATGGAACAGAAAAATTTCCACTACCAAGAAAGATGGTCTTTCTTCATTCTTACCTTTCCAAACTTCTTCAAACTGCCATGGATCAAGAAACCAATGCTCACCAAAACCGTGACCACTGTGGCTACGGCATATGTGGGTGTTTCAGAAAACGACGCTCCTTCCAAATTCTCCATCTTGACAAATATTCAAGATAGAATGTGTAGCAGAAAGATGGACTATTCTTCAAGTGCAGAAGCTTCAGTAATGAGTACTGGCATTAATATTAGTCAGCTGAATTTGGTTGAAAACTACATAGGCACGAACATTAACTAAGGCTATGGGGTGTTACAAACAATGAAAACATAATGGTCCCATGTGAAATGCCTGATGCAAATATTTTACCCATATGTTGTATAACCAATTGGCAACCTGTCCATCCTTGCTATGCTTTAAATGCTCGCCCACCTATGTTGTAGTAGTTGCAGTTTTTCCTCTTTTTTAAGAAAATGGTGTAGGATATCAGCTAGGTTTAGGCAGATACAAAAGAAATCTTGATTGTAGCTATTGAATTTTGAACTACCATATTCAAAGATTTTCACCCACTTTCATAGTTGGAGCTACCATGTAACATATGAGTTCACGTGAATTCAATAACTTTTGTTCAAATTTCATATATAATTGTATGTATACTATTAATTTCAAGTTATTAGAACCTACAAACTTCAAATTTTAAATTCGATTCTGCCCACTATATTAGTGTTAGCCACGCATACTATTGAGTGCACCTGTGGTTATTTTGTCGTCAACATTGACTTAGTCTTATATAGTCTTATATTAGCCTGTAAAAATTGCTCTTTTCTGTACTTAATTGACTAAAGAGTTGTCGTATTGTTGGGGAGGTTGGTTTCTATGTTCTTCCAACAATGGAGTAACCCAATGCATCATTAAAACAATCAACCTTTAATAGCATCAGCCTTGTCCCAGCAAAACCGTCGTGCTAAAAATTTTCTTAGAAAAGAATAAAATAGCCATTGTAAAGCTTGAAGTTGCGGAATTGAAGCCTCAAATCAGCCCTATTATAAAGGACCATATAGAAATTTACTAAGACAGAACACACAGCTAACGCAGCATCAAGTTTCTTTTATTAGACCTAAAAAATTTCGCTAGTAGTACAATTTCATCTGTAATTGAACCGAAAAAAGAGGTTCACTGTCATTGTTCTTGTTGTTGCTGTTAAACAGGCGCTGGCTAGATTAACTTGCGTGTATCTCTATTAATTTTACGAATAATTATGGGCTCTCACCAACACAATATTGGGATCGTCAAATCTCGAACGTATGAAAGAAATCAACTAATGGAGTAGTATTTTATGTTTATGCAGGAATCAATCCTTGTCAGTTTAGGAATTGTGACCAGGGGCTGATCTAGGGGGTTGAGAGTTGTTCATCCAAACTTTTTAATAAAAAATTACATGATATATATATGATAAATTATTTATCTTTTTTATGCATATATAAAAATTTTAAATCTTCTAAACACAAAATAACAAGTTGACGCAATGATTTAGGGAATTCAAAACCTGTTAAGGTTTCAAGTTCAAAGCATAGACACTATATTTTTATTTTTCGAACTTCTAAATAAAAAACGTAGATCCGCGCCACTGATTGCAACATACTATTTGAAGTTACCACATGCTCCTCGGGCATATTTATAGGGTGCAGGGCATGCTGGTTCTGACACTATATAAACGTTTAGGAAAAACTTCACCACTTACCATACATAAGCCCTTATAATTAGGCTCAATAGGAATACTTTAACATAATTATTTTAGATAACAAAAACAGCAATACTTTGAGTGGACTTATATTTACACCCTATACAATTGATTCAATTTAATCTTTTTCTTTTTATCTCTCCTACTTCCCAAATTTTTTTCCTAAATTTTAGCTTTTATCTTCCTCTTTTATCTCCTAAATTTTTCTCCAAAATTGAAACACCCACATTTTTTATTCTTTTTCTTCTTCACCATTAACACCCCTGCACACACACGTTCGAAAATCGACGCGAACCTCACCAAACAACACGCTGGACACAACGCTCATTTTTTTCTTCTTCATTATTGAACTTTCTCACCCCTAAAAACACAACAACACATACAAAGAAGATTTTTCTAAAAGTTCCATTAACATCACCCATCACCACCGCGAACTCCCTCTTTTCTCATCAGAAAAAACGATCAAGCAGACCCTTAAACTCATCTCTTTTACTTTTTATCTCTGATACATTCCTAAATTGTTTACTTGTTTCATCATCTTCATATCCTCCATTCAATTTTATGTAGAAGAGGTGAGATCAAAACATCGAAACGATCCAGTTAAAATGATGGAAATACTTGAAGCAAAAGGACTGTAAAACTTGTTTATGTTTTTTGTATATGTATATGTGTTTAATACAATTGTATTTGTATATGTACCCTAATACAAGTAAATATGTTTCTTAATGTGTATATGTAACTTAATACGTTGAATTGTATATGTATTTAATTAGTACATTTGTGTTTTGTATATGTATTTCAAAGAATGAGAACAGTGCTTAATGGGTCTATGTGTTGTATATGTATTTGATATTTGCAGTTATATATGTATTTCATAACAAATAAATGAATTTGTATATGTATTTCAAAAAATGATGGCAGTGTTTAATGGATCTATGTGTTGTATATGTACTTGAGGTCATAAAAACAGTTCTGAGATACATATTTGAGAACAAAAAAATAGTTTGTATTTGATAAATACATATCTTATGCAAACGATATATGTTTATACAACTTGAATCATACTGATACAGATGATACTTGTTTATATGCAAATACAAATGATAAATGTGACATACAAATACAAATAATTTATATAAAATAATTTATATAAAAGTGTATTATTTGATTAAAAAAAATATAAAATACAAAAAAATATAAAAAATAAAATATAAAATACAAAAAAATGAGAAAGAGAAAATATAAAATACAAAAAGGGTGAGAGATGTGAAAATATAAAATATATAATACAAAATAAATAAGAAAGAGAGAGAGAATGGTGAAAATATTTTATACAAAAGGGAGAGAGATGTGAAAATATAAAATATGACCCAAAAAAAAAAAAAGAACATGAAAGAAAGAAAGGCTAGAGATTGAAGAGAGAGAAAATCAGAGAGAAAATTTTATTTTTTTAATTTGGAAACTCATTAAAAAAAGTTTCTTATTTAGAAATGAAATCTTCAATTAATTGAGTGAACGCGATTTACGAAAGCTGAATTTTTTTTTTCCTTTTTAAACTCAAGTTGTTAACTAAAAATAAGGCAATTAACGGTACTTGTATATGTATTTGATGTTGTCTTGCGCATCAAATACATATACAAGTTGCTATTTCGGATAATTAACAAAAGTTTGTTATGTGTCTCCTAATTAATGAATCTAGTTTGTTATTTCTGAACTTTTCCCATATGTTTATTTTAGTTGTGGAAGTTAAATATTTTAAGGTTTCTCTCAATTTTGTCTTGCGCATCAAATACATATACAAGTTGCTATTTCGGATAATTAACAAAAGCTTGTTATGCATCTCCTAATTAATGAATCTAGTTTGTTATTTCTGAACTTTTCCCATATGTTTATTTTAGTTGTGGAAGTTAAATATTTTAAGGTTTCCCTCAATTTTAACATAGACAAAAAGATTATTTCCCACTGTCCCTATTAAATGATATTTCTATTTTATTTTTTCATTGATTCAAAATAAATTACAGTATATTTCACATAATTAAAAAATATTAATTATTGTTTACTAAATTTTCTTTTATTAAGATAAGTGGATTTTATATAATCAATAGATATTATTTAATTAAGATATACTTAAAAAAATATTTTTTAGTATTTTTGAGAGTGAATAAATTTTTTAAGAGGTGTATTTAAATTAAAGGCACGACTTACTATGAATAGACGGAGTACTTCGTAAAAAAGGTTACTATTACTCTTCTGTTCACTTTTACTTGTCATATTTAGAATAAACATATTCATTAAAAAAAAATTAATATAATTATTTTATTATATTAATTGATGTTTAATATTAGGTTAATAAGTTATCTTACTTTTGTGCCGGCGAAATTTAGCAAGTACTTTAAAATAGTTGAAAGTGGACAAATTGATCACCGCACTATTTTATTACTACAATAATTTAAGCTTACATTCAAGAAGTTAGTTGAGAATTTATAGGAAGGTAACGGAACAGCTTTAGTAGTTGGGAGTTCATATTGGTGAAAGTTTAATTTTCTTATGGAATAAAACAGTGTGCATTTGACCAAGGTTTTAAACAAGTACTTGCAGTCCGTATTAGGAAGATTTATTTTTGTAATTTTTTATAAATTTATTTTCGTATTATTTTTTTTATAAGTGTTCGTTTACTTTTATTTGTACATTATAATAAAATTAATTTACACTGTTGCTTGTTCATTTTAGTATTTCAACAGAAAGACGAATTATTTTTCCTAATTTACTCATTCATTCTAAATTATTTCTCAAGTTCATTAAAGAATTTACACCAATTAATATGAATGTAATAGTAAAAATATACACTTTATTTATTATTCTTTTATTCTTTAAGAAGTATGCAAAATTCATTGTGGACAAATAAAAGTGAATGGAGAGAGTACTATTCAAAATCCTTATTTTTTCTTTAAAATATGATCAAATAGTTACTTGCTTTCTAATAAATAAATATTTTTAAAAGATAAGTTAAAAACTTGACCAAACAAGTTATAATTCGCTTTGCCATCTACCGTTCATATCCAACGACCTAGTTAGCCGTCCAGATTAATTCCTATTTTGTATTAAGCTTTCTTTCAATTTTTGTCTCTAATACGTGTAGGGACCGCAATCTAAAAAATATAGACGTCAAAATCAGACTTTATCCAAATTTAAAATTGTGTCACACACTGCAAATTTCTTTCAAAGGACTTACATGCAACGCATTTCTCATCGTGGAGAAATAAGCTTAGACAATGTCTTTTAGAACAAAGGCTGTTTTCTTTTCTTCTCTCTGCACCAACTTCTAACATTGTTTCCTTCTCTTTTACACCGTCAATAGCCGACCAATAGACAAAAATAAGATAATGATATAATCACATCAAATCGATTGTTACACATTCAAACCTCTTTGAACAAGGGAAAAGATAAACTCTCATATGCCTTAAATTGAGCGATAAATACGGAAAATACATGTTTTGATCTAACGAACACTTTATTCTTTCGTGGTTAAATTAAGGGTGATCAAAGCTCATCTTGTGGTTTGTTTACAGCAAATCCGTTCTCCACCCAAGCCAGATAGCCCCCTCCCATATTGTTGGCATGCTTAAATTCCTGCCAATTTAATCATGTCAAGGTGGTTATATTTCTCTTTCTAGAAAGAAAAAGAAATGTTCTTGTCACAGAAACACAAAAAAGATTTTTAAAAAAATAAAGAAAAAGCATCAATATTAAGTTAAATCACTTGCTAAATCAAGATTCTGACATAATGGAATAGTGGTATAGTGAGAGAGGAAAAGAGAGAGATAATTCAACTTACAGCAGCAAGAAGATCAGTAGTAGCATGGAGGGACCTCACACCACTTTGACATCCCTTTAAAACAGAAAGTTTACCATCAATTTGCAGAATATTAATCTTTTGTCAAATTTCAAGAGAAATTAAATTCAAAATTGGCACGTTATGTTGTTTATGTGGAAATTAAAAAAAATCAAGAATCCCAAGTTATAAATGTATTCTTGGATTTACCACAATTAGCTTTTCTTCCTTGTCACATGCTGAAGATACCTGCTCCATAAATTTTGGATTCTTCACCCTACCTAAAATTACCAAAAATTAAAACATCATTATCACGTACGTAATTAATACATGAAATTAACATCCACGTCATATATAAAAAACAAGAAAAAAGAGAGACCTTGGGGACTATTAAACATATAGGGAATATTCAAAGAGTTCTCTACATGTCCTTTCTTGAATTCTTCTTCAGTCCTGTTCAAAATGCATGAAATCCAAATCAGAAATCTGATTGTGAAGACTAATTGAAAGTGCATATAGAAGAAAAAAGAATCTAATTTTTGAGTTAATTTTTTACCTAACATCAAGATAACGGTGACCAGATCGGATGAGTTCACGAGCTGCATGAACATCTACAGTAACAACCTCCGCTCCTGAGCTACAAAACAGAAGCAGAACAAGAAAAAGAGAAAGAAAACTATTCCAGAAAACATTACCCATTATTAATTGAACAACCTAGAACATATGTTTGTCTATTTGAGAAGTTTAAAGGATTTCTTTTAATGTACCCGAGTTGATTGGCCATGACAATAAATGGAAGTTGTACTTTATATACAATTTCTTTGAAAGCGAAACTTTGACTTCAAATGTTGGATCAGAGGAGATCTATTGGCGTTTTTGATTGTTTTGAGAAAGAAAATATTTGCAGGAAAAGAAAAAAACAATGGATTTTGTGTGATGAAGATGTTTACTTTGCCCAGTCTGTTGTTTTTGGCACCGGATTGGCACTATGATTCGTGCGTATAGGGCTATAGGCTATAAAGTCGCTGACGTTACGGCACAATAACCAAGAGAAATTTACTGCTGAATATTAGCAAATGCCATGATAATATTAGATCCACTTTACGGAACCACAATGTATATATTACTATTGTTGAATCATTCACATTTTTTAGGGCATATTTGGAAAGTCACCCGGTAATTGGATTTGATATAATTATACTGTCTGGCATATTTGGTTGATCAGGTAATTACTTGATCAACAGATAATTGGATGTAATTGACAGGAAGTAATTACACATTTCAATTCATAGGGAAGAGCTGTAAATTGTTGGTAATTACATGGTGTAATTACAAGCTGATTACTTTTTAATTTCTTCGTTTTATTTCTATTTTTATTTTTTTCATTTTAATTTGTTTTAAATTCTTTATATTTTTATTATTCTAATATTTTTTAAAAATATTTTTTATTTTTTATATTTTATTTCCTTCTCATTTCCCAACCTTTATTTCTTGTGATTTCATGTAATTTTTTGTATTATCTATTTTTATTTATTTTATGTTTGTTTTTTTCATTTAACATAATTTAGTTAGTATTTTAATTTTTAAATTAAGTAGAATTTATTGTTGAATAAGTTTATAGACTTAGGTTTTCCTTTTCTTTTGAATCCTATTTACGTTATGTTGAAATTTGACATAAGAGTATTATTTTATTTTTTTAAAATTTTGAACTTATATTATATTTGCAGTTTCTATTTATTTTTTTTATTAGTATTGAAATGATATTTCACATTGCAAGTCATTCATTTTTTAGTTAGAATTGATAGATTATCTTTCTGTCAAATGTTTTAATAATTTTATGACATGATATTTAAAATATTAATCTTTTTGTTAAACAAGCATTTCATTATTTTCTTAAAAACCATGTACTTTATGTTTTTATGATTAATTTAATTAAAATATACTAGTTTGAAAAATATAAATTAATTATTTTTTTATAAGAACATATGTTTATTCATTAATATATTTCAAAAAATAATATATATATATATATATATATATATATTAAATATTTAATCTAATATCATTTATAAAGGCACTTATTTATCTAATATAAATTTTTAGTTTTTGATAATTAACTTTTATTTTAAAAATTGAATATAACCATGTAATTACATTTGTGCAACCAAACAGTACATTTGTAATTACACTATAATTATATTGTGGCAAACAAACAGGTCAACGTAATTACTAGATTGTGTAATTACTAGGCTAATAATTACTACTCTAGTAATTACACCAATTCCAATTACACCAAACGCCCGCTTAAAAGACACCAAAATTTTATCCTATTACTATTTTCTCTAATACCTCACACCAAACGACCCCTTAGTGTTTGATTATTAGAAGATGATATTTATTGAATTGAGGAGAGCAGTAAGTTCTCTCATTTATAAAAGAAAATAATTATCTGACTCTTAACTTACAATTTATGTCAATATTTAGAGATTACTAAATATCTTTAATGCTCAACACTTCATAAAAATTGTTCTATTTGCTAATTTTATTATAAATATTTTGCTCAACCAACCAAACCTCACATTTAAACATCTTATAGAAATGTTTACTCGAGAAGGACTTATTCTTCGGAAAGTATTTTTTATAGTCCAACACTCATGATCAATGTACATGATAGCTGTTGAAATAAGGAAAAATGCATAAAATCCTCTTTAAATTTGTCCACGAAATTTACTTTAGCATTTTAATTTTACAAATAATTCTTTACCCCCCTATTCTTGTCGATAGTGTACTAAATATCCCCCTAAGAGATGACGTGGCAGAAAAAATGAATTCACCTTCCTAAAACGTGTGAGAAGAAGAAAAATAAAGTTTAAACTAATAAATCATATACATGTCATTTTTTTATTGGCCAACATAAAACTAATACTCTTAATATCTTTTCTTGATATATTAATACATATTTTTAATTATCCATTTTATTATTTTGAAACAAATAAAATTTGTGGGTCCCACCTTTTTTTACTTTGATTTTTTGTTCCTTTTATTTTGTTGTCTTCATCAATGTATTTCTTATCCCTTGAAACCCAAAACTTTTTAATTACATTCCATCATCATTTTAGAGACTGAATTTTTCAGGAAGAAAATGAGAAATATCATTAGATTGGCACTATTGTATCGCCATTTTTATGGCTAGAAATTTGGATAAGACCATCAAAAAGTACGATTGCTCATTCTCTCGTCAGATTTGTTCACTCTATTTAATCTGTATCAGGATAATTTGAGACCTCATTTCATATAGGATCAATTTTTTTTAAAAAAAATTTCACCCACCCCATTAGATAATAATAGACCCAGGTTTAGGGGAAGTGTCCCATCAAGCGGAAGAGTCACGAATTGGATTCAGTAAAAATAGATGGCAATGATGCTAAGCTTCTTTCTCTTGATAATCTTTGATTTAAACATAAATGGGTTAGTGTTGTGTAGTGAGAAAAAAACTCAGATTTATAACAATGGCAGAAATAGGCTTGCTTAGTGTATGTAGGAGAGGAAAGGTGAGATTATTTTATTTTTTATTATTAAATTGGATTGAGACTTTTAAAAATGAAAAAAGTGAATGATAAAAATACAAAAAAATTACAAAAAATAGAAAAATACGTAAGTTGTTGACGTGGCGGAGCGTGTAAGATACATCTCATTGCAAGATTGGTTTTAGCCACCAAGGATTGAAAAAAATTCACTTTAAAGTTATTAAGAGGGTATTTAAATGTCCGTTAAGTTTAATTGCTAAAGTAAGTTTTAGTGACAAGTTTAGAGAGGGTTTATGCATTTTCCCTAACGACTAAAACTAAGGGGTTTTGGTCCATAACTTTACTTGCAAATTATTAAGGTGTTTACAAGTTGAAGTTTGACTACAAGTAAATATGAGTAGTAAAGTCCAATATGTGAACTATTGAAATATTATTTGAGAAGTATTTCTGGTGAAATAATGGTTTTCACTAATAAAATTTTAACTTACGAATATATAATTTTTTTCGACGACAACCAAATTAATGCTGAAATGACTACTTACAGTTCGCTACAATAGTTAGTCCTTCCTAACAAATTAACTAAAGATTGTGATATCGAACACAGTGATGAAAGAAACTCAATAAAACGTTGCATTTTAACCAAAATAGGCAATCCATCCATGATTCATCTCTTAAAAAATTGACACGTGACTTTGTCAAGTTCAAAATTCAAACTGAATTTCAAGTAGCTCTAAATATAAAACAAGCTATGTAGTGCTAAATTAAGTGGAAGAAATTTAGATAAAGAAAAAGCACATGCTAAATTTTGGTAAAATTTTACGTTTACACCTAATTAATGTAATTTACAATGGTTAAGTGATTTAATAAAGTAAAATACATGTTACTTAATTGTAATTACGAAAAATAAACTCTAAATTCAAATACATGACATGTATATATTAACTTGGTGTAAACACCAGATGCGGTAAGAATTTGAAGAAATTTAACTCATACAAAGTGAAGTGCAAATGCCAAAATCTGGGCCGGCTTCCTCGTCGGATAATCAAGTAAGTTATTGAGATCATGTGAAGTCCAAAACTCAAGCGGGCTCGCCTGTACCAGTGGGCCTTTTAGTTTCTGAGCACAAATTGGCCATTTGGGTGTTTTGCAAGAATGGTCTTGTACATGGTGTAATTACAAGCTGATTACTTTTTAATTTCTTCGTTTTATTTCTATTTTTATTTTTTTCATTTTAATTTATTTTAAATTCTTTCTATTTTTATTATTCTAATATTTTTTAAAAATATTTTTTATTTTTTATATTTTATTTCCTTCTCATTTTCCAACCTTTATTTCTTGTGATTTCATGTAATTTTTTGTATTATCTATTTTTATTTATTTTATGTTTATTTTTTTCATTTAACATAATTTAGTTAGTATTCTAATTTTTAAATTAAGTAGAATTCATTGTTGAATAAGTTTATAGACTTAGGTTTTCCTTTTTTTTTGAATCCTATTTACGTTATGTTGAAATTTGACATAAGAGTATTATTTTATTTTTTTAAAATTTTGAACTTATGTTATATTTGCAGTTTCTATTTATTTTTTTTATTAGTATTGACATGATATTTCACATTGCAAGTCATTCATTTTTTAGTTAGAATTGATAGATTATCTTTTTGTCAAATGTTTTAATAATTTTATGACATGATATTTAAAATATTAATTTTTTTGTTAAACAAGCATTTCATTATTTTCTTAAAAACCATGTACTTTATGTTTTTATGATTAATTCAATTAAAATATACTAGTTTGAAAAATATAAATTAATTATTTTTTTATAAGAACATATGTTTATTCATTAATATATTTCAAAAAATAATATATATATATATATATATATATATTAAATATTTAATCTAATATCATTTATAAAGGCACTTATTTATCTAATATAAATTTTTAGTTTTTGATAATTAACTTTTATTTTAAAAATTGAATATAACTATGTAATTACATTTGTGCAACCAAACAGTACATTTGTAATTACACTGTAATTATATTGTGGCAAACAAACAGGTCAACGTAATTACTAGATTGTGTAATTACTAGGCTAATAATTACTACTCTAGTAATTACACCAATTTCAATTACACCAAACACCCGCTTAAAAGACACCAAAATTTTATCCCATTACTATTTTCTCTAATACCTCACACCAAACGACCCCTTAGTGTTTGATTATTAGAAGATGATATTTATTGAATTGAGGAGAGCAGTAAGTTCTCTCATTTATAAAAGAAAATAATTATCTGACTCTTAACTTACATTTATGTCAATATTTAGAGATTACTAAATATCTTTAATGCTCAACACTTCATAAAAATTGTTCTATTTGCTAATTTTATTATAAATATTTTGCTCAACCAACCAAACCTCACATTTAAACATCTTATAGAAATGTTTACTCGAGAAGGACTTATTCTTCGGAAAGTATTTTTTATAGTCCAACACTCATGATCAATGTACATGATAGCTGTTGAAATAAGGAAAAATGCATAAAATCCTCTTTAAATTTGTCCACGAAATTTACTTTAGCATTTTAATTTTACAAATAATTCTTTACCCCCCTATTCTTGTCGATAGTGTACTAAATATCCCCCTAAGAGATGACGTGGCAGAAAAAGTGAATTCACCTTCCTAAAACGTGTGAGAAGAAGAAAAATAAAGTTTAAACTAATAAATCATATACATGTCATTTTTTTATTGGCCAACATAAAACTAATACTCTTAATATCTTTTCTTGATATATTAATACATATTTTTAATTATCCATTTTATTATTTTGAAACAAATAAAATTTGTGGGTCCCACCTTTTTTTACTTTGATTTTTTGTTCCTTTTATTTTGTTGTCTTCATCAATGTATTTCTTATCCCTTGAAACCCAAAACTTTTTAATTACATTTCATCATCATTTTAGAGACTGAATTTTTAAGGAAGAAAATGAGAAATATCATTAGATTGGCACTATTGTATCACCATTTTTATGGCTAGAAATTCGGGTAAGACCATCAAAAAGTACGATTGCTCATTCTCTCGTCAGATTTGTTCACTCTATTTAATCTGTATCAGGATAATTTGAGACCTCATTTCATATAGGATCAATTTTTTTTAAAAAAAATTTCACCCACCCCATTAGATAATAATAGACCCAGGTTTAGGGGAAGTGTCCCATCAAGCGGAAGAGTCACGAATTGGATTCAGTAAAAATAGATGGCAATGATGCTAAGCTTCTTTCTCTAGATAATGTTTGATTTAAACATAAATGGGTTAGTGTTGTGTAGTGAGAAAAAAACTCAAATTTATAAAAATGGCAGAAATAGGCTTGCTTAGTGTATGTAGGAGAGGAAAGGTGAGATTTTTTTATTTTTATTTTTAAATTGAATTGAGACTTTTAAAAATGAAAAAAGTGAATGATAAAAATACAAAAAAATTACAAAAAATAGAAAAATACGTAAGTTGTTGACGTGGCGGAGCGTGTAAGACACATCTCATTGCAAGATTGATTTTAGCCATCAAGGGTTGAAAAAAATTCACTTTAAAGTTATTAAGGGGGTATTTAAATATCTGTTAAGTTTAATTGCTAAAGTAAGTTTTGATGACAAGTTTAGGGGAGGTTTATGCATTTTTACTAACGACTAAAACTAAGGGGTTTTGGTCCATAACTTTACTTGCAAATTATTAAGGTGTCTACAAGTTGAAGTTTGACTACAAGTAAATATGAGTAGTAAAGTCCAATATGTGAACTATTGAAATATTATTTGAGAAGTATTTCAGGTGAAATAATGGTTTTCACTAATAAAAATTTAACTTACGAATATATAATTTTTTCCGACTACAACCAAATTAATGCTGAAATGACTACTTACAGTTCGTTACAATATTTAGTCCTAACAAATTAACTAAAGATTGTGATATCCAACACAGTGATGAAAGAAACTCAATAAAAAGTTGCATTTTAACCAAAATAGGCAATCCATCCATGATTCATCTCTTAAAAAATTGACACGTGACTTTGTCAAGTTCAAAATTCAAACTGAATTTCAAGTAGCTCTGATTATAAAACAAGCTATGTAGTGCTAAATTAAGTGGAAGAAAATTTAGATAAAGAAAAAGCACATGCTAAATTTTGGTAAAATTTTACCCACACATGGTGTTTACACATAACTAATGTAATTTATAATTGTTAAGTGATTTAATAAAGTAAAATACATGTTACTTAATTATAATTACGAAAACTGAACTCTAAATTCAAACACATGACATACATATATTAACTTGGTGTAAACACCAGATGTGATAAGAATTTGAAGAAATTTAAGACTCATACAAAGTGAAGTGCAAATGCCTTAATCTGGGCCGGCTTCGTCAACGGATAATCAAGTTATTGAGATCATTTGAAGCCCAAAACGCAAGCGGGCTCTATGCCTGTACCAGTGGGCCTTTTAGTTTCTGAGACCACAAATTGGCCATTTGGGTGTTTTGCAAGAATGGTCTTGTACGTGAGTGATCTTGAACTGTTGACATCACCTGTCCTAATTGGAAAAACTTCAAGGGTGATAATTTTTTCCCATTGGAAAACCTTTTAACTTTTGACCCTAAAGGTTTGCTGTTGTGCAAGCACGGATCAAAAGTTTATAGGCGTTTGGTCATGGAATTTGGTCACGGATCAAAAAAATTTTGAAGTTGAAAATGAAATCGTGCTTGTTTATACTTTTTATAAAAGAGAAAAGAGAGCAATTTATTCAGAAAATATAAAGATGGAGTAGGAAAACAGGTTATGAGCCTATTTGGATAGACTTATATTAGGTGTTTTTAAGGTTAAATAACTTTCAAACACTTTATACTGTTATGATAAGAATGCTTTTAAGCACTTATTTTAAGCCAAAATAATAAAAATCAGTCAAAACCGATAAGTTATAAGCTCATCCAAACATGCTCTGTAAGCTGTTTTTCAAATTTGAAATTCAACTTTAAGTTGAATTTGAATTTTTACTAGCCAAACGTTGATTTTCAAATAAAGTGAAAAATTATTACAGGAAAAAAGTGAATTACTTTTATGGTCAAATGGGTTCTAAGACCATCTATTTTCAAGATCATTGGATGCAACTTATGTTGGAATCAAAATAACAAGCGTCATTCCAGGAAGCTAACAATTACAAAACTTTAACGATAGATGATAAATTAGATGACAAAGGAAAATATGCTAGAATAAATAATCCTTAATATGGTTTGATCAAGTGATCTATATATTGAAAAACTAAAATTTAAAAAAATGTAAAACCTATTGAGAGAATAACCCCCCCCCCCCCCCTCCTCCTAAGAAAACTCTTTAGCTACTACATTATAAATACTATTGTGTTTTTGTATGAAAAGAAAAGTTTTTTATTTTACGGAAAAGGGTCAAAACTACCCCTGAACTATCCGAAATAGAGCAAAAATACCCTCCGTTTGTTTTTTGGCTCAAAAATACCCCTCCGTTTGTTTTTTGGCTCAAAAATACCCCTCCGTTTGTTTTTTGGCTCAAAAATACCCCTCCATTTATTTTTTGGCTCAAAAATGCCCCTCATTTTAACGGAGTGCCAAAAAGGGCCAAAATTACCCCTGAACTATCCAAAATGGAGCAAAAATACCCCTCCATTTATTTTTTGGCTCAAAAATACCCCTCACATTAATGGAGTGTCACCAAGCACAACACGTGAAAAAAAATTGTCACATGGCTACTCCACGTCAGTGTCCCATTTAATATCCAACTAGCCCACTTAACCATATTCCAACTTAACATCCATTTAATATCCTTACCCGATCCATCTTAAAAAAAACCCGATCCGTCCTCATAAGTAAATGGTAAAGATAGATGCACCCTTCATTTCACTTGAACTCTCCAAAAAAAAAAAAATCGATGCAAACTAGGGATTCTGAGGGAAAAGAAAGCCCTTGGGGAAAAAATCACATGGGCTAGCCAAACATCAGGTTGAAAATAAACCTATAGGACCTGCTAATGGAATTCAGAAATTTTACCCGTCAAAAAGTCTCTCATAGCTCAATGATCACATGCCCTAAAATTGAGCACAATTGGAGTTGTCTCTTTTTCTTCATATCTTAGATCGTGCAATAGAGCCAAAGTAGTAGGTGGAAGCATATTTAACCTTTGAATTTGTTTTTTTTCTCATTATAGTAGAGATGTCGATTACAAGAAGGAGTAAGAATGCCCTTAGGGAAAAAATCAACCCGTGTGCTAAGAGCTTTCTTTTCCCTCAAAATTTCTAGTCTGCATCGATTTTTTTTTTTTGGAGAGTTCAAGTGAAATGAAGGATAGATCTATCTTTACCATTTACTTATGAGGACGGGTCGGGTTTTTTTTTAAGGTGGGTCGGGTACGGATATTAAATGACTGTTAAGTTGGAATATGGTTAAGTGGGCTGGTTGGGTAATAAATGGGACACTGACGTGGACTAACTATGTGACAATTTTTCACGTGGTGTGCTTGGTGGCACTCCATTAATGTGAGGGGTATTTTTGAGCCAAAAAAAAAATTGAGGGATATTTTTGATCAATTTCGGATAGTTCAGGGGTAGTTTTGGCCCTTTTTGGCACTCTATTAAAATGAGGGGCATTTTTGAGCCAAAAAATAAACGGAGGGGTATTTTTGAGCCAAAAAACAAACGGAGGATATTTTTGCTCTATTTCGAATAATTCAGAGGTAGTTTTGACCCTTTTCCGTTTATTTTATTGATAGAAGTCCAAAACTTCCCCTTATTAAAAAAAAAAAAAAAAGAGTTAGTTTCCAGGAAAAAATCTGTCTCGAATAAAATACAATTATGATGAAATTGAATTCAAATAAAATAAGAAATTTAGGACAAATTTTAATAATTTCCTGTTTTGTAGCTTGTACATCGCTGTCGACGAATCAGTAAATCGAATTTGGCTCCTCTCCATTTTTTTCCCTTCATTTTCCCCAAGTTTTTGCTTGGATTAAGGATACATGTCATAGTTTAAAATTAATGGATGAGATTTACTCAACTAAAACAAAGCCCAAACCATAGTTAAAATAATTAATTACTTCCATATATTTTTGCTCCCAAAATATTTTTACAATCCCAATAAATTTTAGTTGTACATTATATCATTCCTAAATATATTAGAAATTTTTCTGTTTGGCTTTGAATAATTTTTTGCCGTGAATCATTTTTGATAATGGAACAAAATAATTAATTATCCCGACGTATTTTTGGTTAGGAGCAGAATAATTTAGACACTCAACTTCAAATTCTATGTTACTCCCTGAGAGGGTGGACCATCAGAAACTGTGGCTCTTTTTTTTTTTTTTTTTTTTTTTGAATACTGATCAACTTAAAAAATAAAATTTTGCCTATATTATGAAAAGAAAAAGTATTATTGACAGATGTATTGTGCAGATCCTACGTACTATCGCTCCTATTTGATGGCTAAAAAATAATTTAACAAAATAAAAGAGCATATTCTATGAGATAATGAAGTTAAACATATTAAGGAATGAAAAAGAATAGCCAAAAAAAAAATGATGCACGGAAAAGATTAGACAAAGCAAAATAGATAAATTTTTAATATATTTAGAAATAATATAATGGACAACTAAAATTATGGGACTGTAAAATATTTTGGTAGAAAATATGTGGAGGTAATTAATTATTTTAACTATGGTTAGGACTTTATTTTAATTAAATATCATCCATTAATTTTAAATTATAAGATGTGTACTCAATCCAAACAAGAACTTGAAAAAAATAGAGAGAAGAGAAATGAAAGAAGCCAAATCCTTTTAGTCTTCAAGAAAAGCAAAGGTCATTGGTCGGCAAGCACTAAAGTCTAAAGGAGGTTCTATCAATTATTGAAATAGATATTTTGGTGAAACGTCCTTCTCTCGAAAGGATGCCAAAAACTTATTAACAAAAAAATCGAACAAATTAAGAAGCGCAGTCTCGTCTATTGCTGTACAAGTTTGGTAAAATATACATTTAATTAAAACTTTTTAAAAAATGTGTTAGAAAAATATGGTCAAGTAATATAAAATAAAGGAATTTAGTACAGAGTATAAAAAAATAAATTTTGAAAGGTTGAACAAGCAAGTCAACGAGTCTATATGTATCCTCGAAATAGTTTAAGCACGGTAAGTTCAAAATCACAACTTTTAGAATACAACATCACGATGTATGATAGTATAAGTGATTGAGAAGTGTACGAACGTTGTTGTTGAAAATGAGACAAGTATTTTTTTTAAGTACTTATATAACTTGTTGAAACACAAAATATTGGTGGAACATTGTGAGGGAAGTCAAATTTGACTATACAATACTTTGCTACCGTTCGTCGTCCACTTTATTCATTCAATGTAACTCAAGATTTCAACACCAAATTTGGAGAAGAAAAACAGAAAGGGTTCAAAATCAGCAATGAATGATACTGACTAAGAAATTTCAGCTCCACTAAGTAAGCATTCATTTCCTCTTCCAATAATGCATACTCCTAAGTCCTAAGGAGTCGTTATTGATAGGTCGTATAAGAATAGTGCAAACTATAGTATATTACTAATGTTTACGCACCCAAGATTGTTGCCTAGTGGTTCAATGAAGTTGGGTTGAGCATCATGAGGTCTCAGGTTCAATTCTCAAAAGAGACAAACACTAGGTAATTTCTTCTCATTTGTTCTAACCTTGGTGGAAGGACAGAGTTACCTGATACACACTGTTATCAAAAAAAGAAGATAATATTTGCATTATTAATTATGTTCGAGATTTTTCTTATGCAGTTGAAAGAGATGAACCACTCAATGGTGAGGATAGCTCTCCGGTTGAACAAGTGGCACTCACCGTTCCCATCATCGGTGGTCACTTTCCGCATGTGGTTTGTCGGAACTATCGCTTGTTTGCTCCTTTCATTCCTCAACCAATTCTTCTGGTACCGCCGTGAACCGCTCACCATCACCTCCATCTCCGCCCAAATTGCGGTGGTTCCGTTAGGCCACCTCATGGCCAAGGGCATTACTGACAAAGTTTTCTTCAAAGGAAGTAAATGGGAGTTTACATTGAATCCTGGACCATTCAACGTGAAAGAGCACGTGATTATCACCATCTTCGCCAACTCCGGAGCTGGGAATCCCTATAGTGTTGTGAAGTTGTTCTATAAGAAGAATTTGAGTTCAGGTGTCTCTATTCAGGTATGCCCTACCGTTAGATGAAACTGACAAGAGATTCTACGAATTGAATAGAACAACTACTTTTGTAGCGGGTTTAACTACCTATTGAATAATTACATAAAGGGAATAATATAAAGGTATTATTACCCTATATAATACTACTTTTATTTTATTACCGATTATAGCCTACTTTTATCATTTATAACTGATTGTGTTCTTCACTATCTTATTTTCCTCCTCACTGTCGGCCGACGAAGCTTGGATCTCCGACGATGCTTCGAACTCTAGCGAAGCTTCGTTCCGATCAAGGAGTCCCCGACGGTGATCCTTTCACTCCTACCATAAACAACAAACAACCACCTCATCCCTTTTCTAAAAAGCACCACCATAGTCTTCTCTCTGTCCAACTCTTTTCCCCATTCTGATTCCGATAAGATTTGAGCATTCAACTCCGACGATGTGATGTGAACATCGTTACTTCCTATTTTAGCCAGATCTTGTGGCGGTGGATCGGAGCTCGTAACAATTTTTTGTTGAGTGTAGAAAATGGGTGAATATTGGAGAGGAAAATCAGTGGTGAGGGGAAACCATTAATGGAGGATTGAAGGTTAGTATTGAAGGTTATTTGGATGGTTGTTTATGTTGTTCTGGCGATGGGCTTCGCCGGAGTTGAATTTTCCGGGGAAGGTGATGAGTTTTTGTTGGACAATGTTTTTTAAAATGGACGTTGTTGGACATCGTTTTCGATCAAGGTGGTGAAATTTTTAAAAATTATATTAAATTTGTATTAAAATTATATTAAACGTAAAGGATCGTTGTAATACAATTTGAATTTAATAATATACATTGTTATGAATTCGGTAGTTGCTATTTCCTAACAAATATAATACACTTCTAACAACGTAAACTAATTTAAATTGTAATGGAATATTTGAAATTCACATATAATACTTATAATATATTTGTATTAAAAATATTTTAGTTATATATATTCACCACGTATATTGAAATACGTCTATAATACGTATAATATATTGATTTCAAAATGTATTAAAATTGTTGTTTATTTTTTCTCTTATTAATAATGTTAAAACTGTGTTTAAAAATGTATTTTATATGTATTTAGCTATTTTTGGTAAAAAAAAAAAAAAAAAAAAAGTTAGGCCATCAGTTGTAAGAATAAAAATGTACTATAATTGGTAAATAAAGTTATATATTTATACTATTTATGTAAATGAATTTATATAAATAGTATAAATATATAGTTTTATTTACCAGTTATAGTATATTTTTATTCTTACAACTGATAGCCTAATTTTTTTTTACCAAAAATAGCCAGATACACATATAATACATTTTAAACACAGTTTTAATGTAGTAACACATAAACTAATTTGAATACTATTTAAATGTTTGAAATTCAGGTATAATACATTTTTAATATTATTAATAAGAGAGAAAAATAAACAATAATTTTAATACATTTTGAATTCAATATATTATACGTATTATAGATGTATTTTCAATATACGTAGTGAATATATATAACTAAAATATTTTTAATATAAATATATTATAAGTATTATATAAGAATTTCAAACATTTCATTGCAATTTAAATTAGTTTATGTTGTCTGAAGTGTATTATATTTGTTAGTATGAAATAACAACTATCGAATTCATAATAATGTATAATATTAAATTCGAATTGTATTACACCAATGTTTATATTTAATATATTTTTAATACAACTTTTTAAAATTTCATCTCTTCTTCTCAATCCGCCATCACCGTCGCTCCACCATAGCCGGTGAACATCTCCTTCATTAACCCATTTCGTCCACTCCAATTTTACCATTAATGACCTCACACACAACTCTACTGTTCCGGCCAACCCTCATAGGAAAACCCCACCAACTCCACCACCTTCCAGCCGCCTCTTTCTCTTCTTTGTTCCCTTCATCTCCTCTTCCACCATTTCTGTCTAAACCCATCCCTCCACCATTTTTGGCGAGTCGCCGGTGAACCCACTCCAAAACAGACCCCATAGTCATCGCCATTTTTTTCAGCAAAGAAACGGAGCTCCGAGCTCCGGACAAAAAAAAAACTTTGATTTTTTCTCAAAAACCCAATTCAAAAACACCATAAAAATTAAAATTAAATACCTTTACAAACAATAGAATTAACAAATCAAATTCACGTACCACATAAAATCAGTAAATTCTGAAAAATTAAAAGTAAAAGAGAAAACAAAATCTAAATCTAAAACCTCAAATAGAGAAGAAAATTAGTTGAATGTTACCTGGCAAAATCCAAATTTGAAACGAAAAACCAAAATAATAATAATAATAATAAAAAAGTAACAGAAGCCAAAATGTAAAATTGGGAGAAGCAATGGCAATGAAGAAGAAGATGAGATAGTGAAGAGGACTAATTAGTCTATAATTAGCTATTAAGGGTAAAAGTAAGCTATAATCCATAATAAAATAAAAGTAGTACTACATAGAGTAATAATTTATTTAAAGAAGTTTATTTATGTAATTATTCCTTAATTCTTCTAAAGTTATACGTTTTGTGTCCCAAACTATGTGTGACCTTGACCTAGGGTCCGACTCTCTACCCGCCTTGGGACCTGACACACTACCCCACTTCGGGACTTGACTTCCTACTTCAACGCTGATTTGGGATCCGACCCTGACCCGAGTCCCAGTAACTAAAAGCAATTTTCAACACTCCTCCTTTGCTTTAGTTACTACAATTTAAAAAAATTGCTCCTTCTTGATTTCTGCTTGTGCTGCGTGTGCTTGAGGATTGTTTTTAAGCTTGCACACTTTTGTAACATGGCCTGCTTGTTTGCAATTTTCACATATTGCATCAGGTCCCCACCAATAGAAATCTTCCAAGTGTATTTTCTTTTTGTAGTGTCTTCCTTTTCTGTTTTGTGCATAAAAGGCACCCTTAGTAACATTGTCTTGTTTGAAGGCTCTTCTTTGTTCTTGTTCTTGAAGAACACTTATTAGTTCTTCAACAGAGATAGTAGAGAGATCTTTAGACTCTTCCAAATATGAGATTTTAGACTCGAATCTCTCTGGAATTGTTACTAGAATTTTTTCTACTATTCTGTCATCTTTGAAATCCTCGCCAAGCAACCTGATTTTATAAACAATCAAAGAAATCTTGTCAGAATACTTAGCAATAGTTTTATCCTCTTGCATCCTAAGAGATTCAAAATCCCTTTAAATTCAAAATTTACATTTATGTGACTTGGTCACTTCCTTGGTATTCTTTTTTTAGTTTTTCCCAAGCTTCTTTTGTTGTCTCACAAGCAATGATTTGAGAAAAAATCAAATCCGCAACTGAATTTTGAATTATACTTTTGGCTTTGAATTTTTTGATTTTTTCATCCAAATGAGATTTAATCTGAGCAATGGTAGAATTTACAGAGAGTGGTTGTAATGGTGTATCTTCCACTACAACTTCCCACAGATCATAGGCTTGAAGATATGATTTCATTTTCATTGACCAAATCTGATAGTTTCGCTAGTGAAAATTTTTGAGGCATTCAATGAGAGATTGCTGCTTGGCATCCTTTTGTTTTAAAAAAGTAGGTTAAAAATGATATGGTTGAAAAATAGCCTGTGCAAAGCACGGGTTGAAAATAGCCCTGACAGGTTGAAAATGGTAGCCCTGACGGGTTAAAAATGGTTTGGTAGCTCTTTGGAAGAACTCACAGATCTCGTAAGATCAATGAGGTTCTTGATACCACTGTTGGCTTTTTAGAAAAGATGGGACAGTAAAAAAGGGGTTAAAATGACTCTCAAGGGATTGAAATGACTTTCAATAATTTTATTGAGTATTTGGAGGGCGTTAAATAGCTAACATAAAGCATAGAATCTGCATAAAAAGTTTATCAACAACTAAGACAACCTAATCTAAAATTCAAAATTCAAATTCATCCTAAATTAAATACTCCATCTGTTCGCTTTTACTTGTCACTTTTTGACATGACACACCCATTAAGAAAAAATAATTATTGATATGACTATTTTATCATACTACCCCTATTAATTGATGTTAAGTGTTATATGTCTTGAAAATGATTTGGAGAATAAACAATTAATGCTAAGAGTAAAATAAGAAAAATTCTTTTGTCTTTTCTTATATGTCAAAAGTGACAAGTAAAAATGAAAATTCAATTAGGAAAATAGTGACAAGTAAAAACGGATGAAGGGAGTAACTTATTTTCAACATTTTTTTTTTTTTTGAACACTCCTACATATTGTCACCACTGCTTTAAGATTTTCCCTTCCAATGGCAGGGCCCTTCATGATAAAGAAGAGAGAGCCAAGAATGGATTAACAAGAAACCAATTTTCCCTCATTGCCTTTATCTGCAGCTTTGCTTACTATGTCTTTCCAGGTTACCTTTTTCCAATGCTAAGTTCCCTTTCTTGGTTGTGTTGGTTGTTCCCTTCCTCTGTCTTAGTCCAACAGCTGGGTTCAGGGCTTCATGGCCTTGGAATAGGCGCCATTGGGCTGGATTGGTCCAGCCTATCCTCCTATCTTGGAAGGCCATTTAGCTAGCCCGTGGTTTGCTACTGCAAATTTTGCTGTTGGTTATTTTCTGATTATGTATGTTGTTACACCTCTTATGTATTGGTTCAATGTTTACAAGGCCAAGAACTTCCCAATATTCTCGGATGGTTTGTTTAAAGAAAATGGCCAGGACTACAACATTTCAACTATCACGGATCCTAACTTTCACATTGATATAGAGAAGTACGACCACGAGGGTCGTCTTTATCTCAGCATTTTCCTTTTACTGACTTATGGATTCAGCTTTGCCTGCCTCACTGCCACAGTTGTTCATGTCCTCCTCTTTCATGGACGGTAAGCTGCATACTTTACTGTTATAGTGGTTAAAGTTTAGTAACCATAAGTGAAACTAACCCCTGCCTCGATGTATAGAATTATAGTGGTGCAGGGATCTATGGCATCTCGGCAGGTCTGCTTTACAGGAGAAGAAAATGGACGTCCACACGAAGCTCGTGAGTAAATACAAGCAAGTTCCTGAATGGTGGTTCACGATTATTCTACTACTCTCTCCGTTTCAAAAAGAATGACCTAGTTTGACTTGACACGGAGTTTAAGAAAACAAAGAAGACTTTTGAATCTTGTGGTCCTAAATTAAAGTTATGGCAAATGTACCAAAATGCCCTTTAATCTTGTGTTCTTAAACATGCCATGTGGAAAGTTGGAATTAAAGTGTTGCCAAAAAAGAAAAGGGTCATTCTTTTTGAAACAGACTAAAAAGGAAAGTAGGTCATTCTTTTTGAAACGGAGGGAGTAATAAATATCGCAGCAACTGTATTTGTATGTGAATATTACAAAAACCAGCTTCAGTTACCATGGTGGGGTGTTCTGTTAGCGTGTGGCATTGCCTTCTTTTTCACCCTCCCAATTGGAGTCCACAAACCAAGTAAGCTCATATTTACTTACTATTCAGTAAAATAGTAGCTTGCAATCATCAATACCTACTGATTTGTCCATATAGGACTTGGGCAAAATTAGGTTTAACAAATAGCCTGCTGTCAGTGTTGTGAACTAATTGCTATCTTCATTGGGCAACTCTGATGTTCCAACTTTTCTGTTGCTCAGACACCTGGTTTGAATATTATCACGGAGTATATAATGGGATACTTGTATCCAGGATATCCAGTTGCTAATATGTGCTTCAAGGTGTATGGCTATATCAGTATGAAGCAAGGTTTAACCTTCCTGCAAGACTTAAAACTTGGACACTATATGAAGATTCCCCCTAGGGCAATGTTCATGGCTCAGGTTAGTTTTTATATCTTTTGGCAAACCGAAGTAACATAATTCAGCAAATTGAAAAGCATGGTCTGCAATAGTGGCATACACAAGTAGAATCGGCCTATGTCTATTGTGTTGGTACACATATTCGAATTTGAGGTTGTAGCATTTTAATAAGGCTTTACTTCTATTCCAGACAAGCTGTTTATTTTACATTATTTCTGAAGTGATATCATATACATAAAACGTTTAGAAATACATCATAAAAAGATTTTCGGCAATGACGCCACTTCAAGCAATGTGTGTCTGCCACTGGTCTGCAAGGCTCGTCTTAGTTCTGAGGTGTATAAATACCTGTCTTAAATGTGCTTTTTTTGCCGTGTACTGTTTGATCAGATTGTTGGAACCTTAATATCAGCATTTGCACATCTGGAAACAGCATGGTTGCTAATGGACACTGTCCCAAATATTCGTGATAGGGCTCTGCTTCCTCAAGACAGTCCATGGACATGCCCAACTGATCATGTATTCTACGATGCCTCAGTCATCTGGGGTCTGATCGGCTCACAAAGGATTTTTGGAAATTTTGGCTATTACTCCGCCACAAATTGGTTTTTTCTAATTGGCGCTGTAGCTCCTGTATTTGTTTGGCTATTACAAAAAGCTTTCCCACACCATCAATGGATTAGATTCATTTCGGTGCCTGTTGTATTGGCTGGAATAATTAAAATGCCACCTGCTACTGCTGTCAACTACAACAGTTGGATCATTATTGCATTTTTTTCAGGATTTGTTGTATATAGATACTACAAGAGTTGGTGGAGTCGTCACAATTATGTTTTATCTGGGTCATTAGATGCCGGATTAGCATTCATGGGTGTATTGTTGTACTTATGCTTAGGACAGGAGCATGTTAGCCTTCAGTGGTGGGGAAGTCATACAGATACATGCCCTTTGGCTTCTTGTCCAACTACGAGAGGGATTGTGGTTGACGGGTGTCCTACTTTTTAAAGGGATTTGCTGGTCTCCAATTACAGCAGCAGAACATGTGGTGATGGCCATGGTTCCCTGTACATATATAGTTCATCTGGTTATGACTTTCCCCATTGTTTGTGACCATGGCTCTTGCTTGCGTCGACAGGTTCTACTGGACGTGTCATTAGCAGCAAGACTGACTCTATGTCAAGTTTTATGATGAGTACAAGACGTCACAAACTTCTGCCAGAAAATTATATCTCAAGAAAATGCTTTGTAAAAATAAAACTTGGATTGTTTCCACTGTTCCTCCACCTCTGTGATGAAGTGAAACTGTGAAAAGTGCTTCTGGGACAACAATCAATATTGTTAATTTCTTCATATAATATTTTCATTGTTGGATGAATCTCCTTCCAGCACGAAAAAAGGAAACTACTATACTTGCCAATTTTCCTCAATATCATACGGTCTAAATTATTTTGAGGATCAAAAGTTTTGAAATTTAATCGGTTAAACAGAATGTTCTTAGTCGCTTTAACAAAAACTGTTTGATAACATTTTACTAAGTGTTGTATAAATAGTACCCTTGTTTTTCATATTCTGAAGAATTTGGTGAAATATGTGTGAAATACATAAAATACTACATTGTAGTATCATTGAAAATACCGGAATTATTATCAGAAGTCAGTAAAAATACAGAGGAAGTGTAAAAGTTACTGCAGCAGGCGGAAGATTGAGAAGATGGAAACAAATAGTTAGAATTCAACCAAAATGCATCGTCTCTTCGACTTCGATGGAGGATTCTTAAACGTGCTGTTCTTGGTGGCCATTCTTCCAATTCAGGTGTAGCAAAACATATGTGTATATACACACACAAAAGCCCATGTTGTCAAAGTTTTAATCTTTGATCATCTGAAATGAATTGGGTGTGTTTCAGATAATCAATCTGAATTGGGTATTAAACGAACATCAAGAAAGGCAACTCGCAGCTTCAATTTGATACCATGCCATTTGATGAAAGATTTCCCTGAAGTAATCTTGGATTCTTTATCAGAGTAGAACCAACTGCGCGGCTCACGAAATGCTGTTTTCTGCTACACATTGCCTGTTGCTAGGTGCTCCTCGACTTCTTCTCCAGTGTTTCAATGTTTCTGCGTTTTGTTTCATTCTCACGCAAGCTAACCTTTTTTCCTGTTTTGGTTAGTGTAAATTCATTATATTTGTGAGGGTAATGCTGTTTTATAATTATGTTTCGTTCATCTGGTATCTTTCTTTATTATCGGTAAGCTATGTCCTCCTATGAAAAAACGCTCCATCCAAGCTGATATATTACGACTTTGTGTTGCAAGCAAACCGAGAGACTAAATGTGCAGATCATTAGGAGCATATGGCTTGTATCAATTTTTCTCATAAGTGATTCTTGGATGTATATTTATTGCATAGAGTTCTGAATGTCTCGTTGAGCTGAACTGCCAAAATTGGAGCAGAGATACGTTGATTACTAGTGTTTCTCTTCCAATGTTGATGAACCAAAAGCTTTTACTGGGGAAGGAGTTTTGGATATTTGAACTTCACATATTAACTTAATAGAAGCATCACTTAGTTTCTTAGATTCATTATAAAAGGATGAGTCACTTTATTTCAGAAACTAGGTGGAAGTCATAGTTTCTCTAGCAGTTCATATATTACCATCCATGGAATTGCATAATTTCAATTTCAATTCATCAGCTCAATTGTTTGTTAAGGTGCTTGTTGCTGGAAATTTGGATACAATATGAAGAGGAGATTATACTACTTCCATGATAATGATCAATATGGAAATATCAGTAAAGATCTCTCTTCGTCATTATATTGTTGTCGAGAATCTTGCTAATGAATGTGTGGCTAGCCTCGGAGCAAGAACTAGATAGAAAAAAAAATTGTTTAATGATTTTGAGAACGTTTTCCATGATTCTGAAGCCATCTTATTTAAATTATATTGAACAGGCGAAAGATTTGGATGGTGGCATGAGAATGTATAGAAAGCTGAAATGTGTGGTACCACTGAAAAAGAGTGAAGAAGTTACTCTAGATGCTAGGGTCCTTATCTTCATAAAAAAGATGGCCACTTTATGTTTTCTTGACTTGGTAATTGGTACCCAAGTTGGCAAAAGAATATTTTCTCAGCACATCAACCTACGTCGAGTCTTTTCTGTCAATTTTCAGTGGCTAATCATTGTCCCAAAGTATTTGTATTGAGCTTCATTTAAGATTCTAAGTGATAATCATTGCTGTTTTTTAGTGCCTATTACTCTTGTGCAATGTGAGTGCTGAATGAAGAGCAGCCACACAACCTTTTTTTTAGTTTTTTTTTCCATTTTAGGTGTGGGGGTGGGGGTGGGGGTGGGTGGGTGGGGGAGGTTAATATGAATTAGTTAATGAATGGCCCTCCAGCTTTCAGAAACCAATGACTTACAGAGGTTGGAATGTTGATGATTGTTACATGTTGAAAGATGCACTATTGTATGAAAATTATGGAACAGAAGGCCAAAATTCTAGTTTTGTCATTGGCTGATGAATTTGCTAAGCTTATCTAGACAGCTTTCATTAGGCAAACAGAAATAATTAACTGAAAAAAACGTTACTGCATCTTCTGCTACTAGATTGTAAGGTGTGATATCTATCTATCCAACAAAGAATGGAAATGACTAGTGAGGATATTTGTCTAGAGATACAGTACTTCACTACTACTCCTGCCGTCCTACTTTTATTTGATTGAATGCGAAGTTTAAAAAAAAAGAAATACAAAGACTTTTGAAATTTATGCTTGAAAATAAGTCACGGATATTTGTTAAGTTGTCAGTATAGAGAAGTTCATAACAATGCATGGTTAAGGTGATCGGACCAGTGATACGATATGCATTACACGTTCGCTTTCAAGACGTCATACCCACACTTTTCCTGATTGTAAATATTGGGCTTTGCTTTGCTTACCAATTAAGTTGTGTGAGCTTCCAGACACCTCCGAGCAAGGGAAAATTTTCGGGATAAATGTGGGAAAAGAAGATTGGAAGATATTCGAACCGTGATAAATCTGAATTGCTAGTATTTTCTCGTAGCTGAAACAAATAATTCATATTGTCTGACCTTTCATTTTCCTCCAAGTGTCTTCTGAGGCTGGAAAATTTTTTGGAAAGGAAATGAAAATATCTTTATTAAATTCGTTTTTTTAAATGTCATTTCAACAAAAAGAGTAACTGCTAGCCTGGTAGCAACAAAAAATCTAACAAGAAAATTAATGTAAAAGTTGGAAATATCTTTGAAAAGTTAACCGAGCAGTTTGATTTACTTGGTACTTTCTTTGATTAGTCAAAAAAGTTTTTGAAAACTAAAGTATCTTCTTATCATGATAATAATATCCCATTCGCTTACATTAACCCCCCCCCCCCCCCCCAAAAAAAAAAAAAAAAAAAAAATGCTGCCACAAAGTTTATACGCTTAATAGTACTAAATAGTAGTAGTTGAGATTTGAGAAAGTGAAGACATTGTCCACTAATTGTTTTGCCATCTAATAGCACTCTAATAATTATGTTTGTTTAATTTAATGTTTTCAATGGAAGAATGATGAACACACAAGAATATTTGCTCTTTCAATTTACCGTTGGTAGGAAATTGCACAAAGGTCAAAAAGTAAAGCCAGAAAGGCAGCCGAAAAAAATATTCCCCACTAAATTTTTTTGGAAGATTCCCTCAAATTGGAGTTTATCAAGTGTAAAATAATAGACTTCTTTTCACCAATGACAATAATTACGATACACCGTGTCTTGGCAAATACTAACAAAAATTTTCACATACTTCACTTGTAATAGATGGTTGTGCTAATAGTAATGTCAATTATATTTATTTATTTATTTTAATTTATTTATTTTATTTTTTAATTTGTTATGTATTTTGAAATTACATAAAAATTACGTTAAATTACAATAATTAGTGACTTAAAGTTTTTTAAAAATAGAAAAATTTTGGTCGACTCTCAAAATTTTATCAGTTCTACATAAATGGGGATAGAGGAAGTAAGATATATTATTTGAAAATGACGTGAAAACAATCATAAATCATAATAATTAATAACTTAAAATATTATAGATACATAAAAAATTTAATTGATTTTTCAAATACTATCACAGTCACATAAATTGAGACAGAGAGAGTAACATATGTATATTATTTGAAACTTAATAGCAAGTACTATAAATCACAATAATTAACAACTCAAAATATGTAAAAACTATATATAAAAATTTCGATCGACTCTCTAAATTCCATCAGTATCACTTAAATTGGGACAAAGTGGGTAACATATATCATCTGAAAGTTATGTAAAAAGTATTATAAATCACAATAATTAACAACTTAAAATATATAAAAATCATATAAAAATCTAAAAATTATATAAAAAATTTGGTTGACTCTTCAAATTTCATCAGTGACACATAAATTGAAACGGCGAGAGTAACATATATTATCTAAAATTTATTAAAAAGTATTACATATCACAATAATTAACAACTTAAAATATTTAAAAATCATCCAAAAAATTGATTGAATCTCTAAAATTTATCAGTATCATATAAATTGAGATAAAAAAATAGAATATGTTGAGCCTGTGCTGGCACGATCTCCTGTGTCTAGTAAAGTATAAACGTCCAAAGTAACACTTTCGTTATTACAATTTACAATTTTGTCAAAATGTTCATTCTGTAAATTAATTTATTATTTTATTTAAAATTCATTTCATTAATCGACATTAAACGTTAGTTTGATGTTATTAAACTAATTTTTCACCAATCATAGACTCTAGTAATTTTCATTTATCGGTATAATATATAAAAGTGAATTAATAACTTGAACAATTATATGAAATGGGACGAAGTGCATATAATGTTTGATGCGTTACCTTCCAAGTAATTGTTTGCACTGATTGACGTTGTAGTCAAGTCAGATCAGAATACATAACAATATTTAATCTAGAATTGATTAATTACTTAATTAATTGTTTTTTGTATAGCAAAAATTATATTTCAATAAATATTCATTTTACTAGCGCTAGGTTCAAGTGGAGTTCCAATCATGGAACAAGCAAATTGATATTTAATAATGACCACCAACAAGGGTTGCCGTGGGGTGACAACTACTCCTTCATCCTTAATTAAAAGTCTTGGGTTTGAATTCTCCTGAGTATGGAGTTTTTTTTTGTTAGAAAGTATTTTACCCCTAATATAAGACTTTCTGTCATGAATTTAAATTTAATCGGATTGTAAAGCGAATATCGAACATTGAATAGGAAATCAAAAAAACGTACTCCTATTTAATAATGAACCAGTGAGAGAGGAAATGAGTACTTGTTATATTTTGACCTTTAGAAAAATATCATGAAGAGCACCAAAACTAGTTTCTCTCATCTTTTTGGACTTTTTGGAAAAGGACTGCTCTGCACAGAGTACTTTGCATAAGGTCCGTGGATAGAAATAAAGAGTCTACCAAAAGTAGCAAATTTTATGCCCCTTCTTTTTGTTAAAAAATAAATATATGAAGTGTGTCGTACCATATAGAAATTTCCTATTGTCCCATTCTGTAGATTTAAATCCGACTTGTTTCACTCTCAATCTTTTCCCTCATAATTATTTGTCTTCTTCTATATATGGTCTTATCTTTTTGTTTGGCTCTAAAGTATAGAGAGAGGAACATCCAGTCATTTTCATGCCTAATACTATTATTAAAAAATACTAAAGTTCACGCTATGTGTGAAATCCGAAAAAGAATTGAAACACAAGTATCGCCTAATACTATTTATTAATTAAAAAAAAAAAAGAAAAAAAGAAAAGGGGATGAGCTTCATGAATATGTAATTGGTGGAATCGCTTACAATGTGAGCCTAACAGAAACTAGCACGTTGGTGCTTTATGCCTTCGTTTGATCTTTTTTTCTTAATTCAACAATTAACAATCTTATCTACTCTACTAAATGAAATTTAAGTAGTAATTACAAACTCTATAATTTCAAAACTGAACCTATAAAAAGTACAAAAGCCACCATTAGTGGTATAAATTGAATAGCTCTTGAAGGTTGATTACTAGCGGAGCTCCCTGTAGCCAAACTTGCTAACCAAGATCCATCCGCTAGCATTGTCTGACTCATCGATCCTGATCCTGATCCTGACCCTGAGCCTGATTCAGAATCAGGGAGTGATCCAGAATCTGACCCTGACTCAGAACTTGGAAGTGACCCCGAACCTGACCCGGTCCCTGACTCATCCGTTGATCCGTCAGATTTTGAAGAACTTTTGCTGCACAAAAGAAGAAAAATGTTACATCAGAGACGATTAAACTTGGCCAAAATCATTTCAAATACTAATGTACTTCAAAATGAATACTACTCCCTCCATTCCTTTTTATTTGCTCTATTTGAGTTGGACACACTCCTTAATGAATTTCTTATTTTTATAAAATTAGAAGTAATTTTACCAATATACTTCTAATTAAATTTTATATCACTTTTCAAATCAATAATTATTACATTTATCGAACAAGGACATAATAGAAAGATTTTGTTCAAACTATTCTTGAAAGATTAAAGAAGTAAATATTTAACAATATAAATACAATCCAAATGGAGCAAATAAAAAAGAACGAAGGAAGTAATGTTTTCTTTATTAAATCAACTTTTTTATTTATTGAGACATATATGGAATGATACTGAAGTATTCAATAGGTACTAACCACAATTAAGATACAAAACATTCCATCAATTCATTTTTACTTGTTTGTTATGTTTCGTTTCAATTTAACGAATCTTAAAAGCTAAATTGAATTAAATTTATTCATATTTTTTTAAATTTAAAATTTAAATATTTAAAAATTATATAAAAAATAATATAAACTGCAATCCTTCAGCCTGCTAGGCAATCTATACAGAAGGGAAGTCACCAAACGTGAGAAAAAGTACCAAAAAAAAATATAAATATTTTAAAATATTAATCAAAATTCATAATTTGAATCTCGACAAACAAAATGCATTTCATATTTACCTTGGTAGAGGGGATGGACAAAATGTGATGATGTAATTAGCATTAGAACATGTGAATGTACTTGTCGCATCGTCATATGCATAGCTATACGATTTTGGACACGCCGACTTAAACATCTGCGAGTACACCGACGGCGAGCACGTCGCCGGTGAAGCATAAGCACCTTCACAACAGTACTGTGGAGTCCTAAAAGCATCACACGCGCTCTTACACGCGCCGCCGCCTTCCACCCTCAGCTCCATCGGGCATTTTTGATTCAAATCCACGTTACAACCCGTCGACGCACAAGGACCCGACCCGCCACTCACATCCACCATCATTGGCAAGTTGTACCCGTCTACTAAACTCACGTCATAGAAATCCTGTGAACCCGACCCGAGTGTGAACTCGGCTAGTGTCGCCGGAGTTGCGGCGCCTCCGCCGTTACACTCCATTTGACCCGAACCGCAATCGGCGGTGGCACATGAACCGGTTCCTGAATCGTCGAAATTGCAGCCGGTTCGACCCCAGAACCGGCCTGACCAGCCGGTCGGTGCTTGAAATGAACGAGAAGTGTCTTTGGTTAGCTCGAAACCAGTGCTGTCCAGTTTTGGTGTGCCTAGAATTCCAGGCCATACAGTATGGTCACACTTGTTCACAAATGTAAATGTAGCCCCCAATATACCTATACAAGTTGAATGTGAAATACCAAATTAAAGAATTAATAACCAATGTAAATGTATCAGTAAATGAAAAATTCATAACAATTCTTTGAATAAAGATATGGATTTTTATGGAGAAAGAAAACTTTGAAATGTTTGTAACAGAGCATTCCTTGGTGGGGATTTTAGTAGCTTAATTGGTTGGCTACGTAAACTTTCACCTCGTTCGTGATGATTCGATTCTCCACCTAGTAATCTCCTCACCCTACCTCAATATTTTTCTATTTTAAGAAGAGCATTCGTTGGTTACCTTGACAGAAGGTGAGCAAAAGAAGGCTCAGAATCATCAAAGAAGTGGAGATAGCCATAGAGATTCTCATATTCTGTACTTATCTCTTTTGTTCTGAAGAATTATCTCGATAAATTAACTTAGTAATTCTGGAGAAAGCTGAGCCAATGGTTGGGATATAAGTAGTACGAATACAAGATAATTGGAAATGGTGTAGTAATTAGAATGAAATGCAGAAGAAATTAAAGAAGGAATGAGCACCCAAGAAATTACACCAAGACCATAATAAACGAATTCCTAATTGAAGCTTCGAGGTACTATAAATTAGGAAATTAAGGTGGTGGGGGTAGAGTGAAATGAGGTTACTGTGTGAGAAGGAATCTTAGCAAGATAAGAAATGGGGTTGTGTGTGTATATATATATATATATGTAAACAACGAAAGTCGGCACATAGGGATGGTTCATGGTGCGTGGTGGGGAAGACTAGTTATTTTCACCAATTGGAATGCATTTTAGTGACCTTGTATATTGTTATACTCTTGCAAATACATATAAAATCGAGTTAATTAGCCAAATAGTTTTCCACAAAGATCAAGAGTTTGTTTAGAAGGACACCTTATAATTGGATTCAAAGGTAAGTAGATGTAATTATACAGTTTTGGATTGTTTGTTTGTAGGAGCGGATACAATTATATAGCTACGGGTTCATCTGAAAACCTAGCTAGTGAATTTATAGTGCTACTAATACAGGCTCCTTAGCAGAGCATTTACTATCTAGTTTTGCAATAAGGTATGTTTGCAACTATGTTATTGAGTACTCTTAAGATTAAAACATTTGAGCACACTGAAGACCAAATTATGAACTATATGTCCTTAAAAGAGATAAACAGTTACTTCTACAAGTTAATTATACTTTGAGGGGCAACACAAAAACAGACGTTATTTCTTTTAATTTTTACTTGACAGCTAAAAGGAAAGTGGATGGGACAAAGAGAAAACTAAGACAGGAACAGCAACAGTATGTACAGTTTCTAGTAAAGTAAATCAGTCATGTAGTTTTAATTGGGGAAATATGAAAAATTTTATAGTTGATGACTCCATCCTTTGCTTGACAAATGGAATGCGGGTCCTATCAGCATCTTTGTTTGCCCACACTTTCTCCCTCTTTCACTCTTTTTTACTTCTATCATTTCGAACTCGCGACCAAACTGAGCCAAGATATAATTAGAGTAACACAAATAAGCCACTCTTTTAATATGATACCAAAATAGGTTTCACGCTATATTTTATGGCATTTTATACAAAAAATTTGACAGAGCCATTAACTCCTAAACAGTTCAAAAAAATAATGTAAAACGCTGGAAAAAATAGTACTTTACAAAATGCTACTTTTTTTGGCATTTTGTAAAAAGCCATTAATTATGACATTTTGTAATCCACTTGCTATCCAAGAAGAATAATGTTGTCAATTTTTTATGTTTTTTGTAAATTCAAACAAAGTGTTATTTTTTTTTAACGTTTTATAGATTTTATCTATTTTTTAAAATTTTAAACAAAGTGTTACATTTTGTAACGTTTTGTGTTTTACAGTTTGATGTGACATCTCATAAAAACGTAATAAATAATTACGTTATAATTTTTGTTCTTCTTAATTTAAAGCTCTCCAATCACTATATAAGAAGTTGTTAAACTTTCAATTTCACCATATTCATCATTTTCATCAACAATTAGAAAGATGTCTTCGAAAAAAAAAGTTAGAGTTTCTTTTTTTTGGGATGGTAAAATTATTTATGATGGAAACACCATACATTATAATTGTCCCCCGAAATACAATGTTAAGTATTCAGTTAATCTTCGATTTCAAAAATTATGTGATTCACTTTATAAAAGGATGGGTTTGGATAGTGCCAATTATAAATTGATTATAATCGAAAAATATCCGACCTCATTTTTAACACAAGGACAAGTAAATTTTGGGGAGTGGATTATCAACAATGACGATTCGTTGAGAGATTTTTTAAGCGCTTCAACTGACTTTATAGATCAAATCAAGCTAACTGTGCTTGAAGTCTATGTTAGGACGGAGCGTAAGACTAGTCGTCAGCGTTCTCCTTTACCGAATGATGTCCATAGTCAAATTGTAAAACACAAAATGTAACACTTTGTTTAAAATTTTAAAAAATAAATAAAATCTATAAAACGTTAAAAAAAATAACACTTTGTTTGAATTTACAAAAAACATAAAAAACTGACAACATTATTCTTCTTGGATAGCAAGTGGATTACAAAATGCCATAATTAATGGCTTTTTACAAAATGCCGAAAAAAGTAGCATTTTGTAAAGTGCTACTTTTTCCAGCGTTTTACATTATTTTTTAGATAAAACGCCGGAAAAAGTAGAGTTTTGTAAGGTGCTACTTTTTCCGGCGTTTTACATTATTTTTTTGAACTGTTTAGGAGTTAACGACTTCGTCAATTTTTTTGTATAAAACGCCATAAAATATAGCGTGAAGCCTATTTTTGTATCATATTAAAAGAGTGGCTTATTTGTGTCACTTTAGTTATATCTTGGCTCAGTTTGATCGCGAGTTCTATCATTTCTATCCTACTCAACTCAAAATAGCAACAGAAAAAAGTTGTGGTGGTACGAAATTATTTAGTATTATATTTTATTTTTTTCTAAACTGAGCAGTAAAATTTCATAATTCAACCGATGGATAATTAGTGGGCATTTGACCATGAAAATTAAAAACATAATTACTTTATTTGAAAATTTTGAATTTGGAGTTGGAGTTGTGTTTGACCATAGTATTTGGAGTTAATAATTTAGAATTCAAATGTATCTTTTTTTAAAAAATATAAAATAGGATTTGAACTTGGAATATAATTTAAATGGGGTTATTTTATGAAAATAAAAAATTTAAAAAGTGAAAAAGAGAGAACAAATAAAGAGATTTCCAAAAACGCAAATACAATTCAAGTTGTATTTGATATTTTTATGGCCAATTCAGAATAAAGTGAATACATATTCTAGAATAAGGTGAATACAATTCATGGTCAAATGAGTCCTTAGTCGTTTGACATATATATATATATATATATATATATATATATATATATATATGAGGTTGGAGTTGTATTTGATATACTTTTTGCAAAAAATATTTAAAATAATATTAATACATGAATTTACTTAAATAAAATATCAAAAGTGAAAACTGAGCTGAAAAAAAATGTTGTAACCGATTTTCCAAATTTGGATACACCTCCAAGTGGGATAAGAAATTTTCATTGTTAAATACTGATTTTAATTAAAGTGAAAAATTATTTTTTTTAAAAAAGAATAAACTTTTTTCAAAATTTTATAAATATGAAAAACCTTATATGTGAAATTAGGTTACACATAAGGTTTTTGGGAAAAATTAGATAGAAACTCATACGAAATATTTTTTCAGTAATTAGTATTTTCCATTTTCCATAGAAAGAAAAAGCTTTAGCATTTTTGTGAAATTTATTACTCTCGTTGTCCAACAATACTTGTCCATGTTAATAAAAATAGATGTCCAATAATACTTGTCCAGTTTGAAAAATTATTGAATAATTTACTCATTTTATTCTTGCTATTAGATACTATTCAGTACTCAATTTCTTTACTAAATAACTAAATTTATTATATTCAAAGACTGATATAATAAAATTATCTTTATTATTTATTATTTTTTAACTTATATGTCAAGTTAATAGTGAATAAATATTATTGGACGAAGAGAGTAGGAGAGAAAGATGAGAGAGAAAACAACCAACTGGAATATAGAAGGGTAGAGTGTGGGAGCAAAGGCAATGTAGGACCTATATTTCTACTTGTCAAGCAAAGGATGGAGACTCACATTGGTTGAGCCTCACCCATCATAAAATTTTTCGGAAAATATACATGCCGTGTGACATTTCCAAAAGAAATTGCTTGTTTGGGAAAGAGGGATACATAACTTTTGATCCGACGCATGTACTATAGATAAGATGAGATGAGACGATTTTATTATCAGAAATAGGATCCCAAAACGACAGGAACTACTTTGAACACTTTCAGTCAGGGCGCGGAGCCAGCTAATAGTGAGGGGTTTATTTTCGATAAAAAATTATACTATTTATACAAGATTAAAATTATTTTTCATGTATATATAATAGACATTGAATCCCCTTCGACTGGTTCTTTTGTTCATATTTTTTTATTTTGAACCTTGTTAGTCAAGATCTTGGCTCCTCTACTGCTTTCAGTTACCGGCAAAGTCAAAAAAACGACGACATGTCTTAGCTTGCCTGGATGATATTCTATCCTTTTTAATGCTGTGTGATTACCTAGTGTCATAACATCATAATCCTAGCTAGTTGTATTAGACGTGTAAAATTGTGTTCAAATTAAAGGAAAAAATTATGTGAAACATCATTTATTTTGTTTAAACCAAATAAAAGAATAGAAACACCACTAATTTTGAAAATGGGGGAGTATCGTTTTAGTTTTTTGAATTATAATCGAGAGACACACTTAGAGCCCGTTGGATAGGATTAAAAAAATATTTTTTTAGCTTAAGTGATTAAAAGCTTAAAATAAGTGCTTATGAATTAAGCAGATAAGTATTTGGATAAAAGTACTAAAACTAAAAAAAAAGTTGTTGATGTGTTTGGTAAACAAGTGTTGTTAAGCACTTTTTGTTGTCAAAATGACTTAAATGTTCTTAAATTTGCTAACACCATAAATAAGTTGAATTATATATAATTTTTAATTCTAATAATTCAAAAATAGTTTCTATTTAAATGCACTTTCAACGTAAGTGATTATATGTGAGGTCAATCTATAAATATAAGTTACTTTTTATTTTTAAATGTTAAAAAATAAAAATTTTAGGACATCTTTTATATAAATATAGTATTATATTGTAATATTGCAAGCTTATAACAATTTGGCTATGTTAAAAAAATATGTTATTGAAATATTGTTATGACTATTACTATTACAACAATTTATATCGTTAAAAAACTAGACAAATCAGTAGTACAATGGACTATACAAAGTTTTTTCAATAATGGATGATGAGAGATCATTCTGAAGAAGCTAATTTAATCTAAAAATGAATATATTTAAATAAATTCAGATATAAATTCACTGAAAACAAAGGAGAAAGATGACGACGATGAAGGGAAGAGACGAAGAGAAGCGGAAAAGAGAAAAAAGAAAGAAAAACCATATATTTAAGATTCAGGGTATTGTTGGAATTGGAGGAAAATATAAGGGATAAAAGAATTTTAATCTTAAAAAAAAAAGCTGGGGGTACCCAGCTTCTCACTTTTTGCTTTTTTTAAGTACTTTTTAATTTACCAAACACCTAAAAAAGCTAAAAAAAAGATTAAAATCTGGTCAAATCAGATTTTAATCGTATCCAAACGGGCTCTTAAAGATACAAGTATAGTTTAGATCTTATTACACGTTTTATTTTTTTTTATTTTTTTTTTTCTAAAAGACAAATAATTGGACATAGATGGAGGAGTAAATAGGTTGGTTTGAGGTTTATTGTTACAGTTAGAAATTTAAATGTTGTTGCATCTTAACCAACCAAAATGTAGAATTAGGTGGGGGAAGTAAAAATGAGTGCAGTGGTAGGACACGTGTTGATACCAAAATAGTGGATTAATCCCCTGCCCCCACCCTCTTGTGATGGGAAATGTTGACAGCTAAAATGGATCTTCTGATGAGTTCTAACGATGATGAACATGATTTCCATAATACCACCCCTGTTACTCATCACCGACAAACGTATCTCTTTTTTCTATTTTTAGCATCCCATATAAAACAACATATATTACTCCTATTTTGGTGAACTCGCGATCGAAATGAGTCATGATAGAAAGAAAGTGACCAAAATAAGACACTGATCTAATTAGTAATCAAAATAGGCTACCCAAAATTATTTATTTCGTTTTATCAAATTAAGCTAACGTTTTCGTTAACTGTCGGAAACAGTTAAAAATCTTAAAAAACGGAAAAAAAACCTCCGAGTTATATAACACGGAAATAATAAGTCCGGGTTTCAAATTCTTTTATTTGAAATCCGGACTTAATACTTCCGTTTTATTTTAAAAAATTATTTTAAAGAACACGGAAGTTTTATTTCCGTGTTCCACTTTAAATTTATTAGTAGCATATCCACAACTCGTATTGATGATTGTGTGGCTAAAGAAGCAGTTAGACATAATAAATAAAGACAATATCTACTAAAGGTATTTAAAAAAATGGCACAATCTACTGTAGAACTAACAGAAAATTAACTGGATTAATTGATTGTTTTTCACTTTTTCGCTCACATACCTTTTTTTTTTTGTTTGGGATGGTTAGCAAATACACACCTCATATATGTACAAAGCATACAACATTAGAATAGCCCTTGTCTATTAGAGTTCATTTTGATTCACACGCAGACATCATTCTCTTTAATAAAACTAAGGAAGCAAGAGGAATGCTATGTACGCCAACTTCCCTTACCTGCACACACTAGCCGTGGAGCACTTTGTGACGGGTTAACCCTTTTTAAGAAGACGGAGTTAGTAAAAATCAAAAAAGCATCCACATTCCTAAGAAGTGTAGACAAACAACTGTATCTCTTTTTCTCTATATGACTTGGATGCTTAGAGGTTCCTAGTGGTTAGTTCTGCAATGTGAAGCTTACCTCAGAATAACTTTATCTTATATTATAAGTAGTTATGCTACTAATCAACCTAATAAATTTGAAGTGGAACACGGAAATAAAACTTTCGTGTTCTTTAAAATAATTTTTTAAAATAACACGAAAGTATTAAGTCCCGGACTTATTACTTCCGTATAATATAACTCGGAGATTTTTTTTCAGTCTTTTAAGATTTTTAACTGTTTCCGACGGTTAACGAAAACGTTAGCTAAATATGATAAAACGAAACAAACAATTTCGGGTAGCCTATTTTGGTTACTAATTAGATCAGTTGCTTATTTTAGTCACTTTCTTTCTATCTTGACTCATTTTGATCGCGAGTTCTATTTTGGTTCTCTTTCTGCTGTTTTTGTAGGGTTTTTTTTCATATTGGAAAAAGATTTAAATATATCATCGAATTATTAAAAATGACTTATTTATGCTATTATTTTTAAAAGTTTAGCTCATCTATGTCATTGCCTTTACAGAAAGGTTCATTCGTGCCAGGTGGTTTTACAAAATTATTTTTGCCACGTGACCTCTTATTAGACGTCCACGTACGTCACCAAATCCAAATCAACCAATATTATTTAAAATCAAAATAAAAAATCAGACCCATTAAAAAAATTCGATCCACACTGTTAAAATAAAAATTAAACTCATTAAAAATAAAAATCGGACTCATTAAAAATAAAAAGCAGACCAATTAATTGTGTCGAGTTTTATTTTAATGATTTCTGTTTTAATTTTGATTTTAAGTAATATTGGTTGATTTGAATTTGGTGACGTGGACTTCTAATAGGAGGTCATGTGACAAAAATAATTTTACAAAACCACCGTTGCAAAATAATGATATGAATAAACCTTTCTGTAATGACAGTGACATAAATGAGCCAAACTTTTAAAGATAGTGACATAGATGAGTCAAACTTATAACGGATGACATAAATAAGTCATTTCTAATAACTTAATGACATACTTAAGCTTTTTCTAGGTAAAAATTATACTTTTTCTAATTAATTTTTATGTAGTACAGTGACTTCTACATTCTTATTTTATGAACTACTCATCAAGGAAAAAAAAAGGTATAATCATATTTACTACTTACTATTTACAAAACTTTATTTATTCAATTAAGTAATAAGTTTATTTTGCTGTACTAAAATATACAGCTCAAACATAATTATAGTAGTAGTACTGTAGTATCGTCAGAGCAACCTAAAAGATGAATTAAATAATTTGTTTGGAAAGTCACATGATAATTAAAATTGGTGTAATTATTAGTATAGTAATTATCAATCTAGTAATTACGATGATATGTTTGTTTGCCACAATATAATTACAATGTAATTACAAGTGTACTGTTTGATTGCACAAGTGTAATTACATGGTTATATTAAAATTTTAGAATAAAAATTATCAAAACTAAAAATTTATATTAGACAAATAAGAGCCTTTATAAATAATATTGAATTAAATATTTAAGATATATATCTGGTCTTTTGAAAATATATTAATTAATAAACGTATGTTCTTAACTAATATTATAAAAAATAATTGATTTATATTTTTCAAATTAGTGTATAGTAATTAAATTAATCATAAAAATTAAAAGTATATGATTTTTAAAAACATCATGAAATGCATGTTTGACAAAGAAATTAATATTATAAATATAATGTCATAAAATTATTAAAACATTTGACAAAAAGATAAATCTATCAAGTCTAACTAAAAAATAAATGACTTGCAATGAAAAATATCAAACCAATACTAGAAAAATAAATAAATTGAAACTGAAAATATAATATAAGTTCAAAATTCAAAACAAAAAAGTTAACATAATGCTCTTATGTCAAATTTCAACATAATGTACATAAATATGATTCAAAATAAAAGAAAAACGTAAGTCTATAACCTTATTCAACAATGAATTTTACTTTAATAAAAAAATTAGAATACTAACAAAATTATGGTAAAAGAGAAAAATAAACATAAAATAAATAACAAAATAGATAATATGAACAATTGCATGGAATCGCACGAAGTAAAGGTTGAGAAATGAGAAGGAAATGAAATATAAATAATAAAATTTTTAAAATATATATATTTTTCAAATATTAGAATAATAAAAAATTAAAAAATTTAAAATAATTGAAATAAAAAATAAATTAAAACGAAAAAATAAAAATACAAATAAAAGAAAGAACTTAAAAAGTAATCAGATTGTAATTACCATATAATTATCATCAATTCACAGCTCCCCCTGTGAATTGGAGAGTGTAATTACACCTTGTCAATTCACCAAATTACCTGCTGACCAGGTAATTACCTGATTTACCAAACATGCCAAACAACGTAATTACACCCAATTACACCAAATTCAATTCCCAGGGTGGCTTTTCAAACAGGCCCTAAATGTTGAAAGCGTTACTTGATTTCATTAGCTACTTGATTTATTGACTGAGGATATATATATAGAGAGGAAAAAAAGAATGCAATATATACCAAACGACTTCTTATCTGAGAGGATATTATGAGATCGCGCTTCAAATACCAATTAAAATGTTTTTTCTAGTCAGAATGCAATATACCAAAAGACATCTTATCTGAGCGGATATTATGAGATCGCGCTTCAAGTACCAATTAAAATGTTTTTTCTATCAGAATGCAATATATACCAAAAGACTTCTCATCTGAGCGGATATTATGAGATGGCGCTTCAAGTACCAATTAAAATGTTTTTTCTGTCAAGTACTTTCATTTTCCAAAGTACTGCATTATTTTTCCTTAGGAATGAGACGTACGTCATGGAACATTAACATTATACCCAACAAGCGACATATATCATCCATAAGGATAAGGAGAAGCTACATATATATCAAACAACCATGTGAAGTTTGGGCCAGCAAATGACATTGAGATCAAAGTAAACTCTAGAGGTCTTTCGATCCCAACAATTTTCTGAGTTAATTTAAGTTATATATGTTGTCAGTATTTCTGTCTATACACAGAGTCACATGGCAATAACCAATAATAAAACTCCGCAAAGTCGTGAATTGGCATTAAAGTTAAGTATGTATGATCAGCATGAATAACTTTGCCTTAATTTTCTTCTACAGCTTGTTTATCTTAATTAATTAGGAAACACATTAATAATTTGTCACAACTTATCCAAGTACACATCTAGATAGCACTCCATATAAGAACGTACAATTAATAAGAGCACTACAGGGTTCTTTTTTACCTTTTCTGGACTTCAATTTATTGCTTTTAGCTAGCTAGCATAATCTTTTTGGTGTCAATTGCTGCATTTTTGCCCTAAAAAAGTAGGTTGAAGATATGATATTCAGAAACTTTTGGACTCATCAGATGAGCATCATCATCTCTCTATCTCATTTTCTGCTTTTCCCTTCCTACAACTTTTCTTGAACAGTGGCGTCATCCCACTTAAAGTATGTCGGTATCTGAAAAAGTTCACAAAAAACATGTTTGTTTAATTATATTTTCTTCCCATAAAGCCAAAACCTTGTATTTTATGATCAATTGATCATGATAAAAAGGGGTGGGATAGTTGGTCATGAGGATGATGAATTGATGATAAGATTATGCTCATTTGATTAATTAGTCAAGAAAGGTTAGGAAAATAGTCCACAATATTGCGGAAAGTGGAAGGGAAGATCATTAGCTTAGATGGAAATTTAACACTATAACAAAAGAAAGTAGAAGAAGATAAGTTAATTATTCAAAAGAGAGAGTTTTATGGAGGGGACACAATTAAGTGGGGTGCATGCATGGAAATGCTTACTTTAAGCTTTATTGTGATTTGGAATCTAGAAAATACTTTTACCTTAGCTGGTAATTACTGGTCTTGTTATAGTTAAAGCTAGTATAATCTGCAAGTACTTGCCTTATTGTCGAAAGTTAAGTTCCTAAACTGCACGAATTAACCAAAAAGAGTGATCAAAATGCAGGCAATCAAAGATAATTAAGCTCAAGATTTAGCTGCTCGTGTTTTTTCTTCGCTCTTGTTTTACTCTTTCTATTACTACTTTGGTTTGCTTCTCTCGAGTCGAGGGTCTTTCGAAAACAATCTTTCTACCTCCAAGAGGTAGAGGAAAGATCTGCATACACTCTACCTTCCCCACACCCCACTTTGTGAGATTTTACTGGGTATGTTGTTGTTTTTGTCGTCCAGCTGCTTGTATACAATACATATATTGTTCTTCTTTGACCAATCCATGCATCAAGCCATCAACTATATATGATATGATTACTTACAGGATTATTATTTTAACATAACGGTATCATCATTTAAACTTCACATATGTGTAATCCAATTGGTACACGACAACTTTTGAATCGACCACACTCGGATTAATTTGATCTAATTTTTGACCTTAAATAAGCTAGTCCTTAATTAACACCACACAGTCGCTTTTATCATGAAGAAAGCGACTGGCCACTAATGTTGTGCTTTCCCATTTTATTACATCATGCTTATTGCTTCTTGTTTTATGTAATTTTTCCAACGTTAATCATAGAAGAAACAAGAAAGCACGATTGGAATTCAGATTCAAACTTTCAAACATTAATCGTAAATTCGGACATAGAACCTTTACGTTTTTGACATAAAACTTACATATTTAAAAATTCCGTACGAAGTACTATAATTAATAACTTAAGATATTTAGAAGTCATATAACTTTCAAAATTTCAACTATGTCACGTGAATTGTGATGGGAAGAATATATAAATTCACAGGAATTGCCTGCCAGGCTCACTGGAACCCTGCACATGCAATTCAGAAACGTGTGCATAACAAAAAATCTCAATAATGTTTGTTAACTCCTACGTACTGCCAAAAACTCAGAATTATGTGTCATATAAATGCTTGGCTTAAATCTGGTAGGTTTTTCAAAAAATCCCCATGCTGTGTATATTTTATTTTTCTTTGGAGTGGATTGGTTATGGTGGTCCAATTAATTGTTGATCGTTTTTATCACCTTATCCTAGAAAATTTCTTAGAAGTCAATCATGCATCTCAAGTGGTCATATCTTTTTCTGATTCTCTCTCTTGTTCAGTGTATATATGGATTTAGAATTTAAAAATACTCTTTGAGATTTTAAATTTTATTTTTAAAAAAGAGTCGTTTCTTTCATCTAAAACAAAGAATATTCTTCCTTTTATTTGAGAATTCCAATATTTAAGTATGTTTCGTTATGGAATTGTAGACGGTTATGTTTGTAAGTTAGCATCAAATTCTCAAAAAAGGAGCATTTTACATAATTATACAATCTTAAAATACATATTACAAAATTTTAGCATTATTTTCAAAATTACAGTAATAGCCAGACAAATAGATTTAGCCAAATCTAATCCTGAATAAATTCTCATTTATTCTAAATCAATTCATTAAAAAAAAAAAGTAAATTATTTTCATTAATGAGAAAAATTAATGTACTTTGTTAATGTAGTTGGACAATTGTTTCTTACTTCTTTCCTTTTTTATTACCTTTTTTTTAAATTTTCGTTTCTATATTGACAAAATAATTGTGTTATTCTTTTTGCAATTCAAGTTTTAATAATTATTTCATTTTTGAATATATGTGATAATTAATTATTAAAATTATAATATATAAAATTAATATATATATAAATAATTTTTTTAAAAAAATATCATCACTCAACACAAAGAAATTTGAATTAAAAACATCACAAAATTATGATGGAGAGAGAACATTATGAAAGAGAGTGTATTGATGAAAATATAATTAATGAAGGGGGTTACTACTATTTAAATGAGGTTTATTATTGTATTAAATATTTTTCTTTTCAAAATACAAATGGCTACATTTATTATAAAATGTGCTATATTTGTTAATTTTAAAAAAATGTGTTATTCTTGTATATAATTCTTATTAATTGTTTTAGTGGGTAAAATTCTCAAAAAAGTATAACATTGCATGCTAGTTGTTGGATATTAATTACAATGTTTTGGAACAAAAGATTCGGTTACGGATCTTGTATGGCTGACAACTGATATTACATCCATTTCAATCTTCAGATTTTCCAAAATGCCAATCCCCTTTAGTGTTGTATGCATCACCATATTTTCATAGGTTCTGCACATCAACAATACATAACATTATAGTCTAAAAATAATTCAGAAGGTAAATTGTAAAAGCTAACACATCTAAGCCTTCCTTCAAAAATAGCTATATTTTCGTAAAGTATAATAGCCTACAGGGTCCAAGAAAGTCGATACACCAAAAAATATTAAAAATATGCCAAGTATTAAAAGTAAAAGTGGATACATTCCAAAATCCCTTGAGAACATAATCAAGAAAGCAGAACATGAACATCGTCATGAAGAGTATTCTCCATGCCGGCAACGATAAACAGACTCCTTATTTTCTTAATTACATTCAGTGCGGGTATATGATAGGGACAGCAGCTCTTCTTACCCATTGCTATCACTTCTACAGGTTCATCACTAAAATGGCGGGCTTCATGCTGTTCAACGCTTCGAAGACATGGATTCAAATCCTTACCCAGTCTAGCTGCTCCGCTTTGTTTGTATAAGTTGTATGAGTTTCCCATGACATGAAATCCAATCCCAGCATCATATCTACACATGAAGATATTAATATCAGGTAGTAATAAATTCACTTGTAAAGTAGTTCAAGCTTCCTATTTTTTTTATAAAGCAAAGCAATTCACGCATTCTTTCTAGGTAGTTATCCATCAACTGATTAAAAACATTCCAAAGTAGACATGATATGACAAATCTAAAAGCTTAAGCACTTTAAGCAACGTCAATGTACCAAATGCTGGTCTCTAGGATTATCTTTTGCCATAATGACAAAAGAAATGCGCAAGTTCAAGAAGCAGCCAGAAAGATCGCAATAAGACACAAAAGGTCCTAGTGACTGTCATTAAACCAGTGCATTTTCCAAGCTGTATAAAAGTTCGCAATTTATCTGATTCTAAAAACTTTCCTCTATTTCATGTCATTTTCTTTTTCCGCTTCTCCAATAAATCTGACGTAAACCTCATTAGTCAATTTAATTAAATATTTATTTAATACTTGGAGATCAAGAAGAGCAGAAAGAAGAGGGGTGTGGAGGATCGACCCAGGATTAAGTGGGGTAGCTTGACTTTGGCCAGTGTTTTGGAGATAGGGGAGAAGTTGACGACTATGGGGGCTTGAGAGAGTAGAGGAGATGTGGACAGTATTTGGGAGACGACTATCAATTGTATCAGGGAGACAGTTAGAGAGGTGTTGGGTGTCTCGAGAGGCCGATCTAGCAAGTACTGTGGGGACTGGTGGTGGAACGAAGAAGTAAAGAGGAAGGTGGCTTATGCAAAGTTGGTGGAGAGCAAGGATGACGAGGAGAAGCGGGAAAATAGGGAGTGAGTACAAGTTAGCTAGGAAAGAGGCTAAGTTAGCGGTTACGGCGGCCAAGACAACAGCCTTCGAGAGCTTGTATGCGGCTTTATAGGAGAAAAGCAGGGATAAGAAGTTGTATAGGCTTACCAAGGTTAGGGAGCGGAGGGCCCGTGACCTTGACCAAGTGAAGTGCATCAAGGGAGAGGATGACAAAGTGTTGGTGGATGACGCCCTCATTAGGAGGAGGTGTCAGTCTTATTTTCATAGGCTTTTGAACAACGAGGGGGACAAAGGTTTAGTGCTGGGGGACTTGGAGCACTCAGAAAGGTGTCATGATTACGGTTATTGTAGGCGTATTAAGGTTGAGGAGGTCAAGGGTGCTATTAGTAGGATGCGTAGGGGTAGGACGACTGGGCCAAACGAGATTTCGGTGGATTTTTGGAAGAGCACTGGAGGAGCAGGTATGGAGTGGCTGACAAGCTTGTTTAACATCATTTATGGAGTGGCTGACAAGCTTGTTTAACATCATTTTTAGGACAACGAAGATGCCCGAAGCTTGGAGATGGAGTACGATGATTTCATTATATAAGAACAAGGGAAATATTCAGAGTTGCAACAACTATAGGGGTATCAAGTTGTTGAGTCATATTATGAAGGTTTGGGAAAGGGTGGTAGAGTTGAGGCTGAGAAGGACCGTGACTATTTCTGAGAATTAGTTCGGTTTCATGCTAGGTCGCTCGACTACTAAGGTCATACATCTCGTGAGGAGATTAGTGGAGCAGTATAGGGAGAGGAAAAAGGAATTGCACATGGTGTTCATCGATCTTGAGAAGACGTACAACAAAGTCCCCAGGGAGGTTCTGTGGAGGTGCTTGGAGGTTAGAGGTGTGTCTGTGGCGTACACTAGGTTGATTCAGGACATGTACGATGGAGGGAAGACTCGTGGGAGGACGGTAAGAGGAGGTTCAGAGCAATTTCCTGTTTTGACAGGGTTGCACCATGAATCGACTCTCAGTCCGTTTTTATTTGCCTTGGTGATGAATGTATTGACGCGGCATATTCAAGGGGAGGTGCCTTGGTGTGTGTTATTTGTTGATAATGTAGTGCTTATTGACGAAAATCGGGGAGGAGTTAATGATAAGTTGGAGGTTTGGAGACAGATCCTAGAGTCTAAAGGGTTTAGGTTGAGTAGGACCAAGACGGAGTACTTGGAGTAAGTTACAGTGATTTGACGCATGAGGCTGACGTGGTAGTGGAGCTGGATTCTCAGGCCATTCGGAAGAGAGATAGTTTCAAGTATCTTGGGTCTATGATTCAGGAGAATGGAGAGATTGACGAGGATGTCATACACCGTATTGGTGCAGGGTGGTTAAAATGGAGGCTCGCTTCGGAAGTCTTGTGTGATAAGAAGGTGTCTTCCAAGCTTAAAGGTAAGTTCTACAGAGTGGCAGTCCGACCGGCTATGTTGTATGGAGCGGAGCGTTGGCCAGTTAAGAATTCTCACATCCAAAAGTTGAAGGTGGCGGAGATGAGGATGTTAAGATGGATGTGTGGGCTTACTAGGAGGGATAGAGTTAGAAATGAGATTATTCGAGAGAAGGTGAGAGTGGCTTCAGTGGAAGACAAAATGCGGGAAGTGAGGTTGAGATGATTCGGGCATGTGATGAGGAGGTGCATGAATTCCCCAGTAGGGAGGTGTGATGGCTATGGATGGTTTCGGATGGGGTAGAGGTGGGCCGAAGAAATATTAGAGAGAAGTGATTAGGCATGACATGGAGCAGTTACAGCTTACGAAGGACATGACCCTTGATAGAAAGGTGTGGAGGACGCGGATTAGGATAGAGAGTAGGAGTGTGTCCTTACTAGTAGGGAGGAGTGATTTGTTTGTAGATGTACCTGTAGTCATAGTGTTATGCATGTATCTTGTAGTTTTTTGTTCGTAGTGTTTTGGTGATGTTTGAGATTTTCGGATAGATAGTTCATACTATTACTCTGTGGGTGTCTTGTTTCTTTTATTATCTAGTGATATGTTACCCCATTTTGTTGTTTGTTTTTATGTTTTTTACTTGTTATACTGTTATTTGTCCTGAGTTGGGGGTTTATCGGAACAGCCTCTCTACTTCATTTAAGGTAGTGGTATGGACTGCGTACAATTTACCCTCCCCAGACTCCACTTTGTGGGAATACACTGGGTATGTTGTTGTTGATTTAAGTAGATGCTCCGAGGTAAGTTAAATTTCACTGTCATTCTCTTAGATAATTTTCCATTAATTCTTAGCACATGTTATTCAAAAAGCTAATGAAAACAAGACGAAGGTATAGAGACAAATGAAGAATGTAGATGCATTGCAAAAATCTATCAACAAAGGATGAAATCAGAGCAGGTAAATTATGAATACATTTATAATGAAACTAATAAAGGTTAATTCTACCTACCTTGGAAGAATCCGTTACAGTTGGAAGATACTTGCATGAAATGCTGAACAAAAAAAATCATATTATCAGTTAACAACAAAAAGAATGAAAGGAAGACATATAATTATTTTGTAGTTTACCCGTTCAGGTGTTTGCGAACTTAGCACCAACTAACAAAACCTGTTATTTTTTCTATCCAGTCCATTTTGCTCCGCTACACTCTTTACCTAAATACACGAAACATATATCTTTACTAAAAGGTTATCGTTAATTAGACATCTATGTTGAATGCCAGGTTTCTCAGTACAGTCCTTGCCACTGAAAAGAATTTATCAGGATGATCCTCAGGCTTTTACCTGCAGATACTTCCTTGTTGGTGAAAATTGAAATTATTCTGAAGCAAAATCTCAGATCAGATTGGTCTGCATCTGCTTTTATTATCGATATCAGTAAGTTCACTGTGTGAGTGCAACAATTTTTTCCTCCTGTACACCTCTATGATAATGAGAAGAAAGCCAATGGCTCAGCAGTCCTGATCCTGGTTCTGGGGAAGAACATCTGTTTGAAAGGAGGGCGCTGGTAGAACATACCCTGAAACTGCATCCTCCACATTTGAGCAAACCTATATAATAGCTGAAAGAACTTGTGTATGTATTTAATTCGATGACTTACGGACAGTCTGTTCAGTTGTTTTCGATAGTAATACAACATTCCGCTGCTGTCTAGTTGTGTGACATCACCATTTGAAAACTCATTGAACAATATCCATTTCCATTTTTGTAATCATGCATCCATTTACCTTTTTGTGAATAAGTCAAGACCTGTAACACAATCGCATACCTCAAAACCTCTCAAAACATATAAACATTATTGATAGATGCCATAAGCATACAATGAAAATTAGTAAGATTTCACATATGCTACACAAGTAGAGTATGATAGTAGATGCACGAATAAATGGATCCAGCAGCCGAAAATTTAAAGGATAACAAAAGAACTTTATCATACATACAAACTAAAATCAAGCTAGCTATTAATGATTGAGAAACTAAATTGCATCACGTTCTTCTTTGAGCCGAGGATCAATCGGAAACAGTCTCTCCAGCTCCAAGGCAGGGGTAGGTCTAAGTACACCCCAAATTACCTCATGTTTATCTACTAATAGCAACGTTATTTCCAACCTAATTAATAATACAAGAAAAAAAAAAAAAAAACTGCTTCCAAAACATGTGTGATTACAATGATGCTGCCACACAACTCTACCATAATAATAATACATCTTCTAGCTACCGTATTAAACTGAAAAATTCCTGATTAAACAACAAGCACATATAAAACTAAGGGATTATAAACAAAAAAAAGTTGAAGTACTCTGGAGATAAGGATGACACAATCAAGAAAATTATATTCGGATATATTCAATAACCAAATCCGAGGAAGAGGCAACATCAAAGAGATAAAGAGATGAAGAGAACTCAAATCAAACTATGAAACACAAAGGCAGAGCAATCACCGAAGAGAGCTCACAGATATTAAAGCAGAATATACGAAGCGTATTTCTTCAGATAAACCGACTGTAAGAGAGAACTCGAAGAAAAGGTTGGTCACAGGGGTGCCAAAGTTACAACCCCTGGAAAGATAGAACCGCTGAATTAGGTTTAAAAAGTCACATAGAGAGACAGAGAAATAAGATGCAGAAGAGGAAGATGATGTAGCACAGCAAAACCTGATGAAATTACATGAAAACTTTGAGAAATATCTCTAAATCACAGCTTATTGCACATAGTTATCTGGCTGCTGCTCAGCCAGTTTGGCAACATGTGTATAACCGTGGAAAAGCCAGCCCAATTTTAGAACAGAACAAGAAGGTAGAAAATACAAATTTGCCCTTGGCAAGAAGCAGACATGTTGTCCAATAGCAGTATGCTTCTAGCCTCTTATACTAAGTAGACGTTTCAATCAAATGTTAGAATAATAAAAATACACTAAGGAATAAGGAGAATCCTGATCCGACAGTTGAGTGAGCTATAAATCATATGAACATCGGGCAAGTTCTTGTTTTGTTCTTTACAAATTTGAACTTGATTTACAAATAAAATCTGTATTGCCCTTAGCAATTTTATAATTGACTAAAAACAGCCACATCGAAACAAGCCATTTCTAATATATAGAAATGAGAGCTTTTACTCTAAAAAGATAAAGTTCAGTGTTTCGAAGATGGTAGATTCCCAAACATTTAGGACACTTACATATAAAGTTTCAGATTAGAAAAAAGTACGTAGTATTTTTTGTCCGTGGATACTTGATGGGAAAAAACATGTTTCTTACAAATCGATCAGCTGTACTCAATATAGAGGCTTCAGATAGTTCTATCACGATAAATGAAAAAGTTAGCAGCAATCATAAGTTTACCTGGAACATTCGCTAAACCAAGAAAAACTCATTCGGATGCTCTCACTTCAGGTCCTCCGTCTCAGCTTTGTTAATTGTGACATTCAATGCATATAAGAATTCCAAGATCTAAAGAAGCCCATTCTGGTTCAGGAGCAGCACAATCGACACATTTATCATTTGCAGGTATCATTTTTTAGTACTTCAACTGATGAGCGTGCGTATGAAAGATCTACCAGTAAGATCCCTCCCAGATGTGTACTCTTCCGTTGCTCTTTGATCATGATCACTTGGATTTTCTATAGAACTACTTTAGCTTGTGGGACTACCAGAGAAATGCTGAACAAGATCAGTGCACCATAAAACCGAGAAGCAACCTTATCCAGGTGATAGATTCTCTGTTTCCCTCCTGTTCCATCGCCGAAAAAGAGATCTAGTACCACTATGAAGATAGTCATTTAAGTTGTAGCCCATAGACCTCATTCTCTCCAAAAGATCAACAGCATGCTGTGCTTTGTCTTGAGAACGGAGAAGGGACTGAAGCAATCTGTTGCAAATTCGTGGCATCAAGCGGACACCTCTCTCCACAGTATATAGGAAAACCTCGACTGCCTGATCCAAGTTTCCTTCCTCGCAAAGACTATGAATCAACATTACACAACTTGGTGCTGAAATCATGACATTAAACTCCTCAAGTAAGGAAAAAATCTTCAAAGCGTCGCTTGGCTTGCGTTCCTGACACATCCCAATCAACCAAATGTTGTAAGGTGATGAATCAAAGTCTTCTAGTTTTAGGTCCATCTCAAGTAGTCCTCTAACTACTTTTTCCAGTTCACCTTTCTCTAAGTGTTTCTCAATTAACCCTATCACTTCGCCATCTCGAACAGCTTGGTTTCTCAAATACTTCAACCAAAGGCTAAACGCAATAGAAATCTGTCCCCTCCTACAAGACCAAGTCATAAGGGACTTGTAAACCTCTGCACTCGGCATGCAGCCATTCTTGCTCATTTGGTCAAGGAGTTTAAAAGCTTCCTCTTCCCTGTCAACCCTTTGTAGACCATCAATAAGTGTCCCATAAGTAATTGAATCGGGGAAATGCCCCTTGACTTGAAGCTCTTGAAAAAGCTTAAAAGCACCATTAATTTTTCCCGATTTGCATAATCCATTGATCAAAATATTATACGTAACTAAATTTGGTACAACTCCACAATCAGCCAACTGCATAAGAAGCTTGTAAGCTTTAAGAATCTTACCTGATTCACACAATTTCTCAACCATTTTTTGAAGGCTTACATTGTCAAGGACTCGATCAGCACCTTGAGAGAGACGAAGAAACAATGAAGGATTTTTACCTATCTCCATTTTGTACAACATTAGGTGAGCCTCCTCAAGCTCACCAGCCTTACAAAGTCCATCAATGAGAGTATTGAAAGTTACAATGGAAGGAAAGCATCCTAGATTCTCCATCTCATTGAAAATATTCCTAGCCTCTTCTATGAGGCCATTTCTGCACATACCACAAATAATAATAGAGTAAGTACAGGTATCTGGAAAGCAATCATTTTCTGATATTTCTAGCTGAAGTGACCGAGCTTGGTCTAATAGGCCCAGATCACAAAATCCCTTGATTAGAGTATTATAACACTGAGTGTCCGGTTGCACACCTCTCCCTGTCATATCTCTTAATAAATTCAATGCCTCTTTCACTCTACCTGCTCCAGATAAACCCCGAATCATAGTTGTGTACAATACAACATCGGGAACGACATCAGTCTCGAACAACTTTTTAAAGACAGATTGTGCTTCATCAATTCTCTTAGTTCTAACAAAACCATCAACCAGACATGTATATCCCTTTATATCCACTACATAACCTTCATTTTCAAAAGACCTCAAAAGTGTATATGCTTCATCAACCCTACCTAGTTTACAAAATCCATTAAGCAAGGTATTGTAAGTAACAAAATCCGGCCTACATCCTCTACTCTTCATCACAGTAAGCAGCCTATGTGCATCATCAGTTCTCTTAGCCTGACATAACCCTGTTAAAATAACCGTATACGTAATCTTATTAGGCAATACACCCCTTTCACTCATTTCATCAAACAGTTTGAGTGCATCATGAGTCCTCCCACTCTTACACAACCCATCAATCAAAATGCTAAAAGTCGAACAATTGGGCTTCGAATTCAATTTTAACATCACATTATACACGGCTAAAGCTAACAAAATCGCATCTTTTTGAACCGTAATATGAAGAATCATATTGTAAGTAAATAAATTAGGCTTACAATCAAATTCATTCATTCTACCAAACGCCTCAACCGCCTTTTCCGCCTTATTTACCTTCCAATAACCCCAAATCAAAGCTCCAAAAGCGCGAGAAGTAATAGCTATACCAGATAACTTAAGTTTATCTAGAACACTCCAGTATAAATCGAAACCACCCTCTTTTAAAAGCATATCCTCGATCAAATTCTCCGAAACCCAGCTGATAAATCGATTTCGTTTAGCAGCCCAGATGAAAAATCGAAAACCCAGTTCCGGATTCTCTCGTTTTTGTTCAAGAATAAAAGATACAACATTAGGACACATGAAATCAACAAGTTTATCGAGTGGTGGTTCAATTGGATCCTCTTTTTCGATAATATTGAGTACTTCGTTGGATATTCCCATTCCCCGAGAGGGAATGAATGATTTTGAAGAGAATGAACGGAAGATTGGAGAATGAAAGAGTTTCATGCCGTGGAGGAATCGGTAATGCTGATTTTTCCGATGTACGTTTTTCAGTGAATGAGTGGGGGGAATCAGCATTGAGCAGCCATGAATGAGGAAGAAGAAGTTTGGTTCACTGTTTGTTGACTTTATCGGAGGTTTTACGATGGCGAGGTGGACGACGGGTGACACTAAGGTGGCGGCACTGGTAAATCAGGATTCTAAGGCTATTGAGTCACAATAGCAAATGTGTCCCTCAGTTTTATAAAATTGAATTAAAACCCTCTCTACTTTTGGAAATGCAAATGTAAAAAATTTGTCACATTGTAAGAGATAAAATTGCTTAGTTACTTGAACTCCCACCTTATCGGTGAGCGTTAATTTCCTCCCCCATTTTCCTTTTCTACCCCCAATTTAAAAAAAAAAAAAAAAAAAAATCATTCAACTTTTGTTAGTTTACTTAAAAAGTCACTCAATTTAGTATGACTTACTTAAAAAGTCACTCAATTATGATATTTTACATTAAAAGTCATAAAACTAATTAAATTATTTTTTCATCAAATTTTATTGAAATGAAAATTTTATTTTAATTTAAATTTTTAAAGAAATAATAAAATTCTCATTTTAACTACTTTCTTAATTCGTCTCATTTAATCCGGTCCACTATAATTATCTTCAAAGAATAAGTAGCCTATAGGTAAATCTGAAGTTTAACTAATTGAACAGTTCTATGCCCCAAAAGTCTTGGCTCTTTAGTCACCTCAAAGTAAGTAGTGAAGTTTGTAAAATCAAGCTCATGGAAAGAGAAAAAGGAATTCAAACTATCGTAAGTAGAGTGACTCTTAAGTTATAAAAATAGTTGATGACTTTCTAAGTAAACTATTTAAATTGAGTGTCTCTTGAATTATAAAATAAAATTAAGTGACTTTCTAAGTGAACTATATTTAATTTGAGAAAACTATGAGAGCATTAATTTGTAATGATGAAATGAATATACGTCAGATTAAACGATGCGGCAATGGATGAAGCTTTTCCTCTGATAATAGAATGCAGGTTTGCTAATATAACGATGATCTCTTATATCCACAGTCATCAATTAAGAGCTTCTTATGTATGTATATATTTGTTGTTTTCGCTAGGCTATTCTCTCTAGATAGTGATAAAGCTTCAATGGAACCGGTACCAGTGAAATAGTTTTTTTTTTTCTAAGCACATATTAGCATGTTGAAGCTGAATTGTTCTTCTAGGTAAGCAAATACAAAGGAATGCGCACAGATTTTGCATTTTCTCCAATATACTATTACTTATTTATCAGGATTAGAATATGTAGTAATGTACATAGAAGATAGACATTGCAAGTTGCAAACACTTGGAAGAAAACTGTGTATTAACAGCTTTTAGTTGATTCATATTTTACTCAATTAGGATGGTTATGTGGCATGAAGTCTTGAACATTCGGCACTTGCATATTCTTTCAGTCTGCAATTCGAAATGAGAGCTTCCCTTAGCTGATTGCCATCATATAAGGTTCAGCAATTTACTTCAATTTGCTTTATTATGAATTTACCTTTTATATTATCTCTTCTGAATTTAGCTTTCAATTTATTTAACTTCTAGTAGAGCATATCAGAAGAAACATCACAATGCAAATAACAGAGAACACACCAAGCTAAGACACTTTGAGAGTAAAAGAGCTCCCAAAACAGTTCTACTATTGCATGAGTATAGAATTTCGTTGGCTTCTAGATGATATCTCTCCCAATTCAATGAAATTGCTTAGCTAATCTCTATCCATATTATAATTGGGAAAACGTACATATGTATTCCTTGCCACTATATGTACTAAGCTCTTTAAGAGCAGCAGTAGGACCTCCAAACTCCACCTGATTCCCGTCGTCATTTTGCAGATTTTGTGGTTTCTCATCTAAATACATATGTATGCTATGTGGCATCTGTTTCTGTTCGATCATCCACAATGATACCCGCTCCACAAAATTTGTTGCTTGGTTTGTTAAGAGGTGCAAGCGAATTGAATGGGTGGTCAGTCCTATCTTTGCTCATTGATATCTTGTACTTACCATTATTTAGTTGCTTGTCCATGCCCCTTTAGTACACAGTTGATATAGTCCTAGCACTCTGACTTATTTTTTAAATTCTGTAGATTCCATCCCTTTCTCAAGCACCTGTTGTCATATAATGTTTATGTCACATCTTCATGAATATGATATTGGATTGATCAAATCTAACAGACTCTTCAACAAATTAGTTGACAATGAAATGATCTTTTCCTCACCTTGTAATTACCCATTGCACTGCCTTCGCCCCAAACTGCAACTGTTTCCACACAGTGTCATACAGGGCATCTTTTACAGTATGATATATTCTCTTCCCTGGGTAACAAACCTCCCACATCATGTTGTCTCGAGTTCCACCTTTTGCCAATTTTCACTGTTCTTAGGTGAGGTGTTTTAAAATACACTTTGTATTTTTTCAGCATGCTATTCATAATCAGCTTAAGATGATACTTCAAGGAAGTCGATGAAAATTTCTTTCACATGGATGTTCTCCTCAGTGTCCTATGGGCTAGAAACAGAACCAGAAACTTTGCAATTTGGCTTGATAAGTTAAAGCTTCTATACTTGTATGCAGTCATTTCATGATGGATCTGCCAGCTTAAGTAATCTAGGCTTATATAGGGACTCTCTTTGCTTTGAGTTTACTGCTTAAACACCTTTTATTTTTCTATCCTCGAGTCATCATCTTTGTCTTACTCATCTTTTCGCAGTTGTGTTGATATGCATTTTTCTTGTATTGTATACTCTTTTTATTCTCTGCATGTTAACATGTTCGAATGTACTCATAGAAATTTGACGGAAAAGGAGGGATATCCATGAAACCACAATTGTGCTATCATTGCCAATTGTGCTATCATTGCTCAGTACTTTAATTTTGTCCTCCATCACGGAACTCAGACTCTGCACAGAGCATATGTGCTTCATTATTCCTTGAATTAGGCTGTTTGCTCTTGTAGTAATGAAAAATGAAGCTTTCCCTGGTCCCAAAAGTATGTTGAAGAGTGTAAATGAGGTACCAAAGAAGAATTTATTATGCCTCTTTACAGTAGCTCTTGAAGAAGATTTTTGAGGCTTAATGCACATTCATAACCGAAGTTTCATTTGTTTGACTATTTATTGTGCAAACACAATCTACTTTGTTGCTAATAGTTAATTAAGTTAGAGCCAAGACATTGGAGTTGCTCAACTGCTTATAGAGTTATAAACCAACGGATGTGAGTTAACGAATATTCTTGTCTCATCACTTTTCTTACTCTGATCAGATAACCATTGGCTATAGAATGACTACAACACAATGCGGAATGAATATACCAGCGATATTGGCTGCTGATGGAAGAAAGCGAAAGGTATGATGAACAACTTTAGTGCTTTATCTGCAGCAATAAATGTAGCAACTTGATTGTATAATCTGGCATTGTAGGATTTATCTCTTAATTTATAATTGGGAATGCTTTACTTCAGAGTTGAGAGAAAGGTGCAACTCTCAATAAGAATCTCAGCTATCACTGGAGGCTATATAGATTCACCTTTTCCACGCGCTATTTTCCCTCAAGAGGTGAACTGCTTAATGTGAATTTTCTCACTGTTAATCTTGCAGCTTGAGGAAACGAGAGACTTTTCACTGCACATTGGTGGAGTCTGTCAAGCAAATTTTCCGTTGTAAAAGAATAATCATAAAGTGGGAACTTAAATGTCTAATTTCGGGATAAAAAGATGCCTGGTTTGGCTAGTTACGTTGTCACTTATATTAGCATTAGTTTCATCATTTTTGGCTGTGATTGACTTGTATTCCAACTCCCAACCAGATTACGTAGAGATAAAAATGTCATATAACTACGCGAACTAGCCTAGCTAACACAAAATCATACTATTTCCATTTAATTAGTGATGCCATGCTTTGATAGGAAGAGATGATAAACAGAGATAAATTGGTAACTTTAGGCTCTAGTTTTCTCCTTCACTTAATTGGTCCAAACTTTTTCCAGTAAAATGTGAAAGCAGTGGACATTAGGGATTACATGTCTCAGAGGCACGATTATCTGACGTGGGAAAAGCAATTCAGTTTCCACATGGGGTGCATTCCTATAGATTATTATCTCCTGTAATCTCTTTTCCTTTTCTATTTCCATTATAACTGGGGCAGGGAGGGTTTCCATTTTGGCAGGCATGTTATATTTCCTCTAATCTTTTTCATATATATTTCTTTAATTTCTTAAGATATGTATATTAATCCAAGCAAGCTACATGATCAAGATAGAACGAATTATGGCAGCTGCGATTTTATGTTTACTTTTAACCACAATAAAAGGCTGATCAGTTTATTTATACACTTCATCTTCACTTTAATTTCTATGAGCAGATAAAAACTGTTAATCTAAATGCTTTTTGGAATTCCTAGTCAACCATATCGGCTGCTGATGGAAGAGGCAAAAGGTATGATGAATTTATTTAGTTATGCATTATCTCCGGCCAGCAGCGGAGTTACTTTGGTGTTCAATTTAATACACTTTGCTGAAATATTGCACTGTGATAGTTCTACGTTTTTTTTTGAATCTCCTTACTAAATTTCTGACTCCTCTAGTATTACTGCAGCAAGTATATGTAACATCTTGAACTTTATGCGCACAGTCCTACAATATGTAGCTTTTCTCTATCTTGTTTTTCTTGATCTGTTTATCTTGTTATCTGATACAGTGCATGAATGCTTACTTCAGAGTTGAGAAAAAGGCTGCAACTCCCAATATGAATTTCAGCCAGTGGTTGATGCTTAAAAGACTGGCCTTTTGCACGTGCTATTTTTTTTCCCTTTATGGAAATATTGCTTATGTAACTACTAGCAGTCTAGCACACAAGACTTGGGGGGGTTTATCTGCACATTGGTGAAGTGGAGTCTTGTCAAAGCAATTTTGCCTTTATAGTTAAACAATAGCTCTATGGTGTAATAGTTTTAAATTAAATTCTAATATCTGGGTAAAAAGGTGTCTGGTTTGAATGGTTATCATCACTAATGTATATGTTTCGTCAACTAGGCAATCATAGCTAACACGAAATCGGTCCATTTCCAATTAATTAATGATGCCATATTTTGAAAGGAATAAATTGATTATAAATGGAGGAAATTTTCTTGTAGCTAGTTTCACACCCAACTTGTAGAAATTTTTAGTAATATTTGCGTACCTGCCCTTTCGTACTACGCAAATGGGAGAAAATGTGATTAGGGACTCCTTCGAATGCTTTTTAAACACGCTCTCTAAACGAATGCCAATTATTTAAGCAGTAGCTCTCCATATTAGATTGACTTCAATTCTTTATTCTCGAGCTAAAAATATCTTCCGATATGATTTCTTATACTTTGAATGGTTCACTTTCTTTCAGAAATGAATAGATCAACCTCTTTCATTAAATTTGAATATTGTTAAGGAACTCATAATCCGATAGTATATCATGCTATTATATGAGAGTCAAGTTGTCACACAAGTCACAAGGTCTTTAAATTTGAAATCTCAGGGGCTTGAATTTGCTCATAGTGCAGGTTTAGGATTTGAAGAGCACAAATATTATGTTAATTTGTAGTGTAAATTTTCTTAATTAATTGCTTAAGGTAAGATCTTGATCAAATCAAAAAAAATTACGGTAATCATTCATACCCACATAGTTAAATTATAAAAAGAGAATGTGCTAAAAATCACATTGACCCTACATAAATTACAAGGGAAAAACTTGATATCACACCAAATGATATCTTAGACATTCGATCCTTTTCTAATTGTCATCATGATCTCTATTGGCATTAATTGGCAAATATAAAAATGATATCTTCGTGCCTCTAATTAAACCTTGTCCACACTTTGTTATATACTAGTACGAAACAATTTCTATGACAATTATATCATAATTAAATTATATATTCCATTACATACGTCGGCTCTATGCCTTTACAACTTGGCTGCTCCTCTTCTTGTCCTTGATGTTGTCAGCTTTTTTCCCCATTTTCATTTTTTTTTTCTTTTACTACTTACGTAAAAAGCAAAAAGAATTTCCAACATCACTTGCATGAATTATTTTTCATTTTGTTAAAGTAACTTAATTGTTTCTAACAATAAATTCAATAAATTATTTTTATCACATAAGAATAATTAAACTTATCATCACATAATAGTGGTCACTAAATTTTTACTGATAGCCAAGTGACTAGATTGTTAATAGAGTGGGTAAGGATTTACCCAATTACTTAAATAGTAAGCGAGCAATGAGACGTTGCCGCCAACTTCCGTACTGTTGTGCAGTTGATATCTGACTGCAAAATTATTTGGACTTAATATAGAACCACTAATTTACTATTTTTTAAGGACAAGAAGCATAGTGTAATTAATGTGATCTGGTAAGACAGTAATGGCTGAGCAAGGGCGGTGCCTTATTAGGACATATAACTAAGCATTTTGGATCTACGTAACGTGATAAATCATTGTTTTGTTTTGCTTCATTTCTAACATACGACACAACAAACCGACTAGCTATGAGAAGTCGAGATATATGCATGTGAGCATCTAATGTAAGCTAATTTTTCGTAATTGAATTTTACCTATAATAATAGTAAACAATTACAAAAACTTAAAAGAAAGAATAATTAATATTTACCTGCGTACAAAAATGATATTTCCTTCATTTCAATTTATTTCTCTTACTTTTCAATTTAGTCCATTTCAAATATCTGCTTCTTTTTTTTACAATTCTTTAGTTAATTCTAACTTTCCAGGCAACATGCTTAAGATCATAAAATTAAACAATGCTTTGATATATTTTATATATCTTTAGTTTAAGACTATAAAATTCAAACGTGCAATTTATAAACTTCATATCAAAAAACAGACAACAAAGGAGGAATTGAACTAGTAACATATCCGCAGAACCACAAGCTCAACCGAGTGTTCCAATTGATGATGGTTACAACTGAATTTTCGTTATTGTGACAATTGATTGTTGCTGTTAACTATACTTCAAAACTAAGACATATGGGTAGTACTACAACAACTGATATCAAAATATACCGCAATAAACGGCTGATTTTATTAACGGAGCAGTATCGCTTTTCACCTTTATTACTTTTGCATGTTTATCTCATCAGATAACCACTTAATGTTGTTTTCTGGATTTTGAGCAGAACTTTGATACACTACACACACAGTTTTGTTTGTTTTAAGTCCACAGTTATACTGTGTCTCCTTAAAGAATCTAATCCCCTCACTATTGCCCGAGGTATGGATTAATTCTTCCCAGGATAAAATAGAACACTATTCTACAATATCGACAATGAAAATTGTAGAACTTCGTCGAACTCAAGAACGGAGTATTCACACACACTGACTGACTGTTTTAGAAGAAGAGAGTTTACAGAATTTCGTTTTGCTTGAAAAAATTTTCTGAATACCTGATGAAGGAAAACACAGGTATTTATAGCCAACTATGCACTGTTTCGAAAGGATGCACTGCTTCGAAAAATTGCACTGTTTCGAAGCACTGTTTCTGAAACATTGCATTGGTTCTGGAACTGATGCATCGTTTCTGGAACGTTGCATGTTTCTGGAATGGTTGCATTGTTCTGGAACGATGCACTGTTTCTTGAACAGTCACAAACGTTGCAAAACATTTCGTTGGAACATTGCATCTGGAGAGGAAAATTTCAGACGAAATTTTTTGTCCAAAAAGATAGTCTCTCGATCGATCATTTTCCGAAGCCGAAGCCGAAGCCGAGCGAGCGACGACGACGACGGCGCGAGGCTTGGTTTCTTCTTGGCTCACTATCCCTTCAAAGGAGTACTTCTTAATATAAAGGACAAATGATTTCTTTCTCCCACCAATGAGGGAGAAACTATTTTTCCTTCTATAAAGTGACTATTCACCTCCCTTTGTTCCCATTTTGTTCCACCATTTTCCATTCATCTTTCACCAAAACCCAACAATCCCCCACATGAATGGGGAATGGCTATTTCATTTTAGAAAAACGTGTGTGATCTACAAATAAGAATCAGTTGCATCTGGATAAGTAGGTTTCCCTTTGAACTTTCCATAGTGAACATACATCGGGTATCCTCGGTCAATCGGTAGATTTGATATCTTTGAACCGTCGAGCTTTTATGTATACCTAGACAATGTATGTCACACAACTAACCCTTAACCGTTCTTGGTTCTCATTGTTTTGTTCGTTTCAGCCATGAACACGTCCTGGTTTCATGAGTGCGTAGAGAATTGGCCTTTCGTTATATTCTCCTTGAAGCGGCTTACACTTCACACTCACATAGGTGATTCCTAAACGTTAAGTCCAATAGACAAAACTATTTGGTCATACCAGCCAAACTTAGGTAATCATTAAAGGCTTCACATCTTAAGCTCTATCCTTGTTCTCTGAACATTGTCTGCATCATGAGAATGGGTTGAGTTTAGTTGACAATGTTGAACCGTCAGTCACGACTTTGTTTGATCTCTTTGAACCTAGCTCTTGGGATCTCCAGTCTGCTAGGTAGAGTTACCGCCGTGATGACTTGTCCTTGGCCTTAAACCCATTCCTTTTGATGATTTGTCAACCGCCTCTCTAGTTAGGCCTTTTGTTAGCGGATCCGACACATTATCTTTTGACTTAACATAGTCAATTGTGATAATTCCACTAGAGAGTAATTGTCTAACGGTGTTGTGTCTTCGTCGCATGTGACGAGACTTTCCATTATACATAACATTTCCAGCTCGTCCTATTGCCGATTGACTGTCACAATGTATACATATAGGAGCAACTGGATTTGGCCATAAAGGAATATCTTCTAGAAAATTCCTTAGCCATTCTGCTTCTTCACCGGCCTTGTCCAGAGCTATAAACTCAGATTCCATTGTAGAACGAGCTATACACGTCTGTTTGGAAGATTTCCAAGACACTGCTCCTCCACCAATGGTGAACACATATCCACTTGTGGATTTTATTTCAGATGATCCGGTGATCCAATTTGCATCACTATATCCTTCTACCACCGCAGGATATTTATTGTAGTGCAATGCATATTCTTGAGTGTATTTTAAATAACCCAACACTCGCTTCATCACCATCCAATGAGTTTGATCGGGATTACTCGTGAATCGACTCAGTTTACTTATGGCGCAAGCTATATCAGGTCTGGTACAATTCATTATGTACATCAAACTTCCTAACACTCGAGCATAGTCCACTTGGGACTTGCTTTGACCTTTGTTCTTTGTAAGAGCAAGATTTACATCAATTGGAGTCTTTGCGACTTTGAAGTCCAGATACTTGAATTTCTCCAATACCATGTTGATGTAGTGAGTCTGAGACAAAGCTAAACCTTGAGGAGTTCTGTGAATTTTAATTCCTAAAATCAGATCTGCAACTCCTAAGTCTTTCATATCAAATTTGCTATCAAGCATACGCTTAGTAGCATTTATGTCGAAAATGTCCTTACTCATTATCAACATATCATCAACATACAAGCAAACAATGACAACATGATTTGGAGTGTTCTTAATGTAAACACATTTATCACACTCATTGATCTTAAATCCATTTGCCAACATTGTTTGGTCAAATTTTGCATGCCATTGTTTGGGCGCTTGTTTTAGTCCATAAAGTGACTTAACAAGTCGACATACCTTCTTTTCTTTTCCTGGAACTACAAACCCTTCGGGTTGATCCATGTAGATCTCTTCCTCTAATTCTCCATTTAAGAAGGCTGTCTTCACATCCATTTGATGAATTTGAAGACCATATACGGCGGCTAACGCTATCAGTACTCGAATTGACGTAATTCTTGTTACCGGCGAGTATGTGTCGAAATAATCAAGACCTTCTCGTTGTCTGAACCCTTTGACAACTAGTCTTGCCTTATATTTATCAATAGTGCCATCATCTTTCATTTTTCTTTTGAAGATCCATTTAGAACCCAATGGTTTGTTTCCTGGAGGAAGATCAACTAATTCCCACGTATGATTATTCAATATGGATTCTATTTCACTATTGATTGCCTCTTTCCAATATTGTGCTTCCGAAGAAGACATAGCTTCCTTAAACGTTTGAGGCTCATTCTCTACTAAGAATGTCAAGAAATCAGGACCAAAGGAAGTTGATGTCTTTTGACGTTTGCTGCGCCTTACACTTTCTTCATTAGGCGTACTTTCCTTTTCTTCTTCCCGAGGTCGTTTAGATTTTTCACTAGACGACTCACATTCATTCTTATACGGGTAAACATTTTTAAAAAATTCAGCATTGTCTGATTCGATTACTGTATTTACATGAATGTCAGGATTATCTGATTTGTGAACCAGAAATCGATACGCCTTGCTATTGGTTGCATATCCAATGAATACACAGTCAATTGTTTTCGGTCCTATTTTAACCCTCTTGGGTTTAGGAACTTGGACTTTTGCCAAACACCCCCACACTTTGAAGTATTTCAAGGTGGGTTTCCTTTCTTTCCATTTCTCATATGGAATTGCCTTTGTTTTGCTATGGGGTACTCGATTGAGTATTCGATTAGCCGTTAAAATAGCTTCCCCCCACAAGTTCTGTGGTAAACCAGAACTTATCAACAAGGCATTCATCATCTCCTTTAATGTTCTATTCTTTCTTTCCGCAATTCCATTGGATTGTGGAGTGTATGGGGCAGTTGTTTGATGAATAATTCCATATTCCAAACATATTTCTTCAAAAGGAGATTCATATTCGCCGCCCCTATCACTTCTGATCATTTTGATTTTCTTATCAAGTTGTGTCTCAACTTCATTCTTGTATTGCTTGAATGCATTAATTGCCTCGTCTTTGCTGTTAAGCAGATAAACATAGCAATATCGAGTGCTATCATCAATGAAAGTTATAAAGTATCTTTTACCACCACGTGATGGTGTTGACTTCATGTCACAAATATCTGTGTGGATTAAGTCTAAGGGATTTGAATTCCTTTCAATTGACTTATACGGATGCTTAACATACTTCGATTCCACACATACTTGACACTTCATATTATTACTTTCAAACTTAGGCAATATTTCCAAGTTAATCATTTTTCGCAATGTTTTATAATTAACATGTCCTAAACGCGCATGCCACAAATTATTGGACTCAAGCAAGTAAGAAGAAGAAGTACTTTTATTGATATCAACAGCCATTACACTTAGCTTGAAAAGGCCCTCAGTGAGGTAACCCTTTCCTACAAACATATCACTTTTACTAAGTACAATCTTATCAGACACAAATACACATTTAAAACCATTCTTGACCAGAAGTGACGTCGAGACCAAATTCTTGCGCATTTCGGGAACATGAAGAACGTTGTTAAGCGTCACTATCTTGCCCGAAGTCATTTTCAAGCCAACCTTTCCTGTTCCTTCTATCTTTGCGGTTGCAGAATTTGCCATATAAATGGTCTCATCTTTTTCAGACACAGTATAGGAAGAGAACAACTCCCTATTTGAACAAACATGTCGGGTAGCACCCGAATCCATCCACCATTCTTTTGGATTTCCAACCAAGTTGCACTCGGACAGCATTGCGCACAAAAAGTCCATGTCCTCATTCAAGTTCGCTTGGTCTTTCTTTTTCTTGTCCTTCTTAGGAGCACGACACTCCGAAGCCATATGACCATACTTGCCACAATTGTAGCAATTTCCTTTGAACCTCTTCTTGTTTGGTTCATTCTTGTCTTCATTGGACTTTTTCCTCTTCTTGTTCTTTGGAGGAGTTTCAACATGATTTGCTCCCGAAATTGAAGACTTTGAAGTGGCTTTCTTTTCAGCAGCTTTGTTGTCTTCTTCAATCTGCAAACGAACAATCAAGTCCTCCAACTTCATTTCCTTTTGTTTATGTTTCAAGTAGTTCTTAAAATCCTTCCACAAAGGAGGCAATTTTTCGATAAAGGCTGCCACTTGAAATGCTTCATTTACATCCATTCCTTCAGCAAGTAAATCATGGATTATTACTTGCAATTCTTGGACTTGAGACATGACAGTTTTACTGTCAACCATTTTATAGTCCAGAAATTTGGCCACCATAAATTTCTTTAGTCCAGCATCTTCAGTCTTGTATTTCTTGTCTAATGCGTCCCATAATTCTTTAGATGTTTTGCATACGCTATAGACATTATACAAGCTGTCTTCCAACCCATTCAGAATGTAATTTTTGCACAGAAAATCAGAATGATTCCATGCCTCCATTACTATGAAACGGTCTTTTTCCGGAGTGTCATCCGGGAAGGTTGGAACTTTGTCAGAAATAAATTTCTGCAAACTGAGAGTGGTTAGATAGAACAACATCTTCTGTTGCCACCTCTTAAAGTCAGTACTGGAAAACTTTCCGGGTTTTTCAGTTGCTGTCAGTGCAGGAACAACACGGTTTGAAGAAACTGTATTTGTTTGCACAGAAGCAGAAGTCATTACAGCATCAATAGGTTCTGCCATTTCGGTTAGATTCTTTAAGTTTGTTGTTTTCTGGATTTTGAGCAGAACTTTGATACACTACACACACAGTTTTGTTTGTTCTAAGTCCACAGTTATACTGTGTCTCCTTAAAGAATCTAATCCCCTCACTATTGCCCGAGGTATGGATTAATTCTTCCCAGGATAAAATAGAACACTATTCTACAATATCGACAATGAAAATTGTAGAACTTCGTCGAACTCAAGAACGGAGTATTCACACACACTGACTGACTGTTTTAGAAGAAGAGAGTTTACAGAATTTCGTTTTGCTTGAAAAAATTTTCTGAATACCTGATGAAGGAAAACACGGGTATTTATAGCCAACTATGCACTGTTTCGAAAGGATGCACTGCTTCGAAAAATTGCACTGTTTCGAAGCACTGTTTCTGAAACATTGCATTGGTTCTGGAACTGATGCATCGTTTCTGGAACGTTGCATGTTTCTGGAATGGTTGCATTGTTCTGGAACGATGCACTGTTTCTTGAACAGTCACAAACGTTGCAAAACATTTCGTTGGAACATTGCATCTGGAGGAAAATTTCAGACGAAATTTTTTCTGAAAAAAAAAAAATTTGTCCAAAAAGATAGTCTCTCGATCGATCAAAAGCCGAGCGAGCGACGACGACGACGGCGCGAGGCTTGGTTTCTTCTTGGCTCACTATCCCTTCAAAGGAGTACTTCTTAATATAAAGGACAAATGATTTCTTTCTCCCACCAATGAGGGAGAAACTATTTTTCCTTCTATAAAGTGACTATTCACCTCCCTTTGTTCCCATTTTGTTCCACCATTTTCCATTCATCTTTCACCAAAACCCAACACTTAACAGTACAAGGATAAAAAACAGCTAAAGATATAGATCAGCAACATGGTCTGCTTGGAATAAGCAAAAGGTATGAATATACTATAAGATGAATTACTTTACTGATGCATTATCTTATATCTACGTATAACACGCAAAATATATATGTTAATGTTGCAACTTTGATGACTTTCTGAACTGGCATTAATTAGCTTTTCTATCTATTTTTCCTGATCTCTTAATTCATGTTTTCTTTAGCAGAGTACGTGAAGATCCAATTGGGAATGCTTACTAATCTCCAGTGGGGATTTCTTCTATTATATTAGTGGATGCTTTCTCGTGGTCTTTTTTCTAACCCTTAATGGGAATTTGATCATACCGTTTTAATCAAACAAGAATTGAACTTTTTATCCACACGGTGGATAACAAGCAAAATTGACTTAAACTTGTTACTCGACCCCTCCGTTCATTTTTACTTGTTCAATATTGACAACATCCTTAAAGAGCAATAAATAGGATAATTTTATTATTTGAATATAATAAATTTAATATTTTGTGAAATGACTATAGTTAATAATAAAGATAAACTAAGAATTAAATGATAAAATTATCTTTTAGTTTTTCAAACTGAACAAATAAAATCAAACATTTATTTTTAATATAGTGGACAAGTAAAATTGAATGGAGAGAATAATAATAAAATTTGTAATGGCTGTTGTTTTGAAGTTGAATAATTGGATAAGAAGGTGACTGGTTTGAATGATTATTATGGCGCTAATTTCCTGTGTTTCGGCTATGAATGATGATGATAGATTTAGTGCATATTCCAGTCTGGATGCATGTATTGTTTCATTATCAAAGCAACCCAAACTAACACGAAATCATACTAATTCCAATTAATTAGCGATGTTTGAAAGGATTGACCATAAATGGAGACATGTTTTATTATGACCGGCGGTGGTTATATCAACAGAAGAAAAGAAGAGATTTCTAGTTTTTTATTGATCAGGCGACATCCGGCGATTGGGGCCGCCGAGCCAAGGGAGCTTTCGACCTTTCTTTCTTCCTTTGGAAATAGGTTCACACTTAATTCTCAAAAGTTTATTGATCCCTTCGTTTCATTTTACTTGGCACACAGAGTTGAAGAGGAAAATGTTCCTACAATCCGGTGTAATTTTTATCAATCATTTTATTAAGAAAATCAAATCGATAATTCCAAAGTTAATTCTCATGAACGAATCTCTGCCAAGGGCGAAAAAGAAATTTCAGCTTCCATGGGGTGCATTACTCTTACATTCATTTCTCCTTTTACTTTTCCTTTCCCATGTCCATGACTCAATGTAATAAAAGGGGCGTAAGATTTGAGTATAACAGTGTAAAGAATTTTTGAATTGCTTTGTCATGCAGAGAAGATTATAATTTTCAAAATAAAATATTTGCTGCAAAGTGTAAAAATAACCTGGCGGTATAAAAAAGAATTCCTTGCATTCACAAGAACACGCATAAATTACAGATTTTGGCGGGCATGTTGTATTTCCTTTAACTGCCTATGGTGGGATCCATTTATTGTATAAGATAAGGTAATATTAAACCTACTTACATCAGCAAATAAAACAACTTACGGCGGTCAATTTTAGACCTGCTCACGTAAATTACAAAAGATATGTCAAAATTGTGCAGCCACATTGATCCACGATAAGTTACAAGACAAAAAACTCAAGTAGATATTCAACACTTTTTAATTGTCATCAACAACGCCATTACTTGAATAAAAATGATCCCTCACACGCCACTAAACCTTGTCTACACTTTATTTATTTACAAAAACTATTCTGAATGCTAATATTATTAAACTCAACCAACCATCTTTTTTAAGTAAAATAATTCCATTACATAGGCAATTTACAACTTGGTCTGTCCTTCTTTGTTCTTGTTCGTTTTTGTCTATTATAGCGCTCTCTCTTCATGCTGCTGCTTCTTTTTTATCAAAACAAGAAACAAAGATTCCAACGTCACATGGATACCACTTCTTGAAACACACCAAAAATAGGCCGACTTTGGGCTACTATTGTGTTCACATGAAAAAGTTGGTATATTCTCTGTGCCGGCAACAATAACTTTTGAAGTATTGTGGGCTAAATAATTTGTCAAAAAGTGGGCCACTTCAATACTCAAAAGACCAAAAAATTTACATGATCAATTGCCAAAGGACTGCTAGAATGGTGATCATCAAACTCGTTAACAATGGTAATGGTGCAGAGGTTAAAATACCACTGCTACTGATCAAGGAAACGTTGCTGCCACCACCAGCGTATTGTCCTCCAGATGATTTCTGACTGCAACATTAACATTATATTATTAGCAAATAGGAGTAATAATAACATAAACATTATGTGGTATTAATTAAATTATCAGTAGTAATTTTTTTATTAAGGTGACATGATATAACATGGATATATAGTTGAGCATGGACGGTGCCTCCAATTTGTTAGACATAAGAAAGCATTTTGAATCTACCTAACGTGAAAACCATATGTATTTTTTTTTAAAAATCAAATATAGGACATAACAAACCGACTATGAGAAGCCAAAGATGTAAGCCTTATGTATGGTGCAACGCACATGGGTCCCAACACTCCCAACTTCTCCTCTCAACTAATTTAGGATTTCTTTAGTTTGATTCAAATGAAACCAACAACTTTTTTGGTGTGACCTATTCTAGATAGGATCTAAAGGTAAAATGACACATCACATATGCTCCCATTTCCGACACCATGATAGACCAACTTCAATTTCATCATCGTCAAAAACATGCATTTGCATTCCATGTTACTTGTTCAACAAATATCCACCTAAAAAAGCCCTTTTGCATGCACATTACTATATCTTTACTTAACCAGGCACATGGGCTCTCCTAATAGAGGAGTAGGATAGATTAATTTGTTATAATTGATTAAATTGCACTGTGAAAATGTTAATATCAATCATTAATGTATATAATTTAATTTAAATCTTCAGAGTTGTTTTCTATCACACATCGTAGATTTTGAAATTGAAACTTCTCAAAGATTGATCAAATTTCATGACCAAACATATATTTGAAAATAAATTTTTAAAATTTAATCTAAAATCTATAACCAAACACTCACTACCTAAGTTAATCGAAATGGAGAAACATAATGTATAACTGTACCTAGTTGAAGGAGCAGGACAAAATGTGATGACATAATCTGCAGAAGCACAAGTGAAGGTACTGGTTCCATCATCATACGCATAGCTATATGCGCGTGGGCATGAACTCTTGAAGAACGCCGAGTAATCACTCGGCTTGCATGTATCCGGCGTAGCAAAAGCCCCACTACAACAATACTTCGGATCTCCAAACGCTTCACACGCGCTTTTGCACGCCACGCACTCATCGCCACCTCCGCCGCCGCCGGTACTCATCAGCTTCAGCTCTGCCGGACATGGCACATTAAGATCCACAACGCAACCAGTTGCGGAACAGTTTCCGCCGCCGGTCCCACCTTGTGGGGTCACTAACATGGGCAAGTTATAACCATCCACTAGGCTAACGTCGTAGAAATCGAGCCCACCGGCGCCGTTGAGTGTGAACTCAGCTAGTGTCGCCGGCGGAGCAGCTCCGCCGGCGCACTCTAGTGCTCCGGAGCCGCAATCACCTGTTATGCAAGTGAATTTACCGGTTGTCAAATCTTGGGAGCAGACTGTTCGACCCCATAAACGACCTGACCAACCCGCTGGAACAGAAACGGGAATGGACTGTCCTGGATTCAGCTGAAATCCAGTAGGAGATAGCTGGGATGTTCCCGCACCTGATAATATCCCTGGCCATACTGTATAACTGCACTGGTTTACTAATGTAAATGTTGCTGATGACACCCCTGTTTTTTCAAAAAAATTAACTAAAATGAATACGGAAACTTCAAAATATACAACAAAAATTATCAACCAAAACAATACTCTCTTACTCACTATTACTTGTCACGTTTCACTTCATGAGAGTTAATTTGATTAATCTTCAAAGTTAATTGAATTAGATTAATTCAATATAATGTTAGTCAAAATTTTTGGCTCTCAACAAGTGAAACATGACAAATAAAACTGAACGAGAACAAAAAGCTCACCTGAAATTAGGAATATGAAACATAAAGCAAGCAGGGCAAGAAAAACTTGAGGTTTCGCCATTGAAATGATGGTACTCTGTTTTGTGTAAGTTGTTTTGAAGAGAATGAGAGAGAATAAGTTGGCAATGTGGAGGAGTACGGAAATGAATGTTAGAAGGATCACGTGGTCGGAGTCAGATATTTATAGGACCGACGTAGAAGGGGAAACAAAACACCGCCACAGTGTAAGGTCGGCAACTGTGTCGGCTCCGGTGAAAACGGACTAGAGATTAATTAAGAGAGAAGAGAGCTTTGGGATTAGGAGAGGTAATTCGTAATTTTCAAGGATTAGTTTAAACTTTAAGAATGCTTTGTATAGTACTAAGAAGGGAGGATAGGATGTGTTTGTGAGCGGGATAGCAGGAGGATTTAAATAGAATGTGGTTTAAGAGGATTAGTCAGTAATTACTGCGTTTAAAGTTACAGTGGGACTTTTGGGTATGGGGAAGGGGGAGTTAATGAGGGTTAAATTCAACGGCCCTATGGGCCTTGAGAAGGTAGGTGTGGGACCCGGGAAATGAAGGCCCAATGTCGGGTTGGTTGATGGGACCCATGATTATGAAAAGGTCAAATAGTAGAGATAGGATCCCTGACCACTGACAGAAGCAAGTTGAAACCAGTGCACTGAACCTCAGCCGCAAACATTATTAATGTTGCTTTATTTTTTTCTCTATTTTGATAAAAAGAATCTAAACTGTTTCACACATTCTGTCCAAAAGATTAAAAACGAAACAGTTTTTCCACCTTAAAATGATTTATAATCCTACAAACACTAATAACTTTCTTAAAACACAAGTTGTTTTTACTTTTATGCCTAGTCAAAAAACAATGGCGATTAAATTGAGATGAAAGAGCTAGTAGTTGTTTCAACAAATTCAAAATATTTACCTCAGAAATCTTTTAACAGTAGCCAAAAGAATTCAATCTCAAACGATGAATTAAAACTTAAAAAGATGTGCCTAAATTGCAAATTGAGCGTGTAATTCAAAGAAGGAAACGCAAAGCTAGGCAGTTTGATTGAAGGCGTTAGCTAAGCTACTTGAAAGCTGCAATTATTTATGAAAAAGTATTTGAAGATCACACGTGATCCTGATTCCTCTGTGCAAGTATGAGTTTAACTTTTGGGTAGGATGCAAAGCAAAAAGACTGGCTATTAACACACAATACTTGCCTCACAATTGCCAAGGGAATAATCACTATAAACCATTCAACCAAAAGTCTTACCATTATTCATTAAGAATTTGCAATGATATACTGTTACAGTCCATGATTCCATCAAAACTCTATTCAAATTGGAGTGCTAGAGCAAGCTCAATGGATCATAGATTTTGAATCACCAAAAACTCTATTTGAAGCTCTCTTTTGATCATAGATTTTGAAGGTGAAATTTGACACTTGCAATGTGAATTCTAAAATTGTGTTTGAACTTTGGACATGCACTCTACTTGAAAATCAGATTTTCAAAATATGATTAGACTGGACATGAAGCAGTTACAGCTTACTAAGGACATCACCCTAGATAGAAAGGTGTGGAGGACGCGAATTAGGGTAGAGGGTTAGTGGGTAGGAGTACACCCTTGTTAGTAGGAAGGAGTACTTTGTTTGTAGTTGTGCCTGTAATCGTAGTGTTATGTGTGTGTCTTTCAATTTCTTGTTTGTGGTGTTTTAGTGATGTTTGTGATTTTCGGATAGATTGTGTATTGTATTATTTTGTGGGTGTCTTGTTTCTTTTATTATCTATTGGTGTATTATCCTAAACCGAGGATCTATCAGAAACAGCCTATCTACTTCATCTGAAATAGTGGTATTGACTGCGTACACTTTACCTGTCCAGACCCCACTTTGTGGGAATTCACTGGGTATGTTGGTGGTGGTGGTGGTGGTGGTGGTGTGTTATCCCATTTTCTTTGTTGTTTTTATATTTTGTTATATTGTTATTTGCCCTAAGCAAAGAGTCTATCAGAAACAGTCTATTTATTTCGTATAAGGTAGTGGTATGGACTGTGTAAACTTTACCCACCCCAGACCCCACTTTGTGGAATATATTGGGTATGTTGTTGTTGTTGATCAAATTTCATGGCCAAACATATATTTGATAATAGATTTTGAGAATCTGATCCTAAATCTATGACCAATTGCTAACTTAATACGATTTTTACTTTGAGTGGGCATGATGGTCAATTTTTTTTTTTTTCAAAAAAAGTTGGTGAGAAACTTGTAAAATCATTATAGCAAACATAAGTGATCAAATAGCAATTAACAGGAAAAAGGAAATCTTCGTTTGCTGCATCATGCTTTCAACTATACCCAACTCAACTCTAATACAGCCTCTGCCCACCCATCCCCCACCACAAGACCTGCGGAGACATTCCGCAGAAATGCAGAAGGATCAAAACTTAAACGTGTAAGAGTTTCAGCTTCACCTTTGTTCCGGTTTTTGTAACTATCTAGAGGGAAAAAAATCAGAAGGCTGAAAAGAGTTCTGCTTAGGCAAATGGTATCTCGACTCTGCCAGTTATATGAATCAGACCAATTATTAGCTCAAACCCATTACTTCCCCGAAGAACTTGAACAAGAAATGAACTGAACTACCGAAATAGCAAGACGCGCTCCCCAGTTAAAATAACTGTCTGCTATAGTTTACCCTTCACGGAATTCCAATACCCACCAGCTCAAATTATTTGATCGTGTCAGAGAAGTACTTCAAGGATGGGTGCACCTGACAATTTGAGGATCCAAGTTGTCCGCCAACTCACAATGAGGAGCAAAGCTTGGTTAGAAAACTATTCAGGAAACGCAATGCTGAGAGGCAGAACAAAAGGCCCTTCTCATTTCCTAAAGGCAGTGATCAGATGGAAAATCACAGGAGTAAGAGAAGACGGATACCATTTTTATGGGAACAGATTACAAGTTCTAGATTTAATGCTCGGCATTGACACGATTTCAGCTAGCTGTTTATCTTAAGCAAAGTTTCAAAACTTCTCAAAGAAACTGATCAGTTCTAGTAATAACTACTAATTTCTAACTCACTATTTCATCACTAGCAATTCAATTATTCAGTAGATGATCCAAAATGCACTTACACTGACACCATAAAAACTACACTAGCCCATTTTCCCATGTCACCCATTTACTGCCAGAAAATCTCAAAAATCATAACTGTTTCAAGTCCAGGGCAACAAACAGACTACAAAAGAGCGCAGCCCGAAATTCTTCAAGGAGATGATGTTAGACCTAGCCCAAATCTGCTGAAGTCAAACCCCTTCTCTGAATACAATACTTTTTGAGAAGGAAAGTATTGTATTCAGAGAAGGGATTAGGGACTACTGAATACAATACTACTGGCTTCATAATACCAATGGCCAAAGATCATGCGAATTCATTACACTAAAGAGCATCATCCAAGTCTACATTTAGTCCTTGAACCACCATCCCCTTTTGACATGATTTTAGAAAGATGGGAGAAGGAAAAAGATTATTAGTATGGAATTTCTCTTGTTATTCACAACTAGTACACCATAAACACAGAGCTATGGCACCATTGCTACAACAGAATTTGAAAGACCAAAAGATTCAACGACAAAAGAAACTTCATGAACCACAAGTTGTAGTCTCAGTACACTAAAACAACTAAATGTTAACTAAAGCAAGCAAACCATAACAACAAAAAAAGCTAGCAATTGCCTAAATCTCAAAAAAAAACTCCCCCCAATTCCAATCCCCCATAGATCAATGTAACTCCCGCAGTTTTAGTGCAGTCCAACATCACAAGTCTCTCTCACATGATCAAGTTCTTAAAAGTCTAAAGGAGAAGTCAATCAACTATACTGCAATCCCAAGCTAGCTAAAATAAGATGATATTCCAAAACTAACATTCACGAAAAATTGATTACCAGGCTAACACTTGAACTGGAACCTACTATACGCTGGAAAATAAAAGATAGAATAAAGAAAAAGGATATACCAATTTTTTCTTTAAGTGATTTCTTAGCATTCCCATAACCTCGGGGTGCCTTCCCCTGTCAATCATCTCCTACTATACCTACCAACACTTAATCAACTCTTTTCTTCAACATATCCCACATTGTCAAAAAGTCTCGGGGTCATATTGTTTCCACATATCACCTCAGCTTTCCATTTCAATCCTTTTTACTTGTTTATTTGTCCAGCATTCCAACTTCCTTTTCAAAAGTAAGATGGCAATAACATGAAGAAATTCTAAATTCCATTAAGCACTCTGGTATTCTTAAAGTTGGAATAGCTAAAGAAAGTAATTAAAGAATATGAACAGTGCAAAATATGTTTAGGTAGAGGGGCGTTAATTGTCAGTGTAAAAGAGATTGGAGATACAAGGGAAGTGCAGCGAGAGGTGTTTGGGAACAGAGTTGACTGTTAGGGAGGGTAGAGTGGGACTCATGGCATCTTTTATTAGAGGTATGTCTAAAGGAAAGCAAATCTTAAACAAGTCATTAACTTCAACAAGAAGAATTGAACGGTTAGCTTAGGAATACTTTGCTAGATTGCTCGTTTAAAGACAAAACTCTTTTATAAATGTGAGAGATCACAAGCACCTTTTTGCTAAAGTAACACAATAGATGCTAATGAAAATGCAAATTTGGCAATTAAATTAGTGTTTAATTTGGAATGTGATGGGATATGTTTAATAGGTAATTATGGAATTTCCAATTAACATCTAGAAAGCACTAGTTTGAATATTTGACAGATTTGATAGAACCAACAAATCAACTTATTCAAGACAAACAAGTCAGTAAAGGAAAAGAAATATAAACACAAGCGGAAATAACAAATATTCCCGGATATAGTGCCTAATTACGACAAGCTTATGATAAGGATCACAATTGAAGTCATTTAACATGATCGGCTAGAGTCTAAAGTTATCCTGTGAATCACAAATATATTGTGTTGTATATATAGTGTTACTGTATTTACTTTACGTACATATATATAATTCTACGCATAAGAGATTTGCTTAAAAAGCAAGAGTTGAACCTTCAGCATTTCCATATACTCACATTGCATATAAACCACCATCAACCAAAACTTCGCATCGTAAAATCATGAATTCGAACAGCTCCATAGAGCTATTCCAAAAGACCATCCAGCCATATAAAGCTAATTCAAACAACTGGAAAAACACGTCTATTGCTAAGAAAAATAGTACTAAGAGGATTGAGAGTAAAAAGAGAAAGATCATGTACATGATCACTTCACGGATTGGCTTCTGCATTCCTTAGCAAAGTGCCCCGGCTCTCCACAGTTGTAACACTTGTTTCCTCCACTACCACCACCAGAATATCTCCCAAAATTACCACCTCCCTCACCGGGACAGTCTCTTGCCAAGTGTCCTTGTGCACCACATGTATAGCAAGCCCCACTACCTCCACCTCCGCGACCACCACCAATACGTCCAGCACTCGGACAATCTCGTGCCATATGGCCAAACCCACCGCAAGTGTAACAGCCTCCACCACCACCACCAATAATACCAACACCAACACCACGGTCACAATCCCTAGCTATATGTCCAGGAACACCACAGTTATAACATCCACCACCTCTTCCACCACCACCGCCACCTCCACTGTTCTGATTACACTCCCTAGCCAAATGTCCAGTCCTTCCACAGGTATAACACTCACCAGCACCACCATTCCTCCGATAACCATAACCACCATCACCGTACCCATACCCACCACCACCACCACCAACACGGATGTTACCGCTTCCCCTGCCGCCATTACGACCATTAACAAGAGGAGCACCATCAGGTCCAGTAACATCAATAGCCTGATACTTATCACCCTTCACAGTCATAGTAAACTCCACTTTCTGGCCTTCGTAGAGAGAACGGTAGCCGTCAGATTTGATCTCAGATTGATGAACGAACAGATCTTCGGATCCATCATCAGGTTTGATGAAGCCGTAACCCTTTTGGTTATTGAACTTGGAAACTGTCCCGGTCATTCTCGAAGCTTCCACCGCCATTGTTAACCGATCGATTGATCTCAAAGGACCCAAACCCTTGAGAATGTTCTAATGCTATGATAGTTTTTTGTTTTTGTTTTTGTTTTTTTATAGAGAGAAAAGGTAAGGGGAAACCCTAAGTAGCGTTTCGGCGCCTAAAGCGTTTTAAAGGGCGACGTTAGCGCTTTTCGGTTTTGGATCTGAATTTGTTGTAAATTTTATCCAATGTAGTAAAGAATTTTTAAGACCAACAACTTTGAACTTCTAGACTACAATTTGTTTATTTTGTATTATTATGAATTTCTTGCTTAGGAAAATCAAATTATGTCCACCCTTTTGACATCTTATTTTTTAAAAATTAAAAATAAAAAATTGGCATCTTCTATTTTAACTAAGTTCAAAATCCAACAACTATAGTCAAGAGTATGCAATTAGGACTAAACAGATGTTCAAATTTTCTTTTGGTCTTGCTAACATGTCCCCACAAAGGCATGATAGGATTTATGTACATGTGACCTGAATATGTTATTGTTGTTGCAAAGGTTGGGATAAAAATACAATAGATAAATATGAATTCAAGTATCATTCGAAATGAATTGAAAATAAACTTAAAGCTAAAGTCGTAGTTTGGGTTAGAATTTTGAATCTCACATTTGTTTAGGTGTTTCTAAGTAATCCTAACAGGTTTTGGAGGATTTAAATTAATTTATTTCTATGCTTTGGCTGGCTAATAAGAAGAAATCAGTATTGTTTTGGTCAAAACATATTAAAAAGGAATTGTAGCTCACACAACTTCTTTCCTCAAACAGTTAAAACCTCTGAATAATTCTTTTGGGATTTTGACCATTTCTTTCGAAAGTAATGCATAACCAAGAGTTTTTTGGTGTATTATTTCATATCTTTTATGTGTAAAACTAAATACCTTTTATAAGAAATGTAAACAATAAATTGTAAGGAACTATAAAACTAATTGAACCTCAACCAAGAGCACGAGGATATTGTAGTAATAAGAAATCAAAAACAGGTTCATTAGGGATAAAGAGACTGATTGAGGTTGATTCAGCTATATGTTATTGATCCAAGCCCTCAAAATTCATCTTTAAGAGGGCCAATGCCAATACACTGATTCATTAAGAGATACAGGTGAAAGATCAAAAAAAGGGAAGTCCCAAAAAATGAAATTAAAATTTCAAAGGAAAACTTTACCTATCTACATGGATGCAGGGGAGAGAAGCATAAAGTTGGCTCATATTTGTACAAAGAAAAGTAAAAATAATTAGTAGACTTCCACATTCCATTGCTCTGCCTTCTTCAATTGCTTCTTGTAGTCTGCCCACTCAATTCCTTCAAAAGCACAGCAAAATGTAAGCCAAGGATCGATATTTATACTACAGTAACATGCCCTAATCCCAAACAAGTTAAGGTCGGTTATATAAGTTCCGATTGTCAAATGAATCCTTATTTATAGTGGATGAGTAAAGTATGAGGATTCTATCAGTGTGTGTATGTGTGTGGAAAAAATGACGACATAGTTTGGACATATCTTACCCTCTTTGGCAGCAAGTGAAGACATAATTTCATCAATTCCCTGCTCCATTCCCTTGAGTCCACACATGTACACAAATGTGTTGTCTTTCTTGAGCAACTCCCATAGTTCTTCAGCATATTGAGCCATTCTGGTTTGGATGTACATCTTTTCACCCTTTTCGTTCGTTTGCTCTCTGCTCACAGCAAAGTCCAATCTGAAGTTTTCTGGAGCCTTCTCCTTCATTTTCTCGAATTCCTACAACGTAGCAACATGCAAATTCCCAAGTTGAAAATCTTAATCAACTTTGCTAGAATCAAGAATTACAGAATATGCTTGAAAATTACCTCCTTGTAAAGTAGTGAGCTGCTAGTGGGAACACCCAAGAAAAGCCATGCCAAACCATTGAACTAAATAACACCAAATCCATGTCATTCAGCAGATTAATGATCAGACGTAAGAAAATGCTACTGCATATGACTACAAGCCGAACCTTTGAATAAACTAATGTTCGACATTTTAAATGTTTAATAGTCATTCATCCTCTACTCAAATAGCAGTTGATAGTTCACCATTTCGTCCATTTAAAACTCTTACTTTTGTGCCTAACTTGATCTCATTCGATAAACTTTAAAGACTCATCAGACTGGACTGTAATTTCTTGAGCTTTAGTTCATACAAGCAAAAGCTTTTGCCTATAATCAAGCAGTGTTCTTCTTTGTTCATTTAATTTCTCTAGCATGTCAATGAAGCCAGTCAAATTAAGAATGAAGAGAAATAATCAAACAAATGGTTATTTTGTGTACCTTGTAATCGTCATGTTTCTCAAAGAACATTTTCCACAAGAATGAACGGAAAGGAGCAATTCCAGTTCCAGTACCAAGCTGAGAGACAAATCCAAATTAGAAAAAATACATAGTCAAATTGACAGGCAGCAGAAATGTCGTAGATGACAATAATATAGCTACAAGTAAAATTCACCATTATAACGGTGGCATTTGGATCTTTTGGCATGAGCATTTCCTTGCCTACAGGTCCAGTAATCTTGACCTCTGCTCCAGGCTTCAAGTCACCTGAAATACGTTACATTTGAACTTACATAAGTACACGCCAAGCATAATCCAGTACTCCTACTATGTATATTAGGAACAGTCAAACTAAAATAAAACAGATAAACCTAAACATCGTCTATGAAATTAGGGAGTAGTCGTTGATTCTTACATAAGAAGTTTGAGCAAACTCCTTTAACTTCTTCTCCTTTGTCATTGGTGTACACAAGCCTTTTGACACACAGGGAAACCTGAATAAAACCTCAAGTTCAGACACTTTCATTCACAGTAAAACTTGCAGGCCCCTAAACTATGAGTATTATTAGAAATTTGTCTAATTTATCACCTATAGTTGTCTCATCTCAAATTCATACAGTTACAATTGTTGGCAAACTTGCAGGCCCCAAAAGAACTATGAGTATCATTGGAATTTATATAATGTATCACCTATAGGCTATAGTTGTTGGTAGAGATGATAATTGCCCATATTAACCACACTCTCTAGATATATGTTTATCAATCTTTGCACAGTGAACTGTAATATGTGCAAAATTTTGCTTACCGTTTTGGAGTCGCCGAAGTCACCAATGGCACTGCTAGCAATGGAGTACAATCTGAGTTTGTGAGGCTTCCCATTGGCATCAACACCATCAGCAATCACACCAATGGATTGGCCTTCTCTATATGGGATCTCTCCTGATCAACCCATTAAAAATAATTCAGCTCCCACAAAACTCATCAATTTTTTATAGGCATAATACATAAACAAGCACTCAAACTTGGCCTCGGCTGGCAAGTAAGCACTCCAACTTTGAGAGTGCACTTCTAGACACCTCAACATGATTTCAACTGGCAACAAAACACTCCAACTTGTTTCCAATGTGTCTCGTGCACACACGATGCTGGCGTAGCACATAAATTTTGGAGGTGTCTAAATGATCATTACATAAATTAGCATTTCAACTGAAACAGTGAAAACAAGTTGAGGACTCTAGATGTGCACTCTCAGAGTTGGAGTACTAACTCCCTAACTGAGGCCAAGTTTGATTGTTTACATATTATGCGTTTATTATACTAGAAACAAAAAAGAGAGCAAAAAGATCAAAAATTAGTTCGATTAAGAGCATACCCTCAGTGCTAAAGACCATGTGCCAAGTTTCACCAGGTGCATCATCACCAGTGATCTTAGTGTTGAGTAGACATCTACCAATGTAAGGTTCCTTTGGCCTGAACTTGTTCACCACCACACCTTCATCCTGTTTCTTTGAAATCTTCTCAACTTTAGCAGGAGCCTCTGTTGTCACTTGGGCTCTAATAGTAACCAATCTACTACCACCTGACACATTCCTGTAGTACAAAGGCACCTGTCACAAGCCAAAAACAAATACATGGTCAGTACTAATATATACCACAATTTCCAAGAAAAAGAATGACATATTGAATTTTACCTTGTTGAAGTTGATTTTTTCAGGGGAGATGATGGAGGTTCTAGTGGGAAAAGAAGTAGACTTGGATGAAGGAAGAGAGACTGCAGCACTTACTGCAGTAGCCATGTTTATGAATTATGATATACTGAGAAATGGAGTAAGAAAATTAAGTAGTTGATAATAAGGGAATGGTGAAGAAGGAACAATAAGGAGGAAGGGGGATTAAGAATTGGGTGGAGGATATTGGAAGGGGAAAGGCAGTGGCAGATGTGAGGATAAGAGAAGTGTATGATTCTACAGCCTCAGCCTTTGGTCTTTTGGCAATGAGTTTCTAAATAATCTGTGGCCAACAACGACGTGCTTGATATTTTATTGATTCCTACCAAACGAGATATTCAAACATTGTGATTGTGACACTGAAAAAAAAAAAAAAAACATTCATACTATCTTAGATAATTTAATCTGTTATAACATGTCAATTGTTAATAATTTACTATTACCAAATCAATATTACACACATGTTAATAACCTGATTGTATAAATATTTTTTTACCCCGCCAAAATAAGAACGCAAATTAACTCATAAAAATTGATATATGGACATGCAGCGCCAGTTACGGAATCTGTATTCAAGAATATTGGCTAAGCATTGAAGGTTTTGAAATTGAGTACCTATGCAGACTCGTAACATATGAATAGCCCCCGTTTTACTTCTTTAGCTAAGAAGTAAAATCAAATATTGAGTAAGGTGAAACTCTTCGTGTTAGTAGTATCTTTTTTTTCCTTTTTTCCTTAGGTTCACACCATAACTTTGCTTTAAAAATCAAACTTCTCTCAACTTTGAACAATAATCAAACTCCCTCATTTATCCTATGCAGTATTCATTTTACACTTGGTACATCAAATATATTTATGTAATATCTCTTTATATTATATATATATATATAATTTATTTTTTTAACCTAGGTATTTATATCTTTTTATTTAAGTTCATTAACATTATAAGTAGAATAATACTTCTATGAATTTGTGACCAAATTTAAAGTTATTTTTATGACCGTTATTTCAATATTATATGCATTAAGCATCTGTATATATATGTACATGCATGTGCGTATATTCTTATTTTTCACCAATCTCTTACTCCATGAGTTTCATATTACTTGACCTTTCTTGATATGACACACCCCTTAAAAAATTTTAATTAGAGGTATATTTTACTAAACCAACCTTATTAAGGAGGTGTTTGGATTAGCTTTTTTTAAATGACTTATAACTAAAAGTCAAAAGTCAAAAGTAGGCAACCTACGTTTGACTTTTGACCTTCTTTTTTTTTTTTTTTGTACTTTTTAAGCCTTCTTTGTCAAATACCTTCAAAAATTAAAAAGTGTTTAAAAGTCAAAAACACGTAAAAATAAGTTAATCCAAACACCCTAGAATAATGCTTTGAAACTTTAAATTTGACTAGTTCTACTCTATTCAGTTATTTAATACTAAGGTTAGAAATAAAAAAAAATATTAAAAAATTCTCTTAATTTCATAAATTGGACAAGTAATTAAAACTAACTACTTTTAACATGAGGGTCAAATAATATGAAACGGTGGGGGTATTCTCTATTGTCTATATAACTATAAACAAGTTTTGATCGTCATTGATGGAATATTACATAAATTATAGTTTAAAATAATTTAAAATCCAAACAAATACAATCTTTAAAATTTTGACCTTAATTTAATTAATTATTTTATATTTCCTGTATTGAAATATATTTGTATAGTTATTATGACCTGCTATTTTCACTTGTATAAATAAATATCAGATTTTTGATTATTATTAATAAAATTATTTTTCTCATTATGCTAATTTACTTCATTATAAAACATCATTAGCTTATATACTTAATTAGTATTTCTCACTTTTTTCCACCCAAAAGATACTTTTTATGTTTTTATGAAAAAATTGTTACATGAATTTAAAAAAATGTAAATATCATGATTTTTAAAGAAGTTTAAAAAAGACGTTAATAATGAAAGGGTAAAATATGCATTTTAAAGATTTAATTAGGATAAAAAGGGGAATTTGATTATTGTTCAAAGTTGAGGGGAGAGTTTGATTTTTAAAGCAAAGTTGGAGGGTGAAAACAATTTTCACCCTTTTCTTTTTTACAAATGTCTTTTATTTAAATCTTAAAATGGAATTGCGACATAAACTAATTTGCATTTGAATAAGTTTAAGATTAAATCAAATAAAAATTTGCTCATATTTAGTGTTAACAGCCATTCTGAATTAGTTCATCAATTCAATGTGTTATTTGTTGGCTCAGCGTTCTTGAAAAAGACTTGAAAAGAATCTTCTAAGCATGGTTGATATCAAGCAAAAAATTGTGACTCATAGTCATTTGGTCATGTATATGATTTGAAATAGTTGGGAAACAAATTAAAAGATCTCAACCTGCGAATACTACTAGTAATAAATATGATTTTTTAAAAAAATGCTAGAGAGATCCGTTATTGGATTTTTCTGAATAGGTAACTCTTTGCAAAGATAAGTTCTTTGTCATTAACAGTAACTACTAAAATAACTGAGTATTAATTAAATCTCAGAAGGCTTTTCCAAGTATAAATTTAATTTCTGTTTTGACGAACTCTCAAACAATTCAAATTCATCATTTCAGTATCACATTCGCAACAATACTTCCCACTAATGCACTACTGAAACACAACTTTTCAGCATTGAGATTCGTTAATAGAGAGGCAATTTAAAGGAGGACGAGAATGAAGTGGAAGAGGAAAGAGTATAGAAAATTCTTATTGTCTAATGTTTGAGTAATCCAAGAGGAACAACAAAAATAACTCATTGGGTTGGGTTGGACCCAATTTTTTAGCGGTTGGGTTGGATCCGTTTCGGACCCAATTTTTAGCGCCATCAATTATCTAATCTTTTATTAGTAGCCCAAACTATTCAAATTTGGAAGTTTTGGGCTTGTTTGCCACCCCTAGTTAAAACTTGGGAAAAGTTAAGAAATAGGTGTAACAAACTTGGTCTTTAACCAAGGCAGTCGTAGCAACAAGTTGTTAATTACCCGAAATAGTAATTTGTATTTGTATTTGAGGATGTTTTTTACTGACGAAATACATATACAAATAGCTGAATATCATAAAAACTTGAGTTTAAAAGGAAAAAAGAATATCAGCTCCCTTAAATCACGTTCAATTGAAGATTAATTAAAGATTTCATTTTCAAATAGGAAGCTTTTTTTAATGAGTTTCAAAAAATAACATTTTTTCTTTTTCAATCTCTAGTTAGGGGTGTGTAAAAACTGGTTCAACCGATAAATCGAATCAATAAAAATATTATTGGTTTTTCGGTATCGGGTTATTGGATTAACGGTTTTTAAATGATTTTATAAATTTTTTTATTGGGCTATCGGTTCGGTTTTTGATTTTAAGGTTTTAGTTAATGGTTAAACCAATAACCCAATAAGATTATATTAAAATTATATTTTAATTCATAATTATATAATAGTGGCTTTAGATTTAAATACATACCTTATTGTCTTTTGAATTTTATAGTTATTGTCTTAGTGCGTATAATTTGTGTAGACTTTATGTATGAAGATAGTGTAGAACAAATAAAATAACATAAAGTAGAAAAAAAATAGGGAAGTATTTTCTTATCGGTTAAATCGAAAATCGAATCGATAAAGATCAAAAATCGATTAACCGAAAACCGATAACGAATATCTTATTGGTTTGATTATCGATTTAGTGTATTTACAAATCAAAAACCGACAAACCGAATCGATAATACACAAAATTGAACCAAACAGACCGATGCACACCCCTATCTCTAGCCTCTCTTTCTCTTCGTGTTTCTTTTATATATATATATATATATTAATTTATATTTTCGCATCTCTCTCCCTCTTTGTATTTTATATTTTCACCACTCTCTTTTTCTCAATTTTTTTTTGTTATTTTTTATATTTTCAAATCTCTCACCCTCTTTGTATTTTATATTTTCTCTTTCTTATTTTTTGTATTTTATATTTTATATTTTTTTATATCAAACAATACACTTTATATAAATTATTTGTATTTGTATGTCAAATTTATCATTTGTATTTGTATTAAACAAGTATCATTTGTTGTATGATTAAACATTGTCATCATTCTTTGAAATACTTAGATAAACGCATTTATTTATTATGAAATACATATACAACTACAAATTCAGGCCTTATTCACGTACAAGTACATAACTGTTTTAATGACCTCAAATACATATACAACACATAAACCCTTTAAACACTGTCATCATTCTTTGAAATACATATACAACTACAAATCTTAGGCCTTATTCACATACAAAATACATAACTCTTTTTTGTATGACATCAAATACATATACAACACATAGACGCATTAAAAACACTGTCATCATTCTTTGAAAATACATATACAAATTTATTTATTTGTTATGAAATACATATACAACTGCAAATTCAGGCTTTATTGGCATCAAATACGTATACAAATACAAATCCCAGGTCTTATTCACATACAAAATACATAATTATTTTTATGATATCAAATACATATACAACACGTAGACACATTAAAAACACTGTCATTATTCTTTGAAATACATATACAAATGCAAATTCAGACTTCACTAACATCAAATACATATACAAAATACATGCACAACACCACTAAACAACCTTCAACCTTTCCCTTTCCCCATTTTTTCCCGATGACCTCCACCACCACAGAAACCTATTTCTTTATCATCCTCTTTTCTTGAGAACCGCCATTAATGTTGAAGCGACGAACTTCGATCAAACAGATTCCATTTTCTTTTTCGGTGAAATTCAATCCACCAACGAGCTTCAACTCCACTGGAAAAGTATCCGACTCCGATGAACAACCACAACATCCACGAACCATCAATAGCCTTTATGTCAAATCAGTAGTGATGTCCTCTGATGACAACTCAGGTGATGTCCATTTTTGGCCGGAACATAATTGAAATCGAAAAAATTAGATGAAATCGAATGGAGAGTGAAAGAAAAATAACGTGAGAAATATTGTAGAATTTAAAATCTAAGAAAGAGGAGAAAAATTGGGAAAGTAAGAAAGAGGTCAAATCAAAAAAGGAAGGGAATAAAAGTTAAGATGTGAAAGGGGGAGGAGTTACCCCCTTTAACTGTAAAACGCGGTTATGACTTGGCTCTACTGAAAAATAATGTTATTTTTGTTATCCCACTTAATTTTTTTAAAGTGTTACTATTTATCTTAATTATGGACTTAAGTTTGTTAGTCTCTATACTTTTCCCTTAAAACTTCTTCAAAGTTCTCCAATCAAGTAATCTAAGTATTTACATTTTGAAAATTTTATGTTACTTGCTCAAATTCAAAATCTCAATTACAATTTTCTGTTACAAAAGACTCCATCTATCTAGGTGTGTTCGAAATTAAATCTTCTTTTTATAAGAGATCTTTATTTTTACCGACGAGATTTGAAAAGACTATTTTCTTCTATTCAAATTATAAGTGGACAAGATATCTCAATTCCTTAAAAGAAGTTGTGGATGTACAACATGAAATATGCGGAGAGAATAACATGATGAGTTTGTTCTTTTAGCCCACAACTTCATGAGGCCATCAAAATGGCCCATCAATTATCAAGTGTTCCAGATGCTCTTACAAGTCATGCCCTTTGTTTGCAAAATCCATCACATGTCCTAATTCACTTTTTTTTTTTAAACCCATGAGTTGCATATACATCCTATCAAAATTTTACAGCTTAGCACTATTTCAGCTAACATCACAAACAAGATTTGCAGCCAATGTCTGGATGCAGTAGCCACTAACCAGTAAACATTAAAGGGTCTGGTTGGGTTCACTTAATTTAAGTGTTTTTAAGTCAACAATAGCTTTTAAGCACTTTTATATTGTTTTGAGTAAAGTATTTAAAGCATTTTTTCAGCCAAAATAACAGGATTCGTAACTTGCTTCTTATGCTTATAACTCATAAGCTATAAGCACCCATCATGCTTTAATTAGGATGAGACATTTTATCTTTATATGTCATCTTTTCCAGATTATGAATTTGATAGTCGTTCGCTTCATCTGCCTCTTGCATGATTGGTTTTCGCGATAAAAACTTCAGTACGTAATCGGCAAGTAATGTCTATGTTTTGGAATGAAATATACTCACAATGGGTAGCTGTAAACAAATACGGTTCTCCGTAGAATACAAGTAGATAGACATTGACACAGATGACATTGATGAATGGACACACCAGTTGATTTTAAGTATCATGTTCCTTAAATTTTCCTACTGCCTCATAATTTCGGACCTTAAAAAGTTTCTCAAGTACTTAGATGAGGTGTGGATTCCTCAATATTTTTTTCTCTAATCAAGCGAATAAAAATAATTATGATGACAAAGTATAGATGCCTTTTAATCAATGTGACAAACAGTTAGAAGAAAATAATAGACGCCGATTTTTTTTTTTCATTTGCAAAATGAGTCCATGAAGGCTGACTTTAGTTCCCTTTTCAAAATGTATGCAGTCACCAACCTAAAACAACTGTATATTAAAAAGACAGATTGCATACGTCCAGTATCCAGCCTGGAGCCTTTCGCGCCCACTTACATTTCTCATTATGCTAAAACAATTCACTCTGCTTCTGAAAAAAAAAACAAAAAAACTCACTCCAAGGGACAGGTGCACTAAAGTTTCGGCTATGTACGGAATCCAAGGAAGGGCCGAACCACAGGAGTCTATTGTACCTTACCCTACATTTCTACAAAAGACTGTTTTCACGGCTTGAACCCGTGATCTCCTGGTCGCAAGTTACTCTAAGGGCCCCCCTTAAAAAAAAAAATTCACTCTACTGTAACAAATTCATGGATTGCTCATTCCTCCCAATTCTCTGGGGTCCAGAAAGAATTGAAAAAGTTCCTTAGTGAGAAGGCTGCCATTTAATTGTTGAAATTTCATGGGTCAAGAAAGGTGTTTCTAGGTTGGTATCAGTTTTCTGCACTAGTCCAATCTTGAGTCTTCATTTTGTCAAATTCAGGGCTGTTTTGGCTGGGTCAATCACCTCAGCAAAAGAAGGCGGGCTTCAACAAAATCAGGAAGAAAAGAAAAAGTCATGCGCTCACATTTGCCACTCGGGGTTTAAGACAAATCAGTTGCTATCTAGTAACTTAATTCAACACTGAAAGCTGAATCTACCAAATAATAAGATTCGTATTAATTTCCAAACCAAATAATTAGTAGATATTAGAGATCATAGGGAGAAATTAGACCAACAAATATGTTAAAGTTGACCTATCGACTTTTAGTCTCTTTTTCTTTTTATAACTGAGAAATTCCCGAGGGTCATTGCCAATTACTTGGACCTCCTCCTCTCTACCATAGCAAAACTATTCATCTCCTCTAATATGAGGATTACCAACAGAGCAAACACTTTCCTCCTACAAAGATATGCAGGCCACCAAGTCTTTTCAAGAAATAACTAGATCAAAATAGAAAAATAAACTATACAAGTAATGAGCTAAACTCATTTCTCTTACATAATCTCTCTTTCACTTTAGTCCTTGCGAAAGAAAAAAAAGTTGGAGACCAAAATTAGAAAGAAAACCATATCAATGACACCAATGCTTCTATGTTTCTAATAACAATAAGAGAGATTATGCAATAAACATCAAAAGCGGTATCCATTCATTTTGTTAAATTAGAGAGGAAGTCTTGAGTTGAATAATTCACATTGGTTAGCATACTTGGAATTTAAAAAGTCATTCACTTTTAAGTTTACTTTCATTCCATTCATAAAAGTTTCACTACTAAAACTTCAGTTATCATAATTCACTCCTCAAATTTCTCTTTTAACAAATAACACCTTATAGACTCCCCTTAGAAACATTCGGAAATTTTGAGTCGCAATAGCTACACACAAAGGAAAATAAAGGATTATGTTGGCATAGGGTCTTTCTTTCCAAGGACAAGAGAGAGGCAGAGTTTACCTTGCAAAATGAGAAATGCCCTCAAGTATAATGAACTAAACACCGGAAAATCGAGAAAATGAATATCACTATAACCAAAGAATAAGGAATTCTTGTCCTAGATACAATAATACGCCTTGTAGAACTGAACAATATTACAATGAAGCAACAGTGTTGATTTTTGTATGGGGGTGAAGAGGGTGTTCCACTATATCATTAGGGCAGTCAAAAAGACCTATCTTATGTACACTCCCAAGACCACAGTAAACTGAGAGGGAACTGTAAATATAAATAGAAATTTTCATCCAACTTACAAATTCTGCACATCGAGTTTTGCAGATTGCAATTAATGGAATCCCCTTGATCCTCTGGACTGATAGAGTTCCAGCCTGCTTTTAGCTTCCTGCAGTAAAGACTCCACATCTTCATCTTGAATCAAGTATGACTGCTTTGACGCCCATTCAAGAACTGTAAGCACCTCAGCTTGAGCAAGCTCTTCGCTATCAGGGACGTGCAATGCAATATAGCATAGCAAAAGCAATGCAGGACTCTGAACTATTTGTTCACCAAAGTAAACAAGTTGGATCAAATGTTTTGCCCCTCCAGCACTTATGATTGCCTTGGAATGATCAAGGTGAAGGTAATTAACTGAGCTAGCAAATTTTGTGAGGGCAATGGCAGCTTCCTTAGAAATATCTGCTTCTCGCTCATCTAGCAGTTTTACTAATGGAGTAATCATCCTCGTCTCTGTAGCTCGGAAAGTCCTAGCCAAACTCCCGATAGTTTTAACACATGGAACAAGCAGATCTGAATCAGCTTGTTCAATGATTCTTAGCAATTGATCAACAACAGCTTTGCAGGCAGGGGAATTAGGCTTGAAGGCTGACCTTCTCAACTCAGCATCTACTTCTGCCACAGATGTTATTTCCATTATTGCCATAGCAGAATTGTACTGAACATCCTCAAGTCCTTTCTCTAACAGTACTGCAAAGCAAAGCAATGCTCTTGATTCAGTGATACTACGACAAATGGGCGAATTTCCCTTGGCAAGTTTCCATAGTGCTCTTGCAGCCATTGCCTTCATATATTCCTTGGTAGCAGGGTCCTCTAGATCTCTTCCTTTATTACTCAGCCCAGATGAAAAAAGTCCATGCTGATTGTGGTGGTGCACTTGATTTTGCTTCTGACTGTTGTTTCCATTAACCTTAGTCTGACTTGTCTGGTTTAAACCATTGACAGGATTCTGCTGAGGCTGCTTTATTTGACCCTTCATTGCCGTAGCAACTACACTGTGCATGTGATTAGGCTTCTTATTCCCCAGAGGATGTGGAAGAGTATGATTTCTGTCTTCATCCTCAATCACCTTATGCACAGTATTGCCTGCATTACCATTGTTATTACTAGCCAAGACAACAGCATGGTGCATCGATGTGGCTTTACTGACAATAACATACTTGCTATGCTCCTGAACTGTCTCGAAAGCAAGATGACTAACCAGCAATCGAATAGTATTATGCTGGTGAAAAAGATCTTGACATTTTGGATAATGAGCAGCAAGCTCAGATACTGCCCAAGCCACCACTGCTTGAACCTTCATAGGACCTTCTTTCAGTATTTTCGCAAAAACTGAGCAAACCCCAGCATGTATCATGTGTTCAACGCTTTCTGGGTCACGTCCAAGAAGTCCAATTGCTCTCGCAGCATTCTCCTGACCCTCTGATTTCCCTTCCTTCAACAACTTCAACAACGGCCCAACTCCGCCTTCTTCAATAATCAATTTCCCATACCTGTCATTGTCTCTAGCTAAAGAAACAAGAGAATTAGCCGCGTCTGATCTGTCATCAACACTACCCGTATACAAAATCGCTATCTGCTCCCAAATAAGGCATAAAATGGGCTCATTAGCAGCAATAGGAGGCAAACCCAAACAGTCATCGGCTCGTTCATCAGCTGAAGCCGATACACGAAGAAGCCAAGACACATCACCAATGGAGTTTTCCAACTGAGAAGACATTTTACGGAATTGTGCAGCAGGGATGATGGTAAAAACTCGCTTAACAAGTCCATGGGCTCTACACTTTAGCACAAGGGCTAAAGCTTTTTCAAGAACTTGTTCAGTGTCGTCAATGATTCGCCGGGTTGGCCGTTCATAAAGGTCGTTACCAGCACGTGCAGCCTGACGGAGAAGGGCAACAAGTTTCTCAGTTTTGGACCTGAGATCAGTACATTCTTGCTTGAATGAACTTGCCTCATCGGCTGCCTTTATCACCTGGTCTGCTAACTGGATCGGCTTTGTCAAGATCTGCTTCACTAGGTCCGCCATAAATTAACTCCCACAAATTCAAAAACCTCTGAACTACAACAAAAATGTAGATCACAAGTCCTAAAAATCGAGCCTTTGAATCACCCCACCTCAAAATGTTGAGAAAAATTGAGTCTTTGAATCACCCCACCTCAAAATATTGAGAAAAATTGAGTCTTGAATCACACCCACCTCAAAATATTGAGAAAAACCGAGTCTTGAATCACCCCCACCTCAGAATGTTTAGAAAAATTGAGTCTTGAATCACATCCACCTCAAAGTGTTTAGAAAAATTGAGTCTTGAATAACACCCACCTCAAAAAGTTGAGAAAAATTGAGTCTTGAATAACACCCACCTCAAATTTTGAAAAAAAAAAATGAGTCTTGAATCACACCCACCTCAAAATCTTGAGAAAAATCAACACAAAATTCACTGGCCAGAAAAGCTACAAAACTGAGTCTTGAAAATAATCTTTTGTTGTAATGAGAAAAGGGAATGAATATGGGAAGAAAAAGGAGAATTTAGTTCTTGGGTTTTGCAAAGGATTTGTTTACATGGAAATTTGAAAAGATGAACTGGTCTTGAAGGTTTGGCAATGGAGGAGTTGGGGTTTGGTGACTGACTTGGACAGTCTTACGATTTTTACGAGGTCAAATACGAGTTTTATTACTATATTCCATTTTCCTTTTCGACTTACTTTTATAATGTTGGGCTATGGATGCTGTGTTGTAATTAGCTGTCTCAATCCATTTTTTCAGATTTTTTCCTCAACTAATCACCATTAGCCAAAATAATCAGCTTTCTTTCTCAAAAGTTTAAAGATTACAATAAATATCTGATGCCAATAAATTTTTTCCGTTATAACATACTGCAATAAATTAACCAGCCAAATATTGGATTAGAGTAAAAGATTTTTAAAAAAAATTGAAACTGTCGCAAAGTGGAACAGAAGGGTTGTTAGTTGTCATCTTAATTACCTACTATGGGAAATGGTCCATTATGTATAGACCAATAAAAGAACAGGAAGGAACAAGAGGGTCTAGATTGATGCACATCATAAGCTATGTGGGGTTTAGCTATGTGGGGTTTGTTATTGTCCCTTTAAGGACTAATATATCACATGCCCCCTTCAATGGCAGATTAAACGGCTACCATTTTTAGATAGATTATTATTCTTTCGTAGCCCTAGATTTTTATCTCCTTTTTTGTGTTTTTCTTTTTCTTTTTTACTTTTTTTTTAATAAAGCTAATGGGCCCAATATTGACCTTTTGCCAAGTTGCACCATTGTGTTTTTGTTCTGTAATTTTGGGCGGCGCAGATACCTTCCACCAATTGAAAAGTACTTTTCGAATCTTGATTTTTATTTTCTAAACTTAATTGAAATAATTATTTCATCAAATTTTGAGCAAAAATAAGACATGCTTCTCTCACACTTAGGACTCGGCATAAAAATCAGTGAATCGAAAAATCAAATTGAATCGAATTAGTTCGGCCCTTCAGTTTTGATTTTTTGATTCTTCAGTTTGGTTTTAATTTTTTTTTTCTGTACTTCGGTTTGGTATTTGGTTTAAGGATAACGGTTCTTCGGTGCACCGAAGAATAAAAATTTTATTAATTAAATTTTTTAAGATTTATTTTTATTATATTTAATATATTGCTAGGAGACGTTGTGGTTTAATTTACTAGGTGATATGTTGGGATTTTCATTGCAATTGTATGTACCTGAGGTTTTTGCAAATTACAGTACATGGATTGTTAGAAACTATTCCTGATCTATTTGTAGGTTTATTTGTTTAGTTTATTCATAGCACTATAGTGAGAGCTGTCTTGAGGGCACGTACTGCCTATTGCCCAGTGCGGTGAAGTCTTGACTTTTAATATTAACTTTACACGGTGAAGTTTGATATTAGTTTTTATATTTACTGCCTAGTTTTAGTTTAAGGCTGGATTCAAATATTTGATACTTTTATTTTTCACTTACACCGAAAAAATGATTTTAAAACACTGAATTAAACCGAATTGAAGTTCAAAAAATCGAATCAAATCGAATTAGTTTGGTTAGGTGTTCGGTTCTCATTTTTGCAAAACTGAAAATCGAAGAATCGAACCGAACTTTGACAAAATCAAATAGAAGAATCGACCGTCCACCCCTACTCACACTTCTACTTTTTGCCTTCTTCAATACCATCATTCAAGGACGGAGCTAGAGCATCAGTTACGAATTCGATTTAACTTGATAGTATTGGTTAAAATAATATATGTTCACTTAATATATATATATATAATTCTTTTGAAATCCAATAAGATATTTTTTTTTCTATAAATAAAACCCACAAACTCATCAACATCTGCCCTCGTCGTTTCCACCTTTCTACCCTAATCACAAAATTAAAAATTTTAGCATTAAAACTGTCTATACTCAAAATGAAGGGATAAGATTGAAAATATTCAACGACAAGGGCATAAGTTTGACATTTGACTTGATAAGTATGAATATGTTAAACGTGTTAGCCTCACATAACTAGATGATTATTCTAATGAATATATTACAAAATTAATTGAGGCGTGGTTGCATCAGTGAGAAAAGTCAAGCAACATATACGAAATCATGTACGCAAGTATGATGGAAGACAAAATTATACTTATCTACAAGTATGGGAATTGCCAGTTGCTTGCAGGTTTCATTTAATTACATCTGCGCCATCAATGCCGTGAAGCCATGGGAATTATTTTTTTTTTGGAGTAGTGGCTGCTTTTCCACAAATTATGCTTATATTCCCACTCACCTTTTCCTCCTAAAATATCTTGTCAACTACTCCCTCCCTCCGTTTGAGCTATCTTTCTTTTTAATTCATTTAAAAAAAATAATTATTTTTTTAAATAATTTTTTAATTTTAATTTTCTACGTGGCATATTTAAAATCACAAGATTAAAAAGTATTTTGATAAATTTAATATAATTTTAATTTAAGACCACAAGATTCAAAAATCTCATTAATTTTTTTAAATTTCATGTCAAATTAAAATATATCATGCTTTTTGAAATAGAGAGAGTATTATATTCTTTTTTTTTAGAAATGAATTATATTCCTTTGCGTTGTCATGCAGGAAAATGAAAGAGAACTAAGATTTTGGTTCTAGAACTTTGTTCATCCGCATTGTTTGGTTACCAAGCCTTGATGCCAAGTAAACACCTAATCTGGTTTGGGAAAATATATTGCATTTAGTGCATACAATTTAAATTCATTAAAATAATATAAAGAATTATTTTTGGATATTCTTATTTAGGGTATAGAGAATGATTGGGCTAATTTCATGAATTGTCAGTTGTCACTCATTTTTTACTTCATGGCACTACAGTTACTAAGTAGTACTCCCTCCGTTTAAAACAGAATGACGTATTTTTCTTTTTAATCTATTTCAAAAAGAATGATTCTTTTCTTTTTTGACAATATTTTAATTCTAACTTTTCACGTGGCATGTTTAGGACCACAAGATTAAAGGACATTTTGATACATTTGACACAACTTTAATTTATGATCACATAATTCAAAAGTCTTTTTTATTTTTTTAAACTCTGTGTCAAATTAAATTAGATCATTTTTTTTTAAACGGAGGGAGTAATACTTTATTGTAACATAAACTCAACTTTATTCAAGTATAATAGAAGTCATTAAACTAAATTTTTTATGATAAAAATATTACAACTTAGCCTAAGGATCAGTCATGTCATTGAATAAATTACTCATTTAACCAAAAAGTCATTCAATTGAGTGATTTCAACTTTATGTGGTTTTAAGGCAAAATTGAGTGACTTTTTTTTAATTACATAAAATGGTTTGAGTAACTTTAAGATACTTATAGACAAAATTGAGTGATATTTTCATTGCAAAAGATATTTAGTGACTTTAAGATGTAAAATGAAAGTTGAGTGACCATTTATGAAATCAATCCAAGTTATATAAAGACCTTAACACGAAAATGATGTAAGTTTTTCAATTTTATTATAATAGCAATGGAACACCATTATATCATTTTAGGTACTCCATCTAGGTATCAACTATTGACTTTCGTCATGCATTTTATAGTTGCAGTTATCATAATCTTTCTTGGCAAAATTGGTCAGAAATCGGGGGGACAATTGGCATATAATTAAACAATTGATGGTAATTTCTATCTACTCCTCTTATTAAATTAGAAGGGAGTTGATGGATACTAGAACTAATTTATCATAGATATTCCCAAGAAAAATGCATGTTGCATCGATTCAACTACGTTTTCACTATCATTTTATGTCAATTAACCGAAGTTTTTCTTTATAGTTTTTTCTCTTTGATTAAGTCCAGATTTAATTAGAGTTGGAGAACTGCCGATTCAAACTCTCCGATAATTTAATTGATGTACTTTATTTAATCAGTTTGTCCAAAATATATATCAGCCAAAATTTGACATGTTAAAAGAATAAAACTGAGTTGTCTGGGAAATCTTAGCCGCTCAGTTACTTGACTATTTGAGCTTTCGCCTTATTGGTGAAAGTTCAATTTTTCACCTTGTAATCCCCTTCCGATTTAAAGAATATATATCAGCCAAAATTCGGTGTGTTAAAAGAATAAAACTGTGTTGTCTCCTGTTTGAATTTTCCCTTTATTAGGTAAACTTGAGGGAAATGATAATAATTTTCTTTCTATGTTTCAAGTATACCAATTGAAACTAATAACGGAAACCATGCAAAGGGACATAGGAATATTAAGACATGTATATACGCCTCTGCAATCTTTGTTTCTTGTAATGCAAAAGGACGTCATAATTAGTTAACCCAGACAAAAGCAAAATAAATAAATAAATAAATGAAGCAGGTCTTTTATTAAAAAGGAGAGGAAATTAAAGAAGAAAGAAGTACGGGATAAACAGGAGAAACAAAACAACTACTAGTAAAAGTATATTGTTGGTACTACTAACTACATATTGTTTAATAAGTTGGTGAATCTTAATTATTAATTAGTTGGCAAACCATAAATTGGATGTGGCAAGCACGAATTAGGAGCGAATATATATGTTGAACTTGTCAACTGTTAGCACTAACTAATGAAAAATTGGAAGAGTTTAAAAAACATTGGGTAGGAGAAGGGGAAGTGGGGAGGGCTTGTGAGTTGTGGGGGTTCGAACCCGAAATTCATATAGTGAACCAACTGAGTTAAAATTGTTTTTACATTGTTGATATGTCAACGGGTCGTGACATGTGGCTTTTTTTCTTTTTTTCTTTTTTTCTTTTTGGCCGAATAAATGAAGAAGTGGTCATTGTAAAAATGAAGGCCATTCAAGTTGAACTTTTATTTGTTTTCTCTACGAAGGATAAATGAAGAGGAAAAACAATAGTATATAAGTTTGATGAGTTATCTTTTAACAAAAATAACGACCAGATGCTAGCAAAATCATAACCAGATCAAACACATAAAGAAAGAGAAATGAAGAACCAGGGAATGGAAGAAATGAATTAATTACTTTACTTCCTCTATCCAATTTATACACCACCGTTCGAATTTCGTGAGCCAAACTTTTTAATTTTGATCGTAAATTAAGACATAAAACGTTGAAACTTCTTAAAATAAAATTTACATATCTGAAAACTATATAAACAAATATTATAATTGACAATTCAAAATATTTATAAGACATATAAAAAAGTCATAGTCAAAGGAAAACTTATTTGACTCTTGAAATTCGAAAACTGCCACATAAATTGGATGAAATAAGTAATAAATATAAAACAATTGTCTTGCAAAATAAGCATAATCAACGAAATTAACCCAAATCTTTGGGTATGTCTCGTTAAATGATGACTTATGCACTAAATAATTGCGTTAAATGATGACTTGTGCGCACATAATTGAGATTAATTTGTGGTAGCTCCAAGCCTCCAACGAATATTGTTACAAGTTTTACGATGTACTTTTTTCTTAGAATTTGCTTATAGGATGAAAATGTTAGAAAGGATGCATAAATTGGGGAAGTAATATATTGGCTTTAATAGCGCATTCACTATTCTTAAAAATATCAAATCTTCCACTTCGTTACTACTCGGATTGTGGCAAAATTCCTTTAGGATTTTACAAAGAGGAAAAGATAAAATTTTCTAATTTTTTTTTCTTAAAAAATAACACGTGGAGTATTAATTAGCGGCTATTTATTTGGCCCAAGTATAGGACTAAAAATACTTAAAAAATAATTCTTATATCTTACAAATAAGGTTCAAACTTTCTTTCACTCAAATATTAACCTATAAAACATTAATCGAGTGTATGCGTGTAGACATCGAAATTTTGTGAGATTTTACAAGATGAATCCAATTTTTGTTTGAGTTCTTGAAGGCTACTTTAACCTAAGCCTAGCTTGGAGGCTACTCTACCAAAAACCTTAAATCATGTCTATCTAAGGTACTCCCTCCGTTTCAAAAAGAATGAACTAGTTTGAGTTGGCACGGAGTTTAAGAAAATAAAGAAGACTTTTGAATCTTGTGGTCCTAAATTAAAGTTATGACAAATGTACCAAAATGCCCTTTAATCTTGTGGTCTTAAACATGCCATGTGGAAAGTTGGAATTAAAGTGTTGCCAAAAAAGGAAAAGATCATTCTTTTTGAAACGGACTAAAAAGGAAAGTATGTCATTCTTTTTGAAACGGAGGGAGTAACATATTCCCTTAAGAGCCATCTTGAAAATCCCACATATCCTTGGGATATTCATATAGAGATCAACGATTCTTCTTGAAAATCAAATACTTCAAGAAGATCCACAAATCCTCCTTTTATGGAGATCAAATTCAAGTCATCCTAAGTTCGAGAAATACGCTACTAACGGCCTTCGAATTATGGAGAGAGAGAAGAATCAAGGGGAGAAACAGAATTGTACCCATATTCTTTATCAATAAAATTTTCTTGTTTCTTCATATTTTATTTGTGGTTGATTTATTTTTCCATGAATTAAAATTTATTCCAAACAATACGTTACTTTGTATAAGAGTGCACTCCTTCAAATGGGAAATCTTAGTCTAAACGTAAGCATGCTTTTATAGAATTGTTAAGGATGTCATGTTGTGCATCTAACTGTGTCCTCTCTCGAATAAATATTTCTCTTCTATGATGAACAACAATATTAGAGCCTCTTGAGACCTCGAATATTTTCTTTTTAAAACAAGGAGTATATGTTATATGGAGTTTGATGTAACACTTGGTGAAACAAATTATAATAATTAATGTACGTGATATGTCCCGATTAATTAACAAATATTGCTTAATGTGGAGAATGGATGGTGTACGAAGGCAATGAGAAAAATACGTTCAATATTACTCTAATCTCTTCGTCCAAGTGACACGCTTTCCTTTTTAGTATCTTAAAAATAATGTCAAATTTTTATACTTAACTTTAAAATTCTCTTTTTACCTTATAAAATAATTTATCATCTACATCTACAATCTACAATCTACATCTACATCTACAATATTAAACGTGTGTCTCCGCTTTAGACAAAATCGGATTTTTGCTATTTTCCTTCAATTATTTATTTTATTAAATTAAGAACTTCTAAAATATGTGGGAAGAACATAAAATAATATATGAAAATAAATAAATATATGAGTCCTAAATATACCATAATTAGCATTCTATTTTAAGTCAACAGTCGGTGACCTACTGCACTTTGGATAAAAATCCTATCAGGTTTCGAAGTCCAACTTAAAATTCTGCTTAACCATTAATCGAACCTTATTAGTCTCTACCATATTAGTTGTAGAATAATAAGTAGAAGAATATTCAGGGTGGTGCACTCTTTTCTTAGACATAAGTGGGACACCAAATAATTTTGTACTTCTATTATCACCTCCAGTAGTAGTAGTAATAGCACCACCTGCTGCTGCATCAAGAATTGTCACACTGCTGCTTTGTGATATCTTACTTGTGACACGACGTTGTGGTTGTTGTTGCTACCCATAAGAACATTTTTAGGATTTGTATTCAGTGGCGGAGCCACATGCAGTTCAGGGGTGTCGACCGACACCCTTCGTTGGAAAATTACACTAGGTAGCTAGGCAAAAATAATTTTCTATGTATATATATTACGTATTGACACCTCTCGACTTCTTCGTGAATGTACTTCTTTATATTGTGACACCTCTAAGTGAAAATTCTGGCTCCGCCCCTGTTTGTATTGTTTGTTTATTTTTTTATATCAGAAAATTATATTGATAATATTTGATTTGCTTTACACTGATTTTGTAGGTATTTTGAAGATAGATGAATGATGATAATATAGGTACAGTTGATGAATAAAATTTTGAAGTTAAATTAACTTTAGAGGTCCTTTTTTGTTTAATAGGTGTTACATACATATTAATTTGTTCATATAGGATCTTATTCTACCAATATCTTTAGTTATTATAGACCTTAAAAATGTGGCTGTGACTTATTTTATATGTTTCTGCATACTCTTTGTTTGGTGTCAGTAGTATGATTCCTCGTGCTGGGATCTGAAGTTTAGTAGACCCTAATGAAAATTTGCAGTAGTTCTGTTTTAATTAAACGAACAAATCAGCCATGACAATCAGGCATCAGCTCCCTATAGTTGATATGATCCATTACTGATGTTGTAAACATTTTTTTTTTTCTTTCCGAAACTACTACCCTATAGTAGTCCTGTTTTAATTCTCCCGACAATTGTAGAGGGCCATAGAACCTTAAGGGCACCAATTTGTTTATGTTTTCACAGATTACATATGGATCTACGATAATGTTGATGCATGAGAGTAGGGGTGTCAATTGTACGGTTCGGATGGTTATTTTATAAAATTTATACCGTATCAATTTTTCGGTTATTTTATTTTATATAATCAAAATTAGAATTTTCAAAACCATTTCATGATCCAGGTTTTTCTTCGGTATCGGTACGGTTCGGTTAATTTTTTTTTTGTTACTTTTAAAGTTTCACCTCAAAATACACCATTTTTAAAACGTTTCTTTATTACTAAAAAGAAATACTCAATAAAGTCCATAGAGAAAAAAATCACATTTAGTAATTCTGCAATTCTTCTACTATTTGTTAATTAACTATCAAGAAGCATTTAGCAACACAAAAATGAAGGCATCATCGTGACGTAAAACTTGAAAACACCAACAACTTCTTTATATCTGTCCAATGAAGTTTTCATAGTTGATATCAATATCTTCTCCATTCCGGATGAGAAGTAACTTAGTGAAAACCTTGCTGCCATATTGTTTGATATCAAACTTTCAATAGGAGTATTTGCATAGGTTTTGCCGTATTATTTGATGGAGTATCTATTATATATAGTATATCTTTTTAATTTTTAACCTAGTTAACTAAAGGCTAATTAAAGGGCAAATGTCCAAATAGGGGTGTCACCAGTGGCCCAGGACATATGTTATATTTGTATTTGAAAAATGTAATAAAATATATTTATATATTAAATTTAACATATAGTTAATATATAAAATATATCATACATGTTATTCGGTTCGGTTAGGAAATTTTTGGGGTTTGTTTTATAAATTTAAAAAACCATCCCAATTATTTGGGACGGTTATACGTTTAAGTAAAAATTCACAATTTTATTTAAAAAATGATATAAATTAATTCGGTACGATTAGACTCGATCGATTCGGTCAGTTCGATCGATTTTTCATATTTTTTTGAAACCCTACTTGAGAGGACAAAGTTTCTGTTGCATTCCCATGTGCCATATGGTTCTGGCAGTGGGCAGCAATCGGTCAATGAATTTCCCGGCGTAGATGATGCTAACAGCTACTGGGTATGTTAAGATGATTCTCTTGAAAGTGTTATCTTATCTTCTTGCATTCAATTGAAAACGTAAGTTTTGTACAAGAAACAAGGTGATGCGATTTAGTATTTTGATTAAAGCTAAAAAAAAAATGCTATGCTTATTTTGTTATATAGTTTTTTTTGTCATCTGATTTAATTTATTGTCGTCAATGCTAACAATTGTTAGCTTTCACATGACGTCATGTAGAATAATCAGGGCGACATGCTTATTATTTTGATTTACTTCAATTCAAAACATTTTTAACAATTAGAATTAACTCTTAACTTTAATTGTAGAATAATCAAAGCTTAAATTTTTATTACAATAGACAATAACATATCTAAGATACAATATTTATATTATTTAAATAAATATAACATTTATTTTAACGTCAATTGCTATGTTTTAATAATTATGTAATTTTTTATACTAACGCGACATACACGTGAACACACGTACACTAAACTAGTCATCACACAAATGTCAAAAGATCTGTTTTACACCACAAATTTTAAAAATCTTTTTTTATTTCTTAAACTATATGCTCAGTGAAATTATGCCACATAAATCCGGACGAAAGGAGTAGTACATAAGCATTCTTACATATTTTGCTGGTAGCGCAGGTAGTACAAATATGGTCCATTCTAAAATGCATAAGTCAAACAAAAGACAAGGTTCATATTAGGCTAAGCAACAAAGAAGGAAGGAGATTGAGAAAGTGAGATGAAGTGTATTTTACTTTTGTCTATTCTATTCACATCTATAAACCCCAAAATCTTCTTTGGACTCTGGGAAAAGTAAAAGAAATAAAATCAGATTCTGCAATTTTCTTCTAGAAAAAAATTGATACTTGAAAAGATAGCAGCCAAGTGTTATTGCAAATTGATTCGGCGTACTGTACTGTTCTTTGAAATTTTGTCGGATGGAAAAACTAGTGTATGATCATGAAAATTGTGTCAAATATATTTGCAAATGCTTATCGTACTTGTGATTGGGAAATAATTACGTAGTACAATTTTGACATCATTCTGCTTCTGATCTTTCCAAGAAGCATCACAAGCAATGGCATATAGTATTGATATATACATTAAGTAAGCGTGAATATTCGAATCGGATGCTGCTGAAGGGCCATTCAAGGAATTGAAAGGACATGTTTTGAACGCAGTTGATATTGCAGGCTGCATAAATACAAATAGAATTCTGCCATGAAAAAAAAAACCCAGATTTATACTCAAAATAAACTGTGAACCTTTTTGTTTACGGTATAGAATATTTGTATTCCTCGAACTGTATCTACCAATTCTCAATCAAAGTTCAGCTGTATTTTCTTTTTTCATGATCACATTCTTACCAGAACTAGGACCACAAGATCTTGCGATGGTGAGGCTGTGAGAATATTTCGTTGTTTTTGAATCGTAACAAATTAGATTTCCCTATTTTCTTGTGAGCACATTAAGAGTATCCAACATTATTAATTGGAAGAATCAATGAATAGACTGTTGGCAATCCTCAACTGATCATGACCTAATGTTTGAGGTTTAGTTAAGTTCAAGATCGATTTTTTTTAATCGAGTATAAAAGTTAAACTCAACCTTACTCTGGATTTAATTATCCAATGTTGAGCCCCATAGTATCTTGTAGACACTCCAAATATGCTATCATGGTTATGCCGAGAATGTTCGAGGCAATAAGTTGCTATCTCCTTATACATCAATCCATATATCTATATCTATCTATCTATCAATATATATATATGACCCTGCTGATGTGGCATGTCTCAATGATCAGGAAATGGATTTATCTATTTTCTCATTTTTTTGAATTTTCTTTGTCTTTTAAATTAAAAAAAAGTTTTAAATAAATATTATTAAATACTACGAAAGAGAAACGTTTTTGCATTCAAAAACTTCTTGCCGAAAGTCCTGAAAAGTTGCCACATTAAAAAAAAACAGTTTCTAATTAAATCTCTTACCTCTTAATCACACATTTATTACTCTTCCATATTGCTGCGACGTTTCATTTATTTTTTTTTCAATTAATTTCCTCCTTTTAAGTTTCATTTTCCTTACTCATGAAACATATACATTTTTCCTTCTGTTAATCTTCTTCACGTGATTCTCTTGTGATTATATTTATCCTTCATTTGCTTACACTTTTATGTGATTGTTTGTATGGACAAACAACTTACTTTCTCTGTTAATCTATCTTTTCTCTGTTAATATATCTTTATTTTCCAATTTTTTTAATAAAGAAATGCATTATATCGTAAAACAAAATAATTGTTGCACAGATTTCACAAACGTATGCTAACATATATACTTGGTTTCTTTTCAGGTTCCACATGTAGAGGTTTAATTTACAATTTGAAATTCGGTTGCTTACAAAAAAGCAAATGAGACTATAGAAGAAGGTTAGATGGAGATGTTTTAAATATAAATTGCATAAATCTATCTATTTCTCTATTAATCATCTTATTTATTTTTTTTATGTACAGAATATTTGTATCGTAAAACAGAATAATTTTTGCACATATTTTCACAAATGTATGGTAACATATATACTTGGTTGCTTTTCAGGTTCCACATGCATAGGCTTATGTTTGAAATTCGGTTGTTACAAAAAAAGTGAATGAAACTATAGAAGAAGGTTAGATGGAGATGCTATGAATGTAAATTGCACAAACTTGTGTATTTCTTTGTTAATTTATCTTTATTTTTACATATTTGTTTAAAAAAAATATTTATATCGTAAAACAGAATAATTGTTAGCACAAATGTCACAAACGTATGCTAACATATATATTTGGTTGCATTTCCTCTATTATGTGATTGCCTTCATATCCTGTATAGAAATTACGTCATGCACATGTAAATACTCATTTAGTTTAGAACTTGAAAAGTATAAGTTAAATTTTGTTGAAAAAATTGTTGATGGTGCTGCATTAGAAAATTATAAAGACACAAAAAGGATATAGAACATTCTATGACGGTTCAAAAAAAAAAAACATCAAAAAAATTTGAAAGAAAAAGGAAACAATTTTGTTAAGGACGAATCAAATCAACGTTCTATCATATATATATATATATATTAAGTTATTAATTATTAATTTATAGTATTATTTTTACATAATTTCAGATACTATATGTTACTCTTTTGCTCCCAATTTATGAGGTACTGAAAATTTGTTATATAGTTTTAGATATTTTAAGTAGTTAATTATTGTGATTTATATGACTTTCTATGTAATTTTCAAGTAATATATATTACTTCATCTATCCCAATTTATATGACATTGATAGAACTTGAAAGTCAAATAATTTTTTTAATACATTTTTCAAATATTTTAAGTTATTAATTATTAATTTATATTATTATTTTTACATAATTTCAGATAATATATCACAATTTATGTTGCACTAATAGAATTTCGAGTCAACCAAATTTTGTTTATGTGTCTCCAAATCATTTAAATTATTAATTATTGTAATTTATAATACTTTTTACGCAATTTTTAAACATATAACAGATTAAAAATAAAAATAAACTAATTAAATTAAAACGAAAAATATGAAATTATAAAAATACCCTCGGTCAGAAGTAGGTATGACAACCTTCAGTTGCCTGCTTGAGTTGTGTGCTCACTCGTGTTTCTATATAGTAGTACTATTGTTATTTTCACCCAAAAAAAATGGTTGTTACTATATGATTGTAGTATATGCATGTTTAAATATTAAGTACACATAGTTTTAGGCACAATATCATTTTATTTGCTTCAAATTAATAGTTCTTGAAACTAATTAAGAATTTTTAAATATATATTTATTTATTTTTATGACCGCGCAAAACGCGGATATATTCACTAGTATATAATAATAAAGGAGAATGTAGAAGAGGTGATGTGGCACCTCTCAAAAGTTAGGATTCTTATTTATCTTTTTTCTTATTTTTTTGAGCTTTTTCTTATTTTCCCCCTATTTATATGTTATGTTAGAAAATATAAAAATAATTTCTTAATTACATTCTCTCAATTACTCATCAATTTTTCAGTTTAGAAAACCCAAAAGTCTATGTCATTATGAGTGTAATAATCATATATGCAATGAAACATGCATAAAACGTAGAAAGTTTGTGACTCAAATGATGTGGTTTCTTCAACAATCAATTCGTTAATCTTTTCCTGTTGCTCCTACTTTTTCTTCCTCAACTGATAAGTGGTGCACGGAAATGACTCTTATTATCATGGTTATTGAAGCATATGGGAATCGGGATTGAAATCAATAAACAAAAGTTATTATTGTGTTCTAAGGAAGAAAGTGAAAATCATCCTAAAAAAAAATTCGTAAGTATTTATTTCTTGATTTTTAAATACATTTTTATTTTTGAAAAAGAAAGAGTTAAGAGAATGAATAAATTGTTGATATTTTATAGGGAAACACAGTGTTTATTATTTTTTTTCACATATGTATTACTATTATATAAAGCAGAGGCGGATCCAGGATTTGAAGGTACCGGGTGCCATATTGTCCAAATAGGATTAACGGGTCGATTTTTTCAATTTTGGGTTACAAGTCAGTTTTTTTTTTTTTTTTTTAATTGAAAATCGATCAAATACGCCTATTTAGTAAAGTTCTTTTTTAGATATTCTGAGATCAAAAATTTCTAAGTAGTTCAATTTTTTTTTAGGAATAAGAGGCCTTACTTTTCCAAAATTTTGAGAAAAAAAGTAATTTTTCATGTTAAAATTCGAATTTGTATAAACCATATAATACAGTTACCTTAATATTCATATTACATTACATTTATGTGTTGAGACTGTTGTTGCATATATATAATTGAGAAAGAATAAAAAATTATAGCTTCAACTCAGTCATCTTCACTTAACTCGAACGTCGGTGAATGATCTAAAGAACCTTTAAATTTTAAAAACTTCAACATAATAATATCCATAGTTTTTAAGACTTAAAACTTTTTAAAAAATTTAATATATTCTTATTAATGTATATGTGACATTTAAGATTTAGTACTCATTAATTAATATAGGATACACATGAAACAAACTCGTATCAAGAGATTAATAAAGAAAAAGTTTTAAAAAATCAAGAATTAATTAAAGAAAAAAAAGCCAATGTGAATTAATAATAAATTATAGCAAGTACAGAAAATTAATAAAAATACCTAAAGTGAAAAAGAACTCAAGCCCTTTGCACACATTATGACATTAACGAAAAAGAAAAAAATTAAAAAAAAATGAAAGAGTCAAGGCTGAGGCGCTGAGCAGCTGCCCTTTGTACAAGGAAAATAGCAAGCCCAAAAACACAATGCTCAGGACAAGTTTTGAACCCTCGTCAAAGGGGTGGTATCTCCCGCCCTCTGCCAGTGGCACTATTTGCCACTTTGTTCAGTGGGTGGCAAGTAAGTGATATATTCAATTCTTATACATTATATACATATACATACAAAGTTTCAACTGAGGTCTCCGGGTGCCGTGGCACTCCCAGGAGTACGCATAGATCCGCCCCTGATATAAAGCTAAAAATCCGTGAGGTTATTTGTTGGACTAATTAAAGAGTTGTGTTATTTTTTTTCCTCCAAATGAAAACGACACAGTTTGATTCTTTTCTGCATGAGGTATGTGGTTCATATTGTCATCTTGACCATACATAAGCTTCGATACTTTGATCATAAAATGAATCTTAGAATTTATTGTGATGAAAATATTTTTGAATATCTAACGTCAATTATAAGGTAAGAATTAAAAACAATGAAAAATAATTAGTTCAACTGTTTTCTTTCTTATTTTGAAAAAAAAAACTATTTTCTTTCTTGCTTCTGTCATTATTTATGTTATTGATTTTCTTTTACCTTTTCTCTTCATGTTTTATACTATGTAAAAATATTAAATGTAATACTAAGTTAGGCTATTTTTTTGTCTGTACATAGCAGAAATGTGATTATGAAAAATAATATTAAATATTAAATTTAACACTAAACTATGCTAATTTTGGTTTGTACATGGCAGAAATGTCATTATGAAAAATAATCTTTTAGTTTTATCAAATTATTTTCAAAACTTTACATTTTCTTTTCTCCTCTTTTTGACTATTTTTTATACATGAGAAGCACTATTGATGTATCGTCTGATGGATATACATTATTAGTTACATCTAATGAACAGGATAAGAAAAGAAAGGAAGTAGGAGGAGTTGAGGAAGGAAGATGGAGATGAAAGCTGCTGGAGGAATATGATAATGGCAGTCGAAGCGACTCAAAAGTTTTGGCCAACTTAAGAGTTTTCTCTCAGTTAGTCTGTTAAATTAAATAACCACATATTTTTTTCCTTTAAAAAGCAATGAACATGTCTATATACATTCCTTCCGTCAAAACTTTATGTGCAATGTTATGGAAACTTGAAAGACCCCGCCCCTTTTAATTACATTACTAAAAAAGGCCAGTTCCTCAAGGTTCTATAATCACATAAAAAAAAATTGGGAAGAATATTAAGGTAAGTAAATGAACATCTTTATTCTTTCTTACTTACTTGAAATGTAGATCTCATAAATAATTTGAATTATGTAGATAATAAGTTCCCTTTAAAAAATAGACATATATAATTTATTTTTTATTTTGAAACTGATAATTTTAATTTAAAGGATGCACCAAGTAGGTGCAAATATATATGTGCAATGCAAAAGGTTTGATTATACTTTTCAGAATAAGTACCTAGAGTTTAAAAAACTATGTAAAAATGAACATAATTTTTGGACAATCCAAAATATAAGTATGATTATTAAATAATGGGAGCAGAAAAAACTCGATGAGAGCATTAATGTTACGTTTTAAATGACTATTAACACATGATATATTACGTGAGATACTAAAGCCATTGAATATTCTCGTGTAATTGGTTTAGAAGATCTCAAAAACTATTGCTCGCTAGAATAATTTGTGAAATAATGAAAACATAGAATTGAGTATGAATAATAAGATGGATTCAACTTTCAATTTTGATTTATTTGGAGTTGAAACTAAAAGAAGTCTTTTAATAGTCAAATATTTTTAAAAATTTAGCTTGCACAGTTAATTAAGTTTTCCTTTATGATCGTGCACAGCACGGTTAAGTTAACTAGTTTTTAAATAATTCTCAATTTATTAGCTAACTTTTGAAGTTAAGTTAGGTGTAATAACAAAATATGGTTGCATTATTTAGCAAAAAAGCTATATTTTCATGTCAATTCCTAGTAAAACTGTTATGAGAAAGTTATTCTAGCAATCCCAAAAGCATTTGTTAATCTCATATTTTACCAAAACATGCAATCTGCAAGTAAAGATGCTGGATACTCAAAGCCTTACAAGGATATAGATAAAAGCAACAATACAAGCATCAACATTTTGGTCTGATAGTTCTACGTAGCATATAGGAAGATAAGTGCTCTTAATCTATTGTGATTAGGCATCCTTCCTCTACTTATAGCATTTCGTCGAATCAATACACTTTAAACAACTTATATATTCTAAACAGAATCCTCAGAACCATCAAGATGATCTAGATAGTGTGGGATTATTTTGGGGATCCATTTATCTCCTTGCAGAAAGTTACGCACAGTGAACTTGGATGCTTCTTTTTTACTTATGACTTTGGACCATTTTACTCTGTCGTTGGTACTGGACCCTGGTCCTCTATTCTTATACTCTGCCAAATATATATTCTTCACTTTCGGGTTCGAAAGCCAACCTTTTGGTTCAATAAAATCATTAATATAACTCGACATGATTACTGCCTTCCCTTGATTTTTCCAGGGCCAGCCTAAGAAACTTTTCACGTCTGACCTATTAAAACCCGGTTCAGGAGATATTTTACAATTCTGAAGAACTAGCCCTGGATTTGTAGTAATGTTGTCTGCACCTGGTGCAAGTATTCTGATTTCTTGTCCATGTATGGGTTTTCTTGGTTTCACAGCGCAATTTTGAAAAATGGCTCGTCCATTACCACTGATAAAATCGATCGTGCCAGAAATGTGGCACCCTCTAAAAAATGCGTAGTCTAGGGCAAAAATTGTATCCTGATAACCCTCAAAACGACATCGAAAAAATGAAGCGTACCCTCGATAAGGAGCAGTGGTCAATGCAGCCGTTTGACCATATTTTGCCCCAGCGGTATTTCTGATTGTCATCAACATTCCAATGAATCCACTGCCGTATACTTCTGTTCAATCAAATTGGTTAACGTTAAATATTTTATACATGGCGAAATCAAAAATTTTGTTAAAGGTGTTCAATTTTTAATAAATACATATAAAATTTTTTACTTTTTTTGACCTTTTTTGTAAAAATAAATTTAGTTTGTCAAAACGAAAAATATTTTGGTGAAGGGAGTAATTGATGAACAAGGCTTAAGGAGAAATCTACATACCTAATGTGGCTGTGTTAGGCGTTGGAAATCTTTGACCACTTTTACTTGCTGAAATTATTGTGACTCCCATACCATCTCCAACAAGTGCTACATTTGTTTTGTCAGTTGGAATTGTGACGTTTTCATAGTAAATTCCTCGTTTGACATGTATATAGTATGGTTTTGTTCTCATTTTTGGAGCTGCATTTATCGCTGCAGCGATAGATTTGTATTTCCCTGACCCATCTTTTGCTACTGTTGAATCGAATATCAAACAATTCCCTGCACTCCACCACAACATCACCATAATTGCCAAAATTCCCATCTCTTTCCCTTCCATCTCGATTTTTCCTACATTAATTAAAAAAAAAAAAAAATTAAGGTTAAAAAAAAAAAATTTGGAGAATTGAGTGCTTATTTAGGAAGTGTTTGGGTTGACATGAAAAAAATTTCCAAAAAATAAGTCATTTTCTAGCAATTAAACACCATGAGAAATGTTTTCTATTCAATAGCGAAAATTATCTTTCGGGTTATTTTTCCGTTAATCCATTTGAAATAATTAAAAGAAATTAATTAAACAAGATTTCTGTTGAAAAGTTTTTTAAATTTTTTTGTTTAGAATCAAACACATCCTTAGTGTAGAATTGCTATAAATCATCCTAAAGTGCCAAATTTGATTCTCAACGAGTTTTCCATTTCTCTTTCGGTACCTATGCAGCTTCACCCGTATTAGTTGATGTAGCCTTTCTATTACTAGTTTATATGAACTCATATTTTCGACATGAAGTATAACTATAACTTAATAAAATCTCAACAAATACTAGATCTGAATTCATAATAATGGTGAAATTCTCAAAAGTTGAATTCATTAAATTATAGATCTACCTCTTTCTCCGCCACCCCAAAAATCTGAAAAAATATTAAAGTAGATAACTAATTTAGTAAAGAAAAAATTCACAGAAAAAATACAAAGATTTATTAAGAGACTTTTATTGAAAAAAAAATGCTAAAGGACTAATATATCCGAACAATAGTATAGCAATTGAAGGGCCAGTGTACTGAAACCATTAGTATCAACTTACCACGAAAAGAATAAACTTTGATGATTATGTGGGCGTATATATTCAAGACTCACAAATAATATTTAATGATAATTAAATAATGCATGCATTGTAAACCTACATATAAATGTGATAATAGAGAACTGATCGATGAAAGTGAAATATGAAATTGTAAAGGCCTTCATTTTCATTATATAGGCACAAGTGGCAGACAAAGTAAATACATATGAACTGATTTTTGATATTTAGATGTAACGGTATTAACTCATACATTAAAGTAGCTAGTTAGAAGTCAAATTTGCTTCAGATTTAGTTAATCAATTTTGTTCTGGTAATGTCATATTGAATATATTTGACTCTACTTCCTCCTTTCTTTTTTACTTGTCACTGTTTCTTTTTTAAGAGTCAAACAATATAAACTTTGACCAATATTTTGAAATGTATTTTTTTCAACATTTTGACTCTTGAAATAATCTAATCTAATTTATCTTTGAAAATTAGTCAAATTGATTGTTGAAAAGCGAAACATGCCATATAAAAAGAAGGGAAAGGGTCCAAAATATACCCAAACTTGGGAGAAATTTGTTGTAACAAGCCCAAACTTTGCGGAGGTTCTATGACCCCCCCTGAACTATTTAGTTGTGTATTTTTGTGACCTTTATTTGCTTAGCTGGACCACTAACTCAGTCACGTGCTCAGTGCGTGTGTATTCACATTTAGGTCCAGTTGTGCAAATAAATGTCACTAAAATACACTAATAAATAGTATAGGGGGGTCATAGGACCCCCGCAAAGTTCAGACATGTTACAGTAATTTTTATCAAAGTTTGGATATATTTCGGATCTTTTTCCCTAAAAAGAGATGGAGAGAGTATTTATACCTAAGGAGGCGAATTTAAACTAATAACCTCACTAAAATAATAACCTCGTCAAGTTTCAAGTAGTGACAAATCTAATTTAAAACTTCTGGGTTTATATGAGTTAAGATACTATTAAGAGATTAACTAATATACACTGACAGTGTAAACTTTTTTCTACACTGTCAGGTATTTTAATACCTATAACAGGTAACTTTTCAAATATAATCACTTTTAAAATATTCAAAATTTAAATTAAAAAAATAAGTAGTATAAGGTAACTCAAACATCTATATTTATTCTAACAGAATGTTTTTAGGAGTGTGATCCTATTTACCAAAAATACAAAACACTTCATCTTCTCCTTTTTCTTTTCATTATTTTCAGTTCTACATTTTTTTTACTATTCACCATCGAAGCAAAGAAGCAACATTCGTCATTGAAGCAATCACAATTACCACTTTTAGAATAATTTTTTATGCCCCATTTCAGTTGTACATATACATTGACACACATATAAACCAAATAAAGTTTAATTTATTTAATCGGTTTGATTTGATTTCTCGATTTAGGTTAATTTTTATCTGAACAGTGAACACCTCTAGTAGGATTATACCTCACTCACATTAAAAGCATTTCATATGGGGAGAAATTATAATACGCTCTTCGTTGGATTACGAAAATCAAACAAGAAAATATTTTACACAATTTCTTTGTAACCACGCTTGTATTGGAAATAAAACTAGGAAATTGTTCCATAAAACCAAAAAAAAAAAAAAACACTTTACTTTGAAGGATATGAAGCGGCAAATCTAAAAATATCTCTGCCAAAAACCTCTGTGTAAAAGCTTAGCAAAAATAGTGTCAAATCTTGCAATTTTGTGTTCAAATAAATATATATTATACATTTATGGATAATTTGACAGAATTAGTCAATTAGAAGAATGATAGAAGACATAGATGAGGAGAAATAACATATGAAAATGAATTTGAAGACATATAAGGGAAGAGAGGGTGGGGGAGAGAATTATGGAGGAGGGAGGGAATTACGGAGGGGAGTTCAAAAATGAAAAAGAAAAAAGCTGAACATACAATTAAAAATAGTGGTGACCGGCTATTCCAGGTAAAGTAACCTGATAGTGTAAAAAAAATGTTGCACTGTCAGTGTATATAAATCTCATTTTTACCAAAGCTTGCTATCTGCAAGTGAAATGCTAGATGAGTTTTTAGCCCAAAGCCTGATTACTACAACCATAGGCACTTCCAATTTTTTTTTAATCTATTATCTGATCCATAAGTGGGGTGGGGGGAAGATGGGGAGGGGGGTTGTACTCAAAGCCTCACAAGGATAGAGATAAAAGCAACAACATTTTGGCCTAACAATTCTAAGATTGAGAAATCGAATAATAGCATTTAGGAAAACAAGTGTTTTTAATTAATCTATTGTGATGAGACATCCATTTTCCGGCTTATAGCATTTTGCCGAATCGATACACTTCAAATGACATACATTATTCTATGAAGAATCAAAAGCAACCATGTCTAGACGCCATTCATGAATTTCTAAACAGAATCCTCAGTGTCATCAACAAGATCTAGATAGTAAGGGATCATTTCGGGGATCCATGTATCACCTTGCAGAAAGTTGCGGACAGTGAACTTGGATGCTTCTTCTTTATCAATGACTTTCGCCCATTTTACTCTGTCATCGGTATTGGACCCTGGTCCTCTGTTATCATACTCCGCCATATATATGTCCGTCACTTCCGAGTGCGGAGCCCAACCTTTCGGGTCAATAAAATCACTAATATAACTCGACATGATTACTCCCTTTCCGTGATTTTTCCAGGGCCAGCCTAAGAAACTTGAAAATTCTGAGGTATTAAAATCTGGTACAGGAGATATTGTACAATTCTGAAGAACTAGCCCTGGATTTGAAGTAATGTCGTCTGCACCTGGGGCAAGTATTCTAATGCCTTGCGATTTCATGGGTGGTCTTGCATTAACATCACTATTTTGAAAAATGACTCGTCCACTACCACTGATAAAATCGATCGTGCCGAAAACGTCGCATTCTCTGAAAAATGCTGAGCCTACTTGGGCAAAAATTGTATCTTGATAACCCTCAAAACTACATTGATAATATGAGGCAACGCCGTGAAAAGGAGCACTCGTCAATGCAACCGCTTGATCACCTTCTGCTCCGGCTGTATTTCTGATTGTCATCGACATTCCAATGAAACCACTGCCATATACCTCTGTTCAATTAAATTTAAAACAAATTTAATTTATCAAAACTACTAATATTACGATGAAAGGGAGTATTGATGAATCTTGAAATAGGGAGAGATTACTTACCTAATGTGGCTGTGTTAGGCGTTGGGAATATTTTACCGCTTTTACTTGCTGTAATTATTGTGACTCCCATACCATCACCAACAAGGGATATATTTGTTTTATCATAGGAAATGGTGATGTTTTCATTGTATATTCCTCCTTTGACATGTATAAAGTACTGTTTTGAACTCATTTTGGGAGCTGCATTTAACGCTTCAGTGATGGTTTTGTATTTGCCTGATCCATCTTTTGCTACTGTTGTATCGAACGTCAAACAATTCCCTGTACTCCACCACAGCATCACCATAATCGTGAAAATTCCCATTTCTTTGCCTTCCATCTCGATTGTTTCCTACAATAATTTAAAAAAAAATTAAAAAGTTAGATCCCAAAAAAATAAAAGATACAAACTGGAGAATGGAGTTCACGACAAAAAAAAATGGAAAAAATAAGTCATTTTCTATTAAAGGAGGAAAATGATTTTCTTGGCTTATTTGTTTTCATTACGTTAATACGTTTGAATTAGTTTTTAAAAAAATTAATAAAACATAATTTCTGCTAAAACTATTTTTACAAAAAAATATTTTTTTTAGTACCGAATAAATCATTAGTGTAGAATTGCTATAATCCATTCTATGAGTGCAAAATTTGATTCTGAACAGGTTTTTCATTTTTCTTTTCCCTTACCCACATTAGTTGATGTAATATTTCAGTTACGAGTTCATCTGACCTCCTAACTTTCGACATGAAGTATAGTAACAACAGCCTACATATAAATCTCAACAAATATTAGATCTGGACCCATAATAATTGTGAAAATGTCAAAAGTTAAATGCATTAAATTATAGATCCGCCTCTTTTCCCCACCCTCAAACATATGAAAAACATTAAAGCATATAACTAATTTAGTAAAGAAAAATTCAGAGAAAAAATACAAAGATTCAGTAAGAGACTTTTATTGGGGAAAAAAAAGCTGAAGGACTAATATATCTGAACAATAGTATAGCAATTGTAGGGCCAGAGTACTGAAATCATTAACATCAACTTACCACAAAATTAACAAACTTTGATGATTATGTGGGCGTATATATTCAAGACTCACAAATAATTATTTAATAATCAACTAAATAATAAATTGTGAACCTTCAATTATAAATGTGATTATAGAAAAATGATAAAAGTGAAATATGAAATTGTAAATGCCTTCATCTTCATTATATAGGCACAAGTTATAGATAGAGTAGATTCATCTGAAATGATTTTTGGTATTTAGATTACCGGTAATAACACATACATTAAAGTAGCTACTTAGATGTCAAATTTGTTTCAGATTTAGTTAATAAATTTTGGTAACTGTTAGGATATACTATAAACCATGTGTTTTGATATATATATAGTATTATTTATTGAACGATTGTTTATCTATTTATTTATTTATCAATTCAATAAATTGTTACATTAAATAGATCATTGTCATATATGTGTCCTCAACTTATATAGTAGATGATTTGGTGTATAGAGTTTAAACTTATACACAAAAGATTAAATCATCGGTTCTTATAAGTTAAATTTATAGTTCACGATCGTAGATGGAAATTTGGACAAACCATCAGAATGATTGTAGCACGAGATAAAATGCAATTTATCTTGACTACGAGAATGGTATAGTTCTAACTTCTCGTGCTAGTGCATTTTGTATGTATTGAACAAGACCGAGTAGAGATAGTTGTTTTAGACTAACTGATAAAAAGATATTCTCTAAAATGTTAAATGTACTTATATTCTCAATCTTGATATAACTATTATGATCTGTATATATTATTTATCATTTTGATTTATTAAAAGGTGAGATTCTGAGATGGGTCGATATTCCTGATAGATTGGATGATGATAATATATATTGGTGAAATAATAAGTTAGTTCATAGAATCCATATCTCGGTATAGAGATTGATGATACACCTTTTTATGAGAAGCTTATAAGTTTTCATGCGTAAATAGGGCCAGTGGATTTATGAATCCGACATAAGAAATAAGTTAAACATTGCTCTAAAGAAAATTAATCATTATATTAAATTTGTCAGTAATTTAATTTATTGATTAGTAGTTGTAATCTTAACATGGGGAATTACGTAAGTGTTTAATGAGAAATTTTGAAATAAAAAAAGGAGGAAAAACGAGGAGTGCAATTATGAATTTTTAGTGGAATGATTAGTAATTTATTATGGTAAGAATAATTTAAATTAGCATTGTGAATTATTTCCATAATAGGAAGCCTCAGTAATTAATTTTGTGGTCCTGCAGTGCCTATATTAAACTAGAACTCGAAATCCTATTCTCTAAGGGAAAGCCACTTGGTAATTGAAATTGGTGTAATTACCAGGGTAGTAATTATCAGCCTAGTAATTACACAGCCTAGCAATTACGATGACCTGTTTGTTTGTCACAATGTAATTACACTGTAATTACAAGTGTATTGTTTGATCGCACAACTGTAATTACATGGTTATGTTAAATTTTAAAAATAAAAGTTAATTATCAAAAACTAAAAATTTATATTAGACAAATAAGGGCCTTTATAAATGATATTAAATTAAATATTAAAGATAAATATATATTATTGTTTGGAAATATATTAATTAATAAACATATGTTCATAACTAATATAATAAAAAAATAATTGATTTTATTTTTCAAATTAGTATATTTTAATTAAATTAATCATAAAAACTAAAAATATATGATTTTTAAGAACAACATGAAATGCATGTTTGACGACGAAATTAATATTATTAGTATAATATCATAAAATTATTAAAACATTTGACAAAAAGATAAATCTATCGAGTGTAACTAAAAAATAAATGACTTGCAATGTAAAATATCAAGTCAATACTAATAAAATAAATAAATTAAAACTGAAAATATAAAGTAAGTTCAAAATTCAAAACAAAAAAGATAATATAATACTCTTTTGTCAAATTTCAACATAACGTACATAAATATGATTCAAAAGGAAAGAAAAATGTAAGTCTATAACCTTTTTCAACAATGAATTTTACTTTAATTTAGAAATTAGAATACTAACAAAATTATGCTAAATGAAAATAATAAACATAAAATAAATAAATAAATAAAATAGATAAAAATGAGAAGAAAATAAAATATAAATAATAAAAAATAAAAAAATATATTTTTAAAAAAATATTAGAATAATAAAAATAAAAAAGAATTTAAAATAATAGAAATAAAAAATAAATTAAAACAAAAAAATAAATATAGAAATAAAAGAAAAAATTAAAAAATAATCAGCTTGTAATTACCAACAATTCACAACTTCCCCTTGTGAATTGGAGAGTGTAACTACCCCTTGCCAATTACACTCAATTATCTGCTGACCAAGTAATTACTTGGTCAACCAAACATGCCAAACAGTGTAACTATACTCAATTACACCAAATTCAATTTTCAGGGTGACTTTCCAAACGGACCCTAAGGGAAAAGGAGAAGAAGCGTCTTTTCCTTGTTCAAGGAAAAAGAGGCGTGTTTTTTTGTTCCTATTTAAACAGAGAAAATATTTGTATAAATAGAGGTTCTTCTAAACTAGAAAAACAATTTCAGTTTTCTATTCAGTACTTGCCCACTCAAGTATTGAGAAAGTTCGGCTGTAAATTTGGGATCACTGTAGAAGACCGCAGAATTGGAGACAGACTTGCTTCAAGATATTTGCTCACGCTTCAAGAGGTATTTCTTGGTTAATTTTAAGCACGTTTTGTGTGAACTACGTGTTTATGTTTGTTATCTATAATTCATGTAAGTAGTATGATTCTGGAATGTTTCCGTTGTGTACGAGTACTATTTTTCAACAGTAATTTCACTCTGAATATATTTGACATTAAAGTAGGCAAATTTAAATATAATAACGTCGTCAAATTTCAAGTAGTGACGAATCTAATTTATAATTTATGAATTTATGGGAATTCAATAGTGTTTTCCTCATATTTTATGGATTTATGCGAATTCAATAGTTTTTTCCTCATATCTTATTAGTAATATTTTCCTTTCTTTTCAATTGCTAACTATACTGTTGTCCTCAGCTCATTGTCACCACGACATCACTCTTATTATTTCCAATCAACCAACCTACATGCGAACATATAACATTTGTTAATCTAATTTTACCTTACAATCTGCAAGAAGATGCTACATGAGTTTCTAGTCCAAAGCTTGGTTACTACAACTATAGGCACTTTCACTTTTTATCTATCTGATCATTAGCGGAAAAAACGAGGGGGAGGCGGGGGTACTCAACGCGTTACAAGGATAAAGATAAAAAAAAATGCAACAACATATTGGTTAAACAATAATTCTAAGATTGGGAATTCGAATAGTAGCATATAGGAAGATAGGTGCTCTTAATCTATTTAGATGAGACATAATTCTTTCTCGACTTATAGCATTGACATATATATTCTATGAAGAATCAAAATCAAACATGCATGTCTAGACATTCCTGAATTCCCAAACAGAATCCTCAGTGTCATCAAGATGATCTAGATAGTGAGGGATTATTTTGGGGATCCATTTATCACCTTGCAGAAAGTTGCGTATAGTGAACTTGGACGCTTCTTTTTTATCGAGGACTTTCGACCATTTTACTCTGTGTTTGGTACTGGATCCTGGTCCTCTATTATTATACTACGCCATATATATGTCCGTCACTCTCGGGTGCGGAGCCCAGCCTTTCGGGTCTATAAAATCACTAATATAACTCGACATGATTACTCCCTTACCCTTATTTTTCCAGGGCCAGCCTAAGACACTTGATTCGGAGTATTCTGATTCCTTGCCCCTTCCATGGGTGATCTTGCTTTAACAATATTATTTTGAAAAATGACTCATCCACTGCCGCTGATAAAATCAACAGTGCCGGAAACATTGCATTCTCTGAAAAATGCTGAGCCTACTTGGGCAAAAATTGTATCCTCATAACCCTCAAAACTACATTGATAATATGAGGCAACACCGTGAAAAGGATCACTCGTTAATGCAGCCGCTTGACCACCTTTTGCTCCAGCGGTATTTCTGGTTGCAACGAAATCACTTCCGTTTCTGTTCAATCAAATTTAATAACATTAGACATTGTATTTCTTTTCCTTTAAGATGATTTATTCATATTAGAATGTCGCTTAGTGTTTACCATACTTTATAGAATATTTAAATCGTGGTCTAACGATTTTGAATCTTTTGATCCTGGTCTGAATGGTTCATGAATTGCAAGATAAATAGAAAAGAAGATGTCATTTACTAAATTCTTATTTCATTTAATTTGGTCTATAGTAGTTATCCTTTAGGGGTCTTTAGAGGGAGTAATATTACGATGAAAGGGAGTAATTGATGAATCTTGTGATAGGGAGAGATTACTTAACTAATGTGGCCGTGTTAGGCGCTGGGAATATTTCAGCATTTTTACTTGCTGTAATTGTTGTGACTCCCATACCAGCACCAACAAGGGATATATTTGTTTTATCATAGGAAATGGTGATATTCTCTCTGTATATTCCTCCTTTGACATGTATAAAGTATGGTTTTGAACTCATTTTGGGAGCTGCATTTACCGCTGCACTGATTGTTTTGTATTTGCCTGAACCATCTTTTGCAACTGTTGTATCGAACATATAACAATTCCCTGTACTCCATCACAGCATCACCATAATTGTCAAAATTCCCGTTTCCTTGCCTTCCATCTCGATTTTTTCCTACATTAATTAAAAAAAAATTAAGATTATAAAAAAATACAAACTGGAGAATTGAGTTCACGAAAAAGAATCGAAAAAATAAGTCATTTCTAACAATAAAACACCATCAACAATGTTTATTAAAGGCGGAAAATGATTTTCTTGGCTTATTTGTTTTCATTATGTTAATCCATTTGAAATAGCTTTTAAAAAAATTAATGAAACAAAATTTTTGCTAAAAATGTTTTTAGAAAAAGTATTTTTTTTAGTACCAAATACATCCTTAGTGTAGAATTGCTATAATCCATTATAAAGTGCAAAATTTGATTTTGAAAAAGGGGGAGAATGATTATTGTTCGAAGTTGAGAGAGGTGTTTGATTTTTAAAACAAAGTTGGGGGTGTAAACGATTTTCACCCTGTCTCCTTTCCTTTACCTAGGCTTCACCCACATTAGTTGATGACCGTTTCCGTTACGAGTTCATCTGACCTCATAACTTTCAACATGAAGTATAGTTACAGCTTACATATGTTAAAACCTACAAAATTCTCAACAAATACTAGATCTGAATCAAAATAATGGTGAAAATCTCTAAAGTTGAATCCATAAACTATAGATCCATCTCTTTCCCCACCCCAGATACCCGAATATATTTGACATTAAAATATGCAAATTTAAATGTAATAACCTCGTCAAGTTTCAAGCAGTGACAAATCTAACTTATAATGTATGAATTTATGTGAATTCAATAGCTTTTACCTCATATCTTATGGATTTACGTGAATTCGATAGTTTTTTCCTCATATCTTATGGACTTATGAATTCAATAGCTTTTTCCTCAAACCGTATTAATATTTTCTTTTCTTTCAATTGCTAACTATCCTGTTGTCCTCAGCACATTGTCACCATGACATCACTCTTCTCATTTCCAATCAACCAACCTACATGCCAACATATAGCATTTGTTATTCTCATTTTTTTATCAAAGCTTGCAATCTGCAAGTGAAGATGCTACATGAGTTTCCAGCCCAAAGCCTGGTTACTACAACTATAGGCACTTCCATTTTTTATCTATCTGATCCATTAGCGGGAAAAAAACGAGGGCGAGGGGCAGGGGAGGTACTCAAAGCGTTACAAGGATAAAGATAAAAGCAACAACATTTTGGTCTAATAATAATTCTAAGATTGGGAAATCGAATAGTAACATATAGGAAGATAGGCGCTCTTAATCTATTGTGATGAGACATATCCTTTTTCGACTTATAGCATTTTGTCGAATCGATGATACACTTCAAATGACATATATTCTATGAAGAATCAAAATCAAACATGCATGTCTAGACATTCATGAATTCCTAAACAGAATCTTCAGAGTCATCAAGATGATCTAGATAGTGAGGGATCCATTTATCACCTTGCAGAAAGTTGCGTACAATGAACTTGGACGCTTCCTTTTTATCGAGGATTTTGGACAATTTTACTCTGAGTTTGACACTGGACCCTGGTCCTCTACTATTATACTCTGCCAAATATATGTGTGTCACTTCGGGGTTTGGAGCTCAGCCTTTCAGGTCAATAAAACCGCTTATATAACTCGACATGATTACTCTCTTTCCGTGATTTTTCAGGGCCAGCCTAAGAAACTTGACAACTCTATTTTTGCGTACTCCTTGAACCTGGGAGTTGGAACAAGTAACTGGGCAGAAGCAGCGGCACTGCTGTTTGGAGTCAATTGGTGTATAAATATTGGTTACGAATATATTCTTGCAGAAAGTGATTCTAGATTGATTGTTGAGTGTGTTAATGACCAATGCATCACTCCATGGAAGCTACATAAAGAGGTGGATGAACTGAAAGAACAGATGATGAACAATGGCTTCATTTTGCAACATTGCTATAGAGAGGCGAACAAGGTGGCAGACAAGTTGGCTTCGTTGAGTCATAGATCCCTTTCTAACAAGTTCTATGATAGTTTTGATGATCTCCCAGCAAAGGTTAGAGTGATGATGACTTTGGATAGATGGAACATGGCCTCATTTAGAACAATCAAGGAGAAGAGAAAAGAGATTATGTGGAAACCACCTTGATGAAGTTGGGTGTACAATTTGTTAGACTAGAAATAGGCCATCTTTTGTAATACTTGGATACCTTGGATTTCATTCATATGACCAAGTATCCAAGCTTAGCTTTTGCATTTGCCTCATCTCTCATAGGATAGAGTGCTATCCTTCAAATCTGAAATGGGAGAAGTTTAACACTGTATATTCCCTCAGATCATGGTGTAATTTTTTGGAAGATGAATAAAATGCAGAAAATTTCAAACAAAAAAAAAACACGATATAAGGGATATTATACAATTCTGAAAAACTAGCCCTGGATTCGGGGTATCCTGGTCTGCAACTGGGACAAGTATTATCATTCCTTGCCATTTCATGGGGTGATCTTGCTTTAACAATACTATTTTGAAAAGAGAATCGTCCATTACCACTAATAAAATCGACCGTGCCAGAAACATCGCATTTTCTGAAAAATGCTGAGTCTATTTGGGCAAAATTTGTGTCTGGGCAACCCTCAGAATAGCATCGATAATATGTAGCCACACCACGAAAAGTAGTTGTTATAAACCAAATGGGAGAGCTCAACCCAAAAAACTAGTCTGATAGGTGAGAAAACGCATTTAGCCTATAAATCCATTAACATTTCTCTATTTTTCCAATGTGGGACAATTGGTACATAACAGTAGCACTCGTCAATGCAGCCGCTTGACCACCTATTGCTCCAGCGGTATTTCTGATTGTCAATAGTAATTTGTTTTGTTTACAATTTACGATTCATTGGAGATAAATAAGGAACCGATTTTTTATGGCTATAACTGAAATACTGAAATTTGTTCCAAAAAAGATGTAATGTGTTTTGTAACATTGTATAGTTATGTATAGTTCTCTGTTGTTTAATGTTGATTTGGGTCTTATGGTTTGGTTACTTTACAAAGTAGGTACAAATGGAAATGAAAATGGGCATGGTATTTGGGCATAGTGAAGAGGAAAATGTTTGGGCCAAAATTTGTTAGATTAAGAACACAGATACAACATGTGAGGACATTTGAAAGTTGATGAGTTTCTTTCATCATATAGATGTTGTGCATATTCCTAGATCTTAGAATACTATAGCACATAATTTAACTAAATTTTCTACTTCGTTATTTCAAGATATTGCTTGGTTTTCCGATTTCCCTAGTTGGATTGTAATTGATGTCTTAGCATCATTCTACTCTTTGAGACCACTATTAATAATTTAATCAAGTGTTGGTTGTCAAAAAAAAAAAAGAAAAAAAGAACATAGATGCAACTATGTACATAAAAACGTTATGATTATTTGAAAAAATTTATTATGGTTGAGGTCAAACCAATAAAAATTATTTGAGGGCACCATTTTCTTTTGACTAGTGTATTTGTGGGTCCCTTTCCTTCTTCTCACACTTTGTTCTCTTTTCTTCTCTCCAGCACTCTTCTCCTCTTCTATATTTTATTTTCACTCCTTTTCATAGTCATTTTTCATTTGTCAAAAATTTAAAATTATTTTTTTCTTTGTGATTTTAGATTTCATAACTTAAAATTTTCAACAAGTATATAACATCAATACAAAATTATCAAAAGAATTTTATTTATTTGTTTTGAAGTTTGATAATAACAAGTGAGGTTCTAGATAGGGTAGGAAAAATGGGTGAGGAGATTACAAAATGAGGGATCGAACTCTCACTAACAAGGTAAAAGTTTATGTAACCAACCAGATGACCTACTAAGATTCTACGTACCTTATTTATTTACAGTTAAGTACACAATTTAATTTAATTGTTTAAATTCCAGTCATTAATTTAATTTTTGGGTTTTAATCTTAATTCTTAATTGTTAAATGTATATATTTGTTTATTCTATAACCACTTAATGTATCTTAATGATGATTAATATTTATAACAATTAATATCTTAATGATATTAGCACTCAATTATCTTTTTTCTTTTTCATATTTGTTAAATTCTTTAGTTGCTTGGCATATATCCAACAATTATTGCTAATTCAAATTTTGTGTTTCTCGTTCACGATTTATCTTTTTGACGTTTTCTTTATGCTTGATTTCTTAAGATATGATATGAAACTTTAAGATTTTTTTCCTTTTCTGGGGGTACAAGAATTAATGGGAAAAAAGAGTCAACCAAGTGAATTTGTGAAAGCACAAGATAGTAGTAGTATCAATACATCTTTTCTGTATTGGGAGGTAGGACTATAAAAATAGAAATATAGAAATGTTGGTAAAAAAAAAAGAGGGTGCAGAGATAAAATAGAGAAGTTGTTTTGAAAAGCAAAAGAAAAGAAATGCAAATGTAGAAAGAATGAAAGTGTGAAAAGAAGAAAAGGGACCCACAAATACACTTGTCAAAAGGAAATGGTGTCCTCACACAAATTTTGTTAATTGGGCCTTAACCATAATAAGATTTTTCTGATTATTTTATAAAAATTACATAAATATAATCTTTAAAAGATTTGATCATATTGTATATAACTTTGATATTTCTAAATATCTTTCCTAATTAGATAAACAATAAATAACAAAATATTCATCCTTCATCACATTTTTTGATCTGATACTTCAAATTGTAGGCTTCCTCTTCATTTTTTCAAGTAAATTTATAAATTCCTACTCAATTTTTTTAAAAAAATCTGATTAATTTTTGAAATGAGTAGCTCTAATTATTTTTAGTTAATTATTTATTTTGATTAATATTTTAAGATTAAGCATTTTTGTTTACATTTTCACTTATTTTATATATTTTAAAAATTTATTTATAATTTAATCTATTTTTCTTAGTAATTTTATTATATTAATTATAAAATATTAATAATTTCGAGATTCACATGGCTTATTCCCAACGCCTTGATCCGTATCAAGTAAAATATCTCGTTTGTGACCGCGTCTTTTGAAACAGTGAATATACATTGGATACATTTAACACTACCTAATAGCTAATGCATATTTATGTCTAGAATATATGTATCAATATACAATATAATTTTATGCATTGCATTGATACAAAATATCTTTAAATGTAATATCTAATATCCACAACAGTGCTTCCTTATGATTACTGATACGTACTCTCTTCATTCAAAAAAGATAAATTGTTTTTTGTCATATTTTAATAACTTTAATATTAATTACCTATTTTTCTAATTATTTTTCAATACCTATTACTAAATATCAATTAATAGGGGTAGTGTAGTAAAATAACCATGTCAATCATTGTATTTTCTTAATGGGCATATCAAATCTAAATGTGACAAGTAAAAGTAAACGAAGGGGATAATATTCTACTAGAATGGAGAATTTGTATTGACTAAATTGTTTTTATCAAGTATTGCTCATAAGTCATATTTAGTTGTATTTTATCGAAGACAAAAATATGACGATCAAATTTAGTTTCCTCATTGAATATAATATACTGAATATGAACATCATATACTATATGCTTAGATATACCCAATAGTACTTCCTTATTAATAAGTAGTAGTATATATTTTTAATAGAATGGAGAGTTTCTTAGAACTAAATTGATTTTATTAAGTAGTGCTCATATTTAATCATATATATTTTCTTGAAGATTTAGTTTCTTATTTACCCAATTACTTGTATATATTGTAGATTATGTAATTTAGTTAATATTTATAGATTATGAAATATTTTATTCATTCATCAGTATTTATAAAAGTTCCCTTTTATTTTTGGTTTACTTTTCAAAACACTTTACATAACTATTTTTTTAAAAAAAAGGGAAAACTATAAATACAAAGTATTTATGAATATATATATATATATATATATATATATATATATATATTGTGATTATAATGAAGTTGAAAGAAGGTAGATGATATTGACTTATCTACGTATGCTAATAAATGATATATTTTCACTATGAAATCAGTACAGTATTATATAGAGATTTTTACATTGTACTACATATTTATTATAGTTAATTGCATAAGTGACATAACTTTTATATTTTTTTATAATTAGCATAATTTATATCATTTTTAGCACATCTACAAAAATCTGCACATTTATTATTCAAGTAAATATATTAAATAAAGTTCCACAAATTAAGAATCCACATTTATGTCTTTCTTTCTATTCTAATTTCTCTCTCCTATAAATGATACCAATTTCCTTAATCTCACATATTTACTTTTTATTTTTTTGTTCATTCTTATTTTTTTGTTTTTTATTCTATATATTTGACATAATAAAAATATATTTTTATCATATGTCAAATAATTTTTTTAATATTAAATATTTTATATAATAGAAATATCTTATATAAGCATACCAGATATAATTTTTTATACAATACATTTGATATAATATAAAAATATACTTTTAGTATCTTAAATTTAATTTTTAATACTATATTTATATTTTTCATCTTATTCAATCAATTTTTTCTCACTTATCATACACGGTAAATACACACTTTATCAAAATATAAATTGTATAAATATAATATACAAATAAATAAATTAAAAAAATATATATATATATATATATATATATTAATTTTATATATTATATTAATTATATTATATTTATATATATTAATTTTATATATATTTATTTTATATTTATTAATTTTATATATTATAATTTTAATAATTATATTTGCAGTACTATTTTAAACATAAAATTTATATTCATACAATATTAAGTATATATTGGTAATATAAAATTATCACATATATTTTAAAATAAAATAATTATTCAAACTTGAATTGCAAAAAAAATAACACAATTATTTTGTCAATATAGAAACAAAAATAAAAAAGAGATAATAAAAAGGAAAAGAAGTAAAAAACAATTGTCCAACTACACTAATTTCCCTCGTTAATGAAAACAATTTCCTTTTTTTTTAATGAATTGATTTAGAATAAATGAGAATTTATTTAGGATTAGATTTGGTTAAATCTATAATTATTATCTGACTATTACTATAATTTTGAGAATAATGCTAAAATTCTACAATATATTTTTTAAGATTGTATAGTTATGTAAAATGTTCTACTATATTCACAGGCAAAAGGAAAAATCAAAAGCAATCCTTTTCTTCTTTTGTTTCAATAATTATTTTTTAAGACTTCAATCTTCTAGAAAACTTCTAGTGCTATATATCTTGCAACTTGCATGGAACTACAAAAAGAGAATAATCATACACTCCCTCCCTTTAAAAACAAATGAACTACTTTTCTTTTTAATTCATTTAAAAAAATAATAATTTTTTTTTGGTAATATTTTAATTTCAACTTTCTACGTGGCATGTTTGAAACCACATGACTAAAGGATATTTTAGTATATTTGACATAACTTTAATTTAAAATCACAAAATTTAAAAATCTTTTTTATTTTTTTATACTTCATGTCAAGGCAAAATAGGTCATTCTTTCTTAAACGGAGAATAATAATTGTGCGACATAAATGGCTCCAGCTAATTCCTTTAATTTTATGAAGATCTTTTTGTGTCGAGGGGCTGCATCTATGGAAGTAGATATTTAGGTTGTCAATGACCTAACGCCCTGTTATTTCGATAAATATTTATTTGCGCTCGCTCTTTGATAATATCATTTGCGAGTAAGTTTTTAGCATATTATTTAAGAAAAAAGTATTCAGAAAGATATTTCACAATATATATAATATACTCTTTGTTTAAGAATGGGGTGAAAATCGTTAGACTCCATTTTTGCTTTAAAAATTAAACACTCTCCTCAACTTTGAACAATAATCATTCTCTCCTTTTTTCCCTATTTGATTTTTTAAAATGCCTACTTTATCCTTGTATTTATATCAACATTTGTATCTTTTTTTAAAAAATAAAAATAAAATTATAAACATAATTTTTATTTTATAATCTATGTAACATATTTTTTCTTAAAAGCTAAAATTTATTTTTTAGATGAAAAAGAAAAAGTGAAAAATATTAATTGAGTATATAAGTTAATGACATTCTATAATAAAATAAATGAGCAAAATAATAAAAACTAATTTTATTAAAAATCAAAACTCTAATATCTATTTATACGTGAAAATAATAGGTAATTATAATTTTATAAATATATTTCAATACAGACAATACAAAAATAATTAATAGTCTAGGGTCTTTCGAAAACAGTCTCTCTACCTCTCCGAGGTAGTGATAAGATTTGCATACACTCTACTCTCCCCAGACCTCACTTATGGGATTTCACCGGGTATGGTGTTGTTGTAGAGGCATATCTATAACAAATCAAATAATTAATGTTAATGAATTTTAAATTATAATTTAGAAAGTAATTCATTATTGACAAACAAAACTCGTTTATCTATATAGACATTAGAGAATAAGATAGAATTAAAACCTGCATCTATATAAATAATTACATACATATGTGATACGTAATACATATAATATAAAAAATTTATATCATAAAAAATAACATTAGATTTTGTGATTAGTTTATAAAAGAATTATTTTACTAATAATGTTAATGACTTTAAATAAAAATGATAAATACTTAGGTTTTGAAAAATACATATATATAATATAAAAAATATTATATAAATAAAAGATTGGAAATGTTAAGGGTAAAATAGATATTATATAGAAAAAAGGAGGAAAAATAATTATTATTCAATGTTAAAAAGGATATTTAATTTTTAAAGCAACGTTAAAAAGTAAACGATTTCACCATTTAAGAATATTATCAAAATAAAATGATGGTCCTACTGAGTGCATTATATATCTGGTCCAAGTAATCAAGGTCAAATACTCAAATTAATATTTTAATGGCCATTGGAGACAGCCCATGTTGCCTTTCATCTGCTCGAAATTCTTTTCGAACTTCATGGACCAAATATGGATATAATGTAATTAACTAGTAAGCAGGTTTAATTGTTAAAAATCTTATTCATAAAAGGACAAAAAGGAATCTGTATAAACTGCTTAGATTAATAGAATTATGATGCTAGTATTTTAAAGAAGAGGTCGAATAAGGAACTGCCACATATGTATCTACAATTTTTTTTTTCTTATATTATATTAAATGAACCAGTCACAGTTAGATTCTCTATCAAGTCTGTTATGTCCCTCATAATTCTCTGTTTGAGATGGACACTACATGTTATCATGTTCATTGGTTTAAGAGGTGATATTTTTTTTATAATTCATGGACTGACTTCGACTTGGATAATGTATTATAAGTTTATAAACAGTTTAATGTAGCAATTATTGATGCAAATTATTAAACATTACTTATAAGCAGCTGTCGTTAATTAGGGAAAATTGTAGTACGTTTCGAATCTAATGGTGTTTTGGGACATTAGAAAGCTCTTTAAGAGTAATGAAAACTATAGTTTTGAAAAACAAACAAACAAAAAAAAAAAAGAGCTCCAAAAACTAATTAGCAAGTATCAATAACATTGAGAGCCACTTCGGTGGTGGCTGAGTTGTTTCACTAAAGAATCTTTGAAATAAAATTTTGGTGGTTTGATATTATTTGTATGTGTTTTTTTGTCGAACTCATTATATGGGATTTGTCTAATTTAGTTTATATCTTTGTATATATTATGAGCTATTATATTGAAGCGGAATTTATCTAAAGTACATTTAACGAATAACGATTGCAGATTTTCTTGTTATCCAACAAAAAAAAAAAAAAAACTTTTTAGCCAAGAAGAATTGAGTTGTCAGTTTGGTTTAACTTTTTCAATTATTTTTTGTTTAAATTAAAATTAAAATCCAAAATCAAACCAGCATATATGTTGTGTTATCGAGTCATTTACTTTTAATTGTTTGAGGTTTGTTAATATAGAAGTGCAATAGATATATATTTCTTCGTATTTATGTAATAGCCGACATAACCCTTAATTAAGGATGTGATGAGGTATATAGAAATTATTTATTTTTAATCAAATATTGTAAGTATAAAAATTTCTGATAAGACATGCTTCTACTTTAATAAGTCGTACACAAAAGCAAATCCAATTAATCAGGGCAGAAAGTACCAAACTTTGTCTTTTCACTTGGGCCAAACATTAATTAGTAAGATCATGCAAAGGGTAAAACATAAAGCTACCCTACCAAGTTGTATCTTACCCAATTTATGTGTTGTTTGATGACTACAAGATTTTTAAAAAGGACAGCTATTTTTTAATAAAATTTGTTTATTAAGATTAAATTACAATTAAAAGCAAATTATATTTATATTATGGATGCCAATTGCTTGGTCCATCTAAAGTGTGTGTACAGTAAAAGTCAGGCACATAGGCCTACTTTTTAGTTACTTACAAGAAACAATGACTCCATCATCCAGTAGCAACAGCTTTTAGTGCAATCCGCTACACATAATAAAACTCCACTACATTACAAGAGACAAAACTCCATTAAATAGAAGTCTTCGTTTTTGTTTTCTTTTTGCCATAGTTTACAAGGATGGACATAGAGCTCAAGTGGGCATATCTTTCAAAAAAAATTATTTCTCCGTCCCTTCATTTTTGTTTGTCAAATTTCATTAAAATAAGTGTTAACTTATATGTACTTTGACCAATATTTTAAGATGTATTGATACAATTCACAAAAAGTCATATTGCAAAAGTTAGCTATTAAGGTGAAGAAGCCCAAGTTTACGCAATGTGAAACTCAAGTCTCATTTCTTGCAACAATATCACAACAAACCATCACTCTCTGCATCTTTCATCCTCGACGGCTCCACACTATGAATAGCTTTCACTTTATATTGTGTAGGTAGCTCTTTTCGAGTCAGGTGCCCAAGTGCCTCCATGGCATGGTAGACACAGAGGATGATGATTGGCTCTAATATCATTGATATGATCAAAGGAGAACCACGCTCCAAAATCTAGCTATTGAGGTGGGAGAGTCCATAATTAAATAAGCCCCACATTAGCTCTAATTAGCCCGATGTGAGACTAAAGTCCCATTCCTTGCAATAATATTATAACATGTAATTTTTTCGTCATATTAATATGAGAAGAATTGCAACTCGTAGGTTTTTTCATTTAGTTTTCGAACATCTAAATTTTAAATTTTAAATAGTAAAATTATTTAATTTAATTTAGTGCCGAAGATCAGTCAAATTGACTTTTATGAAGCAACATGTGACAAGTAAAACTGAACAAAGGGATAAATTCATAATTATGATTTGAATTAATTACAATTATTTGGGTAAATTATACTTTGTCGATTTTAATTTATGTATTTGGGTTACTATTTAAAATGTCACTGAATATATTTTATTTTATCACGAAACTTTTAAAATCCAAAATTTACCATAGTGGATTATGGAGTAAAGGATTTTTAAGTTGATCTCGAAAAAATTTGAAATTTTATGCTCTAATTTACATCATGTTTAATAATTTAACTCATACTCGAAATCAATACTAAAAAATATAAACAAATCAACTAAATTTGAACAGAGGGAGTACCACATAAGATTTTTGCAGTGTGTTTTGTTTCATTTAAATTGTAAGTAATTGGTTAAAGAAGAAATTACCGACGTTTTGCTTCGTGAAGGATACAAAGATCATTAAAGTCCTCACAAAATTCACTCAAATTCTTCATATGTCAAAAACTCAAAATATCTGATAATTTTATCCAGCCTCGACGAAATAATGGAGCTCTCAAAAATTGAATTTTTAAATCCAAAATGTAAAAATCAAAATCTTACAATTTCAACCATTGGAAAAAGTAAAGATTTCTGGCCACTCTTTATTTTATTATAAAATAAATAATCAAAGAAAAGAAGAGGACCACATGCACAGAACAGATATATTTGTAGAGTACTGGAATTATGAAAATTGAAATTCATGTTAGTAATTCAGTTATAATAATAATCAGCATGTACAAATACAACGTAGAAACCCTAATCACATACAATTAACAGAGAAAATCTAACTAAGCTTCCTCTTTTTGTTTTTTCCTTTTTTAATTTCTCTGTGAAGTTGTAAAACAGCTTCTGACAGAAATATAGAGTAAGACCGACTACAATAACCCTTTGTAATTTGATCCTTCTCCTCCGAACCTATCCATACCAGAAGCTTATGTGCCTAACAAAATGTACAACAGGCAGCTTCGAATTCTAAATCTCATAACGGAGAGAGCTACCAGCACTGATCTGTCTCCCAGTTCCGGGGAGTATACCCGGTGAATCCCGACATTACTGAAGGAGCTGAAGGAGAACACCCGCCGGAGTACAAATTGACGCTCCGGCGGCGCCTCCGGAAAAGGCAGCGATCATAATCGGCACGTTTTTCCGGATCCGATAGAGTGGAATAAGCAGTATGAATCTTCATAAAATCGTCCGCCGACGAGTCTTTCTGATCAATCGCCGCCACATCGGGATGACAAACTCTAGCTAATTTCCGGTAAGCTGCCTTGATCTCCTGGATCGTAGCGCCCATCGGGATTCCGAGAATCTCGTAAAAAGACGCCGGAGAAGCATGGACAAGGTTAGAAGGTAGCGGCGAGTACCTTGAATCCGGTGACGTGGCAGATTCGGTTTCGACGGAAGCACAGGTCGCCGCGGCGGCAGCGGTGGTGAAGTAACCGGACTGCCGGAATCTGACGGAAGACGGTGATATAGTAGAATTGTCGCCGGAGGAAAATATATTCACCGGCGGCGGGGGGATTTGAAGAAACGAATGAGTGGAAGTAGTTATCATGGGCATGTTTAGCTTCTTTTTTCTTTCTTTTTTTGTGGAATATAACGAGTCAAAGAAGAAACTAGGCACAGAGTTATATAGAAGAATGGGATGAAATTTATTCTGCCGTTAATTTTTACCCGTTTACTGTATTAAAAATAAATAATTATTTTTATTTATATAATATTTTTTTCGTTCATTTTTACTTGTTACTATTTTTCTAATTGAATTTTTATTTTTGCTTATCACTTTTGACATATCAAGAAAAGACAAAAAAAAAATTCTTCTTTTATCTTAGCATTAATTGTTTATTCTCTAAACTATTTTCAAGACATATTACTCTAAACATCAATTAATAGGGATAGAATGGTAAAATAACCATCTCAATGACTATTTTCTTAGTGGGTGTGCAATATCAAAAAGCGACAAGAAAAAGCGAACAGAGAAAGTATAAAAAATTAAGAGATAACTTATTACTTCCTCTGTCCCAATTTATATGAGTTAGTTTGACTCGGCATGGAGTTTAAGAAAGAAAGGAAGACTTTTGAAACTTGTGGTCTAAAATAAGTGATAGATGTTTGTGTGGCTGTAAATAATTTCATTAAGGGTAAAATAGGTATTTTAAAGTTAAATTATTACCAAATGTAGAAATGTGTCATTCTTTTTAGGACTGACTAAAAAGAAAAGTGAGTCATATAAATTGGGACAGAAGGAGTATCGTTTATCTATTTTGCCCCTATGATTAAATATTTACTCTCTTCGTTCGAATTTATATGATGTAATTTGATTTAACACAAATTTAAGAAGAAAAAAACTTTTGTAATTTATGGTATAAAATAAGTTATAGATATTTTTGTGATTATAAATTATTTTACTAAGGATAAAATGACATTTTTAAAGCTAAAATTTTACTAAATAATGAAGTGTGTTATTTTATTTGAGACTTACTAAAAAGAAAAATGAATAATATAAATTAGGACAAAGGAAAGTGAATAATTTTAAATAGTATGGTACAACTACTAATCTATTTATTATATCTTAAGAATGCGTCAAGTCAAATCAAATATGTACGAATAATATGAACGGAGGAAATAATTGTGAGCAAAAAGTTAAAACAGGGAGATGATTAATACAATAAGGGTCATTGCTGTGAGGTATAAGGTATAATAATTTTGAGATAAAATACAGAATTATTTTATATTATATTTTGTTGGAGATATTAGTTAGTCCTGAGATTATTTATCCCACCATTTATATCTTAGTGATGAGATAAGTTATTTATATATATAATGGAATAACTTATCTCGAGAGAGCTAATCTCAAAATAATTAATTTTAAAATAACTTATCCCCAAGTAAATAACTCCTAAGGAAACTATTTTATCCGGCTTTCCTTATGAAATACTAACCTCATTATTTATTAAAATAAAATAATCTCAAAATTAAGTAATATCTTATATCAATAATAAGATAAAATTAATCTCAAACCTTATCGTGAAACGTGAAGAGTTTGGGGGACCAAAAAGAGAAATGAATATTGGATGACAAAAGAAGTCATGGAAGGAAAGGCTTATCCGTTACACTCATATAATTTGGTGAGTCACCACTTCTGTTTATCCAATTCATCAATGAGTCAGATGTCAGTACTTGATGCATCCAATTTTTTTTCAAGTTATGTCAGTTCATGATTCGGATTTAATCTGTTTATGTCTTTAAGAACGACAAATTAAACTAATTAAATCGATTTTTAATATTTAAATTAATAAAATGAAGGGACAATAATGGTAAAAAGGGTGAACGTACGTTGAAATCAAATACTTGGAATTGTCTCAAATGAATTGAGTTGATGAGAAATGGTTAATATGAAGTTTTGAACACTATGAGAGCAATCAATCCAAGGGCAACTTGGTGTACTAAACGTAGATGATACAAATGGGAATTAATCGGGCCGGGTTTACGCGTTATTAATTTTCCATTGCACTTGAGCAGTTTTGATATTGACATAATAAGTCCTTTTAGTTTGTACGTAGGAATAAGTTCGAGATTTTATTTCGAAAAACTGTTTTTTTGATATAGAAATATGAATTAGAAAAATCCCAAAAGGTAACTTTCACAATACATTACTTTACAATTAAAAAAATAATTTAATTTATAATCATGTCCAAACACAACTCCAATTTTCAAATGTCATTTTCAACTAGAAAACTAATTAGTACTATATTGTTCTAAATTTCATAAATTTTATGTTCAAATACCCCTTTAGAGATTCTTCATCTTATGTAAATATTTACTTTGTCTTAAAAGATAAAGTATTGAATTTTTAAAATAGGACAAAAGAAATATTTTAAGACTTTACTGTACAATTTATAAAGTTTAGTAATCATATATGAAACTAACCCTGATTATAACTCGACCCTGTTAAGAATATGTACGTATTTATGTGTTATGAAAATACTTTGCTTGGTCTATTGTTGGAAATAATTTTTGGAGTAAGAATTTAAAACCAATATACGAGAATAGTTCTGTTAAAATTAAATATAGTTGTTTATATCAAAAGACAGCCCTAAGATTGTATTCTGTATCTTGAAAATGTTTTGATTTGATATCCAATGAAACTTATTTTTTATTTGCCAAATAGGGTTAAGCTAATGCTACTCGTGAGTGTACGTCCTTGTCGAAAAACAAGAAAGTACGATAAAGAAGTATGTATATACTCTTTTCGTCTCAAATTATTTGTATATATTGCTTTTTGGTAAATTTTTTAAGAAAAAATAAATTATGAGAAATTCTTTACTATTTTATCTTCATTTATGTTTCAAAATATAATTTATTTTAAATTATTTATTCTATCAAAGCATTTGTAGTCTTCAAAACTAATTCTTACAAAAAATAAATTTATTTTATTTTTAAATTTTTAGATGATACAACAACAACAAAGAACATACAAAGTCTATTCCCACAAAGTAAAAAATTCTAAGATGATAAATAATATAAAATAACTATAACTAATTTTAAAAAGTACAATTGATAATCTGAAACGGAGAGTACATAAAAAGCTTGTAATTAGAATGGTTATAAACAGGTAAAACTTACATATATCCGGTGTATACACTAAGTCAATACATGCATGTCATGTGTTCGAATTTAGAATTTATGTTACTTAATCATGATTAATTAATATATGCTTTACTTATTTAACTACTTAATCATGATAAATTATATTAGTTTGATGTATACACTGAATGCGGATAAATTTTTACGTTATAACCGTTGAAAGCAGAACGGGGGCCACATGCTTTCGCTTGAATGAAAGCTGACCGCAATTGTATATTAATTAATCCACCGCCGTGCACATAAATATAAGAGAAAAAGTCAAGTATATCTCTAAATTATTTGAGATGTGTCGAATAATTTAGGAAGTTAGGAATCGAAAAAAAGATGGAGTAGCCATATTAGTAAGATTTATTTCATTTAATCCTCATATATATGATTTTATTAAGTTTTCTTATCGAAGATTTAAGGACAAAAGAGTTATTTTCTGACGGACTTAGACATGGGCGAATGTAGTGTTAATGTTAGTGATTTCATTCAAACTTAGCAGTTTTGGGTTCTGCCGTAGAATTATGAACTCGAAATTATACTTGGGTGTGCATGAATATTCCACATGATTTTAGAAACAAATATAGTTTCTTCTTCGAGAAACGGAGTGGATTATTGATAGTGACAATTGGTGAGCTGAACAAATCCAATACTGAAAATCTCCCCCCCTCCCCCCTCCCCCCATGCTCCATAATTTGAAGAAGTCGTACAATTATTGCTTAATAAATTCATACTTTGCATGCATTTTATCTATAAAATAATACTCCTAAGTCATTCCCCAAACGGAACGCCACTTAAGAGGATTTTTGTTTAAATATAAGAGAGATCCATATCCCTATCAAACCATAGTGGACATGGACTATTCTTAGGGGTTTGGTTTGAAAATAAGCTATGCTCAAATTATTAATTCTGAGATTATTATTATGATAATATTTTTTTAATTGATTATTTGGTCTGTTGTACTAAAAGTAAATGCATCGCATAATTTCTAAGACGAAGTTGATGTGTGTTTATCAAAATACTCTTCACCTTATTTAATAAAAAAAGGTTTGAGAGACATTAGGGGTATGTTTATCATTTTCATTATTTTATTTTGGGATAATTGATTATCCTGATATTATTATTTCATCCCATGATAGTATTTTGGGATAATTGATTATCCTGATATTATTATTTCATCCCATGATAGGAATAAGTTATCTCGGTACTGATTACTACTCCTGATATAACTTAAATTTCAAAATTAGTAACAAACATACAATAAAATAATACTAAATTTCTATCTCGAAACTATCTATGCTTGTTCAACATACCAAACGACCCCTCATTGTTATCTTGTGTATGCTGATTCATGACAAGGAACAACGAGAGTTCTTCAACGATATATATACTACTACTAATTAATAAAACGTCTATGAACAAATCAAACAAGATAGGAACCACAAAACTAAGGTAAAGGACAAATTTTGAACTATCATCAATTATTAATATATGCATGCATTAGTCATCAACTCACTATTTGTTTCCAGAAACCCGTCACATCGGATCAAGGAAAAATCGTTCTAGAAATATATTGGACAACACACAAGCACCAAAAAATAAGAATAAAAAGTCATAAAATGCTGCAACTATTAGCTAAATAGATGATGCATTTGCAAACTGCCGACCAACTTGGATAGGAAATTTAATGCATGGTGGATCATAGAGTAGGGCCGTTTGGACTAAAAATAGTCGGTGGATGTATAACTTATGTATAATAATTATATGATCATGTATAATAAATATATAATCTGTGTGTATCTATTATAAAAAATAAACAGTAAATCTGCTTGAATATTCGTTTAAAAATGCCTTAATTTTATTCACAACTTATCCTGTTTTCCAGCCAAATCCTAGTATACTTTTGAGTTTTGTGATTGGAACCTTATTTCAGATCTTTAGATTTCATGCCACTTTCTGTCTTTGGAGACACATTCTATCCCACTTGATTAGAGCCTTTTTGGTTATGGTCTTGACCCCTCAGCCCCTGACCATATAAAACTCCTAAAATAAGCATCGATAGCATTCATTACTTTGGCGGGAAGCACAAAGTTGAGCCCACACAAACAATGTCATTTTTCACTTAACTTCAATTTAGATTATTTTTTAAAAGATATTACTTAATTCATGTCCAAATGCCTATTATTACTTGGGGATTGATTATTTTACGAGCCTTCCTTTTGGTCAAATTATTTTTATTTATATATTGCTACTTATGTATTTTTATTCTACATACGATTTCACACAAATACATACATTTCACATAATTAAAGTATGCGCGCGGGTATAAATTATAATCAATACAAAGTGTAATAAATTAATGATGTTTTTATATACTACTAACTAAACATAATATTAACTTTGGTGTGTTACGTTATGTTTATAGGCCTGACTTGGGGTTGCAGGGGGTGGCAGCCCCTGCGATGGATGAAGCAAGAGACCACTTTGTCTTGCGTGAAATTTTCTAAGATAATCCGAAAATTACTCTAAGCACATTCTAAATGTTATAGAATTAGAATTTTTAACAAATTATATAACATGGTTTTTATGGATGTATTTATATTATTTTTCATTAAGACATAATAAGAATTTTATTGGTCGTGAATTTCTTCCGCTTTAAAGTTTTGTTAATATTACTTTGATTAGTTGTTGTCTCATGACATGTTAGGATTATAACTGTTACTTTTACATGCCAAATAACGACCCTAGCTAGATTAAAAACATAAAATAATTATAACATATACTAAAGGTAGTAATATGCTTTGAGAGTTTCCAAGAGTCGCATGACAAAGTTTCAGGTTTCTTGAATTATTGAGGATCGTTTTCTTCTAGAACCTCCGGCCTGATATGCCAAACTTGTGCTTCCTTAATTTGGGCCCCACTTGAAATTGTATTTTCTTTCAAAACACATAGAGTATAAAATTAGGCTTCAAATTTTGCTCACGAACGTATAATATATATGTATGAATATGTGCATATAACAATATAAATTTTGTACAATGTTCATGTTGATTTGTGGAAGAAAATTGTATAAAATATGTACATAGTTATATACAACTATAATAACATACGAACTTGAAATACAATTTCATTTAACTCAGTATATAATTATAATATAACTTTAATAAAGTTTTGATACAATTCAATTGTAACTCCGAACTTTAACAAATTAGGACTAAAAATCTCTCTCTCTCTCTCTCTCTCTATATATATATATATATATATATATATATATATATATATAAAAGCAAAAGTAGAAACACCAAAAGAAGTCAAGTGACAGCATAAAAATAAGCCAAGTGACAGCATAAGAATAAGTCAAGTGACAATTATAAGACAAAGTTAAAATATATTGAAATAAAAAAAATTGAATTAAAAGATTAAGTATTTGAATTTGAAATGCATTATTTTTAAATTTTTTTTTCTCATTATCTTAAAAAAAAAACCCATAAATGCAGAGTTCTAATAGACATTTACTATTTTAAACTTATCTCTTTTAAATTTTAAATGCTATAAAATATAGTTAAATATAATTTATTTAAATATTAATGAAAGATAAAAATATTATTAAAATAATAATCTATATATATAAGCTAAAGTAGAAGCACCAGAAGAAGTCAAGTGACAACATAAGAATAAGCCAAGCGACAATTTTAAGACAAAGTAAAAAAATATTGTGATAAAAAATTTTGAACTGAAAGATTAAGTATTTTAATTTGAAATACATTTTTTTTTTATTATCTTAAAAAATAAAACCCACAATTGAAGAGTTCTAGCAGACGTTTACTATTTCAAATTTATCTCTTTTAAAATTTAAATTCTATAAAATATATTTAAATATAATCTATTTAAATATTAATGAAAGATAAAAGTATTATTAAAATAATAAATAATAATTAATAGTAGTGGTAGAAGTAGTAGTAGTACGTACTGTGTAGAAGCAGGACGATAATAATAATAATAATAATAATAATATTTTTAAAAAACGTAGCAGTAATAGTACACACGTAGTAGTACTTTTAATTTTATTTTTTTTAAAAAATAATAGTAGTGGTAGTAATACTAATAATAGTTTAAGGTATAAAATTTGAATTTGATAGTATTAAATATTTTTTAGATGATTACAACTTTTCCATTTTATAATAAGGACTTTTCAAATTCAAAAAAATCTTTTATAAGAGTTTTTTTGTAATCAAAATTTAAGATTAAGATAATAACAAAATGAAAGATAAAGGGTTTAAAATTTGAATTTAATACTTACAATTTTATAGATGATTACAACTTCTTCGTATTATCATAATTATAGGAGTTTTAAAATTCACAGATATTTTATAAGAATAAATACCAAGATCGATGACATCAAAATTCAGTCAAAATTATTTCAATTCTTTTTTTATCTGAGATAGCATGTTAACATTCAAAATTTTCAAATTGCAGCTTAGAAATGGATGATGAAACTCCTTGAATTTTATTCAGTTATTATTCAAATGGATAGCAAATAATTCAGATTAGTTCTTCTATCTACTCAGGAATTATCAACACATATTTTTCCTCTTTCTCTCTCTCTTTTTTTTTTTTTTTTTTTTTTTTGAATTTGTAAAAGCCTATAAAGTGATCCATTGCATATGATATGCGAAATCTGATTTATATTTACACTGATTATACTCACACAATTGTATAATTTATGCAGGAATTGCATAGTTTTATGACTATTCTCTTCTATTAATTTATTTATATGGCATATGAAATAGTTTTTTGCATAATTTATATTACTTGATATATTCATAAATTAAATAGTTATGTAGCAATATTACATTAAATATTTTTTGCAGTCGGCAAACTATGGCTACACATAATTACTTCATCAGTGAACAACCAAGTTTGAAGATACAATAAAAATTGATTATTCGTGTTATGTAATTACGACACATTTTAGATCACGAGAAATAACTTGTAATCTTTTTAAATTAATTATTTATGTATGTACATATTTATGACACATTCTAGATCACGAGAGATAACTTGCAATTTTTTAAAATTAATTATTTATAAATGTACATATTTTTTGCTTAATAGTTCTGTAGATGTTCTAATTGCAAGGTTGAATTGATATTGATTTTATTTCTACGTCTATATATATGCATAAATTACACAGTTTTATGAATATTCTCTTCTATTGATTTATTTATATGAGATATGAGATAATATGAAGATTGTTATACCGCTTATATCTCTTCATACATTCATAAATTCACATAGTTATATAGCAATATAATAATAAATATTTATTGCAGTTAGTAAATTATGACAACACAGAGTTACTTCATCAATGAATTATCAAATTTGAAGATACAATGAAAGTTGATTGTTCGTTTTATGTGGTTATGTCATATTTCATATCATGATAGGTAACTTATATTCCTTTTAAATTTAATTATTTATATATGTACATATTTTTTATTTAATAGTTCATATAATTTTATAATCTAAAACGTCTAATTGCATGGTTAAATTATTATTATATATTTTTTCTCGAAACATAAAATAATCTATTTAAAAAAATTTATTTTATTATATATATTGATAGCTTGTTTAAAATTTTATGAAAACTTTCAGAGTGAAAGTTAAGGTAAACTTTCTCAAATTTGTACGGGGAAGGGGGAGGGTGGTGGGGGAGCTAGGGATAGGTGGGGTAAAGAAAAAACATTTTTTTAAAAAAATAAAGTTTTTTTTTTTTTTTAACTGGGAGAGGGCGGGTTGGGGGTAGGGGGTGGGTGGGATAAGAATTTTTTTTAAAAAAAATTAAAAGTTAAAATAAATTTGGGAAGGTGGTGGTGGGGTGGGGTGAGGTGCATGGTAAAGGTGGGGGTGGATGTGGAATTTGGTGGGATGGATGATTTTGAGAGTAATATGAGAGATTTTAATTGAATTCATTTAGAAAATATAATAATAAATATAAATAAAATACTTAAAGATATTAATGATAAAATTAAACAATGAAAAAATTGTGAACAAACGAACAAAGCCTGAAAATTTAAACGAAATTAATAAATTGTATGTGCTTAATTTTTGAATTGAGAGTTGTGAAATTTAAATAATGTTTGAAATGGAATTGAAAGATAAAACTTTTTTTTAAAAAGCAATTAGTTAGTTGTAATTTCACTATTACAATTATTTTTAATATTTCATAATAAATTTAAAATATGTTAATGTGGTACAATAAAAATTGATTAATTTTATTATTTCAAAGTTAATAAGCTAACATTTTTAATGAATACTTTTAAAAAACGTTCAGCACACCGCGCGGTACTAGTATAATCTAAAAACTAGCTCAACTCTTACCTAAATAGCCTCAAAATTTAAATTTAAACTCCCTTCGACGTTTCAATTTTTTTGAGATATCACCCACTTAAAATAAGTTCATTTTTGATAAATTAATTTTTCAAACTTGAATTTCAAGCTCAATGGACGAAGCTTCGATACGCTATGTCTCCTGATTCTTTTAATTTTTACTCGCATATATTTTCTAGTTTTACATTAATAACTATTGCAACGTAATTTCATCCATCTTTTTATTTTTTAATGAACTTACAATTAGCATATGAATTCTTTCCTGTTTTAATAACAATTAAGGTAGAGAATAAACTATCTGAGGACAAGCTTAAAAATACATTAAAAACATAAATAATTCGAGTTGGAGAATTCAGCAATCAGCTGTTTCGAATCAAAAGCATAAATATTTTCTACTCCAATAGCAATTAAGGCAGAGAAGATGAAAAAGAAGGGGGCTAGGAAAAAGTGCATGAAGAAGATGAGGAAGGAGATCTGATAAAAATATATTATACTTGTTTCGTTTGATAAACAAAAACATATCTATATGTAGTGTTATAAATTCTTATTTATGTCGATAAAATTCATTTTTGGAGATTTTTGTAAGTGCGACACCAATATTTGCATACATGATCCAAAATCCGTGGTGATCAACAAACAAATAATGGGTGATGTTGTTTTCTGTTCTTATCTGTAAGAAAATGATAAGATCCTATATGTGCCCCAATCCAAACGGAACGCCCACGCACTTAGAAATTTATTTATTCATAATATCACATCATCACACAGATCACTATCAGTTTAATATTCCAACCCATGATCGACATATATCGTCGTCTAGTGTACGCTGATTCACGTGCCCAGGACTTCTTCTTCAGTCACTAGTTAAAAGAGGCTACAATTTATTTTAATTAATCATACGACACACAAATGGGTGGTTTTGCAAACAAAAGTTGATGATAGATGAGAATTGAGAAGCTATTTATAAGGTGTAAAATTTTAATATTGTGTGAGGTTTTTTATGAAAAATAGTGTGAATTTGACTTAAAGCAAACAATATCGCATAATGTAAGAGTATCTTCGGTCGGCTGAACTCACCAACTGGTATCAGTTTTTAAGTTCGACGGATGAGTATGAGAATATGGCGGGGTGATGGTGTGGGGCTCGATTTGCTTACCCTTACGAGTTTGGAGATGCCAACACAAAAAAAACTGGTTGCGGGGTTCAATTGTCATTAAAATACTTCAGATGATGCACGTGGCACACAGTGAATCTCGGAAATTGACACGTGGATCATAATGATGGGCCACGTAAAACTTAGTGAGAATCTCTTAATGGTATATGACCTTTTAGAGAAAATTGTGAGGACTCGACCTAAAATAAACAATATCGCATTATATAAACTCCATGTAAGAATATCTTTGGGCTGATTGAGCCCAACACAAACCACATATAAGGGGAAGAAGAACATTCAATTTTGTTTCCATGCATGACAAACCATTCGGTTGTTTCCAGAAAAACATATCAAATCAGCTCAAGGAAAAAAAGGTTCTAGAAAGTAGAATCCATGGGCACAGATAGAAACACTCCCATAAAAAAAGTCAGAAAAGTTTGCATCGACTATTGGCCAAATTGATGAAGCAACTTACAGTGAAAATAGACCATTTTGTAATATTTTAAAGGACTTATTGTTGCCCAATTGCATATATGGTGAGTTGCGGTGAAAGCATAAACAATAATTTATCCAGAACCAACTTAATTTAAGGTCAATACCAGCTTCAATAATATGCTTTAAGAAATCCCAATTGGCTTACGTAATTGGTCACAATTGGCTTCCTCTTTAGAAAAAAAATACATCACAGAGTGAGGCATCCACTCATTGTTTAACTTCTTCCGGAGTTTTCAGCCGACATACTAGACTTTTATTTCTCTAATTTGGCTCTATTTTAATTTAAGTATTTACTTTTTTATTACTGTATTTCTTTCAATATTTTATTTAGATTCTTATTGAAACTATTCTGTGCTCAAAGAAAGCGTAATTTTTAAAATAAATATCAATACATTCTAGCAATTCTAAAATGCTATTTTCCAAATTATCTATAAGAATGAAATTAGAAGTGGTTGTAATTAGAATTTATTATGTAATTATCGGATGTTGGTGTATGTATAAAGTTGAATATCACACAGGTGCGCCATTAGCTTAATATCCTCACTATGACACTATCGATCTCATAATAAATAATGATCCACTTTGATTTACTTGGAGATCAAGTGCGAGCCTCGAAGAAGAAGTGATAACGAAGAAGTGTTTATCAGTATAGATAATAATACTTTATTGAATGAAATATATCGGACATAGTTGCCATGATTGTTTTATGATAACAAAAAGTCATTACTACTGGAGGATACAAATATAATATGCTTGATGTGAAAATTATCTTATATGTACTTTTTAGATTGTTTATTGTAAGTTATAATATTATTTTTTTATAATTAGTGAGTTGTTTTTTTAATTATAAGTTGTAGCAGTTTTTAAAAAAATTATTTAAAAGCATTTTTAATTTTTTTTTATCTATTAGATATATATCAATTAAAATCTCTCCTAAATATTTGCATTTATCTTTCCCACTCTCCTTAGTTACATAACAATAGATTTTTAAGATAACAAATCCTTTATTTTCTACCTTTCCTAGTTCCTTAAATAAAGGATTGATAACAAATCCTTAATTTTCTCCCTAATATTTCTTACTTTTTTTTTTTTTACCGTGTAAAGCCCCCAAATTCTTCACCTAACAAAGTAAAAACAAGAAGATACGGTAAAAGGATTATAAGAAATCCTAAATTTATCTTTCTTTCATTTCATTAAATAATGTTTTTTTTTAATCCTTCCAAATTTTTACTAGTGTTGTTCTTTCATAAATTTCTCTTGTTTTCCTAAATTCTTTCATATTTTTGTTTCTTTGATATTAATCTCTATAATTATTTTAAATTGCTTTCATCACACAATTTCTATCAGATTGTTGAAATTCATATTTTCTCCTTAATATTTTCATACACTAATATTTATTTTTTCCTTGTTTCTTTGCAATATAAATTTTATACATTGGTCAACATGAATTTCATGTTTTCATTCATGATTTTTATTTTATTTTTTATTTTTTGTAGAAAATAGCAAATTTAATGAATAACTTTTCATACACAGTTGATACAAAATCGTTGTTTGAAATTTTATTGAAAAATCATGTTGTATACCTTTTTTATGTGTATTTATTAACGAACAGTACAACTTGATAAGCAACTAACAATGCCGAAAGATACACCAATTTTTATACAAAATTTAGAACTCAAAAAATAAAAGTACACCTAAACTAGTTAAATTTAGCATATATTAGACACAATCCATACATAAAACATGTTTATATATATTCATGATTTTTTTAAAATCAAAATAGCAAATTCAGTGAACAACTTCGCATTCATGATTCATATCAGTTTGTATACAAATTTCTTACATACAAACATGTGTAAACCAAAAAAATCACCAATTTATAAATAAATTTTAGACATGAAATAAATAAAAGCACACCTTAGCTAAGTAAATGAATCATATTTTATACACAATTCATACACTAAAATATGTACAAGTAAGCCTTGAACGAAATATTGATATTTTCATATTGATTTTATACAGATTTCATACATGAAAATTCTGAGAAAAATTCTAAGTAATATGTATATGAATTATATATAAGTTATTCTTAAAATATTAAAAATTATATATATATATATATATATATTCATTTGGTAATTGATGTCGTATTTTAAGGGTGGTTTTTTTTTTTTTTTTTTTTTAACAAAAATAGAAAATTCTTTTTTTTTTTTTTTTTTTTTAAAAGTTGCTATGACTTGCAATTTGCAATCTAAGAAGTATTGCTATGACTTGCAATAAACAATCTAAGGTTGTATATTTTAATTTTTTCCCCCTTGATGTGATCATATGAATGAGACTCTATACATTTCATACGTTTGTTTGTCAAATAAAGTAAGAGTTCTCCGCTCCTCAGGCCAAAAGGCCTATTAGCTTAGTTGGTTAGTGTCGTGCTAGTAACGCGGAGGTGCAGGTTTGAGACTTGCATGGGTCAATTGTATCTCTTTTTTTTGTTTTTAATACACATTCTGTTTGTTACTTGGTACTAGCTTAATTTTTCATTAAAATATCCCGGGTTCGTTATGTTATCAACATGTTTTTAATACACACATCCTGTTTGTACTTGGTACTAATTTTTTTCACTGAGCTATCCCAGGATTGTCATGTTATATCAAATGCTACTAGTATTTCCTAAAGAAAAATTCTCTTGATTACACCTACAACCTTAACTTCAAGGTAAACTAATAATCTGCTATTCATCGAGTAACTTGAAATTTCAACATCTAATAGGGGTTATAGGCCAAAGATAAACACTTCCACCATGAGTGATTGTCGTGCTCGTGGGTCAATATTATATCGAAAAGTAAAAATAGAAGAGTTGAGAATATAGTTGGTAAAACTTACATAAATCCCAACCCTTTAACACCTAATTATTCCCTATCCCTACTCTTATTAAAATTACAAAAAATCTCTTATTTTGCCACTTTCGGATACATAACTAACCTCCCAATACATTCATTTCCGATACACTTTTTGAGAAATTAACGGAAATCTGTTCAATTGATGGAGCAAATCACGCGACTTTCGTTAAAATATCGAGGATCCTCAAAATTTCTTAATCAGTTCAAAATTTGAAATTCAAAAAAAGATCATGATTCTTCAAGCAACGCCGTCACATCTCCGGCAAGCTTGTGTTGCCGGAGCAACTACAACAGATCCAAAAAATCCAAAACCGCCGCGAGCTCTAACCCGTTAAACCCTCAGTCGCTGACCACTATTCCGGCTGAATCCCATACCTAAAGATCAAAATCCTCTTCTCCGTCAGAAAACACATAACCGTCACCACCACCGTCGCTCCAACCAGCCACCGGTGAAACACCACCTTCCATACATCCATACCAAAACATATCGATACAAATCGATATATAAATCTTATGTATCCATACTGATATATATCGATACAAACTGATACATAAGTTTGATGTATCGCAGTATAAATTCAGCAAAATAGACACATACCTATACATAAATCTGATGTATCAATAGTTCAATTTAGTATTCCGATACATAATTTTGGGGTATTTCCCACCAGATACATCATTCTTATGTATCAGTAACACACACAAAAAAAAGTACAATTCGTAGTTTTTGTACCTCTTTTAGAGGGTCGCGTGATGTATCTTCATGTCCTTCACCATCCCACTATTAATGGGGGATACCTCATGAAATCCACAACACGACTTAAAACAAATTGGACAAAATTTCAAACCTTTGGAGTTAACTCCAATAGAATCGGACGACAAGAAAAACACAATTTTAGAAGAGAATTTGAAGATTCGTTTAGAGGAGGTTCTTTGTCGGGACTTTGTCGACGTTATAATTGACCATGTAAACATGGTGGCAATTGAGTGCGGGCTTTCTATTATTTCAGGGAAATTGCAGCAAGGTCCAAAATGGCGTGAGATGCTACTAGCCCTACACTCTTGAATGTATTCACACAAAATCAACTTTAGATAAGTAAATTATTTCCATTACGAAATTAAACTGAACCTCATTTTTTCAGATTATGGTACCCTCAGGCCTCATATGTACTTCTCGACAAGATCCTCTTTTGACATAATGACAAGTTGATTGAAAAACGTTGAAAGAATTATAAAAAGGTGATACACCACTGATCTATAACCTTTAGTCCTAGTGATACATACATATTTATCATTGATGATATAATCTACAATGATGTAGTATTATATACAGCCCAAAAAAAACTCATATATAATGTACACTTAAACGACCAGATACATACATTAATTGGCGCTGGTTGTATAGGAGAAAGCAACTTCATGCCAAATGCTTTTCTGGCAAACTCTGCAGGAACTGTGCGGCCGCTGGCTACACAAGACCAGATGTCTCTAAAATACCATTCATTTTAGAGACTTCCATATACAGAATTGCAGCAGAGGAACAGCACATGAGATCCACGTAAACTTTACGAACATGATTTTCCAACAAAATTTTCTCATGGATAACTTTCACGTCTCTAAGCACTCAATTCTATGCATCTCTTTATGAAGCTAGCTTTTCCGAGAGCCTCTGAATCTTGGACTATTCACCATACGTGAACTTATACTTGCAGTTCTTAGAAGCCTACGAAATTCTGACAAGCTTATCTTACCATCTTTGTCGATATCTGCTTCTTCTAGAAGTGGGTCTATGGAACCTTTTAAGCCGGTATGCTGCATGTGAGTAAGAGCCAGATATGAGCATTGTTAGAATTTTGGGGCTAGCAGAATATGAAACTGTCCATATGGAGGATCGATCCACACTTCCAAAGATCAATGAAATATTTATGTTCTCATTAGTATAGTATAACCATGTAGCTCAGCAACTATAAGTATTTCTTTTCTTCTGGCCTTTTTATTTTATCTTGCAAGGTTGAGGAACAGGATTAGGTAAGTAGCTATAAAAACCTAGCTTTGGGAAGAAGCATGTATATACAACAGTGTTGGTCACTTGAACCAGAAAATACGACATACTAACCATTCTAAGTTCTTCCGGAGTTATGAATCCATCTCTATCGATGTCAAATTTCTCAAAAGCAGCTTGCGATCTTTGCTGCCATTTTATAGAATTGTGCTCCTCCAACTGATGGACATGTAGAGTCGCTGCAACAAACTCTGGGAAATCAACAAGCCCATCTGTGTTGCTATCAATCTGCCAATCAATGAACAAAATGCTTCAGGATTTTGAACTGCAGAAGAAATCAATTAGTCAAGTATATGCAGAAAAGAAGCATCGACAATTATTGAGTAATCCTTCAGATTATCACATGGATACATGAGCCGGATCTACAGAACTACTATGTGCCATCACATTCGTTCATCCTCTTTTTTTTCCTTTGCTTCCCTTTTTTGGGGCCGCCTTTTTCTGGATGGCTGTTCGGCACATTTATCCTTTTCTTTCCCTTTCAGAGAGGTAGGGACTAAATTGGGCGCAAACAATTTTCTTTCCCTTTCAGAGGGGTAGGGACTAAATTGGGCGCAAACAAGTTCCAGCTTGAAGCCGTAGCAGGTAATTACATAGCAAAAACTTAATCTTTTATCATGTCATATTACAGTGTTTGACTTTATTCCTAGATAATGAACTTACTGCTTGAAGAATCTCAAGAACCCGTGATTCTTTCATCTTCCAAGGGAGATCCTTGGCAAGGGCCTGCATTAAAATTGAATGTCATAAGCCATAACATATTACACAATACTTTGTTGCAAGACAGGAATATAAGTGCTCGTCATGTTAGACTAAACCATGAAAATGGGAAATACCTGTCTCATTTCTTCAAGGGTAATGACACCATTTTTATCCACATCAATTGCAGAAAACTGATCCCGTACATCTGCCAGTTCCTCCTCATCAAGGGTGCTTGCCAATGCCTACCGGATAGTGAAATTGCATGAAGTTAATGTTCTGTACATTTTATTTTGACCTAGCCATAGAAAAGTTTAAGAAAATAAGAAAGCTGTGAAGTTACCCGTAAAGCAAATTGTTTTAATCGACTATATCTGACAAATTGCCGCATGTTGGACAAGACGGAAATGTCCAGTGGAATCTCAGATGCATCACCTCCTTCGCGGACCCATGGGTGAGCTGAAATGGTCGAATATATCAGATTGAAAAACTCGGTTCATGTATCAACAATTCAAAGGTAATGAGAACACCAGTAACATCTAATTGAGTGAAAAAACTATGAAAAATAGTTGTATCTGAAACTTGTCTGTTAAGTTATCAAGAATGTGGAAGCTACTTAGCCAGGACTGATAGCTTTAATGCACATCCAACACTGACCATTGCTAATGAAGTAGGCGACTCAAAACTGAAAAAATTCAGTTTATGAATCTTTTGGACCTTGAGCTACTTCTTTGACGAATCACGCTTGGTCATTCAACAACATACCCAGTGTGATACCACAAGTGGGACACTCGGTCATTGCAAAACTTAAAAATCACTTTAAAAGTTGTACTAAATCAGAATACCATTACTTACATAGGGCCTGTGCAGCAGTAAGTCTAGCACGAGGATCTTTCACCAATAATTTCTTAACAAAATCTTTAGCACTGTTGCTTATAGTTGGCCATGGCTTGCGACGAAAATCAGGCTTGTTTCGCAGGACCTTAGCATAGTAGAACGGGAGTCAGAAACAATAGTGAATCAGCTAAAAGTACAAAGAATATACCAAACATGAACAAGAACAAGTTAAACCTCTCAAAGGAATAAAATAACACTTTCGAATAAGATTTTCTTTAAAGAAACATCAACCAAGAGAAAACCTATTCAAAAATTTGATACTGACTGTAGACTGCAGAGAAAGTTACTCAAGAACTAAAATAAATAAAGCAAAACTATACAGGAGATTTATCACCAGTACCATATCCCGAATGGAATTCTAAAATTTCAAATGTAAAAATGGCTAATCAAAAAGAAATATTTCAATCTTCCAAAGAAAGGCAAGTAAACATGAAACATATTACGCATAATGAACAATGGTAAACATGCCACTTCAACAGAATCTAAAGTTCATTTCCTAGTAGAGCTTAACGATCATAATGCCTTCACATAATTTTCCAAGAAGAAACACAATTTAAAATGTTATCATGCGGCAGAGCTATAAGATAAAATGTTATCAAGCGGCAGAGCTATAAGAATAAAATGTTATCAAGCGGCAGAGCTATAAGAATAAAATGTTATCAAGCGGCAGAGCTATAAGAATAAAATGTTATCAGCTCACCTCCTTGAATATGCCATCCTCTGTTTTATCCCAGAAGGGCCGACGACCACAGAGTAAAATGAATGTAATTACACCAATGCTCCACACATCTGATTCAGGTCCAGATCTACGCTTTAATACCTCTGGGGCTACATAATATGCACTTCCAACTATATCTTGGAATTTCTTCCCTGCATTTATTAATTTTCAGTTATAAGGCTTTTACTATCTCCAGGAAGAACTACAAACATCTTTGATGGCCTTAACAGATTTATGAAGAATTGAAGTTCATACTCCATAGCAAAAGGAGTTTTTCTTTTTCAAATAAGCAAAATGAGTTTAAATTAAAATATGTCATTGAGTATATTTGTGGACATCCAATCACCTGGTCTTATGAAGTCTGAAAGACCAAAATCTGTGGCCTTTAATGGTGAGTCCTCCTTTGGAGATTTAAAGAGAAAATTCTACAAGAAAGAAATGTGTGTAAGAAAGGTAACATGAAGCAGCATTAATAAGCCAAAGGTTGTACATAACTTCTTGCAGACCTCAGGTTTCATATCACGATGCACCAAACCATGTAAATGACATTGAGCGGCAACTTTTAGCATCTGACATACAACTATTGCTGCATCTTTCTCGGTATAACGGCTGTCCTTTCTGATCAAAGGAAATTAGCGGTAACTTATATAAGTATTCTTCTTAACAAGAAATAAATTATAGAGCAGGCACCACAGCTCATGACTGATTAACTAAGCCTGGTTAATGCTACTTACTTGGCCAAAATGCGGTCCAAGAGTTCTCCGCCCTCACATAACCTAGAGGAAAACAAATTTGTAAACTATTAGCTTACCATCAGATAGCATAATCAATAGTATGGAAAGAACTACAACTGGACGAACCCAAACAGAGCTCTTGATAACAAAACTTACTCCATTACTATGTAAACATAGTTATCATCCTCAAATGCATTATAGAATTCAACCACATTCTCATGACCGGCTAAGGCCTTCAATATCTTGACTTCTCGTTTTACATCCTCAACTGCAATTGGAGCAACCATCTGCAACAATTCATTAGAGTGATTTTATAGTTTTACGGTAATAAATTGGGAACAAGAAGAAGTTCAAGACAAGGTAATTGATCATGCAATTGCACTAAAACTTGACAAACTTCTAAAAGAGAAACATCTGCAAGTATTCACATTTGCATGAATAACCCCATTATTCCAGAAGGGTGATCACATCTTAACTGGTGTGAAGAGATTATACGAGACAAAGCTGGAGGAACCTTTCACAAAAAGAGAAGTTCTTCTCCTTAAAAGCCAACGACGAAAAAAGTAGTTGCATCATGCATCAATAACCAAGACTTGTGCAGTCAGTCACAGATAAGTCCATTCATCAGAAACCAAAGAAGCTACCAGTGCCTATTGACTAAAAACCAGCTCTCTCTAAACCAGGCCACAGAAGCTATTTTCCATTTAACTGTACATAATAACAACAGCAGCACTAATCATGGAAGGCTAAGATCCAGTTCTCTAGGTGTTTCTCAATATATGTCATGTTCAGAACAACAACCATCATTATTAATCTAACAGCTTCCATAAACCTATAGTTTTCGATATATTAATGTCTCTTAAAAAGCGTAGCTTCACCTGTTAGCTAGCCTATAAAAATTAACTACAGCTTAAGTTGCTTTTTAGAAATTAGCAGAAGATAATCCTTTGCAAGCACAATAGCTATAACTCTAAAGCATCAGTCAACCAAAGTCAATCAAGACATATAAAAATGATTCATAACAAAGACTTGAACATATAATTAGGATTGAGCAGAAACGTTTCACAACCCTGACATACATGTTAGACAATATTCCCAATTGGTGGGGGTAAGGAGGGGGGGGGGGTAAAATAGAAGGGAAAAAAGATTAACCTTTTTCTTCTCAATTCTCTTGACAGCGACTCGATTTCGATTAGACTTATCTGTGGCAACATATGTGTAACCAAATTGGCCATGACCCAACAATTTGCCAATGGTAAACTTGTTATCAAAATCTTTATCATACCCAAAATCTGTTCTTTTCCCACAAGGAATAACCCCACTTTGCTTTCTTGAATTGTGCTTTACATTTTTCTGAGCATTCTTCGTTTGTTGCTGGTTTTTATGATTATCCTTAGCTTTCTGTTTATTACAATGAGACCCCTCTTGTTTTCTTGATGTAACTGTTGTTCTAGAAGGTTGATTGGACGAATTCCTCCGGTTACGGTGGCCATTCACTGTGGCGTTGGTGGTGGTGGATGGGGTGTTGCTGTTAGAACCACTAACTTTTGAGCTAGAAAAACATATATTGCCCATTGTGGCATATGAATAGAATCCTCAAACAATAAAGATTATGGATAATATAGAGAGGAAAGTAAATTTAAATGGGGAGAATGAAAGATAGGATGAGATATAAGAGGAGAGATGGAAGTAGATAGGAGATAGGAGATAGGAGAGGAGGAAGAAACGAAGAAGGAGAGGGGAGGTGATGGACCATGGATGTTAATGGTCAAAAAGAGACTTTTTGAAGAAAACCATAAGCCCCTCTCTTATTTCTTATTTTCAGTTTTTTTTGGTTGGGAGAATGGAGGGAGAAAAAACTGAAACTGTACACTTTTGATTTTCTGTATCTGTAACATTTTCTTTGTAATAATGGGAGATTTTTCTGTTTCATACTTTCTTTTTTATTCATTTAGGAATTACGTTACCCATGTAATACATGATATTTTCTTGTGGAAAATTACCAGTCCGTTCCCCTCCTCAAATACGTATTTCACACGCACGTGGAGATATTTGGTACGAGGACTACTAGAAAAGGCAAACTCAGACCAATAAAACGTGGGAATGTATATAGTATAGTACGTATAATTATACATTATGTACCCAGAAAATTACAATCAGATACAAAATGTATCCGAAAAAATTCACAATTTAGAGTAAGTTGTTAATTGTATATATTTTATTTAGATAGATCCTTCATATACAAAATGCTTATATGGTGATTTTTGTGCCATTGAACCAACAATATACTCTATTAATGGATTCTCAAATCATATTTCTGATATACTCAATAAATTTTTCAATAACAAATATAAGATTCACGTAAAAGTTATTGAATTTCCGAAAATTCCATCCAATACTCTAAATCCGTCCTTCCGTCTAGTTGTCCACCAAGATACGAATTCATAATCTAGAACAAGTTTCTAAAAGATGTGCTGCAAACATACCAATACGTACAAAGCATTAATTTGTCAACATTTACAAAAGGTTGGGCATAAACAATAAATTGACAACCAAAGGTTGGGCATAAACAATAAATTGACAACCAGTAAAATGACATAAGCCTAATCAATTTGATAGAAATTAGAAAACATTTTTCGCATGCATTCACCGTCTCACAATGATGCTACAGCACTTTATAGGTTTATGATACCTTTTTCTATACATCCCAAACTATTTTTGACCCCAGTTTGATAGATAATTCATTCACGTGCTTCTAAAGATTTCATTGATGTATATCGAGTATTAAAATGAAATCATTCTCCTGCTAAGTACTTACAGTTTTAATTTAAAGAATCATATTGATATGACTAATATCTATAAATCCAAATATAAAAGCATGTAAAATGAGTAGTCCACTCCTTTTCAAAAGACCAAAATTAATGCACATTGTTATGTGTTTTTAGTAACAACGACAAGTAAAGTGCACAGAAGGAAATACCATTGTAGAATGAAAATGAACCGAGTTACTCCTTTCACCCCCTTTTAATTATCGCTTTAGATAGCTCAAAATAATTGTTATAATAGAAATTCAAGACTAAAACTAGTAATTATTTTCAACTATACTCTTAACATTAAAAAGATACTCCTTCCATCCTGTCCTGTTTTAACTATAGCTTTAGCACAAAAAAAAAATTATCATCTTAGAAATTTACAATGGTTTTCAATTATAACCCTACCATTAAAGTAAAGAAGTAGTGAAGTAGTTCTTTTTAAAATGGGAAGGAAGGGGCAATTAGTGGTGCAGCTTTAGCCACTAAGTTAAGATTTGAGTTTTACTCTCTAGGGACACTAGTATATATACCACATTTTAATGCATCAGAATCAAGAAGAAGCTCATGGTGAATAAAATAAACAAAGTTTAAAAACAACATCATTTACATACTATATACATATAAATAAGCATTTTACAGAGCATATAGTTGGAAAATGCCTCACCGTCCACCCGAGGAATTAAAAAACGAAAAAAAAACGTTGACAGTCATATCATACAATACATTCTTTAGTTAATCATAATGCCATTAGTAAATGTATGTGAGATACTCTTATTTTTTATTTATTTATTTATTTATTTATTATTATTATTATTATTATTATTATTATTATTATTAAAATATTAAAATTTCGAATTCATAATTAATAAAGTATAATTGATTCAAGCTAACATCTTTATAAATTTACCTCTAATTACTTATTTGAAAATTTTAAAAGGGAGAAAGAGGGAGTTAGTGATATGCGAAGAAGTTTGCCCAACAATATAATAAAATATCTGGTGCACGTTTAAAAGATAGAGAGATTGTTTTCGATAGACTATCGACTTAAGCAAAACATATCAAAAACAGTATGAAGTTTGCCTAACTGATGCTAACTAAATATGCAGTATACTTAATTAGTTAACTAAGATCTTTTAAACAAAGACACACTCTGTATATGTATGGTGAGAGAATTATATTAAAGAAAACATAATTGTCCATTTGCTCAATTATAGAGTCTATAGACAAGAGGTAGATAAGAGATGTAATAAAGTGATGAAATGTTAGTTATTTAAATAAAGGTCATTAAAGTGGTTTAACAACCACTTCAATTATTAGAATGTGAAATACCATCTACTAAACTATTAAAAAAAATTAAATAATACAACAGATAGGGATGCTGCTGCTTCTTCTTCTTCTTTTTTTTTTTTTCCAGTTATTCGTCAAATTCTCAGACATCTCACAAATGTCCTCTAATCCTCCAACACGCTAAAGAAAATTTATATATCAACAGGGCTCTCATAGGGTTGAATGTTCAAATATATTAATAATTGAAAAGAGTCGCCATCAAATTAAATTGAAATGCTCGCAATCCGTGACCACAATTTTCTTTTAAAAAAATTAATACGGATTTCACAGCCAATCCGTTGCTTGGATTAGAGAAGGATTTTATTGTTTAGCTACAAATTAAATTTATTTGTCGTTAATTCCTATTTTTTTAATAATGGACGGATAAGGCCTGAGGGGTGGATCTGCCCAATCAATCCCACTTGCCCATATTTTCCATTCTTTGACTTGCTTATGAGTGTATATATGATCAAAAAAATTAAAGTTGAGAGTGAATCATCTATCAAAGTCCCTATCTTTGGCACAAGTATTGACCTAGTCTTCTGGAAAAGTTCAAATTTCCACTTGTTTTTGCAAGTACGTACAAGTCATCTCCTTTAAAAACTTTCAAACTTACAAGTGAGTGATTAATAAACTTCAATATTCTGGTTAATTGGATGTCCCCATTATTCTAGTTGATACAAAAAAGCCTGGTCATAAAAACTACGATAATGAAAATTTATTCTAATTAATGGTGTTAATTGGGTTATGGTTAATTAGGTCTTGGAAACTTTTCCAAAATTCGAAACACGACAATTTCTTTGATCAACGTAAATGGATTGGTTTTAAAGTGTACATGTCAACAACCAATACATTAATTTCTTTTTTAAAAAAATCCAAAACCCAACTTGTACGGGTTATGGAAGTTTTCAGAAACATTTTATCGAAAAGTAATCCGAACCACAAGAAGTATATCTCTAATAACTTTTCGAAAATTACCTCCACATTTATTTAGAGGTCTCGGGCTTAGCCCAAGAAAAAAAACCAATTAGTGAGTGCTTTTCCTTTTAATGGTCTTACACGATTAAAAGTCCAATTAGTGGAGGCTCTAACTTGACTACTAGACACTAAGAATTATATCTGTATAAAACTTAGAAATTGAGTAATTAGAACAGGCTCTATATGTTTTAGAATTTAATATAGAACTTGTGCTAACATGCGTTCAAAGGATGTTATACGTGTGAAAAAAATATTAAATAACATGAATTTGGAGTATCATTGGACGTTAGCTATGTTTAAATTAAGAGAATTAAATAGACAATAAGGATTAAACAAAGTAGGTCCAACTAACAAAAATAATAGATTTTGAAAAATTAGAGCAATGAACTAAATTAAACAAATCGAATTTTTAAGAGTATCTTTTCATTAATCTCAAGCTGCATACCATGGGGATCTTACTTAACTGAAGAAGCGTTCACATTTAGAAAAATGGCAAATTGCAGAAAATAGCACTTTTGCCAGAATATTCCACAGCCTTCTGGTTAATTATTTGGCTGTATTCCTCAAAATTCAAAGTTAACCAAAAAGACCTCTTGAGTGACAAAAAAAGAAAAAAAACTAGTAGACTTGACTTGACTGCATACAGTTGATACGCATTTGCCCTTTATTTTCATGTTTATCGTTTAGATGATAATAATATAAGATAAATGACGGTAACACTAGAAATTTACATCATAGAAACACGTAAGAAGACCAAATCTTGAAGTTTTTTTGCTTCCATCTAAACAACGGCGCGTTATTTGACTATCTTAGAAACGGCCGAATTTGTACCCTATATTCTCCAATTTAAGGTATTATTTTGTTGGAAAAAATATAACCTTTAGTTGAGATAATGTATACAAATCATTAGTATATAGTAATTGAGAAGACAAAGGTTTCTATAGTTCCAATTTAAATACTTTATTATTCATGTAAAGCTTTGATAATTTTAAAGTTTGGGACCTTTCAGACTTTCAGTAGAGCTCTATGAAAGATCTTCGAGCATGATACACTTGTTAATTAAATTGAGTAGACTGATCTTATTGAACATGTTTAATGTACGTCCAAATCTCTCCGTTCTGTATTTTCACACTCCTTTATTTAACTTCCATTTAACACAGCAAAAGAGTGAGTTTTATCATTTTATGAGTTGGATAGTTCATTTCTCCATTTTCTGTTTCTTTTTTTTCTTTTTTTTTATTCTCTTGATGGGTACATAAAGAATATATATCTACATATAAGTCTTCTGAAAATGTGCAATTTGTAATCTTAAAAATCAGATAAGTTAACAACAGATAATGTGACCTAATAGTATAAAAATTTTATGCACAACTTATGAATTGTTTTCTTTTTTAGGATTTGGCCCGAGTTGTTCAATTCGAGCCGAGGATCTACCAGAAATAGGTTGATCTCTACCCCAAAAAGTGAAGAATAGGGTTTGTGTATACCCATCCTGCCAGATCCAACTTATAAAAATATATTGAATATGCTATTATTTGCTCGACTTACGTTGTTCGACAACTTTTCATGCCTTACGCAGTATGAACCCATTAGCCACATTATTTTTCAACTATATATATTCTCACGAAAGCTGCCTTTTCATCTAGAGCCTCTTTTTCTTTTTTCTTTTCTTGGTGGGGATGGTTATATGTACTCAAATATGAAAGCAAGACACATAATTGAGGGTTAATTAAAAGAGAAAAACGTGCCCCATTACGTGCATGTGGTCCAAACATTGGAGGTGCTAGCTGCACGTCGGTGTTAGAAAGGAGCCAAACGTCCACTGCCTAGTTCACTAGAGTATCCCAAGCATGTGATGACGAGTATATAAACTAGATGACAAAAAAAATCCTCCACACATATATATAGCTGAAATTGCCACAGTAGTTTGAACTACTTTTTTTTTTTTGGCTAAAAGTTTGAACTAGTTGAAATCCATGTTCTAATTGTACTCCGACAAAAATTTGAAAGTCTTGATCAATAATAAAGAAAATTAAAGGGAAGTAGGGAACCCAAGGTAGCTCCGCAATAAACATAAATATTACTCCCTCCGTTTAAAAAAGAATAACCCTTTCCCCTTTTAGCAACTCTTAAATTCTAATTATCCACATGTCATGTTTAAGACCACAAGATTAAACGACATTTTGATATATTTTACATAACTTTAATTTTAAACCAAAAAATTCAAAAGTTCTCTTTATTTTAGTAAAACTTCGTATCAAGTCAAAAATATGCCAAACAAATTAAAACAGAGAAAGGAAGTGATTTCTCTTATCTATCCTAAGCTATAGATCTAATTGTATTAGTGTCTGTGATTGATTTCTTCTGTGTAATACTAATAGATAGGACCTCATTGGTTGTGTGTAGATTTGTCACGTGTCTTTAGACTCTTTACTGATCATTAGTTGAGCACTAATAGTACTATTTAAAATGAATAAATAAATAAATAAATAAATGAGAAACATCCATTAGCTTTCCAAAGTGAGACAGCAAAGGCCAATTGTGTTTCTTGCAAGAAAGGTTCACGCGTCTATTAGTTACAAGACTTTGATAATGTTCTGTATAGATATATTACTATCAGATTTTTGTTGTAAACTAGCTGTCAGCTATAGAGTTCTACAATGTTTTCATATTATTCTCTCCATACAACGCACAAAATCCCACCTTCCATGCTAGAATTTTGCCACTTCAAACGTAGGCCGAAAGATGAGAAATCCCTTCTTTCAGCAAATCGAATATTCTGGGCTATGATTTCCGTTTAAGTTATATGCACTAAAGCATTTTTATGTAAATTAATGGGTTATGCGTGACACTTTCCATTTATTTTAATGAAGTTTCAAATTAGTGCTTATTATAAAAATTACATGTAAAACCTTTTAAATGAACAGATTACCGAAATAAAGAACAACAGCTCGGGACAGAGCCACATGAAGCAAAAGTCTAGCATACAGTTAGCTGAGGAGAGAATTACAATTTTACATTGAATATTGTAATTTGAATTTCAAGTCTTAAATCCATCACTTCTTTTCCTCATATTGTAGCAACCACTACTAGAAATTGGAGCAAATTTTAGCCTATTGGCAAAGCAAAATTGAGAAAACAATAAAGAAAAGAAAACCACTGAAAAATCAATTGACTTTCTCATTAGCATACATCACCAATTCACTAGAACAATATTATGGTTATTGAAGACATGCAATAATGATAAAGAAAATTATACGAGTAGCATCTTTTTTCAATATCCAATATTAGTGCTAAAATTGTAAAAACTTAAGCAAGAATTTCCTCAATGGGCTTGGATTCCAACTTGGCCTTTTCAGCAGCCTCTTCAGCTTGAATCTGTTGCTCCTTGGCTAGTTTCTTGAGCCTAGCAAGCTCAAGATCCTTACTCATTTTCCTCCTATACATTTCTGCAAATGTAATGGGCTCATCCATTACTGCCTTCTCTCCTTCTCTTATTTTTAATGGATACACTGTTGCCTCCGGTGCCGGATTCTGAAACGTGGCTATCGATAATCTGCTGCTGTTCGAGTTCACCACTGCTTGATGATCAGCGTTCTTGAACCTCCCATTGCTCAAATACTGTACAAATTACACATAATTAAGTTCCAATTGGTATAATTTCAAACATTCAACACAAAACAATGGTAGAGTCTAAGGAACTATGTTGCTCATATTCTCCAAAAACGTAACACCACTCATTTCAAATCCTAAAAAAAGATATTTTTGGAGGATCTCACATAGGCGGTGATATTCTTGGAAGATCCGTGCAACATAGCTATGGAATATTTTTCACTGGTCACTTTTCAGCACTATCTTTAAAAAACAACCCTTGTCATACGGTTCCAAATTTCAAACGTAAAATTACATGATAATGTCCTAGAATTTCACCTATGAAATTTGACAATCATATTTTTCAATTATAGAAACTGAAAAGTGGCTATTTGCGTTTTTTATCGGAATATATAGTAGTAGTGTCAAGTGTAGAGAACTTACATGGCCATGATCACCAAGATTGACAACAAAAGCGCCTTCAACGGGCTGAACAGTAATCCAAGTTTTGCCATTATCTTTAGTGGCTTGAAGCCCACCAACTTGGTCTTGTAACAAGAGAGTAATGGTTCCTGGATCAGTGTGTCGTTTAAGCCCAAGGGTAAGATCAGGCTGTGGACACTTTGGGTAAAAATTGACAACAACTTTTTGGTCCATATCCACACATGCTTTGGTTAAGGCCTCTTTCTCTAAGTCCATCGCTTCTGATAGTACTTCTAATAATTTGCAAGCCAAGTCCATTAACTTTTCACTATACTTCTCAATTACAGCTATCCATCCTTGTGGTTTGTCTGGCCATCTAGAGTAATCTCTTGCTCGAATTGGGTATGAGAAGTAGGTTACTATTTCACGCCAATCTTGGACCACTTCACCCTTCAAAATAATATTTTATGTCAATTTAATGCTGCTCCCATTCCGTTCCATAATAATTACTAGTAGTACTTTACACACTCACCGTTGTATATTACTCGATCCTTATTGACTCAGCATACCTCTTAAAAAAATTTTATTTTATCAAACTAAACTTATTAATGATGTTTTGAAACTCTAAGGGCTCGTTTGGTCATGCGAAATGAAATCATGATTTGAAATCATGAAATGAAATCATGAACTGAAATCATGATTTGAAATCATTAGATGAAGTTGAAGTTTTGTTTAGACATGCAATTTGGATTTTTTATATTGTATGTTTTTTCATAAACATAAAAAACCCATAAATTGTGAAATCTATCACTATTGTCTCAATTCTATATACAATCTTATCAAATAAGCAAAAGTATATAAAAAAAAATATGATACATTATCACAAAGCTATTCTAAAAAAAATACAACATTTATTGATCAAACTTTAGTTCAATAAAAAAATAAAATTAAACATGAGTTGTAGTGTACCACTCTTTAATATAATCCTCTCATACAGTACGGACAATCTCATCATGTTGATGCATGAGATATAAATGATTTAAAGAGTAATAATATGAACTATAAATTTTAATTACATATGAAATAAATGGTTGGTCGATATAAATGGTAGAGTTTTTTTTCTTTTACAAAATATAAACTTGTGGGTCAATTTTTATATTTGAAAAATTCCAAATCAGGATATGAAATTCTCAAATCAAGCTTTTTGGAGAATTTGGGATTTCAGAGATGATATGAAATCAGTGTTAAATCGCATGTCCAAATGCTGATTTCATCTAATGATTTCAAATCACGAGATGAAATCGCATGTCCAAACGCCTACTAAATTTGGCTACTACTACTTTATATACAGTCTCCTTTCAATATTACTTGGTCCATATATTGATTTGACATCCCTCTTAAGAAAATAATTATTATAGGTTTATTTTACTAAATTAACCTTATTAATTACTTTGAAAATTTAAATTTGACTAACAATTTTTTATGTAGTCATTAAATGACAGGAGTAATATTAGTATAACGTGATAAATATCTCTTGATTTCATAAATCAAATAAGTAAATTGAAATAACTATTTTTAGTACGGGAGCCAAGTAAAATAAAGCAGAGGAGGTAGTTATTTAATAATAAGGATAGTATGATAAAAAATAATAAATTTTTCTTAATTTGATAAGAAAATAAAACTAAGGGTGTACTTTCTAAAAGTAAAATTGATTTACCGAAAATTGTTGAGCGAAATACCTATATGTAGAACTCTAAAATCTACATGAAAAAGTTACATTTATTAATTTAAACTTTTCACCGTTTGCAAAAGATGGAAGTCACAATATCAGGTCAATTGACGCCACTCCTTATTGTTGGCATGGATTGAAGTTGTAAATGATGGTAAGTAACTTATCCTTTCATTTATTTAACTAAGAAAAATGACAATATGTTATTCTGACACTTTCTTCTTTTTAGACGAATAATTTAGAAAAAAAAAATGAGAATATTCTCTTTTTATATCATAAATTCTTAGAAAATTTTTGATACGTGTCAAAAGGTTGGTTACCTGTAGATGACTCGAGACAATGAAACCACCTTTCTTGCCACCAGACATATCAAACCGAAGCTTCTCCTCAGGAGGCAACGCGAAGAATTCTTTAGCAAATTTTGTCATTTGTGAGATCAATTCAGCATCCACCCCATGATCAACAACCTGCAAAAATGAAATATTTTAATAGCTCGATTAGTTGGCTATTTAAATTTTCACCTATTTGATAGAAATTTGATTTTACACTTTATAATCTCCTCTTCATAAATATTTTTTTTTAAAAAAACTACCTGGAAAACGCCCCAATCTTCACATGCCTTTACAATCTTTTCACATATTTCACGTCTTGTCCCACTCTCATTAATACCCTTCAATGATATGATTGGAATGTCATCACTGAATTTGTTGTAAGCGACTTTAGGACGGTCTTCTTCATCCCTGATGAAACTTGTCTGAAGAATCTTTTCGTCCGCTAAAGCCGTTAGTGTTGAAGGTGACATTTGTTTTGGAAAAAAAAAACAAAAACTCTTTTTTCTTGTTTGTACAAAAGCGTTACACACTCCTTATGTTTGGGAGAATGAATGGTAACTAATATAATATATATATATATATATATATATATTAAGTAAAATAGTTATTAGTAAAATATTAGTAATTTTTCAAAAACGGAAGGCAAATCGGTCAATTCACTTTTAGTAAACTAATAATTGATATGTTACTAAATATATATAAGTAAAATAATTATTAGTAAAATATTAGTAATTTTTCAAAAACGGAAGACAAATTGGTCTATTCACTTTATGACCCTAATCTCCCCTCATTCCCTGGCCCCCTATATTTAGTAAACTAATAACTACTAATATATATATTTAGTAAAGTAAAATAATTATAGTAAAATATTAATAAGTAATTTTTCAATAGCGGAACTGGTCAATTATATTCACTTTCTGACCTAAGCTCCTCCCATTCCCTCTGCTATGTAGTAACATCAGATTTGTTAATATGATGAAAAATTCACCCTTTCAACTATTAATGCATGTGTACTTATTAACAAATCGAGGGTGCAACCAACTGATATTTCAGGCTTTGATTTTCGTTTAAGTTATATACACCAACGGCGTAAAATATTTTTATGTAAATTAATGGGTTATGCAGGACACTTCTCATTTATTTTAATTGATTTATAATTAATTCTTATTGTACGAAATTGCATGTGATTAGCATTTAAATGAACCGATTACCTAAATATTTTCCACAGGATCAAAGAGAATTTAACACTAACTTGATTGTTTGGTCAATATATATAAGATATACACAGCGATACATAATTTGTTCCCGATACATTCCATTGAGATACATAATAGTTGGATATTTGTAATTACTTTGTAAGAGTGGGAATTTGTCTAAATATGATAATTAAGTTAAGATGTATATTTATGTTATTTTTTCTAAATATAATATATTATAAAGTGATAGTAGCTCATACTGCCCCAACCCCCAAGAGATAAACTATTAAATGTCTTCTTTCTTAGAGAGTAGTAAATATATTGAGAAGATAAAGAATAAGAAAACTTCACCTCCACTTTCCCTCTTGGATTTTTAAATTTAATTTCTTACAATACCGTATTAAGTGGTTTTCTAACTTTAAGAAAACGTGCGACAACCTGCATCGAAAAGTCGACAACATATTTGATCTTCTCCGTCAATTTTCACTTTGTAATTTTTTGATCTCACGGGAAACACAACTCCATCTACATTTGCAGGTCATTGACAATAACTACCCAAAAGACAAGTTAAAGAATTGTTTTGTAACGTTAAAAGATGGAGTACAACTGTTAAGTTTCCACCATTGATGTATCTACTTGTGAATTGTGATTACAACAATGGAACAGTGTGAAGAAGAAGAGAGAAAGTACAAAATATCTGAAGTTGTATTGAATCGAATGAATGAAAATATCTCAATACAGGCTATTATATACAATGTAATAACCGCCTAACTAATCTAATAATTAGCCTAACTTTCACATCCTAACTGTAACTAACTATGAGCTGCTCATTGAAAGCTGTACAATCATGTGTCATTCACGTGATCCCTTCAATAACAACTCTTGTGATTTGGTGTGTTCTAGGAAAAATCTAAAAACTAAATCAAAGTTCTCAAACAAAAAAAATCAGCACTAATCTAATAGGTTCAATTTTAATTTCCAACGAAAGTACTAGTAACTGGGCCAATATATACTTGGGGATCAATTATACATCTTCTTCTATAGTAGGAAAGGACGCCGTGTACCATCCGAGAGACATAATTGACATAAAATAACACTAATTTGTAAACATCAAATACATTGGGATTCCTTTGGCAAAACATTGACTGGACTGTCCAAGTATCCCTGATTTCCCTTGTATGCAATACGGGCAGGCATCTCCGCGGACACAAGCTCCATTGTTTGGTACCATTTGAGAAGAAAAAGATTTATCAGTTCAGGTTGAAATATATGCATAGATAATGGTTTAATGTCAAGATAGAGAACGAAAACTTGGGACGGAGCCATACAAAGTAGAAGAAGTCTCACGTATAGTTCTTTGGAAAGACAATTGCAATTTTACTTAAATAATATTATACGTGAAATTTTCAAATCTTTGGTCCACCTCTTCCTGTTCTCATGTTGTAACAACCACTACAACAAATTGGAGTGAATTTAGCTAAGCCTATTGGCCAATGTCAAAACTGAAAACACAATAAATAAAAGAAAACTATTGAAAACCAATCAAATCGTTGTAGAAGTGACGACATTAACACGCTAATAACAAAATTATTTTGACAAACGGTTCGGACTTTCTCGTTAGCATAAAAGAAATTATACGAGTAGCATCTCTTTTCAACATCCAATATTGTAAAAACTTAAGCAAGAATTTCCTCAATGGACTTGGACTCCAACTTGACCTTTTCAGCAGCTTCTTGATCAGCTTGAATTTTTTGCTCCTTTGCCATTTTCTTGAGCCTAGCAAGCTCAAGATCCTTACTCATTTTCCTCCTATACATTTCTGCAAATGCTATGGGCTCATCCATTACTGCCTTCTCTCCTTCTCTTATTTTTAATGGATTCACTATTGCCTCAGGTGCCGGATTCTGAAATGTGGCTATCGATATTCTGCTGCAATTCGAGTTCACCACTGCTTGATGATCAGCGTTCTTGAACCTCCCGTTGCTCAAATACTGTCCAAAATCACATGATTAAGTGCCAGTTGGTATAAATTCAAACATTGAACACAAAACAACGATAGAGTCTAAGGAAAACGTTGTTGCTATTCTCAAAAAACGCAGTCAAGCCGAATTTGAATCCTAAAATATTAATCTATATTTTTGGAAGTCTAACATGACCAATAGTATTTTTGGAGATTTTGCACAACACCTACAGCTAAGGAATGTGAATAGAAATAACGTTCATTAGCCATTCTCAAGCTCTATCTTTGATAAATAGCCCTTGTCACGAAATTTAGAATTTCATGATAATTTCTATTTTTCAATAATAGAGATTGAAAAGTGATTATTTGCGGATTTTATCGGAATATATAGTAGTAGTACCAAGTGTAGAGAACTTACATGGCCATGATCACCAAGATTGACAACAAAAGCGTCTTCAACGGGCTGAACAGTGATCCAAGTTTTGCCATTATCTCTAGTGGCTTGAAGCCCACCAACTTGGTCTTGTAACAAGAGGGTGATGGTTCCTGGATCAGTGTGTCTTTTCAACCCCAGGGTAAGATCTGGCTGTGGACACTTTGGGTAAAAATTGACAACAACTTTTTGGTCCATATCCACACATGCTTTGGTTAAGGCCTCCTTTTCTAAGCCCATTGCTTCTGATAGTACTTCTAATAATTTGCAAGCCAAGTCCATTAACTTTTCACTATACTTCTCAGTTACAGCTATCCATCCTTGTGGTTTGTCTGGCCATCTAGAGTAATCTCTTGCTTGAATTGGGTATGAGAAGTAGGTCACTATTTCACGCCAGTCTTGGACCACTTCACCCTTCAAAACAGATTTATTAGTTGTACTTTATATGTAGCAATAAAGCAACTATCAATTTATGTATTGCTCATCCCATGATCCATCCCTTTCGATATTAATTACTACTAGTAGTTTTACTTTATACTCTCTTCGTTATATATTACTCGATCTTTATTGACTTAGCAGATTTATTTTAAGAAAAATTTAATTAGAGATTTTTAAAATTCTAAATTTGACTACTATAATTTATATAATTATATACTAAGGATAGTATGAGAAAAAATAAATTATTGATTTGTTAGAATGACCTTAGTAATATGAAACTAAGGGTGTAATTTCTAAAAGTCAAATTGATTCACCGAAAATGTTGAGCACCGAACCGACAATTTATATATATATATTATTTTTAAGAAAAATTTAAATATCTTATATATATTTTACCCAAAATTTATTTTTTTTAAAAAAATAAAAATTGGGGGTAGGGGAAGGGGAAACGAGGAGGGGATTACAACATAGGGAATTGAACCTTCACCAACAAGGTGAGAGTTCAAGTAGCCAACCAACTGAACTATTAAAATCCCCTATGAAATTTTATTTATAATTTAAATATATTGTATCATTGTAACATGGGTTGTGGTGGGATGGTTGGAATTACTCCAGTTTTAATCTGAAGTCTCGGTTTGAACTTCTAGGAATGAAAAAAAAAATTGTTAGGAGCGTCACTCCTAGAAATGGGTTATGCAATGTGCGAATTCGATCCCTAAAAAAGATTTTGGACACCTAGGTGGAAAATCAATTTTTTTTTTGTTATTAATTCATTACATTTTTGTTAATAAACTTGTATTAGTTGCTATTGCCTAAAATATGCATGTCTCATTATATATAGGTTTCCTTCCACAGATGGAGCAGGCAGTAGTTCCTAATTTGTAATTTCTTCCTCGTTGTGACAATCACACTAACTTAATTGAGGGATTATTATAAGTTCCAAAAGATTAAAATATAGGGGGAAATTAAACGAAAAAAGATCTCATATGTTTACTTATAATTTATATGAATAGAGAAAAATTAATCTTATAAGAATATAACTCAAATAACATTTGTAATCCCAGAGGTTGATGAAACAAAAATTTTCTTATCATGTAAGAAAAAATCAATAAGTGATGATGCTCAAATTATACCTTGAAAGTATAAGCGGACGTTGTCAATTAACTGTTTTATGTGGTAACCTCTGAATTTATTTTTTCTTTTTGAATGAATTGTTCTCTCTTTCTTTTTCCTTTTTGAATGAAACTCTTCTTTTATTTTCACGTTTGGTTAATAAACGAATAACTGAATCCAAACCGATGACAACCAAACTGATTATATTTAGTTTGATGATAAAAACTAATTCTATTGAATTTATTTTATTTTGACCAATAATCGATCCAAACCGACCCGTGAGCACCCTAAATGATAGTTACAATATCAGGTCAATTGACGCAACTCCTTATAGTTGGCATGGATTGAACCTGCAAAAGATGTTAACTTATTCTGTGATATTTTTAATTCTCAAGAAATGCAATATGTTGTTTTGACACTTTCCACTTTTTAGACGTATAATCCAAAAAAATGAGAGTATTTTTTTTATATCATAAGTTGTTACAATACTTTTGATACGTGCCAAGAGGTTGGTTACCTGTAAATGGCTAGAGACTATGAAACCACCTTTCTTACCACCCGACATGTCAAACCGAAGCTTTTCCTCAGAAGGCAACGCGAAGAATTCTTTAGCAAATTTTGTCATTTGTGGGATTAATTCGGTATCTACCCCATGATCAACTACCTGGAAAATTAATAAATTTTAATAGCTCAGTTAGTTGGCTATCACAATTTCACTTAATTAATAAACATTCATTCCCACTTTATAATTCCTTCTCCATACCTGAAAAATGCCCCAGTCTTCACATGCCTTTACAATTTTTTCACATATTTCACCTCTTTTTCCACTCTCATCAATACCCTTCAACGATATGACTGGAATCTCATCACTGAATTTGTTGTAAACCACTTTTGGACGCTCTTCTTCATCCCTAATGAAACTTGTTTGAAGGGTAGTTTCGTTCGCCAGAGACGTTAGCGTTGAAGGTGCCATTACTAGTTACTACTATTTTTCTTGTTTGTACAAAAGAGTTACACTACACGCAAATTTTTTTTATGTTGGGAGAATGGTAAGTAGTGAGGAATAAGGAGTAGTGTAGGGGAAATAAATAGAGGGCTAAAATTTATGAATGAATGGTAACATGGACCGCTAACTACCTCTCGTGGCATCTAACGTTTTCACGTGTTTTCTTTCTGGAAAGAAACAGAATTGCATTTGCTTATGAGTTGAAAGGTAGATAGATACCAATGCTTAGCCAAAAATAGAAAGACCCTCTCCTTCAATTTACTCATTCTTTACTAAATAAGTTGTGTTTTTAGCTTAGATACATTTCTTAAAAAATTATTTATTCTTGAAAAATAAAGAATATTTTTACTAATTTATTCTTAATTAAATATTCTCTCCATTTATTTTTACTTGTCATTTATTTCTAAAATAATTTTTTATTTTTACTTATCACTTTTAATATATCAAGAAAAGAGAAAAGAATTTTTTCTGTTTTACTCTTAGCATTAACTGTTTATTCTCCAAATTATTTTCAAGACATAATACTCTAAATATTAATTAATAGAGATAGTATGGTAAAATAGTCATATCAATAATTACTTTCTTAATGGATGTGCCAAGTAAAGGTGAACGGAGGGAGTAAGTTAAAAAAGATATATGTACTCCATCCGTTTTATTTTACTTGGCACTTCCCTTAAGAAATATTAATTAGAAGTTGATTTTACTAAATTAGTCTTACTAATTATGTTTTGAAAATATAAATTTGAGTTTTATACACTTTATGTAGTCATTTCATGATAGGGGCATTATTGAAAGAACATGATAAACTTATCTTGATCTCATAAATTGGACAAGTAAATTGAAACAACTAATTTTAGTAAAAGGACCGACTAAAATGAAACGGGGACAGTAGTATCTCTTTAGTAGTTTCTTGATTAGGTAAAATTTTCTTTATTTAAAAAAGAATAAAATTGAAAGAACTTCATTCTTGATTATCCAAAACACCACTTATTTAGAAATAAAATGAAAATACAAAACACCACTTACTTAGTATTTTGTGTTTAAGAAAAATAAACGCAACCAAAAAGTTGCTTTGTGGTTTTTCCATCCATATCGAATATAAAATTAATGAATTTACTTTATAGTATATAGTATGGAATATAAGAAATTTTTATATCATCAAATTTATTTATCTTTTGTTGTATAGATAAATTTATTTTATTTTTATTTTAAAATTATAAATCTCATATTTTAAAATTATTTATCTACATAATGTCTTTTAGATTCATAAGACTTTTTTAACCTTATCTGTTAGTAATATGAAAAATTCAACCTTTCAAGTATTAATCCCATGTGTAACATCAACAAACCGAGGGTGCAGCCAATTGAATGTTGGTTAGGACAAATCACGTGACCGGTACCAACCAGCGCTACCTAGCTAACAAGAACATATCAAATTTTCAAGTTGTGGTGCACTAGTGAAACTGCTGCACCCTTAATCAGAGATCTCATGTTCGAGTCTTGTGTATGGAAAAAATTTTATTGGGAGCGTCACCCTTAGAATGAGCCTTGCAATGCGTGATTCGGATTAGTAGAGGCTTTAAAGAGGGTAGCAAACACCGCGTGAAAAAAAAATATTAATCAAATTATCAATATGAATTAATCGATCTTGTGTTTAATTATCTATCAACCCCTCTCTTGAATTAATAAAATTGTCCTGCTAGTTGCTTCTATTTGGATTTAGCCTAACATTGAAAATCTTTTAAAAAGGAAACGAAAACAGATTAAATTTGTCCTTAAAAAGTGTGAAATGAAGTAATTAACTCGTCCTTCATTAATAATTAAGGTTAAATATGTCTTTGCCGCTACTAAAAATAATCTAAATTATCCCTTATTTTTAAATGACAGAAGCTTAGTAATCGGTGAATGTGATACCACAATTAAAAATTACTTTTATTTTAAACCGAGACAAATTTCAACATTCACATAATTCAGAGACAAATTTAACCCTTCTCCCGAATTTTGAGTTCTAAACTTCGTTGTGCCTCCTTTATCTCTCCCTGTCACTATCTCTAGTGCCAATCACATTTTCTTCCTTCTTTTGATCCCCATATGACTATACACTTGAATTTAATTAGTATGCTATACTTGCATGGTTTTTTAACACATTCCCTCTTGGTGGAGGTGATACTGGGGTGGCTGGGAGAGAGAACGAGAAAAGAAAAGGGAAGAGAAGGTGGTGGTAGGTAGACAATAAGGGAGGAAGATTTTTTATTTTTTTTAAAAAATAAAAATAAAAATTAGGGAGAAGAATCAAATTTGCCCCTAACTATGTAAAAGGTTCAAATTTGCATTCATTTTAAGAAAATTAATTCTTAATTGTAGGACATATAACATCAACGGGTGCTAAGTTTTCACTCTTTGTAAATAAGAACAAATTTAGCTTATTCTAATAACAAGGAGGGCATATTTGATCCAACCACTAAAATGATTTCTTCAAAAAAATCCACCTTATCTCCCGATTTATTATGTAATATAAACATAACATAATTTCTACTTCTACCTCAAAAACATGTTTCACCTATAAAACGTGTGAACTAAGTAGAATGAAAATAGTATCAAGTGTTGTCCATAAGGAAAAACTTCTGAAGAATTGGACAATGCATACAAGTTTTGCTAATACGAAAGAATTTGTGAACAAGAATGAATTTAGTACCAATTAATCTTTCTTGTTCGACTTATATAACTTGTGAACGATTAGAACAATACATGCAAATTTTGTCAATTCGCTAGAAGTTGTGAATACTTGAACAACACATGCAAATTGTGCATCCGGCATAACTTGTAAATAGTATATATCATAATTACGACATGCCCGACATAACTTGTTAACAATGCATGTTTTGCCAATCTCCTAAGAACAATTTAACAAGATTGGTATAATTCAGATGGTGCTAAATTTAGTTGGCAATAAAACTTGTGAAAACATAATTTATCTTCTTTTTTTTTTTTTTAATTGTGTAATAAGGAGGCTATTTTTGTACAAATTGCTTAAATGGTCCTATTTTTGCAAATCGCCCGCTTTCTACGGAGGATGCAGGGCTTTTGTTCTCCAGACTGGGATGTTTTAAGGATTTGGCTCCTTTATTAAGGATTTGGTTCGTGGACCTTCCCAACTTATGCAAATCTCTCTCACTAAAAAAAGTTACATGAATTATAAATATGTTTGTATTATCTTGCATATTTTTTTAAAAAAAGAAAAATTAAAAATCCTAACTTTGATACCAAGTTATAAGTTTTTCCTTTATTAAAGGATTTTCTTTTATTGTAATGTAATCATTCAAGAGAATTAAGAACTATTCTTTCTACTTATTCTTCTCGTTTTATTCATATTGATTAGTTTGTTGTCATATAAATTAAGAATTTAAGTTATACTGTATCACTGGCATAGTAAATATTTTTTGCATTGATGATATCACAAGAAGAGATTAGAAACTGTCTTTTTGTTGGAAGGAACATGTTCGGTCGTTTTTAGGAGGCGTTTGAACGTGAGAATTTTTCACTTTTTTTTTGAAAATTATTTTATTTTAGTGAAAATTGTAGTATTTTTGTATTTGGAAAGAGGGGCATTTTTTAATTAAATATTTAACGAAAAGGTATGCTTGAGCCAAAAAACTAACGAAGGATATTTTTGCTCCATTTCAAGGAAATTTGTAACCCTTTTCTGATAAAATTATTGAAAGCCATTTCAATTCTTTGAGAGTCATTTAAACCCTTTTTTGCCGCCCCATCTTTTTAAAAAATCAATAGTGGTATCAAGTGCTTCATTGATCTCACGGGATTTGTGAGTTCTTCCAATGAGCTACCAAACCATTTTTAACCCGTCAGGGCTATTCTCAACCCGTACTCTGCACATGCTATTTTTCAACCATACAGTGGCGGATCCAGGATTTTATGGATCGTGGTGCTCGGGATGTTCGAACACACATATTGACGCGTAAAACTTTAAAGTTCCACCTGAAAACTAAAGCACCCATCTAACTTCTTGGTTTACTAGGTGCTTTTCTAAGTCTTATACCAATTTTTATAAATTTTTTATATAATTATAGCTAGTCTGCGTTGGATTTAATGGGTGCCGGAGCACCCCAAAATTGGACATAGGTCCGCCCCTGCAACCATATCATTTTTAACCTACTTTTTTTAAAACAAAAAAGATGTCAAGCAGCTGTCTCTCATTGAATGCCCCAATAAATTTCACTGGCAAAAACTATTAGATTTGGTTAGTGAAAATGTAATCATATCTTCAAGCCTATGATCTGTGGAAAGTTGTAGTGGAAGATACACCATTACAACCACTCCCTGCAAATCCTACCCTTGCTCAGATTAAATCTCATTTAGATGAAAAAATCAAAAAATTCAAAGTCAAAACTATAATTCAAAATTCAGTTGCGGATTCGATTTTTTCTAAAATCGTTGCTTGTGAGACAACAAAAAAAGCTTGAAAAAAACTAAAAAAAGAATACCAAGAAAGTGACTGAGTTAGACAAATGCAAATTTTGAATTTGAAAAGGGATTTTGAATCTCTTTGGATGCAAGAGGATGAAACTATTGCTAAATATTCTGACAAGATTTCTTTGATTGTTAATAAAATCAGGTTGCTTGGCGAGAATTTCAAAGATGACAGAATAGTAGAAAAATTCTAGTATGAATTCCCGAGAGATTTGAGTATAAAATTTCATCTCTGGAAGAGTCTAAAGATCTCTCTACTATCTCTGTCGAAGAACTAATAAGTGTTGTTCTAGCACAAGAGCAAAGAAGAGCCTTCCTACAAGACAATGTTACTGAGGGTGCCTTTTATGCACAAAACAGAAAAGGAAAAGGTAATTGTCCTCTTTGTAGACACTGCAAAAAAAAAAAAAACTTGAAAGATTTCTGTTGGTGGAGACCTGATGCAATATGTGAAAATTGCAAACAAGCAGGCCATGTTACAAAAGTGTACAAGCTTAAAAACAATCCTCAAGCACAAGCAGCAGAAGCAAAAATCGAGGAGCAACTTTTTAAAATTGCAGTAACTAAAGCAAATGAAGAATGTTGAAAATTGTTTTTAGTTACTATAGTAGTTTTTAGCAAAATAAGTTATTTAATTTAGGATGAATTTGAATTTTCAATTTTAGATTACGTTGTCTTAGTTGTTGAGAAACTTTATGATTTTAAATTTTAAATTGTGCAGATTCTATGCATTATGTTGGCTACTTAAAGCCCTTCAAATGCTCATTAAAATTATTAAAAGCCAATTCAATCCTTTGAGAGTTATTTTAACCCCCTTTTTTACCGCCCCATCTTTTTTAAAAAAAACCAACAAAATCAAATCATTTTCAACATGAGTACATATATCTATATAAAAATTACTAAAATTTCAAAAAATATTAAATCATTATATTATAATCTCAAATGCAACAAATGTAATATCATAATACATGTATAATTATGCATGAATTTATGTATTATTTTATGCAAAATAGAATGTGGAATAAGAATACATGTACTAATAGTACGTGGATTAAAATTACAATATGATAAAATTAACCAGCATTATATATAGTAAGAAATTATTTATTTTACTTAAATGGTAAACAAGTATTTAAATTTCTTTGTCTAACTAATTAAACTAGGCATTCTATAAGAAATAATCTTTGTCTAACTAATCTCTTCATAATGAATTTCTGCATTACTAATGCACCTAATCAATTTTTGCATTACTAATCTCTGCATAACTAATTCATCAACATTATTAATTTCTTCCAAATGAATTCTCACATTACTAATGCACTTTATTAATCTCTACATAACTAATCCGACAATATTACTAATTCCTGCATAATTCGTCTCTGATGGAGTCATTTAGTTGGGAACAAATTATTCCAGGATTAATTATCTTGGGATAAGTTATCCCACCCTAATTCATCATGTATATGAATAACTTATTTCATCATTATGATATAAATAATAGAATAAATAATTTCAAAATTATTATACCTTATACCTCATACCAAACGACTTCTTATAGTATTATTTTTACTAATGGAATATCTTTTGGCAAAATATTATTCACTCAAGAGGACCAAACAAGACAGACAAAAGATGTTAGCCACGGCCATTAGTTTATAGTATCTACCACCACTATCCGTAAAAAGTATATTGCAGCAAAAAAGAGAGAGATATGGAACATGTACTACTCCACTTTTTTTTGTATAAATTAACATTGGTTTTTGAAATATTTTAGAACATTCAACAAACTCAAAATCACGTAAAAAGTATGATAAAAATCCTTACGTTTTATACTTAAAATAAGTTAATTAATATAAAGAAGTAGGAACAAAAGAATAAGTATTATACGATCATACTTTCATTAAGATGATATTTCTTTTCTTTGAATGGTAAAACATACTTCTTGCGTATCAAACTATATTATTGCCTCTGATTTATTTTATTTCTTAATTTGTTAGGACGTGAAGTTTAAAACTATAAAAATTAATTTTAAATTAAAATTGTGTATAATAATACATATCCACCATGGGTGTGTTTGGTTAGATTAAGTGTTTTGAAAAATATTTTTCAAATAAACTTATTTCCCTCAAATTTAAGAAAAATGATTTTCCTATGAAAAGTAAGAAAATCATTTTTCTCGACTCTCTTTCAACCCAACTTCCGGGTTCCGACTCCCAGGTCCTGACTCTCCATCCCAACCCCAACCCCAACCCTAGTTCGGACTCTCGATCTCCACATGGATCTCGACTGGGACTTGGGTCAGGGTTGGATCCCGAATCAACGTTGAAATCGAAAGTCAAATCCCAAAGTGGGGTAGTGAGTCAGGTCCCAAGGCCGGGTAGAGAGTCGGACCCTGGCTCAAGGTCACACAGTTTGGGACACAAACGTATAACTTTAGAAGCATTAATTTCATAGGCAGTTAAACCCGCTACAAAAGTAGTTGTTTTATTCAATTCGTAGAATCCCTTGTCATTTTCGTCTAACGGTAGGGCATACCTGAATAGCCATACCTGAACAAGATTTTGAGGCCACCAAATACCATCAAAAAACCCAGCCCCACCAAACCCCAACACTTGCGTGGTAATAACAACGATCAACGCCACCAAAAAACTCAACTTCTTCTTATAAAACAACTTCACAGCACTAACCACATGAACCGCGTAGGGATTCCCAGCTCTGGAGTTAGCGAAGTTCGTGATAAGCACGTGCTCTTTCACGTTGAATGGTCCAGGATTCAATGTAAACTCCCACTTACTTTCTTTGAAGAAAACTCTGTCAGTAATGCTCTTGGCCATAAGGTGGCCTAACGGAACCACCGCAATTTGGGCGGAGATGGAGGTGATGATGAGCGGTTCACGGCTGTACCAGAAGAATTGGTTGAGGAATGAGAGAAGGAAACAAGTGATAGTGCCGACAACCGGTTAACATGTTCCATGACAATGAGAGATATTTAAGTGAAGGTGGAAGTGAATTTGGTAACAATGAACCGGAAAGTCTGTTGTATTTAAGATCGAACCGGAATAATCTTTGCGAAATGAAAGACGATAATGAATCGAATAACTGGTTGTGTGAAAGAATGACATTGGAAAGAATCGAAATTGTTCCGATTGCCCAAGGGATGTTAGCGGTAATCAGATTATAACTAAGATCAAGTGTTTGAAGTCGCCGGCGTTTACCTAAATCTGCCGGAATCCGACCAGAGATAAAATCCCACCATTAACACCACCATCGCCCCACTAGAAAATAGAGAACAACAATAGATACACAACAACCACACACCCGTCGGAGGTGAAGTTTTTCAGTCTTGGTGGTTATTGGAGTCGAAGCAAAAATGGGAAAGTAAAGTGAAGGAGTGAAGAATTAAAAAGGGGCACAAAAAGCAAAGGAGGATAGAATTAGGACAAATTTGTTATTAAAAGGTAAAGTTCAGCTAAAAGTCGTATTAAAGTAAACGTTTTACTGTAAATGGTAATATAACCCCTCAAAAGTTATTAATTAGGTAAAAAAGGGAATTAAATATAGACATTCTAATATAGTTTGTGAATGTTTCATGTATACATTCTGATATAAAATTTGTGAGTTAATACCAACATATTTAAGAGTTGATCACATACTAAATATATACACAAACATATAATGAATGCAATAATAAGAAGTTTGGATTATTACAACTGAATACACAAATAAAATATACAAAATAAATTTTTGTGTACATTATAGTGTGAATTATACTTGATTAGATGTGTACTTGATCAAATATATTCAACTGAATAAATACTTATCTCCCTGTTGAAATTCATCACATATTATATATATACGTAGATATATATTTGACGACTAATACTAAGTTTAGATTATTACTACCGAAGGCACAAAAGAAAATGTGATAAACAAATTTTGCATATATAATCTTGCAAATATATACTTGATCAAATGTATTAAATTATACATTAACTTTTAAATTGGTTAATTAAAGAATAGAAACTATTTTCCTTCTTTAAAAGTAGGTATAGGCTTTTAATTAAAGGATCAAAAATATTTTCCTTCCTTAAAAGTAGAATTTCATGGGATAATTAGTGGCAGTTTTTTAATGGGATAATCCGTGCTACTATGTTAATTAAATTAATTAATTTATGGTGGTTGATAAAAGAAAATAACCACCCTTAAATTCAGGTCTTTTTCTTTTCGGCTACTTTGTGCCAATTTTTTTAGGCTTTTCATTTGCTAAATATTTTAAGGCTATAATAATGCCAATTTTATTTGAGTATGGTATATTCATGCTAATTCCTCTTGATTATCCGATGAGGAAGCCGGCCCAGATTAAGGCATTTGCACTTCACTTTGTATGAGTTTTAAATTTCTTCAAATTCTTACCATACCTGGTGTTACACCAAATCAATATATGCATGTCATGTGTTTTGAATTTAATGTTCATTTTACGTAATTATAATTAAGTAACATGTATTTTATTTTATTAAATCACTTAACCATAATAAATTACATTAATTAAGTGTAAACACCGTGTGTGGATAAAATTTTATCAAAATTAGCGTATGCTTTTTCTTCCACTTAGGGAGTGTTTGGCGGTGAAAATTGTGAGTATGTGAAAAAAGTAGTTTTTTGTTTTTAAAATGAAAATTGATATTTGAAAATTGGAGTTAGTGTTTGTCCATGATACAACTTGGATTGTTTTTGTTTTTTCCTGAATAATTTGGAGTGAAAATAGTTAAAGTTGAATTCCGGAGTTTTATGAATAAATGCGTTTTTCAAAATTCTAATTCCGGAAAAAAGTAAAAGTTTCCATGCCAAACGCCCACTTAATTTAGCACTACATAGCTTGTTTTATATTCAGAGCCACCTGAAATTCAGTTTGAATTTTGAACTTGACAAAGTCACGTGTCAATTTTTTAAGAGATGAATCATGGATGGATTGCCTATTTTGGTTAAAATGCAACTTTTTATTGAGTTTCTTTCATCACTGTGTTCGATATCACAATCTTTAGTTAATTTGTTAGGAATTACTAAATATTGTAACGAACTGTAAGTAGTCATTTCAGCATTAATTTGGTTGTAGTTGAAAAAAATTATATATTTGTAAGTTAAAATTTTATTAGTGAAAACTATTATTTCGCTAAAAACACTTCTCAAATAATGTTTCAATAGTTCACATATTGGACTTTACTAATATTTACTTGTAGTCAAACTTCAACTTGTAAGCACATCCATAATTTGCAAGTAAAGTTATGGACCAAAACCCCTTAGTTTTACTCGTTATTTCAACAGCTATCATTTACATTGATCACGAGTGTTGGACTATAAAAAATTCTTTCTGAAGAATAAGTCCTTCTCGAGTAAATTCATTTCTATAAGATGTTTAAATGTGATTTTTTGGTTGGTGAGCCAAAAATATTTATAATAAAATTAGCAAATGGAACAATTTTTATGAAGTGTTGAGCATTAAAGATATTTAGTAATCTCTAAATATTGACCTAAATTATAAGTTAAGAGTCAGATAATTATTTTCTTTTATAAATGAGAGAACTTACTTCTCTCTTCAATTCAATAAATATCATCTTCTAATAACCAACACTGAAAGATGAGAATGATTCAACAATAATATATTCAGTGCAGTTCTGTAAAGTGGGTCTAAAAAAGATAAAATATACGCAAACCTTATCTTTACCTAGGTGAGGTAGAGAAATTATTTTGATATACTCCGGCTCAAATAAAGAAGAATGATTCATTTAACAAAAAAAAAATATATATGTTTCTGCCATACCAAATATACAAAATGAGGAGAATATTTGGGTCATTGTCAAATTTGGAAAACCCAACGTGGAAGACTTTGGCTGTGTTCTATAGTTTATAAATAGCATGGCCCATTTGCTAATATTCAACAGTAAATTTCTCTTGGTTATTGTGTCGTAACGTCAGCGACTCTACAGCTTGTACGCACGAATCATAGTGCTAATCCGAATCCGGTGCCGAAAACAATGGACGAGGCAAAGTAAACATCTTCATCACACAAAATCCACTTTTTTTCTCTTCCACCTGCCTACTTTTTCATTCTCAAAACAATCGAAAACGCCAATAGATCTCCTCTGATCTAGCTGCAACATTTGAAGTCAAAAGTTTCACTTTCAAAGAAATCGTATATAAAGTACAACTTTCATTTATTGTCATGGCCAATCAACTCGGGTACATTAAAAGAAAATTCCTTTATACTGCTCAAATAGACAAAACATATGTTCTAGGTTGTTCAATTAATAATGGGTAATGTTTTCTGGAATAGTTTTCTTTCTCTTTTTTTTGTTCTGCTTCTGTTTTGTAGCTCAGGAGCAGAGGTTGTTACTGTAGATGTTCATGCAGCTCGTGAACTCATCCGATCTGGTCACCGTTATCTTGATGTTAGGTAAAAAAATTAACACAAAAATTAGATTCTTTTTTCTTCTATATGCACTTTCAATTAGTCTTCACAATCAGATTTCTGATTTGGATTTCATGCATTTTGAACAGGACTGAAGAAGAATTCAAGAAAGGACATGTAGAGAACTCTTTGAATATTCCCTATATGTTTAATAGTCCCCAAGGTCTCTCTTTTTTCTTGTTCTTTATATATGATATGGATCTTAATTTCCTGTATTAATTACGTACGTGATAATGATGTTTCAATTTTTGGTAATTTTAGGTAGGGTGAAGAATCCAAAATTTATGGAGCAAGTATCTTCAGCATGTGACAAGGAAGAAAAGCTAATTGTGGTAAATCCAAGAATACATCTGTAATTTGGGATTCTTGATTTTTTTTAATTTCCACATAAACAACATAACGTGCCAATTTTGAATTTAATTTCTCGTGGAATTTGACAAAAGATTAATATTCTGCAAATTGATGGTAAACTTTCTGTTTTAAAGGGATGTCAAAGTGGTGTGAGGTCCCTCCATGCTACTACTGATCTTCTTGCTGCTGTAAGTTGAATTATCTCTCTCTTTTCCTCTCTCACTATACCACTATACCATTATGTCAGAATCTTGATTTAGCAAGTGATTTAACTTAATACTGATGCTTTTTCTTTATTTTTTTAAAAATCTTTTTGTGTTTCTGTGACAAGAACATTTCTTTTTCTTTCTAGAAAGAGAAATATAACCACCTTGACATGATTAAATTGGCAGGAATTTAAGCATGCCAGCAACATGGGAGGGGGCTATCTGGCTTGGGTGGAGAACGGATACAAGACGAGCTTTGATCACCCTTAATTTAACCACGAATGAATAAATTGTTCATTAGATCAATATATTTTCCATATTTGTCGCTCAATTTAAGGCATATGAGAGTTTATCTTTTTCCTTGTTCAAAGAGATTTGAATGTGTAACAATTGATTTGATGTGATTGTATCATTATCTTATTTTTATCCAATCGTCGTCTATTGACGGTGTAAAAGAGAAGGAAACAATGTTAGAAGTTGGGGCAGAGAGAAGAAAAGAAAACAGGATTTGGTCCAGAAGACATTGTCGAAGCTTACTTCTCCACGATGAGAAATGAGTTGTATGTAAGTTCTTGAAAGAAATTTGCAGTCTGTGACACAATTTTAAAAGTAAACAAAAATATGTTGCATAAAGTCTGATTTTGACATCTATATTTTTTGGATTGCGGTCCCTATACGTATTAGAGACAAAATTGAAAGAAAGCTTAATACAAAATAGGAATTAATCTGGACGGCTAACTAGGTCGTTGGATATGAACGGTAGATGGCAAAGCGAAACTTATTTTCACTTCACTTCTCTTCCTAAAAATCAAAAACAACTCCAATTTATATTCATGGTCAAACACAACTTCAACTCCAAATTTTTTTAGTTTTCACAGCCAAACACCTACTTAATATGTTTATTTTTGGTTTTTACAACATAGAATAGCAAAAAGTTTTATTGACCAACAAAAGTTTGATCACATATAACTTCTCCTGGATTATAATCGTCTTAAACATTTACCCAGTAAAACAAAGTGGATTGTGGACATTATTTTGACAAAAAAAAAAGAGTAGATATTTAAATTAAGGTGTTAAAACTTAGTGCTTATTATTGATGATTATCCTTGGAGCATTCCGTATCTGTAATATTTCTGAAAATAAATAGATGAACCGGTGTTGGACAAGTATGCCAGCGAATAGTCAAATAACAATTCAAAGAAGGACTTATCGTATCCCGAATTGAAGTTTTAAATTTCATCAAAATGAATAAACTTGTACTCATTCTGCAAAATAGTACGAGCTTCCCTTGATAATTTAGTGCAACTTGTAAAATTATATGTGCATGTAATCTTAGTTTGGAGTATCAAATCTTATTAGTGGTCTAAGGCTGATGCTTTTTCTAAGACTAATACTTTAATGAAACTCTGTTTTCGAAACACTAGTGCACTGTAAAGTTGGGCTGGCAGTGTGACTTTCTGTGCTTTTTCCCATTTCTTGCCAGCATCATCACTTAGACATGCAAGTAGGCATGTTCCCCTAGATGCAGATTATTTGTAAGGTTATTACAGATAAACCTGTAAAATGGTACTCACTTGGCTTACTTAAAGATGTATATATGTAAATATATTACTATCATATTAACCCATTCAGAGTTGACACCCACTGAACTTTCTTTTCTCTTGCTATAAATTCTGATGCAACACTTCTTTTTTGCTTCACATCGAAATCGAAGGCCTGCTTAGATCTTAAGAGCTCTCTGTTTTCTCCTTCATATATACATCATTTTGCTTTTTTGTTTCTCAAACAATGACATTCCAAAAGGCATTTGCTGCTATGCTTATTGCATCCTTTCTGCTCGTCCATTTTGCTAATGCCCAAAAGGTTCTTTCATTTTAAAGCTCATATATTACTCTTTCCAAAGGCCATGTCACTCACATCATGTTTTAACGCTTTAGAAATAACATATATTTTTTTGATTTTCGAATGTTGGCACAGGTTGACTACAACAAGCCACCAACGCCAGCCCCTCAAGCTCCACAGACACTAGGTAATCTATCAATTACATCTTTATCTTTCACAACTAATTACGAATTAATTAGTCCTACTATGGAGTACAATCTTTTTTTATATGTATAGACATGTAAAATCTCTGTTACACATGATTGTACAGATTGCATAGGAGCTTGTAAATATAGGTGCAGCGAGTCGTCTAGGCAAAATCTATGCAACAGAGCATGTGGAAGCTGCTGCAACAGATGCCACTGCGTGCCACCAGGGACCTCTGGAAATTACGAAACATGTCCTTGCTATTTCAACCTTACTACTCATAACAGCACCCGAAAATGTCCTTAATTAATTATTCATCGGTTTTGTCTAGCTAGCTTTTTAATCTCCAAAGGTTGTCCGTTTTCAAAACAAATGTAACTTAAAACTTATGTTGTTTCTGAATAATTTAAGCAAGCCAGTAGTTCATTCTGAGATTCAATTCAACGCTCCTTTTGTTTTCTCTGTGTACGATGATAATGCAATAATGGATATTTATTTGATTTGATTCATTTCTATTGACTCTCTCCTTTACATTTTTTGTACTCCAGTCTTGTATTAATCTGGCTGACAGCTATTAAAGCTGTTAGGATCGGGAATCCGGGAAAGTGCGGAATTTAGCCAAACAATTAATTAAAAGACGACGGTAATGATAAGTTGAGAAAACTAAAGGAGACACATGGATTTAACGTGGTTAGGTCAATATGACCTACGTCCACAATCAAAAGGAGAGAGTTTACTGTAACAACCAATATAGAAAAGAGAGTATACAAAATTAGAGACGAAACTCTAAATATCTCCAAAATATATCCCTAGAGAATAACCTCACAATTCACTCACAAAAGAGGTTTACACCAAGTGTTTCCCAAAGCTACTCTAGCGGATATACACAAAACTCTCTATTACAAATTAGAACACTCACTATGAGTTTCTAACAAAAAAAAGGTGGGATAGTTAAAATGAAGAAATAACTCTCCTTTTATAAGAGCAAAACTTGGGCTCCAAGTTTATAATAGAGAAAACAATAAATGATCAAATTTTCTCTACCACACAACAATACTTTGGCTCTAAGAAATATATGTGATCATGTGAATTGGCACATGCCAAATAAGGCCACATCTTACAAAAACAACGACACATGTGTAGGCAATTACGCTAATATCTCCGTAATATAATGTCTGCATAAAGGAGCACACTACTTCCATTTCTTTATACTGTTGAAAAATTTTCGTGCTCAATTTGGTTTGTATTATTTTAGTATAACCCTTCGTATCGAGTGCAATCCATTGCTCAATTTGGTTGTATGATTTTATAACCCTTCGTATCGAGTGCAATCCATTGGTAATCTTTATAGTATATGTGATATATATTTGTAATTAATAGAAATGGAGTTGTCGAACTTGAATTAAAGAACAATACAACATGTGTGGATTTAGCTGATGGTACGTGAAACAAGCTCAAATCAACAGTTCACAGACAACACAAGGCCACTGTCTTGTAATACTGCAATTACATAACGTAATCACAAGCAAATAGCAATGGAAATGACTTAGAAAGACTGATAAGAAGAAGGAAGTGAGAATTGTAAGAGTTAATATCTCAAAACATCATTGAACTTTGAGAAATTATGTAGCAAAGTCATTAAACTTTGCTTTGTATCAAAAAGATCACTTAACTTAATATTTTTATTTTCTAAAATCACTCAAGTACATTTGTTATATTAAAATTTAACATGACAAATTAAATTATTTTTTTATATCATGTAAACATTCACCCCATATTAAAGAATCTATTCCTTATTATTATTACGGAAAAGGATAAAAAAAGACATCCTTAGCGTATTATAAATGTTTTAAAAATGCATTTCTTCCACCTATTTCGATTAAAAAAAATGCACCTAACGTTAATTTTAAGTCTAAAAATTCTCATCCTTTTAACAAAATCTGATGTAAAATATATAATTTCTTAAAATTAAATATGTGATATATTTTTGTTGGTCCACATATAATTAAACTCAAATTCGTTCACCATCCAACGTAATAATCCAAACTCATTTTTAAAAGGTTTAACACTTCTTCTTCATCCAACGTAGGAACTTCGAGAAAAATTCACAGTGAATAGATAAACAAAAACGTTGATATGCTAATTCAATAAATCAATGCAAATGTAAGTTACCATACCTGTCAGCCTACCAAAACGGATTTATTTTCGTTTCATTGTTTTATACTATGTTTTTGATAGGAAAAGAAATAATATATATTAACAAAAACAAAAATGAATTCACTGTCCTAAATTACCCAACAAGGGGAAAAAAAAACAACAGAAACAATTATATTTTTACAAAAGGATGCACGTGAAACTAATTAACTGTGAATTTTCCTTCAAGTATGAGGATGGATCTCTATTCTCTGCGAATTTTGCTCAAGTCCCATGCTGGATCACTTTTGATTTAAATTAATGTTTGGGACATTTTTGATTCAAATAGGTGGAATAAAGCATTTTTAAACAATTTATAATAAGTTAAAGACATTTTTGATCCTTTTCCGTAATAATAATAAGGAATAGATTTTTAAATGTAGGATCTATGTTTACATGGCATAAAAAATACTAATTTATTTTGTCATGTTATTTTTTTAAATGAAAAATGTAGTTGAGTGATTTTAGAAAATAAAAGCCTTAAGTTGAGTGATCTTTTTGATACAAAGCAAAGTTCAATGACTTTGCTAGATAATTTCTCAAAGTTCAATGATCTTTTGAGATATTAACTCGAATTGTAATGATAGCTAAGGGGATGCGGAAATCAGATACTCACTCCGTTTCAATTTGTTTGACCTACTTTTCTTCTTAATCCATTCTATTCCAACTTTTCATATGACATATTTGGGAGGAGCTCCTCTCCAGTGATGCTTTCATCCAGTTGGTCCAGTATATGACTAATCTTATTACACCTGGCAACTTAGAGATCTAAGGGTCAATATTAACTTAATTAATATCATCTCCTAAATCGTGGTTAAAACCAAGTTGCCTTTCTAGATGAGCATCAACCAGCAATATTATTGGCAGATTCATTCAATGTCCATCCAAAAAGATAGTACTTCTCTATTATTTTTTGATGGCAGCAAAAATGAGAATAAACTCATTTCATCGGCGATTTTTTTTTAAAATTTTTTTTGTCATGGTTTACGTCTCCTCATCCAGTTGCAAAACTTTAAAACACCAAAAACTTTGCTGGAACTAAGAAAAATGAACATTGTTTTGATGCTGCCACTTATTTTCCGGAGAATATTTGCTCGTGTATTAATTTTCTTTTTTACTTGTGATATTGTGTTGTAAGTGACGTAGGAATCGTTTGACCATGAGAATTTTACTTTTTTAAAAAAAGAAATCATTTTATTTGATTATAAAAAAAATGGAATACAACTTGAAATTGTATTTGAAATTTTAAAAACACCTAAAACACATTTTCACTTTCACAAATTTTTTTAATTTTTATAAAATAATTTTATTTAAATTATATTAAACACAACTCCAACTTTAAATTTTTTTAATAAAGTGAATATTTTGTTGATGTCTTGAATTGTTTTTTCCCTTGAATGAATTCTAATCATGGTAAGATAATCACTTTCCAATCTAAATTAACAATCTGCCAATAATATGGCTGGTTGATACTCATCTAGAAAGACAACTTGGTTTTAACCATAGTTTAGGAGGTCATATTAATTAAGTTAATATTGACCCTTAGATCTCTAAGTTGCCAGGTGTAATAAGATTAGCCATATACTGGACCAACTGGATGGAAGCATCACTGGAGAGGAGCTGCTCCCGACATATTTAAGGCGCAAGATTTAAGAACATTTTAATATATTTGACATATCTTTAATTTAAAACCACAAGATTCAAAAGTATTCTTTATTTTTTTAAAACTCTGTGTCAAGTCAAAACAATCAATGAATTTCAAATTGAGGGAGTATAAAGAAGAGATGAGAGAACATTAAACATCACAATTAACATAATCGTCTTCCATCTAATCCCTAACCCATTTAAGCCAGCTGCTAATTGGACCTGAATTCCAAATAAAACTCGACAACATTTTATCCGGCCCAATAATTCCAATTGAATCAGCCTCTTTCACCATCTCTAACCCATAGCCCCGTACAAAGTCACCATCTCTAACCCATAGCCCCGTACAAAGTCACCTCTGCTCACAGCAATACTTATCGAGTGTGATTCATTAAATGATGACAACGGTTCCACTTCAACAACAGTTCTATTCTATACCTACAATTCCCATAGGTTTGATCCTTTAGAATTTGACCCATTTTCTCATTGAACGAGAGGTACGAAATAAATCAGATGGCGTTATGAAATTGCAGAATCTTTTTGGAGGTTTTGTTACTTTTGCATACGTAATGCACGATGACCGGCTGCTAGGAATTTTATTTTTATTTTTTGCTCTTTAGTAAAGTTGTTAGCAATATCATTGTCTATGACTGTTTTCCAAGTTCCAACTCAGAGATATAATGTAATATTCCTCAGAAAATGCTGCAACTAAGTAAGGTGCAACAGAGATGTTGAAGCACCTGATAATAACTATACCTCTTTTTTACACTATTGGGATAATACATAAAATTCCCCTGTACTTATTCCAGATTCCTGATTCACAATATAAACTTTGTAGGATTTCTACGATTACATACTAGATATTCAGGATAATCAAGATTCTAACTCTTGATTTCAAAAAGCAAGAGTACAGATCAAGATCAAAATCAATCAAAATTGATGATCAAGCTCAAAACAATTGAATTTATTTGTGAAAGGAAAAATTGAAGGAATTATAGAGATTGTAATATTTCCTGCCATTGAAATAAAATACTGCATTTTCTTACAATATATATGTTCTTATCCTTATTATATTTTCAAGAACGAATTCTATTGTTAACGTACGCACTTAGACTATTAATCTTATTATTATATTAGCAACTAGTTGGCTCAGCATGTCATGACTGACGAATAGTTAGCATCATTAACGGGTAAAAAACTCATTACATCCTCAATATCTCTGTACTAATTTTTGTGTGATGCATGTTACCCACTGTGATATATACTTGCAGAAAAAGGTTGCATATATTTGTGAACCTCCAACTTTCTATCTAAGGCCTTATACTATCCTTAGTTGAGCGATCATCCTACGTATAAATAATTCAACAGCACAACCAAGAACTTGAGTAATAATTTGTTTTTATCCAAGTGAAGATACAGTAACAAGGATCAGCTATAAGTTTAGCAAATCATTTTCATAAAATATGAATAATGATGTAGCTAGACGAGTGCCAGCTAAATATGACCCCTTGAATGTGCTATCTAAGCACTCCAGCAGTCCAGTTGTGCACCATTTAATATACGTATCATTTTTTGATAATGCAAACTCTTTTAGAAAAATGGACTTCCTACTCTTTTTATATAAGTTTTATACAGTTCATTTTAATATGTTGTGATATATAATCTATTTTATGTTTTAAGGTGTGTATGCAATTATTATTAATTATTTTTTATATGACTCAATAGTATGAAAAAAAATTTATCTGAGCAAATTTATCGAAGTTAAACTCATTTAACTTTTCTGTTGTTTCTAATAAATATTTTCCAATCCCGATCAACTTTTGACACAAAAAACAATAAGTTATGTTTTTATACTTTTCTATTGTGACTAATATCTCTTATCAATATAATAATTCTAGTATTTACATAAAATATTTACAAGTTTCCACCAAATGGTCAAAACAATAATTCAAGTAAGGAACAATCAAAATCACAAATTTATCAATATGAATAAATAATATTTTTTGCAAAGCAACGAGCTTAGTATAATTATTTAATGCAACTTGGGAGAATCTCTAACAAATTATGTGCCTGTAATCTATGTTGCGGTAGCAAATCCTGCTATTTTAGGACTGTAATTCACTAGGATTTAACATATATACAATGATGCAAAAAGAAAAAAACATGGAACCTATGTTTTCTTTAGTTATTAAACTTTTTTTTTTATTTATAAACAACCATCGATAATTAACTTTTAAAATAACAAATAAGTACTATAAAATATTGTTATATTTTGGACTAAACTCTTTTTCCAAGAATAGTGGTGCGAAGCTAGGCTGGCAGTGTAACTATCAAAGTTACTAATCCTAATGATACTCTCATCATTTATTTTTATTTATCCATTTTAGACTTTACACGTCTTAGAAATAATGATTTTATTTTATCATAATATTTATATTAATTAACAATATTTTAAAACATGAAAAAAAAGATAATTAACTTTTATTGATATGTCAAAAATAATAATAAAAATAAAAATCTATTTTGAAATGGTGGAGTCGGCGAGTAATTAAAAAAAACAAGATTTTTTAGGCCAATCGGCTCAAACTGACTGGACCTAGATCGATAAGATCAGCCCCTTTATTTGGACTCTCTTGTAACTTCACTCCAATCAAAAGCTTTAACAATTTTGAAGTCCCCTCGACAAGCAAAACACTATCACTTCTGTGAAATCTTTTTCTGGTCCACATTCACCAACTATTGGCACCGGTACAAGTGGATGTTACGAGATGACAGCTATGAAAGTAATAATAACAATAACAACAACAAAATCTCACAATTTTACGTTAAAAATTTTTAAGGGAAAGAAAACTCACGATTAGTCATCAATTCTTAGCATGTCTTCCAAGCTATTTTCCAGGTAATTACGAATACTTTAGAGAATTCGGCACAAGACAGATGGACCGGTTGCTTCGTCCATTGTTCTATTAACTTAAACAGTAGAAATACTAAGTGGGTGTTTGAATGAACCTATAATTTTTGACTTATTTTAATCTAAGCACATTTTTATTTATCCAAACACTATATAAATACCATCAGATGTCACAACATGGCAACAAGTATCTAAATTTTTTTTTTAACTAGTGATTTTGGATTCAACTTTGGATTCTGTATATTAAAATAAAACAAGAAGTAGAAATATTAATTATGCATTTGCCTTGACCCACTGATGTCGACACCCAAAGAAAACGTGGGTTGGATGGGAGGTTCTTTTCTCGTGCTATAAATACCACATCACTCTGCTTGCTGCTTCACATCCTTAGTGAAGAACAGCTCAGATTTCAGAGTTCTCAGCTTCTTTTTTGTTTCTGAAAAAAAAAAAATGGCATTCCTAAAGGCATTTGCAGCTTTGGTCATTGCATCTTTTTTGCTTGTGCATTTCACTTTTGCCCTTCAACAGGTTCCTCTTTTTTCTAAGCTCAAAACAGTAGTACAATCATGTTAATTAGTAATATTAATCGATCTCTTTCATCTTGAAATAACGTTTGATTTTGAAATGTTGTTGGTGCAGGTAGTTAAGCCACCAGCACCAAGCCCTCAACCTCCAAAGCCAATAGGTATAGTAACATTTCCATATTTAATTTCCTATATAATAGATCAGGATCATTCTGAACTTATGTACTAACTCTAAATTTTGACTTCGCATCTGTTATAGATTGCACAGGAGCTTGTAAACATAGGTGCAGCGAGTCGTCTAGGCAAAATCTGTGCAACAGAGCATGTGGGAGTTGCTGCCACACCTGCAACTGTGTGCCACCAGGAACGTCTGGAAATTATGAAGCATGCCCTTGCTATTTCAAGCTTACTACTCATAACAGCACCCGAAAATGTCCTTAAAATTGATCGGCTTATGTTATCAAATTTTGTTGTTCTGCAAATTTAAATGTACCTCTTATTGAATGTTATGTTATGTTGTGTACCGATAAGTATGCCAGTTGTTAATTTTGAAATTTAATTCAATATTAGTATTGTGTAAGAAAGGTTGAGAGTTTTTAATGCAATATTAATGGATGGAGTACTATTAATTTGATGGATCTGCTATTGACTCTGGTCGTCCATTTTACTGTTCACAGAACGAAGTGGGCCATTGTTTAAACAAATTGCTATGGATATCACTGTCTACGGACTATGGATCTTTTAGTCACAAATCACAGAGATATTTCTCCGCAGTTGTTCAATAAAAGTAGCTGCTCAAACATTGGAGTAAGCGATAATATATATTCTGTCCGTTTCTAATTAGCTGTCGTATTTGCTAAAAATAATTATTCTTTAATACTTGTCATTTTATAAAATATAGGTATAATGCATTGTTTGTATTCGCTTTTATTTTTAGTAATAAATATGGAGAAATATTAATATAGTGCAAAAAAAGAGAAGCATTAAATAAAAATTAGTAATAAATAAAAATAATTTAATCAAATTACCTTATAATTAAAGATGTTCTTAAGAGATGTGCAACTTAAAAATATGACGAATAAATAGAAACAGAGTGAGTATAATATTACATAAAACTTTTGCCGTCTTATATTAGTTGCCACATTTTCCTTTTGCGTCTTTTGAGAAATCAAAAATGAGAATTGGAGTTTCTTTTACTGCTTTACCCGTATCTCTCTCTAATAATTTGCACATTATTAAGAACAATTCTACTAATCTAATCTTAGTTCAAAAATATTTAATTTTAAAAGTAAAATGAGACAAAAACAATTAATTTCATCTTGATTTTATTAAAGGACAAGTAAATTTGGACAAACATTTTCAATAACCTTGACAAGTAAATATGAAAAGGGAATAATTTGAGATAATTAATTTAAAAATTAAGATAATTTCAGACGTAGTAGTAATATATGTTCTGTACTATATATAGCCCAGTTGTAAACAATTTCGACCAATGAGGACCAAACTAATGTTGATTGAAATAGACGCATTTATGTTTTTAAATTTGTTTTTGTGTAGAATGCGGGAAACAAATGGTCATTGAAAACTTTATTACAAAACAAAACTAGTCGTTCGAGATGTACAATAGTACAATTTGTATAGCTTTACCACCATTTTCCTTTCATGTTACCGATTCACGTTTTTTTCAGAAAAGTAGTTTCAGTACTCACTTTTAAATAACCTTATGTGAAGTATTTTTACACGTTTTTATCGGTACATAATAATTGAACCCAAAAGTATACTCCCTTACTAAAAATAAATATCTCATATTAGTTGATCACTTACTAAATCAAGATAGAATTAATTATTTTTTTCCCATTTTACCCCTATAATTAATTACAATTTCAATGTCCATTCATGTGCCCAATGAATATCATTAATATGGGTAAAGGGTAAAATAATAAAAACTATCACTCTATTTATGATTTCTTAATCACCATGTAAAATGAAATGTGCCCAACTAAAATGGAACGGAGGGTGTAAAACATTGATTAAATATTTATTTTACTAAATTATCTTTGTTAATTATACTTTAAAGATTCAAAATTAACTACTAGTACTCAAATTAGTTTGAGAAATAGTTACTTTCAATGATATTGGTAAATTTGGAAAATATAAGTAATTCTCTCTAAGTTTGTTAAAATGAATAAGTAAAAGACAAAGTTGACGAATGGCAACCATATATGTCCGGTGTCCCTTGCTAAAAGCAAGGAAACAAACCGAGTAATGTACAACAACCAAAAGCTTCACAAATAATACTATGCTTTTTGCTCCTATAAAAACGACCGAGAATAGCATAGTAAAGTTTAAGACACCCTTTTACTCAATAATATGGAATGAAGTAAAGTTGACGAGTGCCAACCATATATGTCCCTCGCTAAAAAAGCACCGAAGCAAAGTACATCACGTTTGGACATATTATGAGTGTTCTTTTCTTCTGTTTTGTTGAAGTTAGTGTAGCTTAAATTAATTCATAACTTAAAGACTAGTCGAAAACATAAATTTATTATTTTTCATACTTTGAGAGCCATTGTAAGTGTCATAATTTGTTTTTTTGGGTGAAAATCATTTTCACCTTCCAACTTTACTTTAAAAATCAAACTCTCCTCTCAATTTTAAAAAATAATCATTAAAAATCAAACTCTCCTCTCAACTTTAAAAAATAATCATCCCCCCCCCCCTTCCTTTTTCTAATTGAATTTTTTAAATGTCTATTCTACCCTTAAATTATCAACCATTATTTATTCTTTTAACTTCTCTCTCTCTCTCTCTCTCTCTTTCTATATATATATATATATATATATATATATATAATAACAACAACAAATTTCCTATAAAAAATATTAGTATCTTTGAAAAAAGAGAAGTGAGAAATGTGAGATAAGGAAAATCCCATTGTTTACCCTAAACGATCTTTGCACCTGCGGAGATCTGGTCACAAGTGCAATACCACATATGCAGTGAATCTTCCGCAACAGCGGAAGTCACTAGCCACACTACTTCGCAGGAGCGGTCCACATCCCACAGAAGCAAGCTAGCTGGCACGATAAAGCATTGCAGCTGTGGCTCTATCGGTACAAATTAAGCTCCGTAGGAGTGGGCAGTCCCCTACATAGCCTAACTTCACAGGTGCGACACCCACAAGAGCGACTTCCCTTGTGCAGCCAAGGTTTGAAGTGCGGTTGCACTAGACATCAACAACCCACCACCAACAACCAGCAACATATCAAATGCGAAATCGACCCCTAGAACTCACCCGAAATTCCATTAACGCAAATCAAATATGCTACCCAATTGAAAACGACATTATGAATTCAATGGAATCGTCAAATCACCGAACAAAGATCGTCTGAACCAAATATTGACCAAAGTCAAACATATATTGTAAACTTTCAACTTTCCAATCAACTACTCAAAATCCATCTGAAATCCTCGAAACCCGAACCAAAGATTCAATTAACCCAAAATTCACATTCCGAGCTAAAGGAATGGTCGGATTCTCATACAACCTCGTTATCATCAAATATTGAGTTAAATCAAACATACTAACTTTCAAACCTTCCAAAATGATAAACTTACATACTTCTCAATCAATCACCTCAAAAATCATGTAACCCGCACGCAGGCCACAAGTACCATAAGCAACTACAGAGAGGGGTAAAATGATCTAAATGCATCGAAACTGAAAAATCACTATGAGGATTGCTGCAACAATACATACATACATAATGCATGTAAAAGTATAAACAATCATAAAAAATATCATTAGATTATGCAACAAACTTATAAAAGAATTATTCTATTTGTAATGTTAATGAACTTAAATAGGAATCCATAAATACATATATAGGTTAAAAATAAAATATTATATAAATGAAGGATTTAAAATGACAAGGGTAGAATAGATAATGCATATGGTAAAGGAAGGAGAATAATTATTTTTTAAAGTTAAGGGACGTAAATAATTTTCACCCATTTTTTTAAAAATAAATGAGCCAAAACTCAAACTATTAGTGCTGGAACATTAGAGTTTGAGAATATATTATTTGAATGTCTTTGGGAGACAATTATAAATGGATTTTAGTAAAGGCCCCCCCCAAAAAAGGAACAAGTTGAAAGAGAGAATCTTTGATAAGTCAAAGTGATTAGTGAGTTAGGTGAGGGGATAGTATATATCCAAGTTGTGGTCACTCCAATCAATGCATCGTACATATTGACCTACTTGCTTCCTCTTATGCAAGTACAGATCAAAGCCTACTCACCCACAGCTGGATGCCTGCTTTGTAATGCCGGTGCTTTTAAAAAAAATAAAATTGAGTTTAAATTATATATACAATTAAAGAATGTTATTAGTATAATTTAAATTAATCGATTAATACTCATATTTCTCATATTATGAAACGCTACATGTTATTACAAGTCTAACTTAATTTGATAGTGTAAATAAGTGCTCTTTTGTTTCATTTTAGTTGATCCACTTACTAAAAATATTTATTTCAATTTAGTTGTACCATTTATGAAATCAAAAGAATTTTATAATGTTCTTTCAATACTATCCCTATCATTATATGACTACTTAAAGTGTATATACTCAAATTTATATTTTCAAAGCATAATTAATATGACTAGTTGGGTAAAATCAACTCCTAATAAATATTTTTCTTAAAGAAAGTGTCAAGTCAACAAGGACTAACTATTTTGAAACGAAGGGAATACTCCCTCCATTCCATTTTACTTGGTCTTCTTTCTAAATATGTTTGTTTCAAATTAGTTGTCCATTTCGCAAATCAAGAGTGTATATTACTTCTTTTCCATATTACCCCCAGTATTAAACAACTAAAGAAAATAGTAATAGTTAGATTTAGTGTTTCAAAATATAATTAACAGGATTAATGTTATAAAATACACTTTTAATTAATATTTTCTTAATGGATATATTAAGTCAAAAAAGTCCAAATAAAATAAAATGAAGAAAATACATTTAAACGATGCACAAAACTTAAACTCCTTATCTCGTTTTAACAAAGTGAGCTCTGATCTCATCAAAGCTACTTAAAACCAAGTGCAACAATGAAAGTGCGGTATATCTACTAGCTTGTCGTAATTCTTACTCTAATATGTCTCCATGCATGAACCAACTGGAAAATGTAATTGACAGTTGTAGCTCCATTGCCCCACAAAGTTCCTCATACTATCTCAAAGGTCTTTTTCCTTTTTTTATTTGGGTGAATCAATATTTGTTATATTATGACTTGTTAGTCAAAACATAAGTCATCTACCGTAAGACTAGTACAATTTCTTGAAACAATTAGGTCAGAGATGTCCATAAATTTCATTCTCTGTTTTTAATATTTTAGTTAGATCATTGAGTAGCTTATTGAGTAAAATATGTTCGCAGAGCAATTGACTTGAAATACAATACAGATTGCATTGGAAACTGATTTTCATCCTCTAGTCAGCAAAGAAATCAACATGCTGATCAATGGGACCAAATTTTGCTTGTCATTTTGACTAAGCATCAGGCCTATTCCCGTATATAGTGATGTGTTATCTCTTCTTCTTGTTTGTTTCTATGACTTTTGTTTGATTGTTATCTGTTCTAAGCCGGGGGTCTATCGAAAACAGTCTCTCTACTTTATCTGAGGTAGTGGTATGGACTGCGTACACTTTACCCTTCCCAGACCCCACCTGGTGGGAATACACTGGGTATGTTGTTGTTGTATTTTGACTAAGCATCAAGTTGGGTGTATAAAAACCTCCTCACTCTAAATGGTCACCGGGGTCAAAAGAAAGAATTATCCATGAACATACGATGCAATACCCATTTTCCCCAAGGATGCCACTATCACCAAAAAGCATACTTTCTGTACTACCATAGGCAATATCAAAAGCAAAAAGAGAGTAGAGAAAGGTGTCATGCAAATTAACTTTAACTAACATGTCCTCATGCATATACTCACTATTAGATTCTAAATCATCACCACAAGTATTCTCAATAATGGAAGCACACAAAGAAGAAGTAGAAGCAATTTTTAAACAAATAACACCTTTTTCAAGGGAAGAATCCTCAAGCAGACACAAACCACCACCAACATCAAGGTGATCAAGACTCAAGTTACCACAAGAATCAAGCAATTCATCTTCGTACTCATCAAACAAGGGTGGGGTGTCATACATAGGATCACAACCTAAATCATTTTCATAAGAACAATCACTAGTTGGGTTTCTCAAATATTCAAGCAAATTAGATCTATCATCACCCAATTGATCATTCTTTTTCAAAAGTGAGAGATCACTATCAAAAATGGGATAGTTAGCACAATCTTCACTCGATCCTAAATTCTTAATGGATTTCAAGAAATAGGATAACATGTGAATCTTAAGCATAACACCCTTCCTTTTAGCACACCAAAATACACATCACTAGGTGTCAAGCAAGGAGTGATCTCACTATTTTCAAACAAGACATCTTTCTTTGAGAGAGGAGTAACAATCAAAGGTAAGGAGTTGAAGCATGCAAGTTCCACTCTCAAAAAGATGTATGTCATCTTTCACATCATCTTCATTCACATGATATCTACGAGCAAAACTAATAATAGGATCTTCATCACATGATATGCTCAAAGAATTATTTCCATTCACATGATCAACTCTATCAACATCATCACTAACTTAAGACTCGTCAAGCACACCACAAATATGCTCAAGTAGTGGATTAGACTCACAAGTAAGTTGATCAATAGACGCACCTTCACTAGTTCTAGGCAATTCACATGCCAAAATAGACTCACCTTGTTTCTCACAAGGGTCAACTAGTGTGTGAATGCTCTTATCACATGGCAATGAAACCTCATTCAAGCTACAAGTGGTAACATTAGGTGGACGCAAATTGATCTTACTAGAAGAGTTAATTCAGTCATCTATAGGATCAACAAGTGTTTGCAAACTCACAACAAAAACTTGATCATCATGCAACATATTGCTATCAAGAGTATCACAGAGGGAAGACTCATTATGCTCTATATTAGACAAGCCACCACTTACAGTTACTTGGCTACTAGCCACATCATGACCTTTTAAGTTTAAAGAAGTGCAAGAGTTAGCATTGTTACCTTGAAGCTTACAAGAAAGATCTTGTTCATTTAGAGTGTAATTCCCATCAAGGTATTGGACATTTGTGTCCCTCCGTTGGCGAACATCGTACCTACACATGTGTCCATACTAAGAGAAGAACACACAAAAGGGTTATATTGGGTTTGTGGCAATCCCCTTACATCACTCCTCGCATTCTCTCCTTTTCCCCCTCTTAGGTTACCACTTTGCACTCCCTTACTTCTCTCAATCTTTTGTCTCTCATTGTCGTTAAGAGCTTGCTTCTTCTTTTGGGATGTGCCTTTGATCCTTCTATACCCCTTTTCATAGGTTCAGGGAAATGATATCTCATATGTTTCTTAAATATTTCCCAAGAGACAAATGAATTTTCACATACTCGTTCGTAGTAATTTCCCCAATAGATGAAAAGTCTCCATTCAAAGGTCCCAAAGGCCATTTCTATCTTGCTTTCTTCTGAGTAGTTGTAGCTAGAGAAGAATTCATTCATCATGAACTCCCATTTTTCATACTCTTCTCCACTAGATTTCATAAACAAGGTAAGCCTTTGCACATTGCGATCACACTTTCCTTCAAAAGTAGGAAGAGTGATCTTGATAGAATTGGGACTCATATCGCTTTTCCTATAGCTGTCTTGGTTTTCATATCTCGACATTTGTTCATTAGAATGAGACGAATAGGATATGGTATTCCTAGATGGGAAATAGGCATTCGACATGCTTCCTTATTTTTCCTTGTACCTACAAAATGAGCAAACAAAGTTAGTAGTGAAAGCTCCTCACACTGTAAGATTCTCACTTTTGAATGCCTCACAATTGGATCGGCTAGTGTTGGAGATTGCTTATACTTCGGTAGTACATAAGGTGTCGATTACTACTCTTAGCCGGAATGGATTCTTGTTTATAGAAAGACGGACGACTCAATTATAAATAAAAGGACTTGAATCAAGGAGTTAACTACGAAATAAAACTAGAAAAATACACAAAGAAAATGGACTAAGAAAGAAATAGGAGTCAAGAACTAATCAACAACTAAGTAGGATAATTACTAGTTGAAAATTAGTTTAAAAATCAAAGAAAGTGATTAGGAATCAAAGAAATGAAACTAAGATGTTAGAACCTGAGCAAAATAAGTTTTGGATTGTTGAGGAGCGTTTGTTCGACCTTCTCCTGCAGGTGGCAACGCATGTCAAACCAGTGTCATCTGCTTTGGGTCACCTGCTGGTGCAGATGACCATCAGCCCACACAGATGGGGGCGCAGGTGGACAGACAACCAGTTGTAACCTCCGAATTTTAAGCTTTTGTGGGTCCTTTTTGTACTTCTTTCCTTTGGATTTTACCTCCTTTGGAATATTTCTTTAGCATAAACAAGTACACTCTCTTTTCACCTTTCCCTTTTGGATCTAAAACTCCTTTTCAAAGATTCTTCTTCAACAAGACATGAATTTCATGAAGAACACCAAGAACAAGGATGAACTTCAAAAATTCATAACTTTTTTGTTAAAGCTCCAAATTCCACGAAATTCAAAATCCAAGCTCCCCTTTCTAAGGAGAACACTTCCGATAACTTTGTGAACTCAATTTCAAGCCAATAATTTCATATTTTGAAACCAATTTGCAATTTTCTTCAAGTCATGAAGAACACCATGAACATGAAGAACACCAAATTAAACCCCCAATATAAATAAACACTCAATTTAGCCCGGATCTAAGAACCCACTTCTTCTTCTTCAAGCTTCGAGAGCCCAACAATGGTGTTTTCACCAAACTATTCCAAGTCAATCCAAATCTCAGGTTTAGACACAATAGATACTAGAGAACACAAATCTAGTATTGGAAACTTAAGATAAAAAACACAAAAATCAAAACTCAAATTTTTTATTTTTTATTTTTTTTTTGCAAAAACTTTTTTTTAAAGACAACAAACCCAAGACTAGAATCGTGGGAACGATCCTAACCTCAGCTCTGATACCAAATGATAACCCTCAAAACATGAAAAGAGGAAAAAAGTACGAAAATAAGAAAAATGATAGAATCAAAATACGAAAAGATAAAAGATAGAGATAAAGATAGATAAATAGACATAAGAAGATAAGAAAAAGGACAATCAAAGGATATATCAAATCCAATGACCTTCCTTAAGTTTACCAACAAGCACCTAACTCTTACGATGACCGAAAGGGAATCGTAACGCCCTTACAACCACCGTTTCTAAACAAAAGTCAACACAAGCTTTTCTAAGTCCTCATGCTCTCTCAAGAGTCATAATTCAATATTCATCAAAAACTAAGGAAATGAAATGGCTAAGGCACCTATTTATAGTATTTGCCTTTGCACAAATAACCTATTACAAAAATATCCCTAAAGTGGCTATTTCAAACATAACCCATAAAGGTTCTCTTTATTCCTTATGACATGTTTTCCTCAGCTCCAAGCTATCATCCATATGTGGCATTGCTCGAGTTGGAGCTCAACAAGGGTCCTCCAAACACGTCCTTGTGGCCTTAATATCTTCATGGCTTGAATTCCTTGGTGTTGTCCTTGAAATGTAGGCTAAGAAAGGTTGACGCCAATTTGGTTTGTATCACATATGCAACCAACTGTATGTGTATGTATGTGTTTGTTGGATGCATGTGTATGTATGTGAAGAACTGTATGTGAGGCCAACTAAATCCAATATATATATATATATTTTCAAACTGTATGTGCACAACATTAGCCAATTGTATAGGAAGGCAAATGTATGTGGAGGGTGTGTGAAGTGTATGTCATATCATATATGTGTGGGGAATCTATCACCTAAAATAGTGATAGATGGCGATCTCCGACGAAGCAGTGTCAATTTTTCAACGGCCAACTGAAACACCACTGAACTTCGACAATGGCGAGTGGGTGAGGTTGGGGAGAAAAGTAGCGGTTATGGTTTTTAGACACACATACATGTGTAAGTCATCTTGGGCCTATGATCCAGGGGAATGGAGAGATAGATGAGGATGTCACACATCGTATTGGGGTAGGGTGAATGAAATGAAAGCTCGCCTCTGGAGTTTTGTGTGATAAGAAGGTGTCTCCTAAGCTTAAAGGCAAGTTTTACAGAATGACAGTCTGCTTGGCCAGGCTGTATGGAGCGGAGTGTTGGCCGATCAAAAACGCTTATATTCAAAAGTTGAAGGTGGCGGAAATGAGGATGTTGTGGTGGATGTGTGGAATTACTAAGGGAGATAGGGTTAGAAATGAGAGTATTCGGGAGAAGGTGGGTGTGGCTTCGGTGAAAGACAAGATGCGGGAAGTGAGGTTGAGATGGTTTGGACATGTGATGAGGAGGGGCATGGATGCTCCAGTGCGGAGGTTTGATGTCACACCAAGTTCATACTTCCCACTTTTCATCACCACAACATCATAATTATTCCATCAATACACCTCATATCAACATATCGGCCAAATCCCACAATTTACACTTATAGAAAAATAACAAGTTTAATAACATAATCACACCGTACATGTTGCTATTTCATCCATACCATGCTCTTTCATCAAAACCACAAGTCATATTTCAAGTTTAAATTTCATGGACAACACATCTTTTACAAAAACACAAAGTGTCATGTTCAACACTTTCAAGCATAACCAACATGATTTACATACTCTCCCATGCATATAATATATTAATCCATAAGAATAATCACTTACCCAAGCTTGAAAAATGATGATCTTGCTACAAAAGATGGCTTAGGGTTCTTAGGGTTTGAGAGAAAATATCTTGTATTTTTGGTCTAAAAGGCATGAGAGTTTGTAATGAATAAAAATCAGATTTTGGCACTTTATATAAGCCCTCAATTCCATCCTTAGCCACTCTTTATAGCATTTAATTCTATGTCTAGAAGGTCAAGGGAAGAATGGGTCATTTGACCCATTTTGGCCCATGTCTTCTTTCTTATTTTGGGCCTTTTATTGAGCCCAATCCACTTAAGCCAATAAAATCAATAATTTATCTTTTTTAAATCATTTCATACGTGTTACGACAATATTTCCACTCACGCGATTCATATTCGTAGCCTCAATCCCAAAAACAAGTGATTCTAGCCACGTATGACTTATTTTGACCAAAAGGATAAAATTGTCATTTGGATGCCAAATTCGTCCACGAATAATCTTATCAAAATTAAATGCCAATATTTCAATTATACCATGTATAGGCTCGTGGTTGTAGAAGGAATGTGGCAAAAAGCAGCCCGGTACGCCCCCGGGCACCCTTGGGACTTAGAAAAATTTCCAACATTTGAAGGGTGCGCACAAGCAGCCTGACACACCCTTGGGCGCGCCACCTTGCTGGCTGTGGGCTAAAAATTTTAGCCCGGAGCGTCCTGGCACGCCCCTGGGCGCACCCCACTCCTATTTTTTTTAAAATTTTCGTTTCTTCGACTTTTCTTCGCGGATTTGGTTAGATACTTCAAGTTCTATTCTTTAACTTACTTCTTACCTTTAATATCCTTTGTTTGGAGGTCCTCCAAGCCTCATTTTTAACCCCACAAATGCTCCACGAAGTCACAAAACACCTTCTACGAAGGTCTAATCACATGTACGAGGCCCAATATCAATTATCTCATCAATAACATTACAAAATACATATTTATGGCTCTCGGCACATAAGTAAACATTGTTCAATGTCGTCAAGTAGGGTTGGGAAGGTACGGGGTGTTACATGTGAGAGGTTGGCTATGGATGGTTTCAAGCGGGGTAGAGGTAGGCCGAAGAAGTATTGGAGAGAGGTGATTAGACATGACATGAAGCAGTTACGACTTACTGAGGACGTGACCCTAGATAGGAAGGTGTGGAGGATGCATATTAGGATAGAGGGTTAGGTCGTTGGAATGAGTCTTAGCTAGTTGATAGAGTTGCCTTGTGGTAGCCTGGCTAGTAGTCGTAGGGCTATGCATGTTTCTTGGAGTTTCTTTTACGTGATGATTTGGTGATGTGTGTGCGTTCGGTTAGTTAGTGTATAGTAATACTCTGTGGGTGTCTTATTTCTTTTTCTTCTTTATTGGTGTGTTATTACATCTTGTTTTATGTTTTATTACGTCTTTGTATACTGTTTTGTGTTCTGAGCAGGGAGGTCTATCAGAAACAACCTCTCTACTTCTTCTGATTTAGTGGTATGAACTGCGTACACTTTACCCTCCTCAGACCTCACTTTGTGGGAATACATTGCGTATGTTATTGTTTTGTTGTATACATATGTAAGTCTATATATAAAACAGGGGCTAATCACTTGGGCCAATAAAAACTTTGAAACCGCCCCAGTCACAGAGGTGGGCTTGAAACGCACCAAGAGGCCCAAGTCCCTTTTTCAAATTCCAACGGCTAGTTTGCTCACACGCTGCCTCTAGAGAACGTTCTAACGGTCAATTTATGTTTTCTCGTCGTGAAACCCTATTTCCACAATTATAAAGTCGTCTTCCCTCTGCCTGCCCAAATTACATCTCATTTTAGTATTACTCTCTTGCTGTGAATTTCTTCTCTCTACGTATATTCCGATTCTCCGGTGACTCGAAATCAAACTTAATTGCAATTTTCTTGATTGTTCTTCAATGGAGACTCCATCATCAACAAGAAGGGTGACTAGATCACAAACCTTGGCTGCTGCTAACAGTGCTAACAAGATCCCCGTGTCGACTAGTCAGTTTCGTTTACTCTTTCGTATTTCATTTATGAAAAAGTTATTTGATTTCTGAAAAGTTGTTTTGTCTTTTTTCTTGTTCAGAGAAAATTGAGGAATCTGAGAAGAAAACAGTGGCAAAATCAAGAACAAGAACTGGGAGACCATCAGCATTGATCGATATAACAAACGATTCTCCCATTGTTGGTCTTGCTATGGGGAATTTAGAGACCCCATCTTCAGAAATGTCCAAGAAAAGGACCTATGGTCAAGGAAAACAATTTACTACTCCTGGATCTGGCGAGGCATTATTGAGGGGCCAAGTTAAGACTTTGTTGCAAAAAGTTGAAGAAGAAGCCGTGCTTTCGAAAATTTCAATGGAAAATAATAGGCCTTTTCTTCACCTTAAAGGAATTGTGAATTCTCCCATGGGCTTTCTTGCACCAACTCCTGCAAATACACCTCTTATGAATTTCTCTGTCAATGAGTTGCCTGCTGTCACGGCTTCCCCGGTTGAAGACAAGTTTTTCATTTCTCAGGTATAAATTCTATTACCTGTATGGCTGAATCAATTAGTAGTAATTTGTTTTTTTTAAAAAGTTTTATTGTCGATATTGAAGATTTGATCTGCTTCTCTAATTTTTCAAGAAAGATTCATTCTTTGCTACTTGGGTTTTTAGTATAGAAATTGAAGATTTGAATTCGTTGTTTTAATGTTACAGATGATCAATGAGATGTTTGAAGGGGAAAAGAAGGGGAATCTTGAATCTGAGAAGAGTTACCCAACAAGATCTCTGCTACTGGATTTTTATGAAAAGACAGAAGGGTCAGAATCATCTTCAGTGTGTTCCTCCGTGCTGACAGACCAAGGATGTGAGATTGAAAGCAAGGAGAAGACAAATTCAGATGACGACAATGCATCTATATGGTCGATTCAGGTGAATGCAAGTACTAAAGATGATGAGGATGATGTTGGACTCGAAGAAGAAGAATATGATGAGGACAACTATGATGAAATTGGAGAAGATGGGGGTGTAGTTGATGAACTGTGTGAAGCAATTAGCAAGATGAATGTGAATGAAGGGCACAACAAAGTGATGATGGCGAAATTTGAGGGCAAGCACACGCGTTTTGTGTACAACAGTGATGATGAGCTTGAAGGAACTGAAGAAGAGTGCAGTGTTGTTGAGGCGGCTGCTGCTGCTGCATCACCAGGTGTCATGCACTTGAAGGGCTTGCCAACTCCAAAAGGGAAGCATCTTCGCTTCCCTGAAGAACTCTCTGAATGAACAAATTTCTAGTGATGTTTTAGTTCTTGATAGACACATGCTCTGTGGTCTTCTTATATACAAATTTCTTTTGACGTTTTGACCTTTTTCATTCTCTATTGCTGTTGCTATGTGTATTCTTTTGGTCATAGCTGTTTTGGACCATTGAAAGTTAGCTGTCAAATTGAAATATTTCAAAAGCATCTCTTTCCAAAGTATCTGAAAGTTCTCTATTTGTTGTTGCTATATTGTGTTCTTTTTTTTTTTTTTTTTTTAGGGTTCATATCTGATATGGACCATTGAAAGTTGGTTATTAAATTGAAATATTTCGGTGTTTTCTGACTGCCGATGATGATGAAGGTCTTGAGGAAATTCTTATGCGTTTGCCTGATTGTCTCCTCATTGATATCCTTAGTAGACTTCCAGCAGATTGCCTTCTTAGATGTCAAAGGGATTACAATGTGTGGAAGGCATTGATCTCATTGCGGTATTTTTCAACCTTACATCTCAACCTGTGTATACATGAAATTGACTGTTTTTGACCAGTCATGAGCCGCAGAACCTTTTTGTGTTTGATGAAAGCCTTAATAATTAAGGCGAAGAAGATGTTCACGTAAGTACCTCAAACGGGAGCTTATAATCAACAAGTTGAATAAATAAGCACAATCTCTTGGTCTTCGATATTCTTGTGAAGGGAGTTCTTCTTCTGTTCACAGGCTTATTTTCATCCACTACTTGTTTCATTCTCAACCCAATAACACAAGAGGAAGTAACTGTACGACATAAATTATGCAAGAGTAGAAAAATCTCGGTGGCAGTATTCCATATACAGTATCAGGACAGAGACGTGAGGAAAATTCATTCTCCCACTCCCAATCTTTGGCCTTATTGCTCTCCTGCAATTGTCAATGGAGCAGTGCATATGCTTGTGTCCAAAGACGACTCCTTGTGCCAAAGGAATCATGGTGCTTAAAATGGACAAGGAAGAGCTCTCCAATATGCCGCATCCCGGAAGTGTATGTAGCTCATGGATGACACATCAAACAATGTCTCTCTTAGTGAAGGATGAGTCTTCGTCTTTCTGCCAATTGTCTTTGAGAATGCAATGGATATATGGATCTTGGAGGACTATGAAAAATGGTTATGGACCAAAATATGCAAGGTTAATCTTGTATTTAATTACCAAGGAATCCATCAAAGTATGCATTTTGTTCGAAAAAAAAAATTAAAAATCATCTCTGTCCAAAGTCTCTGAACGTTGTCTCTATTGCTGTTGCTATATTGTATTCTTTTGTAGTTTCTAACTTACCCTCATTATTAACAAGAGTATATCTCAATAGGCAATAGACTTGCAAAGCATTTAACCTACTATATTCAAATGGTGATATAAAAAGAGAGTGCCACGTTCTACTGTACAAGTAGAAATACATAGAGGGAGAGTATTTTTTTTATTCTGCTTTTTGGTGCACGGATTTTTATTTTACCTCAAATAAAATTAAAAAGAATTGCGAAGTAGATCAGCAATGTTGGACCTCCTAGTAAGTCCAATAACAACCATGGTAAGACGAGGCTACCTACACGTCTGGAAGAAAGTGAGTTGGACATATAAGCATTGGCTCAAATATTCAAAACATTGTGAAAAAGAATACTAAGTGTTTGGAAGACAATATTTGAGATGACGTCGAAGTTAGAACAAAGTCTGTGAAGTTGAACACTATCAATCAACTTGAGTTGAACAATATCAGGCAAATAGATGTCCAAATTTCACAGCTGACATAATAATAAACCTAAACTGATTTTATAAAATTCAATTATTATTTCAATTAACTATGCACATTTCCTTAATGTTTAAAGCATTTTACAGCTCTTTTAGATTTGTAAACCGATAATTCTCATTCGACATTCAATCCGTGATCTTCCCTTCATCACTGATTGTCTCCGCTACTTCCGTAATAGAACGATCACAGAAATATCACAAAGGATACATTCCACTATTTGCTAAGGGACATTGCCTATATAAGCGCCTGGAAAGAACCGGGCAGCAAAAAGGATCATTTATGTACACCAGCAATTAGCAATAATATTTACAGCACTAGCTTAGCTTGCATCATCTAAAGGTAAATACAAGAGACTATACAGTCACAAATTATACCGGATTACTATTAGCCACCTAAAAGGCAGAGGACTCGAACTTAAATTAGAAAAAAAAATAAAAATCAGAACCAAGGATGCCACGTCGGATCCATCATGCACAAGTTCCTTGGAGTAAGGGCAGCTTCAACCAACTCCGCTACACCCCTCTGCACAGATTGTGGCGGATCCATGCCATTCTCCTCCTATACAATAAGAAAGAAGCCAAACACCAGTGTCACAATGCAGGATATTAACTGAAGCTAAACTTATGTAAAAGCATATGGTTTCAGTCACACACAGATATGTGGGGACATAATAATAAGATACACGGGAGAAAGCTAATGCCTCGATATTACTGAAACGGGAAAATGGTAGTACCATTACTAGCCAAGGAATTTAAAAGCTATATAAAACGCACCAAAAAGAAAACAAGTGGATACCTCTTCTGAGATGTATTGTGGGGCTATTCCATTGATCCGCCCAATGACATTCTCAACATTTGTAGCGACTTTTTGTTTAAAGTCCACAGGGTTCAGACTACCTGCTCCTACAACTGGGGCCAGAGGCATTCCAAGAGGTCTTCTCCAAGACCAAGATAACAACTCATCTCGGAAAAACATTGCCAGATGATACCATAAGTGCTGGCTTTGCTGCAGATGGAAATTTAATTGGAGTCATCAGCATTCAGGAATTAAACAAAGTAGAAAATATGATGTGGGCAGAAATAAATCTTACTTTAGGAGAGACCACAGCCTGAGCAGCCGCACACATGGCAGAAACAACTAAGCCTTCTACTCCAAAATGAGAGAAAAACGCTTGCAAATTTCTAGTTAAGCGGAAGGGCACCGGTTCGTTAAATTCAATCATTCCATTTGCATCATAAGCAGGATGGAAATCAGTCTGGAAAATTTTTCCAGTATTTTTAGCAAATAATATCTTGTTTGGAGACCTTCCACCAATTTGGAGCATGAATGACATAAAACTAGAAAGAGCCAACTGGATAGCAAACTGCTTTTTGAAAGCCCACATGTGATTGCCACTCAAGAGTGTTTTGTACATATACTGTGAGAAAATGGTTTCTGTGACGAAACTTTTTGTAATCTCATTATATGCTTGAAGACGGAGATCAACAACAGCATCTGGTGAAATCTGGCCAGATATAGCTTGGTTGAGTTGCTCCTTGAAAAATGTGATTGGTAAGTCCGCTTCTCGGTCATTTCTTGCACAATGGTTCTCATAAACCTCAAGGAAAGTGCTGTACATCAGATCATCCTCTACCATGCGAACCTATTTCATGAATTCACATGGAGTTAATCCAAAGAAAAGAGCTCAATGTTGAAAAGTTGTGAGAATCAAACAACACATACAACTAGATATAAAAGCAGTTACTGTGAAGAATGCAATTTGCATCACTACAACTGTACTACAGCTCAATAGAACATGACTGCCTTGCAACATGGCTGCCTTAGTTCTGGCTAATAGTTCAAAAAGTTGGAAACCTAACACGATTTTATGAGGTGAAGAGGATTAGTAATTACCTGTGACCACACGGGTATAATAATAGGGGTGTGTATACAGATGTGCCGCCTTCGTGACTCCTTGTTCTTATCAAACATCCGATTCATCACACGGAAAAGCTGTAGGATCCGCTCATCACTTCTGGCATTTGGTGTTAAAGATGTCTGAACAATAAAATGGCGCTGAGAACCATCCGATCCAATCAGTGTCAAACGGCGGAAGCTACTACCATGCCTCCGCACTATTGGAATATCTGCTGCCACCCTGTCCAACTTCACAGTATGATCTGGCGAAACTTCCTGAAGAAAAGACCATAGAGATCAGGGAAAAACACTATGATATCTGCTAAAGCAAGAAACAGAAGAACAAGGGAAACCAAGAAACAAGTCCCATTGATTATCACGAAAGTCCATTTTGTCATTTATATAACTAAAGCCTTGTGAATACAGTTACCACCTAATTCACGTCCCAGTTCCGCCATGGGTTTCTATTGTATCACTTGTGTCTTCACATTCTACTTGCATTTGTAAAGGAATAGATTAAGATACTTGCCTGATCAGCAAAATATTGTCCTGGAATTTCCACATCAACAACATGAAAATCTCTCAGCACCCTACTTTCATCTTCCAGCTTAAGCACAGCTGGAAACCGGTCCTCCACATTGCTTTGCAGGACATTTTTCCAATGCTTCAGTCTTTCAGTAAGTTCAGAAAGAGTGGCCGGAAATGTTGCAGCACTGTCAGGATCGAGATCACGTTCAAAATCCTGCTTGTACTCTCTTACAAAGTCGACATGTTTGTTCACTGCATCTGCTGAGAAACATGCTCTACACACACCAGAAAGCTCCTTCTTCAGAGACTGAGGAACTTCAGCTGTAGTTGCAGTCGGGTACTTGTAACAACGGTGAAGTAGAGCATTAACAACTGCCAACAGCCTCTCCTCGGGCAAAGTGACAAATCTGGATCCAATCTCAGTAAGCAAGATCTGACAAATTTTGTTAGAAGACGCATTAGCAACTCTACTTGAGCATAAATGAAAACATAGACCTACAATGTAGGTTATCCCTTCCGATAAATCAAAATATTTATTGATACTACCCAAAGTTGGTAAGGTCTTTATGTAATACAAGTATTTATTAAGCCTCCCACTAATCAAGCCAATCAACCATACAAGTTTGGTAATTTCTGTTTTCACTAACAGTACAATACACACAAAATTAAGTCTCAACTCTGAGCCCCTCCAAATGCTTCATTTTAAAATTTTCATTCTCTCCATATAATCCAAAATACACAAAGCATGCTGTCCTTCATAACCTTTACAAGAAGAATAACCAGAATTTGTTTTTCTTTCATATGGTATATCAGTGAAAAGATGCACAGACGTTAAAAGGTTCTGAGAAAATGTAATATCCAATCCTTTTTGATATATGATAATGAATAGAACAACCGATCCTTTTGCTACAGTATAAATGTTTAACAACCATATTGAGTGAAAAATGGAAGAGTATCATCTAACCAAACATTTATTTGTGAAATAATAGACAATACCAGTCACCCACCTCAAGTTCACTGGCCAGATTAGAGTGTTTGCTGCGTAAAGTTTCCATTATATCTTTGGCTGCCTCAAAAGCACTGGCAGCAGATGCAGCGAGACTCAGAGCACTATTACGACGTAGTGCAGCTTGACCACCATCATTGCCTGATGAATTCTGGTGTAAGGACTGGTCATTACCAGAGGGCATAGTACTCTCTGGCCTTTCAGGTTCCTGAATTTGAGAACTACTGCCATCATGTGACCCAACACCTCCACCAGACTGTCCCTGGGGAATATGATTGTCTGAAGCTGATGATCCCCCGCTCTGGCCAGCCATTCTAGCATTCCCATCAGCAAGGCCCATAGGTCCAGCTGCATTGGCACCAGAAACATTTTGCTGCATTCTTTGCTGTGCCATTGCCATTCTACCATATTCAGACTTACTTGCGACATCCCGGCGCTCAAGCAAATATGTTCGCAACCAGTAATACAATGCCTACAATAACATGCAAGATGGCATCAGATCTGAAGGTCACTAAGCATATAAAATGCACAAAACACCAACAAACACAACATTACCTGTGGAAAGTAAGTAGCAACTTTCAATAGCACAAGCTTGCAATGCGGAGCTTCTGTCCTCTGCAAGGAAAGTAATAACTGTGGAATCCAAGAAAGCCAAACCCAGTTGGGTACATGCTCCATGTACTTATCAAATGCCCTCCCAACAGGTTCATTTGGAGTATCAAAACTAAGAAGATATAGAACCCGCGCGAGGTGGCTTCTCGAATTAGGAATACCAAATTTGATGCCTTGTAAGAAGCAGCTAACAGCATACTCTAACCAAATCTCTTCGTGTGTTTCCTTATAAGCCTGTCACAGGCCAAAATGAATAGCATCTTAAAGCAAAAAAAAAATTGAACTAGAGAAATGAACCTGCAATAAGCAAATGCATACCATGTCACAATAGTTTCCCCAACTAATCCATCCCTTTGGCAGGTTCTTGAATAGGCTGATGGCATTTGAATAAGCAAGATTAGCACCTTCACAATCATTAAGCTTCAACAGAAAGTCGCCCTTGAGGCGAAAGATTTCAGCTTTGTGCTTAACAGAAAAGTACTCCAGATTAGTACTGTTAATCAAATTAAGTCCAGTAGTCAGCTCTCCCTTCATTTCTAAATAAGCCTTTGCTTGTTCTCTTATTTTCACAAAAGCTTCCTGCAAACATACGAAAGAAAAATACATCAAACCATGCAGCATATCGAACTATTCAAATTTGCTTCTTTTTTGGGCTTTCAGCTTTTAGAGTTGTAGGAAAAGAACCAACGCACACAAAATGGAGAGTACGCAGTACCTGAACTTCCATGGTAGAATGTCCATACATCTTCTCCAATACAGACACACACACCTCATAAAGTCCCTGCTTACGAGCAATATGAGCAAGCTTATTGACATTCCAAGCCTTGTCACGATATCCAAGGTGATGCAACTGTGAATTTGTACTACCAAAATCCTTAAAAGCGTCAATCACAGCATTATACATTTCATTCCTCCATTGAAGCAAATCATACCAAACAGACGAACTGTCCCATTCATTTGGTATCCTCAGCCTCCATGTCTCAAGGATGTCCTTAAGATCCGCATATAGGCCACCATGAACCCCAACACCAGAATTTCCAGAAAGTTTATTTCCATTGGCAATGTCCACAATTATCCTAGCTGATTCTTGAACTTCAACTAATTGTTGAAATTGCTGTAGAAGGGAAATTTTGGCATGAATGGACATTTCAGGTAACTGCCACCACTGTTCCAAAGCAAGATCAACACCTTTTCCAACAGTGTTTTCAGCCTCTGCCACGCCATTTGTGCTCTTCTCATGAAGGGAAAAATAGGCCTGAATAATACGAAGTTTTGGACTATCCTCCACTTGAGCCTTTGGGATAACATGGTCTTTTAAATATGCCCAATCAGGCTGTTTCCACAGACTATCGAGTAATATCTCATAATTTTCAACCATCTTGCCAAAGTCGACCAATACATCCCATTGACTAAGTTGACTAGCACAACATAGCCACTGCTCCTCCCAGAGACACATTTCAGCTTTTGGTACTGTATTGTTATAAGTTCCCTGGGTTGCTTTAACCATGGCTTGGTAGAAGAGACTTTGAGCCCGCTGCCAATAGCCATGCTGAACCAGTGAAAGTCCAGCCCGAGTCTCAGCAGTAATTGACCGTTTCTTCCACAATCCACACCTCATATCTTCTTCATTGAGTAATCGGTAAAGCTCAGCAAGCGACTCCGAGCATTTCGTGTCATTCAAGAAAAGCATAACATGACTTTCCAGCAGGGCTAACGAAATGTGCCATGCATTGTAAGTCTTTCCAATGTACTTGATTAGTTCACTAGGCATTCTAGGCTGAGGATGACTCAGCTGAAGTCCTTCCAGAAGAGCTTGCACGACATTTGGCCGATGGGTCGCCTGCTTCTTATGATAGTCCTTTGATAACAGAGTTATCATTGGTTTTGCAAGCGCTACCTGTTCTTCCTTGTGCAAGGTCACCCACACAATAGGAAACACCAAAACCCAGAGGTGATATGCAACGTTTGCATCTGTGTGTGCCAGTTCTCTCAGTGGAATGACAAGATCAGCAACCTTAAGCAAAGGCGGAATCTCAATATACGACTTAAAGATAAAAGTGTAATGCAGACGTCATGATGTGTAAAAATTGCTGTAATACAGATCTCACAAGGATGGCTATAATTGGCTTTCCAATATGCAAGAAGAGTCACATTCACCGTATCAGAACAAATGACCCAGTCCAATAAGTGTATATATGACTAAAAAATGCAAATACATATCTAAAAGGGAATTCTTCTCAACAATAGGAGAGACGAGCTTCAGGCAATGCAGGTAGAAACTATTAAAACCCAGTTACAAAAATATGGAATAAAATAAATTTTACCAAAACGGGTTACCAAAGACATTAAAAAAAAAAAAAAGAAAAAGGAGGACCTGAGACAAAACACGGAGTGTAATTATATCATGAGTGTTTGTGCCAGTGACAACCTTAAGGGCTCGTGTGGTACGAGGATAAGGGATAACTAATCCGGGATAAATTGTAGGATGAGTTTATCCCAAGTTTGGTTGGGATAAAATCGCGGGATAAGTTATCCTCCCGGGAGTTATCCCAGGATTGTAGTGTTATTTTTATCCCACATTGAGGGTGGGACAACTTATCCCGGGATAACTTGTTCCCCAACCAAACGAGCACTTAAGGTATATGGTTATCTCATGGAAGAATCGAGACAAATGTTTTGTAAGCTAAAAGAAAATGTCATTACCTTGAGCTTGCTCATTTCATTCAAAAACTGCGCATGTTTTGCTACAAAACTATCAAAGGTTAGAGGAGCCTCTTCTGAACCTTCTGGAACATCCAAGACCATTGGTTGTGGCCCTGTAGAATCACCAACAGAACCCGACACTACAAGTGGAGGCACCTTGGCAGAATTTGGAGCCAGTGTTATGGACTTATCCTCAACCAAAATAGCTAAAAGAAGATCAAGCCCTTGTTTCAGCCAAAATACATCACTCAAAGCTTCCCAGTCCTGAAATTGGATGATGTACTGCAATCTTGTGAACAACATTCTCCCAAGGGATTCATGATAAAGAGTAAAAAACTTCATTCTCATTTCAGGATCTTTTGCCCTTATACCAAGCAAATATTGCCTCTCTACCTTCTGGAAAACTTCTTGTCGCAAAGAAAGAGCATACCTGGAAATCAACAAGGTTGTTCCATCACATTCCAAGGTTAAAGCAAGCTGACTTCCCTCTCAAACTGAAGAATAAATGAGTTGGAAGTAAAAATGAAGATCGCTTACTTGTTTGAATCTGCACAAAGACCATAGAGAAGCTCAATATACTTTTTGTCCCACTCTTCTGCAGCACTGGGGATGAAGTTCTGTTTATCCACTTGTGAAAGCTTCTGGAGGAAAGAAACAACATCTTTTGAAGAAAGAAAGGTACTGGATGCAATAGAAACTCCAGGTTTTGTCATGTCCTCTTCAATCCATCCCTTCATTACATCTAGTATGCTAAGCAACACAGAAGAGTCGGTACCCTTCTCAGAAAGCAGGGAATTCAGTATTTGGGTTACAAGTCGTTTACAATCTGGGATGGCCATGACCCTTTCGCTAATAAGGCCCAACACAGATTTCAGATTGGCAATGACGACTCCAACATCAGCACCTTGACGAGAAGAAGTGACAGCAGAATCAGGATCTGATCTCTGACCCTGTAAGTGAGAGGATACCAAGATATGTTGTCAACAAATTGCACTACTTTCAAAGAAAATGCCTCACATACAGCTTAGAGAAGAATTGGGCAAGCTCAAACTCAAGAAAAATGTATAAAATCAACTCTAGCTTATACCAAAAGACACATGAGAATTACTAAATAAACACATACCTGCCGCACATGGGAACCAATGGATGACCCCATATCTCGAGCCAGGCGCTGAAGAAGACGGACCAGATTTACTGGCTCAACAAAGTTTTTGTGCACCTCTGCCAAGGTTTTGATTACATAAAGCACAAAGCTCACCATGCTACCAGAATTGTCTTCTCCAGAAGTCTGAGGAGTTGCAACAGCAGCAAGGTGCTTCTGTATAAGTTCTTCTACCTTTTGATACAACATCTTCACATCTTGTGTTGTATTAGCTGCTTCAGGCGGAAAAGCAAGGGAAACCATTTTCAAGAGGGAGCACATCGACTTCCCAGCATCTAGCACTTTGTACTTGAAGCACGGTTCTAGAATCTTTAAAAAAAAATGTATATTTGAGATAACATGTACTGATTGAAAGTAGGGTCATAGTAAATGGTTCTGCCTAGGGACATACCTGAGATATGTGGTTGATATTGTTGCGGATGAACAGATGAGGTTGCTTCTCCAGAACCTTGTTCATCACATCTAGACCCTGGGCCAGTGCTGTGGAAGGGTCCTTTGACTGCGAAGGTGGTAGATTGCTGAGCAGCTTCTCCAAATAATTAAATTTGACATTAGCATTTGGCCACACCTCCAAAGCTTGTGATAACAGATCCAAAGCTTGTTTGTACATCAAACTTGCTTCCTTATCTTTGGGCTCTATCACTAATGCTACCTAATGGCAGACCTCAAACAAGTTAACCTCAAATCATGAGAAAAAACTTCAACTAGAACGGTATCATGAAGTGGAAAAAGTAAATAGGGAAAAAAAAACACAATATAATCAACATTATTATGAGAAGAAAACAAAGCAGGACTCCTACATGCTCAAAAAGATTCAGCTGTACATCCACCCCGCACACCCACACACAAAAAACAGAGCTAATGAATGTGAACATTAAACTGTAGCTTCACACAATAAATTGCATTGTCTACTGAGTTCTTTCGAGGCAAGTGAATAAAGAAAGTCCGACAGAACAGAACTACCTCAAAGACTTGGAAAGGAAGCATCTCAGGAAATTCAGCTTTGAAGACACACAAGCATTTTACAAATTTAACTTGTATACCAAGAAGTGAAAATTATAGGTAAGAGAATAAATAAAAGCCAAAAATTCACGACCTATCTTCTTTCAAGGAAGTGGATACAATAGCCAATTCCATGTTCACCAAATAGAAGAAGCTGGCAAAGACAGGATAAAATAGAATGAAGTATGCTCCTGCCTAGAGTTTCACAAACAAATTCAGGAAAAAGCCATACTCTGATAAGAAAATTAATAATCATTTCCTCCATAGCTGCATTAGGCTTAAACTCTTCATCAGGTTGCCCACCAGATCCAGGAGTTTCAATATTAGGAATTGATGAAGCACCGCCTGGTGACATAACACAAAGGGACTGAAGACCAGGTTCAACCTTCACACGCTTACTAGGGTCTTCTGAGAATGAAGATCCATCTGTTGGATGTTTGGGATCAACACTACCAGCAGAAGCATGACTCAGTCCATCAGCATTTTGACCAGTCCCATCATTAGCAGGTACTATTTTCATTTCATTTTGTCTTTGTCGTTCCCAATTCACAACCAACCCAGCAAGTTCAATTGCAAGACGTCTATTTTCAGCTGTAGTGTTATATGGCAATCCAAGGCGACTCAGAGAGTTCACCATCTGAGGTACAAACTGCGCTCTACAACTGTAGAATAGATCTGAATGGCGAACTATGAGCTGGAATATGTGGATGAGATTAGGGATAGAATGACCCTCCTCAACGAGAATCTTTTTGGTGTAACGAATCCAAATAGGCATACGGGAATCTCCAAGAGGTAACCTTCTTGGAAGTGCTGGCATGAGTATATCAAGTGCTTGTTTAACCAACATTTTATTCTCCGGCTGGCAAGTCCTAAGGAGAGCGACAAATACCTGCAGTAACTAATTCCTTCTAAGATTAGATTGCACTAAAAAAATAGCACAGCACATAGTTCACAGGAAGAATTTAAGTTGTGCCAACCATCAATAAAAAAACCACAAGTTCTCCCATGATCCTCGTAATGAGATAAAGTAGAAAAGTAACAGGCATCACAAACTCATGCAAACACAACCAGCCTATTCTATAAACAATTAAATACTTACCAGCATTAGTTCAAACACTTTTATCCTATTCGTAAGCATAAAAAATATAACCTTCGACAATATACTTTTTGTGGACTCGCAACTATTGCACATATGGAGAACAACCAGTAATCAAAGTTAGTTACAAACAGCATTGTACCGGTTGGAGGCAATGGAATAAAAGCAGATATCTCCCAAACAGGAAAAACACATAAGAACTAACGCTTGTTTCATCCATTTTTAGCACAAACAGATCATAGAACAGAAAAAACACCAAAACCGCTCTACACAGATGGCCTTTGGGAAAAAATCCAAGAGAAAGTTACAGCATATGCTCCAGAAGCTAGCAGAGACACATATCAGAGATGAGAGTACATCAAAGCAGTGAAATACTATGTCTATTGATATGTATATATAGAAATCGATACACAACAACAACAACATACCCAGTAAAATCCCACAAGTGAGGTCTGGGGAGGGTAAAGTGTACGCAGACCTTACCACTACCTTGGGGAGGTAGTCCGAGGTAGTGGTAATCGATATGCACTACAATAAACATATAGAAATCAATATGCACTACAATAAATATTCAGATGAAATAAGGGAATTTATCTTGGAGAGAGCTTTTATAGATTAAGTGAAATATATAATAAATAGAACTTTAGGCCAGTGACGTATTGCATGCAGATGGCATCGTCACAAATAGTGGTACCTGAAGTATAATTTTTTCTGGAGCTTGGTAAGCCTCCAAGAAATGGCACACGTTAACAAATGCCCACTGTTTACTAGCACTATCTTCGCGTTTCAGATGATTCCAACCAAACTTTATAAGTTCCTTCCGATGATGAACAAGGTCTGTCTGCAGATACTTGAGAAGCAGAGTAGCAAGTTGCAGAAGCTCTATCCTCAAAGGCTCATCATAATCAGCAGAGACCTACAAAGATAAATCAGGGAAGAAAATGAAATATACCCAAAATCAGCACAAGATTAACAGTACAAGAAAATGAACTCCATAAGAACATAAAGAGATGCAATCATTTACCTCTTCAGGAGGGTCAAGAAGCTTGTCAACAATAGTCTTAATTATCGGAGAGTCAACTACATCCCAAGTCTGAGCATTCTGAAATGCATGAGCTAGCATTGGAAGAATAAGCATTTGCATTACAACCACCAAATGATCATGACCAAGTTGTCTTGATTGGAAAAGGTTCAAAAAATGCAGGAGCAGGGTTTTCTTCATGTTGGGTGGATAGCCTTCAGCAACCTTAATGGCAAGCCAACAATGGGTTATCAAAACTAAGACACTTCCATCTAGAAAAAAGCCTGATAGACAGATAGCAGCCTAACAAACATACCTCAATGATATAAAACTCCTTTAAGAAGGTAAAATCTATACGAGTACGAAAGAGGAAGATGGAAAGGATATCAAACAGAACATTAATTTCAGCTTTATCATGTCGCAAATAATTCAGGAAGCATTTGACAAGCCATTTGCTCTCTTTGACCTGCAAATTTGTATTCCATAAGTCAACAGGAAATTCATGTGATAAAGAAAAAGCAATACTTTTGGAACCTCAGAAATAATGCAATTATCTGCTGCTCATTAAGCAATAATTGTTTCTAGATTAGTTTAAGTGGCATGGCAACAAAAAGTAAACCATCACCCTTTCCCCAATAGACTGAGGAAACTAATTATTAATTCATCGAAAACAGCATGAGAAGGAATAAAAAATGACCATAAGACGGGTAAAAACAGTCCAAGTTGCATACAAGGATCTCAACTATCAAAAACAGAATTCACAGAATAATAGGTTTCAATACTATAAAGTAATCAGAGAAATAAAGCTTTCATGTGGAACAAGCACCTTGGAAACAAACAATTATTTATGTAATGAAGAATAAAAATACCAGTTTGCCAAAACTGCAAAGTAACTTGCCTGAACTAAGTTTAATTCCTGTTCATTCTGCAGACGGGAGATTCTTGCTGGTGACTTCCACATCAGTACCAGAGTATCAAAGATAACACGATTGTTCTGTAACCAGTTGGGCATCAACTTGACCAAAGTTTTCACTAAGGCAAGACCCTGGAAATAAGCATCTCGAGGTGCCACATCCGTTGAAGCTGAAGGAATAGAAGCCTCGGCTTGAGGAGTACCAAGGCCTTCATCACTAGTTGAAGTGCTTGGACGACTCAAAGATTCTTGTCCAGCAGATGCATCAGATTTGGCAATAAATTCAGGGAAAGCACTTGCAATTATCTTTTCCGGTGATTTTGCAAGTTCTTCTCTTAAAGGCTGCCCAGCATCTGACCTTATGATATACATAAAGCTGCAAATATATTAAACATATCAGAGAACTGTGGAAGCAAAACAGTAACATGACTGCTCGTAATGCAACCCAAGCGAATGTAATTTCAACAAGCATACTGCTTACCGCCTGAAATATTTAGGTTGACATAGCCGAGCAAGAAAGTAATCTACAGCAGCAGTTGGATATCGATTCAGGAACTTGGTCAATGGCAGCCTATATGGACTGTTAATCTCACTGTAAAACTGCCCAGGTGGAAGGGCTGCTTCCAAATCAATAGTCAATGTCACAAGCTCATCCAGAAACTTCCCAGCCGCAGAAGGAAGCAGATGAAAGAGTTCAATAATAGCTGCAACCACGAGGAAAAAATATGTGTCAAAAACAGAAGTATATTCACATCGAAGATACCCCATGTGATTATTAGGGGCAAAGCTGTATCCTACCAGCAGCTATTTTTGGTTCCTCTCCAGCCTTCCACGACTTCTGACACTGAGCTAGTTTTTCAGGTTCCAACCATTTCCTAAGATGCTCCAGTAACTTGCCACCCAAGGTCACATTAAACCAACTGGACAGTAGTTCAAGCAGGCGGGCCAAACCTTGAAGTAGGGCCATGTTGAGATTTTTTGTGTGGGCCAAGTTAACCAATATAGGCCTAAGGCTACTTTGTAGAAGTTCTTTAGGCATCCTTTGCTGTTGTATGACCTACATAACAAAGACATCAAGAAGGAAAGAAGAAACTAAAACTAATGAAGCAAAGAATTGACTGAAAGTTATAGCATGCGACAGAAAAACAACCCTCCAGCTAAGCATGTTGACATTATCCAAATCATCTGTACGCCTTAGGGAGTATAAGATGAGAGTCTAATGTTAAAACATGCTTGACAATGCCTTTAAATACAACTCCAATGTTCTATGTTGGCACACAAAAATCGATTCTCTGTCAAGCCTAACTACATTCCCTTTCAGACTAATTTATACTTATAGTGCCGCAAACTAAAACAAGTTATTTTATCCCAACCTCACCAGTAAAGAAATGTCCAAAGGAACACAACTGTAACCAAATCACATTTCTAACAAGATCCACTAACATGCCATAAGCATGGAAGAAAAGACAAAATCAATAAGTGATGATGGAATGAAAAATCTTGATGTCAGAAAAGCTAAAACCAACCTGTCTCAACCCTTCCTTTGCAACAGCTACAATTTCTGAAGTTCTGCTTGTCAGAGACTTGAAGAACATTGAAATAATTTTTGAGCGCAGTTCAGATTGATTTTGGGTTTTAAAATCGGCCCACGCCATAGCAGTACAGAGTAATTCAATGCAGGCTGTGCGCAGTTTGTTCAACGAGTTTGCAACCTTAGGATTCATAAATTTCATAACCCATCCTGTTTCATCAGTCTCAGCTATTTGCAATGCTTCTTGCAGGAAATTGATTAGCTCCTGAGTCAACTTTAGAAGTGGAGGTCTCAAGGCCAAGCAAAAGTTCAAAGCTGTAACAGTCCCCACCTGAAAATACAAGATAATTAGTTCGATGCAAGAAATCATAGAAACAACTCTAGCAACAAAATTTCACCTGTTGATCAACAGTCTTTGACCGTAACGGACGCAGTATAAGAGGCTGAAGCAAAGGTTGGTATAGGGGTTCAAGCAACTCAGAAACCTCACTACCAGTCCTGCTTGCCAAGAGTGCTAAACAAGACTGCACAATCTTTCTCACATTAATAGACACATTAGGATTAAACAATTCTGATGCGAAGTATTCAACTACTCCTTGGAAGCTTTGCCTTCGCGCTTCACTGTTTGCTTCATCAACATTATTCACCACACGAAGAACTTGTGTAAGCACCTGACTGGTCTCCTCCTGCTCTTTAGTGGCATAAACAGGAAGTTTTTTGAGAACAAAAACAAGTCCACGCACAATACGCACTTGAAAAGAACACAGAGTTTCAACAGTGACTTTCCCAACCAAAGCACCAAGCCCCATGACTCCCCCCATTTGTGATTGCCATGTACATCCAAAGCAACAATGCAGAAGACGGGGCAGAAGCTGCTCAAAAACAGGGACACGAACACTAGGAGGTGGTGAATATACAGGACTCATTGATGGGCTAGAGACCATCATAGGTGTCGCAGGACCTCCTCTTGACATCAATACATCTGAATGTTTTGAGCGAGCAAGGAATAGAAGTGTCTCAGAGAACACATTTAGTGCATTTAAAGCTGCCTTGGCATGCAGTCTATTTTCATCTGCCAGGACATCCACTAAAGCATCCAAAAAGATAAGAGGGTCCAACTCTTTCAGGTTGGAAGAAGTACTATATCTTGACTTTGCACTAATAATGGTGCTAGACGAAAGCACAGAAGCACCAACTGGCGCGGCTGAAAGAGTAGCATGGCCAGCAGAGCTTTCTATATGAAATATGATGGCAAAATGTCGACAGACACTGATGACATACTCATCTTTGGAATCATGCAGATCCGGTTCAGCACTTGCTGCGATAATGGTCATAAGGAGAATTTTGAAAACAGATCTTTCAGCAAGGAGTTGAGTCTTTGTCTTGACACCCAGGTCAGCCTAGAAGCATGACAGTTTCAATCATTACTACTTGAATCAAAAATGGAAATAAGATAAAGAGGTTAACCTGAAATCTTTCTTACTCCCAGGCAACTGAATAAATATCTGATATTGCCGCAGCCAGCAACACAAGATAAAGGAATTACCCTCAATGAAGTAATCAACAGGTTTTAGGAATAAACACAGCAACTAAGTTATATCACGAACCTTTATATCAGATGTCTCTGATCTTCTCCAAGATGGATCAACCGAGGAAACTAACAATGTCGATAGCATCCTAGAAGTAAATCCATCATCAGTAGAACTACCTGGAAGATTAAGTTGAGATGACAAGCATACACGAAGAAATTTCAGAGCTTGTTTTCTGTAGAAAGCATCCACAATAACGCTTCTTTGCATGACAGCAGCCACCGCAAGATTTATACAACGATCTAAAGGCACCAAAAATGGGGTGGATGGTTCAAATGTAAGGATCACACGAAGCCCGTGCTCAGGATTTTCTTTGCATTCAAGAGCAAGAGGTTCTTTGAGAAAACGTCTATTACGCCCACCTAACTTGCCAAGGAGCTGCAAAGACTTCCCACCCCAAGGATAAGGTGCAGGCCTCAAATGAGACCATAATGCCAAAATCACCTCAGACATGACATTTGCCATGCTTGGTTCCAAAAAATCAGGATTCAGACTATCAATCCAGAACTCAAGTGTTCTTAAACCGAGACTCACTAGGTCATCATTTCCTTTGAGACACATAACAAGAGGCTTCATCAGGCGAGGAAGGTAAGGTAACAGTGAACTTAATCGTGCAGGCAGTGTCAAGCAAAGCTCCAGCAGAAGCTCTCTCATATCTTCACCATTAGGTCCCTCAAGCAAAGCCAATAACATACTCATACAGGGATGCAGCATAGTAATCAAGTCACGCAATAGAAGTTCAAATTTTCCTCCAGCAAGGGCGCGGAACATTGTACGAAGGAGTTGCAAATAACCAATGGGTTTTTCAACCTCCGTTGCATTTTTCATGCAACTGTCCATAATGACATGCACATGAGGCTGCAGAATGCGCTCACAGTCTGAAGGAGCCTTTGCAACAGCACCAAACAAAAACCGAAAAAGATGCAAAACAAGCTTTGCTGCAGGTGAATCCGGATGCTTCAGGACATCAAGTTTGCTGCTTACAAGGAAGTTAACCAGGACATCTGCAAATGGTCTAAAGACCTTTGGTGCTTGCAATAGGGTGGAAAAGATGTGGACTAACTGTGTGTTAGAAATCATGCACTCAAACAATTCAGGCATGCACAAGGAGAACATGTCCATTAAATCCCGCGGTTCCATAATAGCCAAAATCTGGGAAAAAAGGTGGATCATTTCTCTCTCTTCCTCCTTCTCCTTGAATAATGCCAAGCAATGAACACCACTTTTAAGCACCCCAGAAGCTTTCCAAACCTACCAACAGTTAAAACATAAAGTGAATTAACAACATTCCTCAGCCACAAGCATCCCCTAAACAAAGATTAAAGTGATGTAATTGAGGCCACTAGGCAAGATCAAATGCTGCATTAACATAATACCTCATCTTCTCTCATTCCTTTAAACGGTTGTGGTACTGATGAACTAGTTGCGGCTGAGGCAAGAACTTGAGGAGGCGTCCCCTGAGTGGAAGCTGAAACCTAAAGCCAGCTGGACCACATAAGAAAAAGTAGAAATATGAAGGTGGAACTCCTGGAACAGTTAATTTTATATACCTGTGATCGGGGCAAATGTGCATGGGTGATGCTCCATATTATGGTTTTCATTCCTGAAAGATTTAAAGGTAACTAGTTATTACAAAGAAAAAGAGCAGACTAACTCACATTAGAATAAACCAAGACGGTTCATCCATCAGCCATGATGTACAGGGTAATATTAGTGAATTGTTACCCATAACCAAAGTTTTAATCAGATGCTTGCAATCACTGACTTCCTTAGAGTGCTCCACAGGGACTTGCAAATTGAGTACCGCCTAGAAAAATACAATTCACGATGACCAAATACAACAATGAAATTTTGATCACAGAACAATACTACTAAAGTAAACTTTCCGGCATTCAAACATCACCTCTGGTCTTATGAGCGTTCTTTCAAGCAAAAAAGTAGCAATGACAGCCAAGCAAGAAAATAATCCAGTAACAATATCACCCTAGTGTAAAATCGTTATACTAGCGGATTATCCAGTGTTATCAAAGGCGCACTTAAAGCGCGCTTAAGCCCTAAAGTGAGGCTCAAAACGTGTTAGAGCGCTTCGCCTCGCTTTATGTGCGCTTCACTGTCGTCATCAAGTTTCTAAGGCATACTTTTCCTTGCCAATGAGTCTCTTCTGAAGAGGCGACACTAAAATATTTGTACTTTTTCTCCCTTTGATGCCAACTCAGGATGGTACTGAATTGAGGAAAGCAAAGATATTGACCAAAATTACCTGCACTGGAAGTTCTAGTTTTGACCTCAATGTAGATCGACCTTTCACATCCTCCCCCTCTTCGAGTAGCTACAAGCCCACATATACAGAGGAAGTATTAGTTTGAACACAGCTGATTGGTTTATAAACAGGGAAAACTGGGAATATCCGACAAATAAGCACATTTTGATGCCAGTGTGTTCAAGAAGTCATTGTGAATGTCATTGAGCACAATACACATGCATAAACGAAATTCGTAAGACTAGATTACAACCTCTCTACTTCGTCTGAGGTAGCGGTATGGACTGCGTACACTTTACCCTCCCCAGACCCCACTTTGTGGGAATACACTGGGTATGTTGTTGTTGTTGTTGTTGTTGTTTGTAAGACTAGATTACAGAATATTTCATTAAATTCCAATGGATACCATAGAATATTTTTTATTTACAGACAACTTAATTACTTTTTCTTTTATGAAGAGAATATTTAATTACTTAATTAGAAGCAAAGAATATCTATTTACAATATTGAGCACAACCTAAAACTCCTACATTATGAGCTGTCTTGCACATCCTTTTATTAAATAATATGCAGTACCAAGCTGGTACTACAACATTACAGAGATTAAACTGGATTTAGATTGCATAAAGCAGAAGGGAATCCAAATTGTCCAGCAAACCAAGAACTATGAAGTTCTTGGACATTGTTACCCAACAACTTCAAAACCTACTTCTTCTTTTTTATTTTTTTCTATTTGCACACTTGATATCTTTAAGTTTCTAATGAGTTGTTTGGAAAGGGAAGTGAATGTGAATCATAAAACACAGATTAAAAATTGGACTATGATATGGTTAGATTGAACCATCGATACTGGTGGAAATTAGGATAACAAAAAGGGCGAGCTAAACTGGAAATAGTAGTATTAATTGTGAGTTTAATAATCTCCAACATACAACCATAAAGCTATACAAGATAAAAACAATCGACTGCAACAAAGTTCAGAGCTACTTTGTATTTAGAAAGCAAATGAGGGATAAGTTATATGGTGTTTAATACAGGCTTTTTGTTCTGCATCCAAACACCTAAACTTGATAAGTTAATAGAGTTGATGTCTCAAAAGGATAAGTTAACAGACTTACAGGAAGCCCAAAGACCCCAACTCCACAACATCTAACTGAAAGTTGAAATCGATTGATTACCTGCGGAATTGTACGCTTAAACGTGTTGAATTTGCCGACAAAAGCGTCCAAAATCCGACCCTAACACAAATATAATGACATGAGTTGTAGTACACAAATATCTGAAAAAAAGTGTGGTTTTCCAAGAAACAAATAAAGTTTTGAAATATGCAAAGTAGTCTCAGACCAACAAAATCCTTGCTTCATCCATGGATTGCTGGTCGACACCTTTCTCAAAAATCGGCTCCACCTGTCAAAGGAAGATGAAGGTATCAACTGTCAACTTGAACATTGCCACCATCTAAAGGTCCAAAACATCTAGTTACACTAAAGCTGCAATGACGGGGGAGCAAATATACACAACGCTTTCAAGGAGAAAACTCGGTCCTTACCAGATTTAACATCAAACGAGCACATGTGGTGTGGATGCTGAGCGACAAGGAAGCATCATGCATGTTGCTTGAGAAAAGGTAAATTATCCGTGATAACTGCGCACAAGTAAATCAAGATGTACCCTTTTCAGTAGTAGCTGAGGGAAAAAAATAACATATGCAGACGGCATCATCAGTTCAAAGATGGGAGAAAATATAGATCCCAGAAGAAATTTGATAAATAAATATTAGACAGAGGAAGGGTGAAGATAAAGAAAAATCCAACAACTAATGCTCATTCGTTCAACCACAACATTTCAAGCATTAATTAATCGAAAGAAGCAATTATCAGGCAATTTGACCCTCTCCTTCATTATCTTAAGCTTCTTTGTCAAGAACGGGACTCAAGTAGTACCTTTTATCCATTAAAGTCTTTACTTAGTAAGGCCTTTATCAAAAGAAAACAACTGCCATAATTATAACAGAATCAAAATCATACAACATTCCACTATGTTGAGGAACTAGGGCAGAGATGCAAAGGCATCCATTTACATAAATCATTTCACCAAGAATTATCTCTAAGAAGGCAATAAGAACAACAGACCACCACAGAAATAAGCATCTTCTTACAGAAAAGGCCATAAGTATCAAAGCATGCAATACCTGGGACAAAGAAAGATCCCCCCTGACATGATGAACAATCTCAGCCAATAGGCTGTAAGCCAAAGGCCTCAATGTCTCAAAGCATGCACGGCCAGTTCCAACAAGGACCCTGATGAAGTTTATTTCAAAGATCAAATTGCAACATCTAACCAAGAGAGACTTAGGCCTCATTTGTTTCCATCAAATTGCATTCAAGTTTATAATCTTGAATAATTATATTTGATATAAAATTTAAACTATCTAAAATGCAAATAAAATTTATATATCAATATAAAAAATTACTGTAATAAGATAACATGAAATTTTGTAAGAATTCAGCAAAAGTTAATCTGAGAAAATTACCGTTTTAGCACTTAAATTACAACATACAGTCGCAAACTAATACTCCCTGCGTCCCATTTTATGTGGCACCATTTGACTTGGCACGATGTTTAAGAAAAAAGGAAAACTTTTGGAACTTGTGGTCTAAAACAATCCTTAGATATTTGTGTGGCTGTAAATCATTTCATTAAGGGTAAAAATGAAATTTTAATGCTAAATTGTTTCTAATTATAGTAAGGTGACATTCTTTTTGGAACGGACTAAAAAAGAAAGGGTAGCCACATAAAATTGGATGCAGGAAGTAGTTAACTACCGCTGACAACCTCAATCCACATGGCCTAAAAGAATTGGAAGTTGGTGATTCTTTTCATTCTGTGGTAGCTGCCTCAATACATAAACAACGGAATCATACTAAAAATAGAGAAAAAAAAAGTGAAAAATTGAAGCAGTGATCAACTAGAAAAACCGAAGACCCGAATTAGATAATACTAGACAAAGTACGCGTAAAGATTACGAAAACTTACACGTTCATGAGGAGAAAAAATGGTATTTGGTTGAGAAAGAAAAGTGAGCGGCGTGAAAATTTTGCCAAGAAGAGAAGTGCATAGGGTTATGAGGAATAACTAGTACTATTTTAATGAGTTTGAATGATCTTATAGATCTGATTCATTCAGATCTATTCAGACACCTTATGAGGCTTTATAAGGAAACAAAACAAATGCACTTAATGGGCTGAATTTGAATAATTAAGATTCAGACCTTAAAAACAAATTCACTTAATGGGCTGAATCTGAATGATTAAGATTCAGACCTCCATTAATTGCAAACAATTGAGGCCGTAATTGACTAATCCTTATTCATTCCTGAATTTCCACAGGAAAAAACATGATAAAAAGTTCAATCCACAATTGAAAAAAAAAATGCCCGAAGTTATTCAAACGCATATACATACTTTAGCGGCAACTTAGTGGATTTGTTTTCTTGAAGGAGTGCTAACGGCAACCAATTTTATTTAATGCTGTTGGTTATTCTCCTAATCTTGTTTCCTATCAACCCTTTCCAATTGTCTGCCAGCAAAAGGCACAATTCTGTAAACACGCTTCAATAAACCTAGTTCCAAAAATTGCCCATATGCCCCACTGCAATCCACAAATTAGATTCTACATGAAGTTCAGAAACTTCCTAACCAGGAATATATATCCAGAAATGCAAGACAGGGTCAAAAGGGCCAGTAAAGAGGTACTAATCCAGGGACAAGGCAAATGCAGGGACACTTTTTACAGGTAATGGTGAATGGGGGAACACTTCACAGACAGCTTTAATCACTTAGAATGCTGAACAATTATTATCAACCTCATACAAGAAACTAAATTTCTGCAGTCACAAGAAAACATGAGTTATTTCCAGCCAACTTCTAATTGAACATTTACCTCTCCTCCAAAAGTGTGTCAATAAGGGGGAACAAACCCCTCTTGAAATCTGTCCCAAGTACATGTTTGAGGGCCACCAGCAGTTCCTAAACAATGAATTTCAGTTTTAAACTGTATGCAAAAACAAAGAAAAATCAAGTTTGCAAGGAGCATCTCAAGGAGTTCACCTTTCGGATAGACACCGAGTCTGAACATGTGACAAGCAGATTCACAATGCTTTTACATATACTCTCTTCATGCGGCTTAATGTAGTCAGCAAAACTCTTCAACAGGTAAGTCAAGAAAGAAACTGTCTGCAGATTTGAAAAAACGAAATCTGCTTAGTCTTCCGCCTCAAAATGAAAGGGAAAGGGTAAGTTATCTAGAAAAGAAGTAGATAAAGGTGAATTGGGTGAACAGAAACAACAAAATAAGCACAAACGAACCTATCTTCCAATTAAACGATGATGGAGATAAAATAATATTAATAAATAAGGGACGTCACTTTTTTTTTATAACCGTGGTGTCCAGGCTAGCTTTGGCACACCTCGACTAATTCCACGAACAACAGATACCAAGTATCTGTCCACCAAGGCTAGGACAGATGGGAAGAATCCCCTAGTGTTTTGCCTCTGGAATTAGTAGCTATGCCCTCATGTTCTCTACCCACTTCATTGACCACTACGCCACACCCTTGGGTGTGGAGGTCACTCTTTTTGGTGAAGTAATTAATAAGAAAATGGGGCATTCCCTCAAACATAACTGCTTGCGCTTGGACAGTGTTCATGCCAACTTGTGTGTAACTCACTTGATTCACCAAGTACCTCCAACCTCCAGCTAGTGCATGTACGAGATATTTCTACCCGCCAAAGCTTGGACAGATAGGAAAACTTCACCTAGTGTCGCTCTTATGGCATTCTAACCTTGGTACCAAGGTTGTTAAGGTCACTCTATGATCAATTAAGTATGCCTCCCCGCCAATTTAATCAAAGATCTTCAATTTGGAAGTAGTATATTCTCATTTCATCAAATGCAAAAATAAAAGAATGAAAGCAAATGGAAAGGAATAGACGTAATTTCACCAGCTATCTCTCCACCACCACCACCAATTAGTCAACCGACACTTAGCCCACTCCCTACACAAATATAGGGTGGGGGCAGAATAAATCCAAGGGCCGTTCGGTCCACATACTTGTTGTGTGTGCTATAATGCATGGATTGTTATGCGGTGAATATAAAAATAAAAGATTCTTACTTATGTGGTGAATAAAAACGAAAGGATTCTTACGCAGGGATTAATTACTTTAAGAGCATTTTTGTTTTTAAATAGTTTATTCCCCATATTGCTAATTCATGCATTCTTATTTGACATTTTATCCCGCATAAAATAATAATACAGATTCGGGCATAACTTAATGCAAATTTTATTTTGGACAAGTAAAGTGGATATTATTTAACACCACTAACCAAACTACATTAATTATGTGTCGATTATTTTCTTTTATGTGATCATTGTATTACTTTATGTGAGATAATAATACATGAACCAACCAACCCCCAAATGTCGGTGAAAAAAGAAATGCCCATATACCTACTAACCATTGAGCTAATAACAAAGTGAACATGTCCTGAACAAAATTTGGTTCCAGCTGTAGTAAATCCCATTTTTTCATCAGAACAATAATTCTCATTTATAACTATTCCTTTTAGGGAGTTTATTATATTTACTTCTTTAATAAGGAAGTTTATTAACTTCACTCACTTTCTAATGGTGCATTACCAAACAAATAGCAAACTGAAAAATGTTATTCTTCTTCCCCTTTTTTTTTTTGGGGGGGCTTGCTTCCAAACACCTCAGTAGACCTACTTCCAGTTTTCTTTTCTTCCTTTTTTTTTTTTTTAATGAAGAAATTTAAAAACTTTTTCTTTTCTTTCTTTTTCTTGTGATAAGAAACTCAATTGACCTACTTCCCATATTTAACCAACCAATATTAATGACACTTCCAATACATGGAAAAACTTGTGTCTCAATAATCGAATATAGATGGTACCACCTTTTAGCGGTTCTCTCGTCTTGATTCGCCATTACGCAAACCATCCTTGGACATTTAAAATATTGCTTGTGCCAATAATAAAGGAGGGAAAGTGGCTATGGGGTGATGGTTAAAACTTTCACAAGTTGCTCCCAATAAGACCTTTGTAACGACAAACTAATAAGAATAAAGGAGGTTTAGAGGGTCTTTCTATTGATCAAGTACTTATGTCCTCATTGATTCACTGTCTCCCACCTCCTATCCTCACTATTTTGTCTTTGTGTTGATCCTCAATTTATGTTTCGTCTTCATTAAGTTGTAACAAAATTTGAAGTTATTTACACAAATGGGCTTCCAACTTGCTTGGGCTAAGGCACAGTGGTTGTAGTGGTTGTAATTGTTATAGTTGTTGTAGGGGTTATAATAAGTCCAATGAATCAAATTAGGCTTTTTTAACTTTCATTTCTACATATGTGTTATGCTCAACTGATGTAATTTGATTTGACTCATAGGGAATACACTTGAACAGGCAACTAAGGAAGCACAGATGTGCATACTAGGGAGGCAAAAGACATGGAAAAATAAGACATGTTCATAAACTTATCCAGCTCAAGAGACGCAAAATAAGGTCAAGTGTAAAGCAGAAAAGGAAGAAAAAGAGAGAGAAAAGGAATAAGATTTTACCAACCAAAGGTGATGAAGAATGAGGACTAAAAGGTAGCTATACACCCAAATATGCCTAATAGTACATCGCTAACCAGTAATCCTACGATAATGGTCATCTTAGTGACAATTGTAGCATGAACCAACAGTTAATGGGTTATCACTCTCCATCTTATTACAATAACAAATAATAAAATGGTCCATGCAGTCTACTCCTAGCCAGGGAGTAGGGACAGCCTAACAGGCAGAAGAAAACCCACTAGACATGCATAGCAGAATGTACAGAAAACTAAGTTCTCCAAAAACTAACATAAGTAGGTAATGTCAAATAAACTAAAAGCAAAGATCAAGATTAAGATTACATTAGCTTCTTTCTCCATCCGCAAAACTCAGAGAATGACTTGTACCAACTTGATTATCAAACAACTTAATTATCAGAATTGGCCTAGAAAGGAGGTGACTTGTACCAATTTGCACAAAAACTAAGGAGCTCAAGTGAAAAGAGTATTTTCAAGAGATAAAATATCTTACCTTAACCTGGGCACCCTTCAGTTCAATAAAGTGGGTCTTCAAATGAGGAGGCACCTTTTCAGGACCCGGCACTGATATTGCCGAAACCATCAACGGCAACAAATGGGGAATATTTGTCTGAACCAGCCGGCCATATAATTGAAACAGGAACATCACTACCAACGGACTCTCAGTAACTATCTTAAATGATCTTGTACTGGGATTAAGTTGACCAGCACCAAAATACCCATTAGAAGTACTCATTTGATCTGACACCTCCATTGGCTTCACATCTGTCTCACCCAAAGACGACACAGATGACGAGGGCACAGGCGGTGGAGGCACTGCAATTGCCCCACTCTCAAAGAAATAACTTACAGTAGCCCTAAAATTCTGATAAATTTTACAAACAAAGTCCAAAAAGGGTTGAACTTCATTTTCTAAAGACGGCCTAAAGTTCCGAAGCAAATCAAAGATAATACGGATGCAAATTAAGCCATTTTCTTCATTATCCGTCGTAAGAACATGCATTGCCACCTTCAATAGATCCTGTACAAATGGCCTTAACACTTCACTATGAGGGAGCCTATTTAGTATCTCAATCACAATGTTCCTCAGCTTATGTTCCGGATTATCCGAGAACTGTGGCTTTGTAATTTGATATAAAACACCCGAAAACGCACGAAAATAACATTTAAGGAAATTCAAATACTCCCCAGTGTGTGTTATCTCCAAACTATCCCGTACCTCCATTGCCATCTGTAGTCTCGCTTGAATTGCTGCCACAAATCAACAAAAAACACATAATTACACACACACACCCCAACAACAACAACACACCCAATGAACATACCCAGTGAAACACACACACACACACACACACACACACAGAGAGAGTGAAGAGCAAAGGTAGTGAAGTACGGAGGTCGGGTTCGAGGAGGTGCCGGGAATGCTGCTCCAAATCCTGAATGGGACTCATGTTGTATAAACCCTGAAAAAAAAAAACGGCGGCAGAAATCAACAACCTTTGAAGTAAACCAACTTAAATAAAGATCTAACAAACGAGAAAATCAAGAAGCTTTTCGACAGAGTAATTTTTCAGAATTTCTCACTTGTAATTTGAGCGAATTGAGAGTGAATTTGCTGGGTTTTGTAGAAGAACTGAAGTGAATTTGGAAAGGGGGGAATTCTAAACTAGGGTTTTGGTGAAAACGATCTAATTGATTGATGCTGCAGCAGCAGCAGAACGGGGAAGTAAAATTTTGCTGTTTCCCTCTCCAAGGACGGAGGGTGTTTTGTTCCCCCTTGTTAGCGGTGGACGGGTTATATAACGTGAAGGACTATTATTTAGTGAATGAGCCCGGGGGAGTGTTATAATTGGAGATCATCCCCCTCATGTCTTACATAATTGAACATAACTACAATGATAATTCTATTAAGGATTGTGTGGGGAAAATTAATCTGATGAGTTTAGCTCATGTTTGATTGGGATAAAATGCAAGATTATTTATCTTGAGATTAGTTATTTTAGAATTATAATATTACTTTTATCTTATATTGAGGATGGAATAACAATCACGAGATAATTAATATCAGGATAAGTTATTCTGGGATAACTTGTTCACCAAACAAATGAGTCCTTAGATGTTAACTTCCTTCTTACGCTTTAACGATCGTTTGGTTCGCGAACAAAGTTATTTGGATTATAGTTTTAAGATTAGAATTTCAAGATTAATTTGTTTCACTTAGGGGTGTAATAAAATAATACTAGAGTTGTCCAAACGGGTAAGTCCTGTCCCATCCCGTCCAAGCCTCGCGGGGCAAGAAATTTGATGGGTTGAGGCGGGCTGATCCTTCACTTGAAAGGGCCTTAAAATGGTCAATCCAACCTAACCCTAAAAGGATCGCGGGCCGAAACGGGCTAACCCTTCATTTTAAAAAAAAAATAAAAAATCTTTTCAATTTAAATTATGTCAATATTTTAGCAAGTCTAACAAGATTATATGAAAGTACATAACAATTACAATCATAACATACATTATATATATGATTAATAGGCCTCAACTTATAATCCCACGGCTAAAATATATAACATTAAGAAAATGAGAAGATTTTCAAATCAAATATAGCAAACAATTATGTTGTTTCAATAATTTTAGATAAAAATCTAGCGAAAAGCATTAAAAGAAAAAAAATCATTATCTTTTTTGACAAACAAATAAGAAAATTAAATTTGAAAAAAATAAATTTATAAATTTGAATTAAATAATATTTTTGGCCCATGGACTGGTCCCGACCTGGCCTCGATCAAGCCTCAAGGGTTAAGGCAAACTCGGGTTGGGTTTATGAGCCCCAATTTTAAATGGGCTTAAAAAATCTTAACCCAAATCTACCCTAATAGTGGATTGGGTCAGCTCATGGGCTAGGCCTATTTTAACTGCTCTAAATAATACCATGTTGGATGAGATATTAATGATTAATTTTATATTCTGTTTGGTTGAAAGTAAGATAAATTTATATCTTCAACCAAAATAATATACAATACTTTTATTCTCAAATTTAATCATGAGATATTTCATTTTATCCCACGTATCAAACAACCTATTATGAGAAAGGTTAGACGAGCAATTTATTGTGTACGCCATCTTATCTTTATTGATCTTAATCGTTAGTACTTCTGTTGTTAATTTTTTTATTATTTTGGGTCAAAATTTCACAATATATGTAACTCTATGTTTATTGTGTTAGTTTACACTTATATTTTGTTGAATCATAGGATTTATTTTTATATATTCGTACACAAAATAAATTAAATCGAAAAGATCAAATTATAAATATGTGCATTATAAGTAGACAAGATAGAGCATTCGGATCAAATAATTAATAAAAATTCAAAAAAAAAAAAATGTTAATGAGGTTATATATCTGTTTGCAATCACCTTTTAAAAATCTATGATATCCGAAGATATCTATGCAAGAGGTGATGTCATGTATAACGATCATTGAAAATAAAAAAAATAACACTATTATGTTTAAAAATTCTCTAAAAGAAGAAAAATAAGATCTTCATATTATGTTTTTCACACATCCTTATTATTTTCTTGACATAAATGACAAAATCATAATTTCTTTCTTTTTCTTGTTTTCGTCTGAAATTTCCACACACACAAACATAATACGATCCCAAAGAGATAAATTACTCCATCATTAGATTATTTTTAAACAAAATTAATATAAAAACTAGTGTACTTATCCGCGCTTCGCGTAATCGTAAAACCATTTTTTTTCAAACACAAAAATTATAAACTTAATAGATGAAAAATAAAAAATACAAAATATGGCATAGATAAATAAAATAAAGGTAGAAATATAACACAACTAAAAGCATCGACTTGATTAAAAACACAGTCAATTTACAAAACAAAAAGGAAAATTAAAGGCGCAATATAAAAATAATCCAACTCTCACTCTATAAACTAAAGCAATAGATTTTTAAAGCCTATGAACATTTCCTGAAATTTCTCATAATGTCTAAATACACAGATATTGAATAACATCAAGAAAAAGATTTACATGAGCACATGGAATTGAAACAAAAATTAAAAATCACAAAAAATTACATCTCCATAAGTACAAAAGCGTCCACTAATTCAGAAATAAATCATTCACTACTCCTCGCACTATTATGATATTAATTAATTTCCAGACCTCCATAATCTTCTCCCTTGATCTTTCTCCGATAACTTTCATGGTTAATTTTATGTTTATGACTACCTTTTTATATGTCTCTATGTAACACTATAAATATGGACATAAAAAAGAGTTCATATTGTACACACTTTAGAAACTCGTGAAGACACTTGCAAGAATACAAAAACTCTCCGATGTTATCTTTCTATATCTATTGCTTTTATCTTTTAGTGTGTGTGTGTTTTACTTACTCATATTTTTTCAATTGTTTGTATTTTTTTTCCTTCTTTCTCTCATTTCACCCCTATTTCCTACCAAGGAAATTCATCAAAACATTTGAAAGGAAAGAATCGATGAAAATCATCTCATAGAAATAGTTTTAAAATTCAGACATTTGTAAGATGAGTATTTTTTTTTTAATCGTCCTAGAAATAGTAAGTGATAATCCAATTAACGAAGAAATTAAAACACAAATTAAAAACAAAAAATAGAATCACCACAATTTTTTTTGTAAGAATCAACTGAAACAAAATACGTACTCGTACTTCACGTCGGAATTCTTTGTATGGTTATTTGTATCAAATCAGCAAAAGAGGAAAAAACATATATATATGTTTGTCCTGCAATAGTACGCAATCAATGTTTAGAAGAAAATAGAACAAAATTACAGAAATTACAAGTTACAACTTACAAAGAATGAAGATAGAAAAAATTACAATGAACCAAAAAATATTTCAATTGCAGAGAACAAACCTGTTGATAGCTTAATAAAGAAAACCAATCATTATCGTGGCCTCTAAATTTTTTGCAATGGTACTTTTATTTCCACTCATCTATTATATGAAAAAAATGAAAGATAAGTTATATTCACGCACATAAAATCGTCACAATTATTGGGGCAAGATAGTGGAGATGAAAAGTTTTTTAATTGATAGTATAAAAGTATAATGGAATCTTTAAGAGGTGTCATTTGGATTGGGCATCTAGGAGGTGCTTTTTGGGTTGAAATTAAAAGGTTCCATTAAATATCTTTTCATGGCTTAATAAAAAGAAAATAAGTTGAAAAAATAGGTGAAAATTCCAAAAAATTGAGGTAAAAGATAAATAGGAATTATGTCTTTAGAGAGCGCCACATCAGCTCTGTCAATATCCTCCTTTATTTATATATATTGATATATTAATACCCTATTCATTGTACTTTGCAATTCATGATGCTAGAAATTTTTGAAAGTTGGATTTTGAAGTGTTATCTAGAATAATATTGGTTAATCAATTCTAGGATATTAAGGGAGCATTTCATGCGCAATAAATACTATGTTTAAGATGGTAACATTACATTAAGAGTCAAAAATAGCATTTATTAATAACTTCAATCCATTATAAATGAATATTAACTACATTGAGTTTATCCTATTGTTACACTTTTATAATTAAACTTTCTTTGAGAACAATAATAGAAATCGCGCTGGATAACTTCAATCGTTAAATTACAAAAAATCTTCAATGATTATATTTAATGATGAATTGTCAAAAAATTTGTTAGCGATGAACTATTTAACGATGGCTTAATGATGAATTTAGCTATTTTTTTATTGTGTATTTCAATATTCTTAATGGCTATATAGTGCTTCACGAGAAAGCCAAAAATTCAATATAAACAAAATCAAGTAGTTGTATCATTAGCCATATATAGCGTTATGCAATATATTATTACTTTATTCTATAATACATTACATGTTGTTTTAGAAACAGTGAAAAATAAATAAATTATGAACTTTTTTACTTTAATAGATAGTAATAACTACAATTCTCCTCTAAACAATTTGATAATGCTAATAGTACCTCATTTTGTAAGGATTGAAAATGGTTTGTGCTAATAATATTATTACCTCTTTGTGCAATTTGGTGCTAAGTACATATAATTTGGGGAAAGGATAAAAATAACCTTTGAACTGAAACTAATTCTACGAAAATGGCCAAGAAATTTTAGTTCCCATTTCTAGCCATTCTCTAGCAGTTGTCGTCTCCTTTTTTTCTTTTTCTTTTTTTTTTTTGGTTGTTTTTAACTTTTTTTTGGGCTTATGCATCTGTTTTTTTGTGTTTTTTTTTGGGGTCAGCTGCTTCTTCATCTTTGTTTTAAAAAAATAATTGATCTCCTTTTCTTTTAAAAATTCTAAAAAAAAAAAGTCAAATAAAATTTTGTAGTTTTTTTTTTTTAACAATTAAATGCAAATTAATTGTTATTCTTATTTTTATCAATCAAATACAAAAAGAGTGTATTTTTATTGACTATATAAAAATAACATATTTTAATGATACATATACATATACATATTTTAATAAACAATGATATAATTTTTACACACGTCTTATACAGATACATATTCTGTACAACAATGATACAATTTCTATACACATCTTATATAGATAAATATTTCATATAATAACAACACAATTTCTATACATATCATAAATAAAATACATATTCTATACAATAATTATACAGTTTCTATACACATTCTATACAACTTTTTGCTGCAATAATTATTCGAATACATATTCCGTACAATAATTATACAGTTTCTATAAATATTCTATACAACATTTAGTTGCAATAATTATCCAGATAAATATTCTATACAATATTTATACAATTTCTATACATATCCTATGTAGTTTCAATGTATATTTTATACATATACATATTCTATACAACAAAATATACAGTTTTTATACACGTTGTATACAAACCTTCACTTCTCTGAAACCTCTTTCGATTCACTGGTATTCAAATCTTCACAATATCCATTATCATAATCAATTCTATGCGACCCCGGATCATAAAACACAATCTTTGCCAAAACCAACCCATTTCTTTTAAATTCCTTCCTCACATACCTACCCACCATTGCTTGGGCTTCAACACAGTAGCCCTTTTCTTCTCATCCCTGATCAACCTCTACATTTTGCACATCCTTTCTTCTCATCCCTGATCAACCTCTACGTTTTGCACATCCTTTCTTCTCAGTTTCCTCCCTCTTCTTTTTGATCCACCCACACCACTCTCCATTTCAAAAACCCAACTCAATTTAGACAACTTAGATGAAAAAAAATTAAGAATTAAAGGAAAAAAGATAAAAATTTTGTGGGGTTCTTAGCTATCAAGGATTGGAGAAAGAAGAGAAAGAAGAATGATTATGAGGTTAGAAAAAATAAAAAATGAAAAGTATAATAATATAATGAAGAGAGCAAAATAGCCGACTTAGGCTTAATTCACAGGCTTTGGGCGGTGGCTATAATTTGAAAATAAAATAACGGACTGGTCATTTTTTGTTCAATAGGCAAAATTTGAACTATTTATTTTAAAATAGGCTAGACAGTGCCCTTTTCCCATAATATTTTCCTTACAAAAATTTAAAAAACTCACAGTAGTATAGGAATTTTGTGAGCTTATTTATTTACTTTCTCAATTTTCTAATTATCTTTGTTGTACTTGTTAGGGTAATTAGAACAAGTAAATTTTTTTTAATGTCGCCATTTTAATTTGGATCCTGTTAGAAAAAAAATTGAGATAGTGACATCCATACTAAAAAATTGAAAGTATACTCGTAACGATTGCTTAGATAAATCATGGTGATTTGATCAGAATTTTTATTTGATATTTGTCAAGACCTAATTTAATAAGCTATGATGATTTGTTAGGATTTCTTGTCAAATCCCGATATACAGCCATAACTTTTTTTCATCATTTTAGTTAATATCCTAAAATTTGTGATCAAATTCTGCCAATTCACTTTTAATATTCTTTTATAATCTGATACGACATAAAGAATGTATACATACTAATAGTCCGAATGAGTATTCAAGGTGAACAAAGACAGTCCTTAGAATATTATGTTATAATTGAGTTTAAGAGCAATAATAATAATTTTAACACATTAATCACATTTGAATAGCATTCAAAAGGAATACAAACAGATTTCCTCTGTTTGCTCGAATAACCAGTGGTGTGTGATTAATATTTATTTATCAACTATGGTCTAGATACATGATCAAATCTCGTGATCACTGCAATATGTTGTGTATAAATACACCAATATGCTTTTATTCAATAATCAACTCTAAATAACTTCAACTTTGATATGGATCCTTTTAAATCAATTCCATCAATTTTCAATAGATAAATTCAACTTAAATCTTCAAAAATCAATAAACTCACTTTGTTTTATTTTTTTCTTTTTTTAAAAATAAAAAAAACCAAGCTCAACAAATTCAAAAATAGTGTTTTCGAACCAAATCATTTTAAAATATTGAAAAACAATAGTATAACTCAACGAAATATATATTTTCATTTAATTCCAACCGCAGCTAACAATGAAAGAGAGAAAAGATGAGAAGAAAGGAAATAGAGAAAGAAGATGGAAGAGGAAAAATTCCAGCGGAAATAATTCTTTACATAGTTTTCTTAATAGGGTCAAAATTTAAACATCGATCCTTAAAATTCGTATATAATTTAAGAGAGACGAAAAGGGGACCAATCAAACCCATTTTTCAATATATGGTATTACGTTTGGTTGTGGATACAAGCAAATAAGTGGAATTAAGTGATCCGTTTATGAAAGAAAATAAGTGAATATATTATTATAATTTGAATAGAATAAAATGACACTATAAACTTTTTTGATATTAAATTCTTTATGTATAGTAAAACTAATAATTCTTATGAAAAAAAAAATACAAAACTAAAATAAAATATCTAAGAGGTTATAAAACTATTTGACTTGTCATTTTCACAGTTAGACAAGAAAATACAAATGAAGATAAAGCTAAAATATATTGTACTATTCTACATCAATTTTATTAAATATCAAAATTTTGACGTAAATGTTAAAGAATATTCCATTTACTTCTAATTACAGTAAATAGTTGGAGAGAGAAATGATTAAAATATAGCATAATGAAATTAAATCAATTGGTCCAAATACAACGAGCAACAATTATAAGTATGGCCAACATGGAAAGAAATTATGAAGATAAACGAAGTGTTTGAATAACCCAACAAAATTAAGAAAATCAAGAAAATTCAAGCCATAGTTTAAATCTAAAGTGTATTTTTCTCTTTTCATAATCCTTCGAAACGTCGTTCGATGACTTAAAAAACCTCATTCTAATCTATGGGAAGAGGATTAAAGTATCACAACATTGAATATTTTTTGGCCAGACACATATACGACCTTTTAAATTTGTCTGAAAATTTTATTTAGACACTTAAACTTAGTCTTGTTCCAATTGAACACGCTGTCATATATACAATTTCGTTCGTTTCATAAATAAAATGTGCGAAACTAATTGTCTGAGGTGGAAAAGAATATGCCACATATTAAAAATAACATGTCACTAGAACAATTATCCGATTGTATATATGCGGCATTTTATTTTTAATGTAGTGTATTCTTCTCCACATTAATTAGTATTGATAGCATGAAGGACTGCAAAAAAAAAAATATAATGAAACAACCCCATTGTGTCCTTCTAAAGTTTGATATAGAACTGAAATTTTTTAAATCATATCAAATTTTTGATATTTCTGTCAACGTAATAGTTAAATTTTTTTTTTTCTACAAACGTTTTAGGTCTAGAAGAAAATTCACATTTGATTCTATGTTATAACCAATTAAAAAAAATTATATGAACAAAACTCAACAAATCTAAACGATTGATAAATAGATGAATCACAGTATATACAAACAACTTAGTTAGTGAAGAAATGAAGGACATACCGATAACCGCTCAATATTTTATTGTTTCTTAGATTTATCCTATTCATCTACCGATAACCATCCATTAATTGCTAATCTGATACCAAACCAACTGTTATCTTATCGGTTGACTAGCGGATTATAAAATTCAAAAATTAATAACCAATAAGCCGAATCATTAACCATAATTATCCACCCGATCCACCGATAAGCAACCCTACTTGCATGAATGTTTATATATTTTTATATGATACGAATTACGCAATTATTTTCACCCTTACTTTTTCAACAATTAAACATTTCTTTTAAAACGATATTTTTGTTCTAATAAAATCAATCTGTACAACCAATATACAATTATATAAATTTTTTCTTGATGTCCTTGAAATTTCGTGAACTCCTATGATTTTGTTTGGAATTTAACATGAAAATCGACCATCGAGTATGCCTTCTGTCGAAAGTGATCTATCTACTACTACGTAGTTACACATGGAAAAAGACACAGTAAAATACATGTATTTTTGTGGGCTCCTCTCAAATGGATCAGGAGGGAGGTCCATTTCGAAACAACGAAATTGGGTCCCTTAGAGGTCCACTTCTGGTGACTACTACTTTTGCCCCTATTTTTGTATTGGTTTTTAGTTTTTATCGTAAAGAATTTTTTTGGGGGACATAAAATTTATATTTTCATATTATACTATTTTACAAGTTTGTCCTACGCCCTTAAAGAATTTATATCCTGCTAGATATAAGTTTGATTGTTAAGAGTAAAAATTAAATATCAACTTATTTAAAGAGCAAATCATGCGATAAGATGAACTGTAGCTACAATAAGATTTGCAAAATCTCTTTCTGAGCTATAGTGAATTGTTTTTTTTTTCTTTTTCAATATCTATTTCTTTGTTTTGGGAAATTGTTATTGCTGTAAGATTAGTAGTATTTGAAATGGGATGGTTCAACAACCAAGCAGACCAAATAAACAGTAAATATCGCCATCAAATAACAAACGATGATTTTCATACATATATCTTCTAGTGAAGTGAACGCGAAGAAATGAATTCCCCCCCACCTAGCTCCAATAAGCTCCTTCCTAAAAATGATTTACATGATATTCTTTATTAGGTAATCCTAGAATTATCCTACCAATTTCTAACAAACAAACCTCTTCCTAGCTAGTTCCTTCGTCGTCTCATATATAAGTCCAAATTGGACAAACCAAAATTCAACAAGACAAAACTTCGTAGTCAGCTTCATTAATACAGTTTGGGTTGGAGTTCTAACTTTTGATCATTACTGTTGCACAAATATACTAGAGAAAAACTGAGTTATTGTTTAGTTACATTTTGAGAATTAGAAAAATGGAAATGGAAGGAGTAGTGGTGGTGCGGGGACGTGTGGAGATTGATATGCGGCAGCCTTTTCGGTCTGTGAAGGAAGCAGTTATGTTGTTTGGGGAAAAAGTTTTGGCTGGAGAAATTCATGCTAAGCACCTTCAAGAGGTTCCTTTTCCTTCTTTAATTCACTTCTTCGTCGACTAATTGACTGTCTATCATGTCTATGTGATGCATTCCCAAGTGTTTTTAGGTTGAGACAATTGAGTTCTATGCATTGACATAACATAATATTTTCACGCTCCGCAATTTATAAGTTTTTATGAGTTTATATTATGGTATACATTACTAGTCTAAATAATTTTTTAATACTATTAAGTCACTCAAAGATATTTACAGGCAGGGGCGGAGCCATGCATGGTACCGCAGGGGGTCATCCGAACCCAAAATTAAACCCCTTAGTTCGTTGAAAATTTACATTATATATATTAGGTCTCAACATTTCTTTTTATTAATATATAGTAAATATTGAATTTCATTAGTTTCTTCGAGTGTTACCTCTTTATATTTTGAACCTCCTTGGTAAAACTTTTGGCTCCACCACTGTCTACATGCAAATCTCTTTATAAAATGTGAGATTTGTAATGTTAAAAAATAACAAATGAAGGTGATCGATGTGCAAATTTCTTAAGCTGAGAGTGGTACAACTTAAACTGATAACTTATATGTATATCTCTATGATAAAATATACTCCATTAGTAATATTAAAAATAGTAGCTAATTTGCTGCACATTTTTGGCTGGATGACTAGCAAAGCTTCTATTACTCTCTGCAATTTATCTGTATGCTCAACTTCAGGTGCAGACCAAGGCAAATGATGCACAGAATCAGCATAAATTTGGAGCAGCAAGAGTTGAGCTTGAAGAGACAAAGCAAAGCCTCCAGAAAGCCAAAGAAGAAGGGGATTTTATGGCTCATTGCCTTCAATCTCTTAGAGAAGAGCTGGAACAGACAAGAAGAGAGATACAACAGTTGAAGAGTACAAGAGATGTAGTACCCCAGCAGAAAGTACCATCAGCTGATTCTGATCATGATGATGAGAATCATGAAGAGCTAAAATTCATTGAGCAACCATCATCAAAATTATTAGTTGAAGTTAAAACACAAACCGGAGAAGATATTGATGATGAGGAGGAGATCGAGTTCGAGAAGAAGAGGTCTGTCAAATTTGCTAGTCCTCCACTGCTTACTAAGGTCATTGCTGTCAACAAGGAAGAATATGTTAAGAAAGAAGCTGGTGAGAAAAGCCCTTCACAGCTCAAGAAGAAATTGAAGAGGAAGCCTTTAATCCCTTTAATTGGTGCATTGTTCTCCAAGAAAAAGGGAAATCAGGAAAATGTATCTTCAAATTAAATTCCTTAAACATGCGGTGCAGTTATAGAAAACTAGCGAAAAAATTTATTTTGTGCATCATAAAACTGACACTAGTCATGTGAGGCTTCTTTTTATCTCACAATTTAGTAGACCCAAAGTTTGTGAACTCAGATATGTAAGAATTGGGTTCATGAATTGTAAGTCAAAAAGAAGCCTCACACAACTAACATCAGTTATGTGAGACACGTAATCAATTTTTTTGGAACTAGCCATATTACTCTACCAGTAAAATAATCTCGCCTTGTTTTGAATAAGGAAAATGATAGAGGTTTCTAAATGATTTGTACCATTTAAGTTGTCAGCTGTTACGTTACTCGGTGTATTTCCTCTTATTAGTCAATCTTTAACCTTTTTTGATTTATTCATTCAATCTAGAAGTGATCAACACCGTGTTGCCAGTTTCTATATATGCTAAGTACATATATTGTATCTTTTGCTCTCTTCGTCCCATAATACTTGTCAAGTTTTGCTTTTCAAAGATCAAACTATATCTAAACTTTGATCAATATTTTAAAATATACTTTCTTACCATATCGATAGAGAAGAATTACAACTTACAATATTATGTAGCTTTTAAATATATGAATTTTAATTTTAAAAATGTTATACTAATCTAATTCAATTTTAGCTCCGAAAAATTATTTTCGAAAAACAAAACGCAACAACTATATATATTTTGGGACGGATGCATGGAGTATATATGAGTGAGAAGCTGGTGCACAGGATTCCAAGGCATCATGATCTTGTTCATTCTTGGTGGTGTCTGATTCACAGATATAATTTCCAAAAATAATTTGCTTCTACTTTTCCATCTTAAGAAACATAAAAATAGGGTGCAAGGAGCATGCATATGCAGGATTAACTTTCTCTGTTGTTGACTGCAAAGTTAACCAAAGACATCTTATAGAACAATGTCAGTTACTTGAGGTTCCCTCTTCATGTAAGGCCATTGTCAATTACTTGAGGCCGTAGAACATATATAGCAAAATAACGGGCTTTGTGTTTTTTCTTTGGGCTGTCAATCCGAGAAGCCCCTAAAGTGTTCTTGAATGGGCCAAACCTAATACATCGTCAGCAGCTACTTCCTCCTTGATTTGCATCCAAACGAGGTTGAGGGCTTGAGGCTGAACCGAGCTGACTCGTGGTTGCTTTTGTTACGATTTCATTAATTTCCAACCAATAAATCAAACCGATAAAAATGTTATTGGTTTATTGTTATTGGGTTAACCGTTTTTTAATGGTTTTATAAAAAAAAAATTATTGGGTTATTGGTTCGGTTTCTATTTTTTCATATTGGATTATTGGGTTAACCGATAACCCAATAAGAATAAATTAAATTACTACTTTACCTCTACTTATATATTTATATTACTTACCTTCACTTAATTTTTCTTCAGTTTCTACAAGCCTATTCAATTTCCTGAAAGTCTATTCACTTCATTGTGGAATTTGGCACTGCGGGCATATGTGATGCTTCATTTTATAATATGAAGAGGACGTTTAAGACATTTTTGTCATTTATCATTAGATCTACTTACTTCATAGTTTGTGACAAGAATGGTGGACTTCTTATTTTGTGGAACTTGGCACTGCAAGGCATATGTTATGCTAGCTTGTTTTTATTTTGTGAGCATTCTTATTAATCTCATGTTAGTTGCTTCTGTTACACAACATTGAAAATCATTGCGCCAAGTTGATATTTGTTTTATGAGCATTTTCTTATCGGTTAAACCGAAAAACAAACCGTTAAGGATCAAAAATCGATAAACCCTAAACCGATAAAAAATATCTTAAACTGATAATACATAAAACCGAATCGAACCGACCGATGCACACCCCTAATAAACTGCCTATCAAAATAATAGTCAGTAAATGTATATTTTTTGAATATTAATGTAGAATATACATAGAATATATATTTTATATAATTGTTTTTGTATACTTATTATTTGACTGGCTAGCGAATGTAATTGTTTTTGGCTATTATTTGACTGGCTAGCGAATGTAATTGTTTTTGGCAAATGTAATGTTTGGGAGTTGAACGTGGAACCTCAAAGTAAATTTTGAATACCCTAAATCACTGACCCAACCTCTACTATTGTGTTAAGGGGATTCAATATATATATATATATATATATATATACACTAAAAATAAAAAATACCTTATATATACAATATAATTTTTGGTCCCGAATCCCCCTGTGCCCCCTCCTAGATCGATCTGCCCTTCCGTGCATGTTTGATTTCTTGACATTGTGCCAGACCTGGACAGTCGTGTGTATATATTTGGGAACACTGAACGTGCATGATTTGATAGTGCAATTGATATATGATGTCTCGAAGATTTTATGTCATATCTTTGTTTGATCTCATAAAACACTGGCACTTCCTTGATTCAGAGCAACAGTATATAATTTGCCATATGTTCATGAATGTTTCAAAATGAAACACTAAAGGTAAAGCTGCAACTTCTAAATTATCCCAGTTTTATATATAGTCTCGGGACTAATCACAAAACAGTCCAATAAGCACCGCACCCGTTTTTGTGAGAACATGTACTGCAATTAATTATTAAGTCCGAGAAAGAGAAAATCCAATTCAGAAACAAATCAAAATTTTCGTTCATTGGTATACAAATCTTGTGTAATCTTCAAATTCTCATTTTCCAAGAGCCACCTCAAAGTAATCTAATCCTTAAAATTTGTTTCATTTTTGGTCACCATCTTGGTATACGCAAGGGAATGGGGGAAGAACATAAACATTGGAGGTTGGTTAGTGATGGGATGGGACAAAAGCCAAGAGAATAGTGTTATATGGTCGGTTATACTATTGAATATGGACGTAATGGTAAAGGCATGAATATTTATTTACATTTATAAGAAAAGATTGCTACTATTCTCCTATCAAACTAGGTTCACATGTATGCATGTGAAACTCTTCCACACAAGACAAGGATTTTATTAACTACCATTCCTTGTCTCAATTTTTTAAAACCATGCAACAATTTGAAATTCTTTTATATTTATATATGGGCATTTCTCTAGCTTAGTTTACTCAACGAGTGAGGGGACCATTAGTTTAATTAGTTGTCATTTCGTTACACAATTAAAATTTAAGTGGCTGGATTTCTGGTGTACGTAGCCTCCGGCATTGAGTGTTGACTTCAGTGTGATTCGCAGTATTTCCAGCAAGATTTTCGGCCTTAGTAATGGCCCTTTAATATATGTTTCATTTCCAGGCCTTTTTAAAAAAAAATAAACATATAAATTTTTTTAATTTTTTTAGCCTTTTTAAATGTATGAATATCTATAATATAATAAACAATTTATTAGATAAAGTCAACGGTAAACACGAGTTTATGACACGAAAACCATAAGTTTTAATCTATTGCTTATTATGTTTTAATTTATACTGTCACTACATAAATTATGCTCTCTCTTTTGATAGGATCAATAGATAATATTATCACCTTTCAACATTCTGATTAGTGGTAGAAAGTAATTAAGTAAATAATGCCTACTTTATGTGACAATACACACATACATTTACCTTTTTGTGAACTTCATCATGTATATTTTGGAGGTATGGTAATCAGAATTTATCTTTTAAGCTTTTTTTCCAAAAAGAATTTGTCGGTCACTCCACGCAAAGCTTTCTTAAAGTATCATGCATATAACTTTCTTCATCTTGGTCCCTAATTTTGTGCCACCGTGATATATTGCCTTTGCGTTAATAAAAGTTCGAGTACACTTTGATGACTGCGCCTTAATGATTATGCAACTTTGTCGCGAAGCAAAGTGCAAATTAATTAGGTACTGCCACTAATTTTGTGCTAATTAATTGAACAATCATATCTTTGAAAAGCAAAAAATAAAATAAAATGGAACAATCATGTTAACCACAATTTCATATTCACACCGTCTTTTTAAACTAACCAATCATCGTTTTCTTCAAATGATGCGGCACTTGCCCATTAGCCAAACTTCAAAAATTGCCTTAACAATAATTTAAAGACACAAAAGAAAGATTCTTCTTTTACTTTATTTTTTTATTAATTAATACACTTTGGTGCCTCTTGATAATTATTAATTACAGCCATTATAATATAAAATTATTAATTACAGCCATTATAATATATAATTAGATATATTTGACTTTCAATTATTTGTAAGATATATTTTTGACCTTTTTTTTTTTTTGTAAATATTCACAAATTTATCATAATTATCAATTGTTTCATCGTTTTATTTTAAGCTTGTATTTTCTTCATTTTTTATAACAATATAGCTCTAAAAACAATTCAAATATGTAACATATTTCTTATACATAAATAAATAAAAAAATATTTTCATTAATTTTAAATTAAATATGCTTAAGCAAATATCACAAAGACTAAAATAAAAATTTAAAAATAAGGAGGGACCAAAACTGTTATTGGCTCCCTTTCTTAATTTCATATTTAATTTAAGCAGCTCTAACTTTAATATCAGCCTATTCTAGCTACGTACTATATATTAAACAGCATGTGCTTGGAACATTATATTGCTAATAGATTCCCACAAGCTACAAATATACCATCCAAAAAGCATCAATATATCCTTATTCATTTCAATGGAGAAATCAAAAGGAAGAAGAAGAAGAATGAAGAATCCATTTTGCATGCCGAAACTCAAAGGCACCAACTGCAGCCGAAAAAGTACCCGACTATCGCCGATGTCGTTACTGGATCGATTTCGGGAAGCCGTTTTCCGATTGATAATGTTATCCGCTATGTCAAAGGCCACACAACATGATCAACAGCGATCTAATTCATCCCCTATTTCACATAGGTCTTATAATTATTCTCATGAACATTATCATAGTGAAGCTGTTGCTGACTGTATAGAGTTTATTAAAAAGTCTGCCACCACTGATGACGGCGCCGACGGTGACTCATCGGAGGTTATATTTCCTGTTCCAGTTATGTGAAGAAAGTTTATATTTCTGTATCAAACTAGGATTTTTTTCCTTTTTCGTTTAAACTTTTTTTTTTTTTTTTGGGTTTGTATTTTAAAGGTTGGAGGTTTGTTCTGACACAGAATATTGTAAATTGTTGTGTAATGGAAAAATACGGAATATTTGGTTTTTGGAGTTTTTATATATATTTTTTTATATAAGAGATTTTCTATTTTATACATAAGATATGTTCATTTTTACACATAAAAGATAGATTTTTTTTTTAATTTATAAATTAGTATAAGAGATCATTTTCACGAAATATAGTGAAATGTAGGGATTCATTTTGTTCTTTCTTGTTTTTTTTTTCTTTTTATTTTTTATGCAAGTACTGTACATGCTTTCAATAATACTGATTCGAGAACTACTGGAGGGATCCCAACCTCAATTTACAAGTAAGATGTAAATGAAATAATTTTTTTTAACGCAAACAAAATAGCTTGAAGATTTTTAATTAAGGTGCTCTCTAAATCTATAAATTTAAAAATGTAGAATCATTGATTTCTCGAAGTAATCAAAAGTTAATTTGTTGGATGGACAAGTTGAAAGAATTGGAGTACTATTTTTTTGCATTTATTAGGATCACAATTAAGCACTGCGCCTGATTTGCAATTTTGCAGTAACATTGAGAGAAAGAGTCCAAAATATAGTGCCTTAAATTTGGACAGAGGCTTTGGATTTTCCTAGGATTCCAAAACAAAATAAAAATAAAAAATATAAAAAAAAATTAGACATCTACTTGAAATCATCTCTTAATATCATTTGTTGAGCCCTAATAATTCCTCCAAGTGTTTAAAGCTGGTGCATATTAGTAGTCTATTTTAAAACTATTTTAGACCGCAAAAGTCATAAATTCACACGATATTTCCAAGAGAGAAAATAAAGATTTATCCTTTGCAGATTTTAAAGCTCAAAATAGTCCCGTAATTTTATTGCTAAATGAGCCCAATGTTAAAAGAAAAGTCTAATCCATAGTTGGGTCAGTAAAATTTGAGATCAAATGGTCCTAACTTCCGGGGCTATTTGACCATGCAATTTGAATTTTAAATTTGTGTTTTTAATTTTCAATTTTACTTAAAAAGTGAATCTCAATTTTAAATATGTGATTTCAATTTTTATAAAAACCATAAAATTTGACACATAAAAAAAAGAAAATCATAATTTGAAATTTTATATAGAAAAAAGCTAATGCCCTACCTGAAGAGATTGTCTATTACCATGTTATATTGAAGAATAACTAGTCAGTACTATCGTTGATTTAATGAATCAATATATCTATTAAAATTTTGAAGAATAACTAGTTAATATTCTTCTTGAATAACTGAATCAATAGATCTTTATAAGAAAGACGTATTTAAAAATTTGTAATAACATATAATCATAAGTATTTATTTATATAAAATAATAAAGATATGTAATTTATTTAATGTAATAATTTAGGATATTTTGATATCTTATTTATAAGTTATAGTTTACTTATTTGGTAATATTATACAAAAGTTACATTTTTTTTTTTTTGATAATTTTCATATTTATAAAATTTGGAGTTGAAATCAAACCTCTTACCCAAATTCACGTCCAAACCTCCAAACTCCCAAACGCCTACTAAGCCCTATTCTAACGGGTCCCGGAGTTATCCCAGATATAAAAGCGCGACATCTCCCGCTGGAGTTCCTAGTAGTAAATTTCCGTCATCCGTGGTACACAATACCATTAGAATCTGCAACTCGCTTGTTAGCGAAGAGCACCATGGCAGGTATAGTAGATATTGCGCAGCAAATTGAGTTGCCTGTATGTTAAATTGGCTATTTTTCTGTTGCTTGTTGACGATGTCCAGTTTATTCTCAGGTGGACAAACTGAGAGAGAGGAGAAAGTCTCACTAGAGACCACTGAAGAAATCTTACAGAGTATGGAAGTCGGCATGACATTTCGCGACTATGTAAGTTTTGGATTTTGGAACTGAATTTTGAAAAGCTGAAAAATTGTCCTCATTTTTTTTTGTGCATTTCTTAGTATTGTTGTTCACACTGGTGCTCGTTGAGTACCTCAAGGGCAATATTAGGTTCAGAAAGAGCAGCGGTAAAATTGATTGCAGTATGTGTTGTGTAACTGCCAAAACGAATAGGACAACCCTAGCTGAAGTGCTGGTTGACCTTTAAATTGGGAAAGTCTTGTTTTTCTAAGCTAAATTTTAGCTTTAATTGGTTCAATGCAGCTGCGGTATGATAATTTATGATTTTGATGATGAGTATTAGTACTTAAGAGCAGTATACACAACATACCCAATGGGGTCTGGGGAGGGTAGAGTGTACGTAGACCTTACATCTACCTCAGAAGTGAGGTAGAGAGGCTGTTTCCGATGGAACCTCGGCTCAAGACATAAACAGTATATAAAAAGACGTAATGGATGTACAAGAGTCAATAGATAGTAACAAAAACAACATATAGTAGCACAACAATACTACAACAAAATAATAATATAATCGAATTACACAAAACAATAGGTAATAACAGAAATTGAAGAGCAAGAAACTACAAGAGTAATCCTACGACTACTAGTAAGGTGTAAGAGCAGTATACACCTTCTAATTAAAAAGTCTTGCATTTGTGGCTGTTGAAGTAGTTGGAGAACTTGCTGGTGAAACAAATTCTATTACTCATTCCATTTCATGAAAAAGAGAAATATACATAGGCATGCAACATAGATGCACAAATATTTGCTTCTATTTGACAAGAGTACTAAGACCCTTTCAATTCTTATATTGAGGGGTGCTTAGTTCATGCAATGATTATAATATAGGATTTTCATGTATGTTCCAATGTAACTTATGTAACTATTAGCTATATGTACATTGTTTTGTTCCAGAGACTAAATACTGTAGTAGTAAATTAGAGTTGCATTTAGTAATACAAAGTTCTATACAGAAAACCGATTATTGTACTAATAATATAGAATTATACCGGTGGTTAGTTTTTCCTTAAAGGATAAATAGAACGAGCCCTAAAATAATATTGTAGGATCATTATCTTTTTTTTTCGTGAAATATAACAATATGAACATTATATGTCAATTAATGTATATTCTGGTCAATACCGTGTGTTTAGTAAGGTTGAGTAACGGTATGGTATTATGGACTAACTATCAAGAGCTATGGTGTGATCACCTTGCAACTTTTCTAGTTAGAATCCTTATGAAGTAGTTGCAGCTGCCTAAAAATTTATTATCTTCTTTTTTGTTGGATTCATGACTGAGAAAGTTCTGTTTGCTAAACTAGCTGCTGTTCTTCTTCACTAGAGTATGTAGGATTTACTATTGACATAGATTTTGCCTACATGCAGAGTGGTAGGATCAGTTCGATGGATTTCCATAAGACATCAAATTTTCTGGTGACAGCCAGTGATGATGAGTCCATACGTCTATATGATGTTGCAAATGCAACGTAAGCATCTTTCCTTTTACTTTATTGCTAATATATATACGTAAAATGATTCATACTTTCTTTATCGTTTTTTCTTGGTTCTTTGGCAGACAATGCTATTGTTCTTTTAGACTCTGAATAAGTGATAGATTAGAAAAGTTAAAAGTTTGTTCTTTCAAGAGCTCAACTTAAATATATTCCTTCGCTGCCCAGAAAGAGCAATGTTTAATAAAATGGCGTATTGGTTGTCAGAAAATGATGTGCTGCTTCACCCAGTAACCATTTAAATTCCTTTCACATGTATTAATCATTTCCATTTGGGGCTTGAACTCATCCTCTTTTTACCTATGATGCACCAGATTAGTGGAAGTGGCAATTTGTTATTAAAATTAACGTAGTTAGCAATCCTGCATAGATAGGCTATTCCATTTGTGTCATCTATGTTAATTAAGGTCCAAAGGAAGAAGATTCAATGGTGTAATAATGTGCCAAATACTCAAAAACGTCTCTCAAGCAGTTTGGCTTTCTCAAAATCACACTTTCCCTGTAATCATCTCCTGAATATCAGTGTCCTACTTTAGATGAGCATTTGTTGAGAAGCGCAAAATTACTAAAAAAGGAAGCTTGAGATCATCTGCTGAGGCGGGTTCTAGGTCACTTGGTGAGCTCCTTCCTTACACGGTTTAGGTGTTCAAACCCCATCACTAGCATAGAATCCCCTCTGCCCCTCCCTCTCTCTCTCCCAGTAATAAATCAAAAAGAAAAGGTAAACATAAAAAAAGTGTTGTTATTGGACTCGATATGAGCTAAGATCCTTATGGCCTTCTCAGTCATCATTTGTTAGATTGTCTTGGCTCATAAATTGCATTTTATCATTATTAACCAAGGTGGCTTCTCATAGGAACTTTTTTTTTTAAAATCAAAAAGGGCTTCTCTTAGAAACTTGGGCAAAATACTCTTCTTCTGTCTCTTCTCCTTCCATGTTTTTTTTTTTTGGAAGTGTATTCTTTTCATTAAATGTCATCTTGCTGGAGATGCTATTAGTATATCCGTCATTGCAGATGTTTGAAGACTATTAATAGCAAAAAGTACGGGGTCGATCTGGTTAGCTTCACTTCTCATCCAACAACTGTGATATACTCCTCCAAGAATGGTTGGGATGGTATACATCTTATTTTAAGATGATAAATTCCTGTGCACAATCTTTGTAAAGCAGAACGAGTGAATTACTAATTTGTCTGATGAACTGTTTCAGAATCTCTGCGACTTCTTTCATTGCATGACAACAAGTACTTGCGGTATTTCAAGGGTCATCGTGACAGGCACAGTTCTAAGCAGTATCAACTTTTGTCTGACTTTCAATGACTATCAATCCTCTGTATGAAGTCTGTATTTGCCATTTGCAGGGTCGTCTCTCTTAGCTTATGCTCTAGAAAGGAGTATTTTATCTCTGGCTCACTTGATCGAACTGTTCTACTTTGGGATCAAAGAGCTGAGAAATGCCAGGTAAAGTCCGCATTGATATTATTTGGTCTCACCAACTGTTTTCTTCATTTATCTGATGAGTTAATAAATTTACTGTTCTCAGGGCCTTCTTCGAGTGCAAGGAAGACCAGCTACTGCTTATGATGAGCAAGGCCTTGTATTTGCTATTGCTTTTGGAGGATATATAAGGATGTTTGACACACGCTATTATGAAAAGGTTTTGCATTTGATACATGAAATGAATTACTTGTTTGATATGCATAATATTTGTCAATTGCATCTCTAGCTTTAATTAACTTGTCGAGAGTTAATTCTTTGAAGGGACCTTTTGAAATTTTCTCTGTTGGTGGAGATGTATCTGATGCTAACATCGTTAAGTTCAGTAATGACGGGAGACTTGTGCTTTTGACAACTATGGATGGGCATATTCATGTGCTTGATTCGTCCCGTGGCACACGTGTGAGTTGTTTCCATCCTTAAGTTCCAGAAGCATTTGGATTACTGTTGTGACTAAATAGGCTCTGCATTTACTCTGATATTTCCTGCAGTTATCAACGTATAGCGTACGGCCTGTTTCAAGTAGTTCAACACTGGAGGCATCTTTCAGTCCAGAAGGAACGTATGTTATATCAGGTAACGGTTTTGTCATGATATTCATGCTGGGCTCCCGTAATCTAATACTTCTCTGGCTCGTCCTTTTTGAACTTACCGAAATATTTGGTGTATCGACCATTCTTCTATTATTTGGTAATGCAATTTTGTGTATTTTCGTTGGGTCCTGATAATAAACTTTGCTTCCATACTGTGTTGTTCTGCTTGTAAGTGGTGGGCGCACATGGCTGAGGTTGCGTAAATGGAGAAAGATTGCTTGAATTTGACTGGCTGCTTGGCTCATATCTGGAGATCTCCTATAATAAGTGTTAACATTGTGTGTTACAACAACAACAACAACAACAACAACATACCCAGTATATTCCCACAAAGTGAGGTCTGGGGAGAGTAAGTGTACGCAGTCCATACCACTACCTCAGAGGTGAGATAGAGAGGCTGTTTCCAATAGATTCCCGGTTCAAGACAAAAACAATCTAACATTGTGTGTTGCAGACTTAAAATAAATAAATATAAGTTTCCTCTTTCCAATATTTTAAGCTTTTGGGTGAGGTTGTCCCCTAAGCCATCATGTACAAGAGCAGACACAGGTTATGTCTCATTGCCATCATTAAGAAATTTTTTCCCTGAGTGCTTGATCAAAGAAAAATGAATGACGTAATGCATGCCTAAAATATATATAAATAGTAGTATCCCCTCTTAACTGTTATGAGATGGACTTATAATTCAACATTGTTCATGCAAGATGGATAATATTAGGAGTGATCTTCTTCAACAGAGGGAGCAAGTTGCATGCACAGGATATAGTGAGAGAAAATCACTTAAAATGGTTTTCATGTCCTCCGTAGACCTCAATTATACTGTATGTAGACCTCAAATGCACTAGTGCTAAGTGTAACACTGTGATGATTGAAGGTGCTATAAAACTTTTGGTAGACCTAAAATCACATGTAAGGTAGTTGTCTCAAAAGACCTAACATCTCCGGGAACCAATGCAAACTTAGCTAAGAGCAGAATATAATAAAAGCAAAGGATCCATATAGTCTATACAACTAGTTGGGATCAAACTCCACTATTTGTGTAGGGATATGTGTGGTTTAAGTTTAACAAACCCTTAATTTGCATTCAAAGGCAAAATATGTAGAATTAGAATAAATGGACAGGAGTAAAGCGGAATCAATATATAGGAGGATTCATGTAGCATACACCAACAGATTTATGATTGAGGCTTAGTTGATTGATTGACAAAATTGTGAATGCTATTGACTTGCATGTACTGAGTTCTTACTGGCAGAATATCTGCATTTGCTTAAATCATCCCTTCTCTTTTTCTGCATTAAATTTAGACCATCTTTATCTTGTTTCTTTCAGGATAGGTTAGTTCATTAGTGAGTGTCTTCACAAGTATTTAGATAGAAACTTAGAAAGTAGACCTAATGGAAGTTGTGCGCTAAAAAATGAAAATTTTGTGCTCAGTAGTTAGTGGTGAGATGATCATAAGCCTCACCAAGAAAATTAGTTAAATCTTTCTAGAATAACTTCATTCAGCTTAGGAGAGAAAGAAGGAGAAAAAAGGAAGTTTATTCATTTATTGCTTTAGTTAGCAACTTGTCTTTTAGTTGGGAAAGTAGTGTAACAGCAAGAATCACTTGATATATTATAACCCGTGAAGCTGCTTAATGAGAAACCAATGAGTTAGGGCGGAATCCAAATGCAGAAGGGTGTATCAATATCAGTTTCTTTTGTTCCATAAGTGCTTTAGATGCATAAGTTCAGTTTGTCTATAGCCAATTAGGCTCATTTTTTTTCTTTACTTTATCGTCAGATGCATATCCTAATGAATGAGGTCATGTTAAGAGTTTTATAGTCATAGCATTGTTTTTTTCCAAGAAAATTTATTTATTTATGCCATTCCCAAAAGAAAGAGAAGGTAAAATTTATAACATGTTGCTTTGAATTACCTTGCAGGATCAGGTGATGGTAGTGTCTTTGCTTGGAGTGTCTGGAGTGGTAAAGAAGTATGAACAAAACCATATGTCTGCTAATATCAAACCCTTTATATAGCTAGTTCTGAGGGAGATTCACGATCTGTAATCTTAGAGGAGGTTAATGGTCAAATTCTCTTGCAGGAAACTTTAGTTGTAAATAAGAAAAGGAGTCCCTTAGAAGGAAAAATAAAGCTTTATGGATCAGTTTATTTCTCTTTGCTAGTTTTATGGATCAGTCAAGCAGTGCCTCCTTTCCTCACCCCCTCACTTCTCTATTGCTTCTCTTGCCTGTGTGTGCTTCCGGCTTACTAGCTGTAAGTTCACTTCTCTTGGTATCATGCCACACTTGCGAGAATGAGATGACAAAAATGTTGTTCGAATTAGTCTTTAAGTTGAATCACTTGTTTATTATCAGTGATAAATAGCTTGAGAGAACAAAAAATGATGTGAAAATAAGTGGAGATTCATAGCTAGCAGTGTAAGGGAAAATGTCTCACTTAAAGATAGAATTAGAAAAAAACAAAAGATTTCAAGCAACTGCTTCCATACAGAAGCGGTGAAACTTCTTTCTTAGAAGAGATCTTTGTATATTGTTTAATTTTGCTTATATTGACTAATCTAATTCTTCTATTTGCATCTCTTAGGTAGCCAGTTGGATGAGTACAGATACCGAACCACCTATGATCAAGTGGGCTCCAGGAAGCTTAATGTTTGTGACCGGTTCTTCTGAGCTTTCATTTTGGATCCCGGACTTGTCAAAATTAGCAGCTTATGTGGGAAGAAAATAGAGGAATTTCATACTGTAGTCCATGTGTTGGGAAGTGATAAAACAAGGCCACCAAAACCTAGTGTATTGTTCCTCCCGAGCATTGTCTGCATGGCGTTAGGATTTGGCAGATCATAATGTATGCTTCTCAGTGCTTCTGAGGTACAATTATTTTGGCTTTTAAAATGGAGGACCATGTACAAGTATTTATACTCAAATGCCATGTTCGTAAATAGACTTAGGGTGGCAACTGGCAAGATACCATGTGTGTAGAACATTAACAAGCACCTCAGTAGTTCAAAGGTCAGGGAGCTGAGGACTCCTTTTTTTATCCTTTCTTTTGCTTCAAAGTCCGGTTGTGCATGCTGCATAATGTCCAGGTTCTATCATAGGACCATAATGTCAATAGTTTGTTGAAAGCTCGTCCTTATCTTTCTCTCTCCAAAGCAGGATCGTGGAAGATAAAGATACCTCCTTTTTTTGCTGAACGATGCAACTTAGAGAATAGAAGTCCCCTTATGGATGCTGCATAGTGTCTTGATTCTGTAATAGTATAAGTATGAAATCAGCTTGTCGAAAAATATACCCTAGTTGATATCATTGATTTCTGTATTTTACTGATGTTCTGTCTAACATTTGCAGTTATTGGCTACAAGAAAAATCAGTAGTTGGGAGGTCGAAGGTTTGGTCTAGCTGAGAACTGCGATGGTATAGTTCTATTATGAATTGATTTGTCATGAAACTTTATGTGATTGTTTGAAGACCACATAGTGTTTGTCACGAATGGAACTTCTAACACTTTGAGGGCTTTCATAAGATTAATGAGATCGGACTTTTGGGTGCTCTGCCTCCTAGTAAGTCTCGCTTCATCTTGCTGTGTCTGGAAATGCAGTATCTGCAGAGACATTCTGATGTTGTACCACCGATGGCATCAGCTGACTAACCTCTAACATTTCGAGATAAAAGTAAAAGAAAAGAGGAAATTGATATTATCGATATCAGGTATAGTTCTGTAGAAAAATTAGATGGTATTTCCATATTTGCTTCTTGTAAATTACTTGATCTGACTTGATTATTTTTCCTGATATTCCGTGCCTATATTTGGGTTTTATTGCATCCCTGCTCTAGTGTGAGTTGCAATAGCTTTGATCACTTACATTTCGGTTTGCTACAATACACGACAAGCTTATCAAAGTCTTTGGTCTGTGATTTTTTTTGTTTGGAATATCCCATGTCCTGTTATGTGATACTGATTTCTTAGGATGAATACTTTTTGTTAGGTGAATTTCTTTGTTTGGAAATTGACTGACGGTGTTAGTGAGTTTGAATTATTTCAAGACGGTTATTGATTGGTTTAGAGTTGGCAAGCGAGTGACCATGTTAGTAGTTCTGTACTTGATGAAGTATAACAGAGGTGAAATCGAAACAATAGGTGAACGAAACTGAAATGTGGCCAAATTGCAAAGTATGTTAGCAAGTGAAAATTCTGCTGGTTCTTGCCTCACCTTTTACTCGTAAAGGACATTACGTACTAGTGGATTCAAAAAGTTTTAAAGATCTTCCTGGATCCACAACTAAATCTCCAAGTATCCATGAACTAGGAATAAAAGCATTGTCCATAATTTCCTCATTGGCTCTGTTTTTCTCCAAATACATGCTCAGTAGAAGTTCAAGAGGACAGTGCTCCAAAGGGAATGAGGGTCATCAAAACTAGTAAAGCATGAGAAACTTGTCAATCCATATATGGGAAAGCATCCACCCAAATCTTTGTGATTGGGACTGGCTTCATAATTATTGAGAGAAAAAAAAGGCTTTTGAAAGCAGTGGGGCCAAGGAAGCTTGTTGATGGAAGAAAATTCACTACAATATGAATGAAGTGTTATATGTGCCCATCACCATGAGTCCATAACTGGCCTGGACCATCGACGTCAGTGGCCCACTTGTCAGTTAGATAGCTTTGTCTGTTTTTCTTTCGAGTCTGGTGACTTGCTTCTTCATGAGTCATTTTCTTTACCTGTCATAATTATCTCCATTTTTTGGAGGGGTGCTTGCGTGGGAATGAGTTTATGGGTAATTTCATCTATTTGCTTAAATTAAAAAAAATAAAAATAAATAAATAAATAAAAAACTATTACAGTAAATAGAAGGGGAAAAATCTGTGGCAGGAATTTTTTCTTTTTGCAACTGGAATGATACTACGATATATATTGAAGTGGTAAAAGACAGATTCAAGATTTGAACTTGATGAATCCGTAGAGTTGTGCTCAAACTTGTCATTCCGAAAGGCGTAGGCAACCAAACAGCTAGGATCCAAGATTCAGTTTCTTGTTGAGAGATGAGCAAACTATTTATCTCCTCTTTTAAGAGATCAAGATCTTAGACATTTTTCATTTTAAAGTGATTTAACTTTGTTTCCTGATCTTAATTACATATTAACTTTTATTTCCTGATCCTAATTACATCAGGAAGGAAAACTTCACAATGAGGAGGGATATCAAAATTCTAGATATAGTGCAACATCAGTTTCTAGTCTAGAGGAATAAAAGGCCTTTGCCTTTACATGCGTAATGTAGAACACTTGCATTATCCGATCACACGTTAACGGCTCAGTAGTCAAGAGGATATGTAATTCAGATTACCACTAATATAGTACTGGAACATATTTCGAATTTCAGTAGTCACAATCCAATTGAATTTTCTTTTTCCCGTAAACTATATTTCCTATGAAAAAATAAAGTGTGTGTAGAGGATGCTGGCATTGGAAAACGCAGAGCTAGTATAGAGAGTGAAAAGGAGCATGCAGGTACATGTATGAAGAGACATGCAAAGAATTTTCTGATGCTATTTACGATGAAAAAACATACTTCCTTTGATCATCTTTATTTATTCATTATTAATTTGACATATATTTTAAGAAATAATAAATAATAGAATAATTTTATCATATCACTTTTTGAATATATAAATTTAAATAAATTATTCATTAAATTTTCAAATTGGACAAATACCAATGGATGAAGGAAGTACTACTAGGGGGATGTGGGGGTTCAAACCTCAAAAATTATACTACTAGTGCACTTTTTTTCCTCCAAAATAACGGCCGCATTATAGTGGGGGCAGACACTTTATGCAAACATTTTCTCAAAGCTCATGATTTTGGCATTGCAGTTCACGATGTGTCTTCTAAAATCATGATATTGGAAAATCTTTTAAAAAGTGTACTATATGGATTGGATATCAACAAGCCCTGACTAATTCACCCACTGTCACTAACTGCCTTTTTTTTTTTTTTTTTCCTCTATAGCCTCATTAGACCACTTAGGATTTCAGAGCTAGGCCACCCCATTGGTATGTCTGTCGCCTGTATTAATCCTTGAACATCACTGCTCCCACGCGCCCTTTATTGTCTGTGGCCGAACCAAATAAATAAATTAATAAATTATTATTTATTTTATGTGAAAATATTTCACTGATCATACAATGAAATTCTATTCTTTTTGGCACATTATTATTAACAGAGGCGAACCTACACATAGAGTAGGGGGTGTACGTGCACCTGCTAGCCTCGAAAAAAACTCTGTATATATAGTTTGTATATCTGTATATATATATGGGAGTTTAGTTAAATAGATGTAGTGCACCCGCAAGAACAATTGGCTTGACAGGCTAGATGGTTGAGCATATCGCCTAAAGTCTCCTTTATTGCGTGATGAATTGGGTTCGAACCCCAACAACAACAATTACTCCCTCCGTTCCAAAATACTTGGCTTTTTTGACTTGGCACACCCATTAAGAAAACATTAATTAGAAATATATTTTACAAAATTAACCCTATTAATGATGTTTTGAAACTCTAAATCTAACTATTATTATTTTCTTTAGTTATTTAATACTGAAGATAATTGGGAAAAAGGTAATAAAACACTTTTGATTTGCGAAAATGGACAACTAATTTGAAACAAACATATTTAAAAAAGAGGCCAAGTAAAATGGAACGAAGGGAGTATTTATTGCTCCTTTTTCCAAATACATGTTACTGAAGCATTATTGCTATTTTTTATGTTTCCCCACTTCAAACAACCTTCCTACTTATTGATATATATATATATATCCTTTGATTAAAAAAAAAACTTCCTACTTAGTAGTCAATTATTTTACATCTTTTTTTTTTTCTTTTATGTACTGTGGACATTATTTACATATTTTTTCTTTTATTTCAAAAATACAAGCTCCCCTCCAACTTCAAAAGGTAGATATTCTCCCTATCTTATACTGTATAATGTTTATTTTACTTTTATCTTTTAATCATTGACTTATTTTTTATTTAAAAAATTAGCAATTTAAAGTTTGAAATAGGTTTAAATCAAACGTTTTCCCCTAGCAACCATCTAGCAAACAAATCTCTCGGATTTTATATTTTTCAAAAACTTTCTATTATTGTTCAAAATATAAAAGTGCGTCAAATTCAAGTACGGTGGATAACACACTTTTGTCATATTAAATCTAATTAATGATATTCAACAATATTAGGATTTTCTTATAAAATACCATAATTAATAAGTTTTCAAAGAACTGTATGTCGAACTTTGGCACTATTAATTACTATATTTAAATATAGAGGTGCACCCGTCAAGCTCAAATCCTGGATTCGCCTCTGGGCACATAAGTCCTAGTATTAAATGTAAGAGGCCGTTTGATTTACAGTCAATTAAAAAAAGCCAGTTCGGTGCACTAAAGCTATCGCTATGCACCGTATCCGAGAAAGGACCCCACCACAAGGATGTATTGTACGCAGTCTTACCTTGCATTTCTGTCAGAGGCTGTTTTCAAGGCTTGAACCCGTAACCTCCTGATCACATGGCAACAACATTATCAGTTACTCCAAGGCTCCCCTTCAAATTAGTAATAATATTATTATCATTGTGAATAATAATATTAAAATTATCATCGTGCAGCTTGAAATGATACACTTGATTCTTCGTTTCAATTTGTACTCGAAGTTTAGGACAGTAATGAACACTTTTAAATCTTATTATACTCCCTACGTTTCATATTACTTGACTCATGTTGACTTGGTACACCCCTTAAATTTTTTTAATAAGAGGTGTATTTTATAGTAAACTAACCTTATTAATAATATTTTGAATATTAGTATTACTATTTTATGTAGTTATTTAATACTAGTATTATGGGAAAAAGGTAATAGAATTATCTTGATTTGCTAAAATAAAAAAGTAAATTGAAACATCTATTTTTAGTATAAGACTAAATAAAACAAAACGGAGAGAATACTATTAAACAAAGAATATACAGAATATGCAAAATATCTTTTAATTAAGTTCTAAAGAATGTACACACATCTATACTATATTAAAAGTGTGAAAGACCTTGGAATTGTTGTTTAAACTTTTTCTCTTCATTAAAAAATTTCACAATACACAAAATTGTTAGTTACTATTTTTCTTTTATAATAATTGATTATAAAATATAAAATAATTGGGTTATCCTTTTCCTCTTACAATTCTAATAAATTTACCACAATAGACAAATCATGTAAAAAGGAATAAATAAAATAAAGAAAACATGAAAAGTAGAAAAAGAAGGAAAATAACGTAAAAAAAAAAAAAGGAATAAGGAAAGGCAAACATGGAAAGAAAAATCATGTAAAAATTTGCATGAATGTTTCTTGTCTTGCCTATGTAAATGGATATAGTCCTCCTTTTTGTCTCTCACGTATCCTTTTTAATTTGGGTCAAAAAATTTTGCACTTAATTTAATTTGTAAGTTTTAGGTTTGGTTGTTAATTTAGGTAAGAAATCATAACATTTAGTATTTCTATGTCAATTCGAATTTTACTTTATATAAAAAATAATTTTTACAATTCTATTTAAGTAATATTTGGATCAAATTAAAATTTACAAGAAACACATGCTTTTTTCCTTCTACTTTTTCTTCTTACATTTTGGTTTTGATGATTCAAGTCATCTTCTAGCATCATTCATTATCATCATCTTTTTTATTTTTCTTTATTTCTTTTAGTTAATAGCTTTATACATTATCTATTATTTATACATACGAATTCTCCTCTTTTGATAATTTCTTGTGTTCCTCTTTCAGTTGAAAATTTTGGATCAAAAAACTGGACAAAATAATCATGTTGATGCCGAATGGAGTAGCCAAAATATCAAAGGTTTATCTCTTTTCATTTTTTTTTGTTTGATTGTGACTTAGTTATGATTATGTTATTTAACTATATTTTGATATATTATTCGTTAGTATTATAGTTGAATTTTTAATTACACTTATTTGTTGAATTCGACGTATAATGTTATTAAGTTTATAAGAATTTTTAACTTAAACCAAGAGTTGATAGTTTTTTGTATTGTTTTGATTTTTATTTTGTAAAAATATATGTACCATATAAAATATATCATTAGCATTTCAAGTTTTATATTAAATAACTTGGGATAAACGTGCAAAGCACGTTCCATAAACTAGTCTTTAGAATATAACCATGCAGGATTGTCTAATTTAAGGATTTAGATAATCTTATCCATATTCTATTTATGAATTTTATTAACGAGGCCGTGGAAAGTTTGAGACAATACATGTTTGGGATTTCTACATGTTTGGGATTTTCCTTGGATGTTGGCCGTTGGGTCATGCACGCGCTACATTTTTGTATTCTACCTTGGCCAGTACGTAGGGTCGATCAATAAAATAAGTTTCATAAGTAACATTTCACGTTGATTTTATCCTCTCTTCAACACACATCAATGACCTCATCTTTATCCCATCTCCATCGCTCACGCACCACCACCCCACACTTCTATTTCTACTTTCACCTTCTATAATATTTGTCTAGATTATATACATAACTTCAGGATAATATTTTTTTACTTATATATTAAACACACAAAAATAAATAAGAAACTTACATATACTTGTGAAAAACATTTTCCTTCCTAACGATCACACCCTATAGTTCAAACCAAATGATACCTTAAAAGTACTTCTCGTATCCTACAACGCTTCGTGTACCTTCTTAAAATTTAAGACAAAACAATAATCAAGTATCAAAATTTAAGAAGTTTAATATAATAGTGTTTATCTTTATAGAAAATAGGTTGTAAGGACTGTCAAAAAAAAAAAAAAAAAAGTGGAATGGAATGAAACGTATAAAGTAGTACGAATTGTCCAATTAGTAAACATCATGCCAAATCTTTTAGGAAAGGGAAAGGCTAGGCAACTTATTGGTAAGCTAAAGTTTGGAAAAGTCATTTCAAAGTCTCTTATGTCCTCTGAATATCCATCTTAACAGAATCCTAATTCATGTCATTCAGATAATATTTCTGTATTAATAGGTGCTCTAGTAAACAGGTTCTTTTTTTTCTTGCTTCAAATCTACTAAACCAGTTGAAGTACCTAAACTGATGATCCAGTTGGAGAAATGTCCCAATATATATTTTTCCGGTTAATGTAATTTGTACCTGGATTTTAATTTACAAGGTAGGGGTCTATGTCAAATCTTTAAGGCGATATTAATTACTCCCAAAAAAAAGTTATAATGGGAAGGAGACTCCACTTGAAGTGCAATGGTCATCCAGCCAAGACCACGATCAAACCCTAAATATAGATTGTTACTTGGTTCACTTTTACATGTTATATTTTGCTTTACGAGAGTCAATTTAACTAATTTTTGGAGCTAAAATGAATTGGATTAATTCATTATTTTAAATTTTAAATTTAGATGTTCAAAAACTATATAAAAGATACTACTCATAAGCTGCAATCCTTCTAAATATGATGAAAAATGCATTTTAAAATTTTGATCAATTGAGAAACGAAACATATGATAACTTAAAGTGGACGGAAGAAGTATAAGAATAAAAAAGATAGTGAGGTTATTTCAGAAAAGAAAATCACAATCTGTTATTCCACGTGAAAGAGATGTAAAACAGGCATGATAATTTAATTCAATGATATAGACACTTTGTTGACCAAAATTCTAAGAGCAATAAAGACAATTCTATAAGTTACATGTTATAGGTGGTAACCAATACATGCACTGATGATGCCCATATATTAATGTTACTACTTCTTATGATATATTGAATGATTTAATTATCCTCTATCATAAAAGTTCCTTCTCCAAAGATTTTCTTCAACGTTTGATACATTCTGTCCTATTTTACTCTTCCTCCTTAAAATTATGGATGACCAAATCCAATTAGGTATACTTATGTTGAAAGTACCAGTAATTAGGGTAATTATTGGTAAGTACCAAGAAGTTAGGATACATATATTCCAAACATTTCTCTCCGTGAGCTACCAAAATTAACAACAAAACCAACTATGGGTATTTCTATCTTTAATCAAATAAAGTTAACATATCCATATTCATTAACGTTCATTCCCTTACTTTCTACACTATTATTATATTTTAACACGTTATGATAGCTAGGTTTTTAACTTTATTTTCTAGGTTACCATATTAAGCATTACCATATACAATTACATGATGTTGCAAATGTAGTAAAAGAGTCTAAATTTTCAATAAGCGAGTTCGAAATATAAAAAAGTAAATATTCAAAAAAGCTAATGGAATTTAACATCTAGTACTATAGTGTAATTTTTTTTTAACCCTATTAATTGTTATTTTCCAATGAATAAAATTCAGACAAATTTAAATTACCCCTAGACATAAGTTACTTTTATCTTGATGGCGTGATCTTTTTTTTTTTTTTTTTTTAATGCTATGAGTGCACAAAAATTAAATTCTTCCATTATAGATGATTTTGAATTCACAGTCTCAATTAATGTTTAGGCTTGGAATACCATAAAGCCTAGAAACGCATGGCATGTTGGTTCTATATCGCCGTAGGTGTAGGTACAAACAGTACAAAATTTTCTTCGTACTGTCTGCTAGTGGTAACTAGTGCCTATCAAAACTAAAATTCCTCCGGCCCATAGTAACTTAAAATTGCAAGTTGCTACCGAGAACTTGGAATTACATACTTCCTCCGACTAAAATTATATGACATCATTTGACTTGACACAAAATTTTAGAAAAAAATGTAGACTTTTAAAATTTGTGATGTCAAGCAAATTTCTATTTGTTATATATCGATTTTTTTAAGGGTAAAAAGAAAATTTTAAAGTTACCCAAACCTACCGGCCAATGGCGGAGGTGCTCAAGTCTGAGCAAGCCTCTCTTGTCAGTCAAATATTTCGGATTTGACTCCTTTCCATTTCTCTTCTTTCTATTTTTTCAAGTTCTTGTTTTGATTGAGGACACATGCCATAGTTTACAATCAATGAATGAGATATAATTAACTAAAATAAAATTTTAACCATGGTTAAAATAATTAATTACTTCCGTATATATTTGCTCCCAAAATGTTTTTATAATCCCATAAATCTAGTTGTATATGATATCATTCCCAAATATATTAAAATTTTATCTTTTTGCTTTGATTATTTTTTTGCTGTGTAGCATTTATTTGGCAAATATTATTTTGTAAAGTTACGTTCTTTAATTTGTATTATCATAAATTGGAGTTTACCTTTATATTTTCTAATTTGAATGTAAATGTGAGAAAAATAATGCACGGCAAAGATTTTGAAAGATTATCATGGCCATATAATCAAATTAGAAAATGTACAAAAAAGAAAAAAAAATAATGCACGTCAATTTTTTTTCTTCAAAAGGTAAAAAAGAAGAGTTTGAGAGAGATAACGTATAACTAAAATTATGAGATTGTAAATATTTTAATCATGGAAGTACTTAGTATTATGAGATTGTAAAATTATGAGATTGATCCATATATATGAGATCAAATATATGGAAGTACTTGGTTATTTTAATCATGGTTAGAACTTTATTTTAGTTAATTCAATTTCATCTATTGATTATAAATTATGACATGTGTCCCCAATCCAAGCAAGAACTTGGGGAAATGGAGAGACGAGAAATAGATAGGAGCCAAATCCAAATATTTCTAATTATAGAAAAACGACATTTTGTTGGAACAAATTGAAAAGAAAAAAGAAAAATATGTCACGTAAATTTAAACAAAGGAGTAATTAATAAACATTTCCGTACTTTAATTAACAATATTAGTACAACTTAGATTAATATTAAATAAACATTAACAAGCGTATGGTCCATAACTTGGCACACCAAATTAGCTTAGTACTACTACTAACATAAGACACAAATTAAAAAGGAAACCAAATAGTGATATCCTAATAATTTAGGGGAAATTAGGGGATCTACCAATGAAAGAGTTGAGACTTAGTTCAAGAGCAGCCAAGTTATTATTATGATAACCATCAGAGGTAGGGTGGTGGTACCATCCCCCTCCTCCACCTGAAGATTCATGATGCTTGATGCTGCTGCTGCACAAACTTGAGATCATGTTCTCTTCATGCATAGGGAAAAGTGGAAGAGTTTCTAAACCAGGGTGGTAATTGTCTTCTTCTTGCAGTTCATCTTCATCTAGGGTTTCTTCTTCATAATGTTTGTTGTTTGTCTTTTCAAGAAAAGGGTAAGTTGTTGGACATGTCATGTACGGATCAACTCCAACCCATGTAAAATTTTGATGATTCATTGATCCATTTGAGCTACCACCTGGTGGTGATATTGAACAGTCCTGTTTCAACCATTTAACAACAATTAGTAGAAATTTAGGATTCAATTTCAACATCTTGTTTTTTTTTTTTTTGTTTTTTTCTAGTTCATGAAAAGTTACTAGTTTTATATACTCATGTAGTATATGTGTAGAGTAAAATAATTTTTTTTTATGACAAGTCCAGAATTTTCAGACATCTGAGAAAATTGTTTGTTTTCCCATATTTTGTGGGACCAAAAGATGTAGGGGAAAAGAGGAAGTAATAAAGAAAAGGGTATTAGTTCTTCATAAAAAGAACTCATAAGTTTGGGAAAAATGTTGTCTTGATTATGGGACTTATGTCCTTTTTTCTTCATTTCATGTGCAAAAGAACGAAACTTTGGTGAAAAAAAGAGTAAACATAAGCAACAGAGACTATTTATCCCAAGATTGGTGGATTGTCATCATAGCTTGAAAATGGTTCAAAAAGTTTCCCTTATTTTGGGTGGGTGGTAGTGTGAGGGTTAATTACTTTCCTGTTTAAGCTATTAACAAACATCAAACTTACCCTAAAGCTCTTCTCCATAGCCAATGTTCCATAACCATAGTTTCCAGTCTGTCCAACTGCTAGTACCCCATGTGAAGAAGCTGATGGACAGTGAACACCTGAATATGAAACAGATCCTTAGAACCATCCACAATAGTACAAAGAGTTTAATTAATTTAACTTACACACTCAACTATTACTGGATTTTAACCTGTTGTAGTAGGTAATATGCTTTATTTTCTGAGACAACGCTAAAAGTAAGAATCTTTTTTATAAAAAAATATATATGTTGTTGAGGAAGAAATTACCTGCATTAGTAGTATTGTTGTTGTACTTGTGTTCATCAACAGATCTCCAAAGATGAGGTATCATTTGCATGGGGCCATGGATATTAGTATTATTAATATTAATATTGTTATCAGTGACAGAGGCAGCAGCAATGAGCCTCTTCTTTTGCCTTTCACGAGCTTTATGGTTCTGAAACCAATAAAACACATTTTTGCCTTCAATCTTTCCGTACTGTCTCAACTTAGCAGAGATCCTCTGAATCTGCTCAGCAGTTGGTGACCTAACACCATTGTTGTAGTAAAGATCCTTCAATATTCTTATCTGGTCAGTTGTCGGCGTCCACCTCGTACTGCTTTGCCTGCACATGAAACTGTTGCTGCTGCTACTGTTGTTGTTGTTGTTTTTGCTGCCAACACCATCTTCTATGTGTTGTTGGTGAAGATAGTGCTGTTGGTTTTGTTGCTGTTGGTGTTCCATGATAGATAGATAGAGCTAATACTAGTCCTAAAACAACAAGAGAACAAAAGGATGTAGACAAAAGAAAGGCAGATGAAAAGTGAAGAATGTGGCTATTAGGCTAGGTAGGTAAAAGACTGAAGACTTAAGAATGAGTTAAGAGAATGAGAGAATTATAAAGAGATTTTTTGGGAAGTGTTGTTGGGTGGGTGGGTGGGGGTGTGGTGAGGGGGTGGGTGCTACGAGGGGGCACATGGAGGGTGATAAAGAGAGAAAATCAAGAGGTATATCTGGGAGAGAAGGACTGAAATTGACAGAGCAAAGGGTAAGAAGGAAAGAAAAAGTATGGGACAAAAGGGGACTAGAAAAAGGTGAGATTTCAGAGGAGTTTGCTTGGATGAAAAGGCAATGACAATATGTTATGATTATTGAGTTGGGAAATATTGGAAAGAAAAAAGTGTGCTTTATGAGAAGACAGAATAAGAGAAAGTATTAGAGCTTCTCTTGTCAAATGAATGAATGAATGTATAATTATATGTTCTTGTTATTTTGGACTTTCATTTAGGGGAATTCTTCTTTATGTAGAGATATATGGCCTCTTTGTCTCTGATTAAAATTATGCCAGAATTTTTGGATATTCTTTTGTACTCTAGCTGCAACTTATAAAAAGGTTATTAGGGTAAACTTGTAAATGTGCATGCAGTAGTAATTAAAAAAGCTGAGGAATTGACTACTGATATATATTCCTATTTTTATAAATACAAAGAAAAGATTCAAACAGCTTACTTATTTGCAAATGATGTGTGGTCATTTGTACATAAATGCAGCTGCTATTAGGAGGCTATTATTAAAGCCACATTCTCAGAAGTAGCATTAATGTCAGAATTTTCTGCTAGTTGAAGCACTTGCAAATATCCAAAAGATCATTAGTGAACTTCTTCAGCAATAGGAATGTATTGTCTCCCCATTTTTAAAATTTTTATTTTTTAGTTTTTTGCCTTCATTTCCTCTCTATTTTGAAATAAAGTATTCACGATATACTATGGTGCATCTTCTATTAGAAATTAAAGAAACTTCCCCATCCTTCATTAGCCATCGGTACGTACTGCACCAAAAGAAATCCCATATAAGAGCTACCAAATTATACAGTGGAAGATAACAGGGTAGCCTGTGAAATAATCAAGATGCAGTAAACTAACCCAGCACCTTTGTTATGCAAAAAAAAAAAAGAAGTTATTCGACTTTATAAGTATCATCGTATTCTTAATGTCATACCAAATTTTAATGTTGTCCTAATTTATGTGATATTTTTTGCTTTTTAAGATTCAAACTTTTTAATTTTGACGGTACATTTGGACATAGATTTTATTTTTCCAAAATAAAACTTACATATTTGAAAATACGTAAAAGTATTAGTAGTTACAATATTTAAAGGACATAAAATATTGCGAAAAGAAAAATCCGTTTGACTCTAAATTCCGGAAATCATCACGTAAGTTGGGGCGAAGAGAGTACCACTCCATCCGTCTCAAAATAGTTGTCATGTTTAGGTTTTGCACAATTCTTAAGGAAAAATTAATTAGGTGTATGATTTAACTAATATATCCCTTATTAGTTCTTTAATCTTCATTTATTTACGTGTCTCTTAATTCTAGAATAATTAATGACAAAGGTAGAGTTGGAAAAAATGATTAATTATCTATTAATCTTTTAAACACGTCAACTATTTTGAGACAAATTTTTTTTTAGCAAATATGTCATATAATTTGAGACAGAGGGAGTAATATATCATCATTTATCCTAATTAATGTATTTAATTGAGATACTACTAAATAGGTTACGAAAACTATACACACAAAAATACCTGTCACAGTATATATTGATGAACTTTTTAGGGAAAGAGCAAGTACAAATTAAAGATGGAGAGAGTGAGAGAATGGAATTAGAAGAGAGAAAGAACGGACATTGAAAGCCATGGCATATATATATCACGTCTACATTATTCATAATCTGCACCTACGCAACAGTCCTAGAGCACGCTACCCAATATTAATTGCCAAAACATTTAGGGATCGTTTGGTAGGATGTATTAGAAGAAATAATACATGTATTAGGTGTGGTATTATATAGTCCTTTGTTTGGTAGGATTTGGGAACAATGTATAACTAATCCATGTATTAGTTATACACCCTACATGGTATTATAGGGTGTATAACTAATACCTCCCCTTTGGCGGTATTAGTTTAATACCATGGGATAAAGGCATGTAAAGACAAAAATACCCTCAAATCCTTTTAAATCTTTTCTAAATCTTTTTCAATTTATTCAATGAGTTATTTCTTTTCAATTTATCAAGATGAAAATTTTTCTCCAAATAATTTGTCATTAAAAAAACTACTCCATTAACTTAAAAAAATACTTATGTTTTAGTAATTGGTCAAGACCGGAAAACATATTGCATGTTTGCATACAAGATTTAATTTTGTAAATAAGATATATCACAAATAAAAATAATTTTTCTAGTTAGCATTAACACTCTACGAAACACAATTTTATGTTAATAAAGATTCCACTGTATCATTCAAAAGTTACACGTACCTCCCTCCAACTTGAGCACACCACAAACTGGGAACAACAAACAAATGATGAACAAATAAAGAAAAGATAACCAAAAAAAAAAAAAAATCAATTCCTGCAAGTAAATGATTAAATCTTGAAATTTCAAAGTAAATTATTAGTTATATTGTTGATTTTTTTTTATTTTAAGGAAAGAATAATAAAGCTTTGCAAAGAAAATACACAAAGCTATAGAATGTCGAGGGTATTTTTGTAAACAAACAATATCATTTTGAAAATATAACAATGCATGTTGTTTTCAATACATCAAACCAAACACTGCATAAAAAATAATCTCAGCATAATTAATCCCAGCATTACTAATCCCAGCACTACTAATCCTAGTATTACTAATACACTATATTCAGTACTCTCTTATGCACTCTACCAAACGACCCCTTACATATGCTACTCCTGCGCCAAGGGTACGCAAATCGTGATGGAGATGGATAATTTTTTTTTGTTTCTTGATTAGAGATTTTGATTTCGAATTATGAATTTTACTATGAGTTTACATAGAGGAAGCATTTTCCTCTTAAATAGTCTTACGCTATGTTTAGTGCCGGCTTCAAGGTGAAGCCTCTCAAGCAAAGGCTTTAGGCTCCCAATTTTTTGGGGCCCCATTTTTTTTAGCAATTATAGGTTTATAGTTAGAATTTTTCTTTTAGAAAATATTGAGTACTTTTAATTTTTTCTTCATTTCCAATTAATGTCCGTTAGCCCAAAAAATATTATCACTTGAAAAATTCAAGAGAAAAGTTGACAATTGTTTTCAACTTTTTCATTAATATTAACGATTAATATTGAGTACTTAATGAACGTGAAAGAATTAAAACAAGAGTTAAAATGGGACAGAGGTAGTAGAAGAAATATTTCAATTAGATAAAACAATTTTATTACTTTTCAAATGGATATATTGCTTATGGAGTTCCTATATCAATGTCTCAATTGACAAAAGCTTTTTAAAATTAAAATTGATAAAATCTTACTTAAGATCAACAACGTTTCAAGAGAAATTAAATGGATCGATATAATATCAATTGAAATGAAATTATTAGGAGAAATCGATTATAAAATAAATTTTGTCATTACTTTACACCTAAAAACACATAAAACTAGACTTCAAATAAAAAAATATATACTATATAATCTTTTTTTTCTTGAAAAATAAAATTAAGGCCTCACTTTGAAGTTTCGCTTTAGGCCACCAAGTATATTGAGCCACTCCTGACTATGTTGGATTCAGATGGGTCGTCTTATACGTCGCGAATCAAGATTAATGGGGACTCTAAAATGAGTGCCAGACACTGCATAAACACAAAAATAAATAAAATGGAAAGGGTATATTGTATTGAGATCCAAGTATGTCTGTACCAAATAAAATAATTTATTTGTCTCAATTTATGTGATATATTTTTTTTTTTAGTTTGTTCTAAAAAGAATAATGTATTTTTAAAAATAATTTAACTTTAAACTTCTCATTTTACCTCAAATGAGATAACTTATAGAATAGCCATACAAATATCTATGATTTGTTATAGATCACAACTTTTCAAAAAAAAATTTAATTAAATTTTGTGCTCGATTGGGACAGACAAAGTAGTATTTTTCTAAATAAGAATCATAAATCAGAGTGAAAATGCACATGATTTAACATATAATTAAATACTATAATAATATTTAATATTTTTCAGCAAGTATTCCTTACTTCGCACCAATACACGTATAAAGTAATTTTTCCCAACCAAATTTTCGCACTAGAAAAAACAGCATCAAAGAATTTTCGTCTTAATTAATAGATTTGAATCCTAGTCCTATGCGGTTTTAATCTCACGTCATTGATCAATGCTTTTCATAAATTTGATTTAAACATTTTTTATATTCATTCGTTTTGGCATAAATATTATATATAATTAAAATTTTGTAGAGAAGTACAAATACTTATTTTATATTTATACCAAATCAAATACTCTATACCAAATGAGAATGAAATATGAAGCAGATAGTGGAGGAAAGAGCAGGAGTTCAAAATAATGGATGTTTAAAAATGATGATTAGTGTGCTACGTGCAAATGTCATTCATAAACTAATCAGAATAATTAAGATAAAACATAAATTTAACTTATTATCGCATGTTTAAAGAACAGCAGCAAAAACGTCTATATCTTCACAAGGTAGTGATAAGCGATAACGTCGTACACTCTATCTCTTCAGATTCTATTTGTGGAATTTTACTGAATATGTTATTATTGTTATAATAAAATCCTTAAAATAATAGGTCACCATCAGCGAATTGCTTTCTATCGCCGCATTTTATTAATCATATGTTCAGCTCACCAATAGACTGCAACTAGACTCCCTATCTTCTTTCTCCCATTACTCAATTGGACTCTAAACATAGCACCATCTTCTTTTTTCTTTATTAGCCACATAAACTGTATCACTCTTTTTAAAAATACTTGAGATTAAATTTTTTAAATTTTGATGTGATACTTTTTTATCAAAACAAATTTTAGATTATATCGCTTTAACATTTTTTCGCTATACTAATATATGATATAATTTAATTTAACATATTGATAAATTTTTGACTTTATCACTTTAACATTTTATTTATCAACTCTCTTTCCATTTTTCAACTCTAAAGAAATGACGAAGAATGTTTAATATTGTATAATAATTTTCTTTTATTATAATCTTTGTACATGTATACAATCCTTAAACTAACATACATAAAGCCAAATTTAATGGAGCTTTAATATAAATATCGAATATTGAGCAGGAAAAGAAAATATCTTTCAGAGTCTATGGGACATTGATTTGCTAGTATAAAGCTCAAAATCAGCATTCTTTGATCTTTCCCTTCTATGTATATTATTTTATTATTAAACAACTACCTCATCACTAGCCTTCACCAATTCTTGACAAGTACATACATTCCCTTTTCTTGCGGGTAATCATAATGTATCCTAGCATTAGCAGATAAATAAAATATACTAGTATAATTTTTCCATAGCTAGCTTTCCCAATATCTCTAAAGATTTCCCTAACATCATCTTCAAATCTCTCTCCACCTTCTTTTTCTACATATTATTATGTTACTCTGCGGCCCAATTTATTTGTCATGTATTTTTAAAAAACATTAATTAAAAGAGTATTATTTTTTCACCTTCTTAATCTCTTTTCATTTTTATTAAGTAAGGGTAAAAGAAAAAATAAGTAATTAATTATATTTTGATTTAAAAAACATATAAAATGATTATTTTAGACCATATATTTTAATAAGAACGATAAATAGCGTGGACCGGAGGGAATACGATTCTCAATTCTCGTTATGTCTTTCTTGTCAATTAATTCTTAGAAAGAGACTACCAAACCAAATAATGCAAAAAGAAGGGGGAAAAAACCTAACCACAAATTTTATATTCACTGTTTGAATAATTTCTTTTAACAAATTTTGATGCTCGCGAAGGAAGTAACTATAACTTACTAAAATTAGATATTTCTACATATTATAATATATGGCCATATATAGTGGTTCATTGAAGGAGATAGGTAAACAACATAAATCTCGATAGTTTGATGCCTAATTACAGAAAATCTCGATATTTTGCATATTTACAGAAAATTCTATTTTTTGGGTTGTCGAGATACATATTTCGTTCCCGATATATTTCGTTGAAATACATAATTACCTACACTATAATCATTCAAAGATACATAGTGTATGTATCTTTCAAACAAAACTCACACTAATATACATAATGATACATAATTTGTTTTTGATACATTCCGTTGAGAATTGAGATACATAATTATCCATACTATAATCATTCAACGATACATAGTGTATGTATCTTTCAAACAAAACCCACACTGATATACAACACTTATGTATCTTTAAGACATTGATGTAACATGATACATAATTATTATGTATCAGCCTGAAAAAGTAAGAGGCAAATACATATTTTTAGAGAGAGAAACTGATAGTTGAAATTTTTATAATTACTTTGTAAGGGTGAAAATTTATATAAATATAGAAAGTTAAGATCATGGTTATGTTATTTTTCCAATTTTTAATGTACATGGCTTTGTTGTACTTTTATTCTAAAGGTTTCATACTTTTGTTGAGTTCTACTGTAGAATGGTCTAGGTAGGTGGCTACGAATTTAATGCACTACATGGGTTGTTTTCTTAGCGAAATAAGGCGTTATATTTCAGAATTACTTTATGTTGTGTTTAGTAACAATATAAATTTATTATTATTTTATCTCACATCTTAGGTGAGTTAAATTAGTTCAACATTATAATTACAGAACTATGATTCGAAAATAATTTAATATGCGAGCCAAACGACTTCTAATAAGTCCTATGTTTAATTAAAGATATTAATTAATCCTAAAATTATTTATTCCAATTTTTAGAAATAAACTATTCCATATATATGATTGTATAACTTTGTCTATCCTATCCTCGAATCGAACTATCCTGGAAACTCTTCTCACAAATACTATAGAACCCACATCTGCAGTTTGGAGTTTGGACCACTACCAAAATTGATTATTTCTTATAGTTCCAAATGAACTTTCCATTTATGTATATTGTTCTAATTAATGTCTAATGTCTTAAGTTGACTAAAAGTTCTTGTAACAGGGACCACATGTCATTTTTTCCTAGTTAATTTTTTATCTCTGGTCCATATTATATACTACTAATATTTTTAGTATTTATTTTCTTTCAAGGTAAAATAATTTTTCACATAATTAAAAAGATAATATTATTTTTTCCAAATTCAAAGATATTATTATTTTTGCCAAATTCAAGTTTATTTAGAGAAAAATGACTTTTTACATAACCAAATTATGATTAAATAAGTATTATTTAATTAAGAATAATTTTGTGAAATACTTTTTACTTTTTAGCAGTGAGTGAATTTCTTAAATAATGAAAAAAAATAAAAAAAATATCTTAAATAATGTGTTTGAGCTAAAAACACCCCGTAGTATGAACCAAAGAGAGAAACTCTTTTACTATCTAACGAGTGATTTATCAAAGAGTTTAATTTCGATAGTACGAAAGGATTTTCATAGTGGCCTACCTGATACTACAACAACAACATCCCAATATAATTTCACAAGTGGGGGAAAGGGGGTAGAATGTACTCATACCTTACTGCTACTCGTAGAGGTAGAAAGACTATTTTCGATAGAACTTCGGCTTAACTGGTACCTGCCAAACAATCTGAAAAAAAGGGATACAAATATATATGGAACAATCACAACACAAACTAATCAAACTGAAAAAGGCTACACAACAGACAATAAAAAAAATAATAACGAAAATAAAATAATACAATAATCGACATACAAAATATCAATGAAAGTTGAAATCAAAGATGAAGAAACAACAAACATAGTGTTATAACGATACTAAAAAAGATGGGACGTCCAAGAATGGCCTACCTGATGACCATCTATAATAAGTAAGATGACTACCCCGATTATCTGCTATAATAATTTTTTATTTACATATATATTGATCATGATTAATATATTAATTAATATTATAAAAGTTTGTTTTCAAGTTACTTCCTCCCTTCGGATTTAATTGTCACTATTTTTTTAATTTGATTTTTATTTTCACTTGTCATTTTTGACAAATCAAGAAAAAATAATTTTTTTTTTCATGTTTTACCCTTAGCATTAATTGCTATTTCTCCAAATTAATTTCAAGACACAATAGTAAATGTTATTTAATAGGGGTACTATGGCAAAATAATCATGTCAATAATTGTTTTTCTTAATGAGTGTGTCAAGTCAAAATGTGACAAGTAAAAGCGAACGGATGGAGTATGTATTGCATTGGGATCTTGCATGGTTAATATGAAGGCAACATCAATAATATGTACTAATAAATATTTTGTTTGCTTCGGCAGAACTTTTAAGAGTTGTAGTCAGTTATAGACTTATATCCGAATAGAAAGTGATCCAAAACGAAGATAACTTTAATATATTAGACTGGATGTATCTGTTTATAAATAAAAGGATTAAATTTTGAATGAAAACGTCACAATTTATTACCTTACTTATAAAGGTCAACAAGCAGGCAACAAGTCGACATATTTTCTTGTGTTGCCTGCTTGGATATTTCCTTTTATACTTTTTTATTTTAATTTGTTTATCTTAATTTTCTTTCTAATTTGTTATATATTTAAAAATTACATAAAAAGTACTATAATTTTCAATTATTAACAACTTAAAATATTTAAAAAATATAAAAAGTTGGATTGACTCTTAAATTATCCTGCCCACTGTAATTGGGCTTAGCTGGATTGTATCGGCCCTTTTTAACGGGTCTCACGGCTCTTAGATAAATATTTTTTTTAAGAATTTAAGGATGATTTGCCATTGTTTTTAAAGATTTTTCTTAATTTAAATTTATTCTTTATATTTGAAATTCAAGATCCACTTCTTCAAAATATTATATTCAATTGCTATAAATAAAAAAAAGAACTACTGTACAATAACTAAGAAGAAGAAAAAAGCCAATTATTTTTGTCATAGTCACCTAACTTTGAATACCAATTTAATGTTTTTTTTTTTTTTAAAAAAATAAATAAATTGGGAATTGATTATATAGGGTCAAACAAATAGGATGCTCCATAAATTTTTTACGAAAATATGACCCGTCCAACTTGCCCAGTGACTTATTCATTTATTGGCTCAGTCCATTTTGACCCATCCAATTCACCTCATCTAAAAGTTAGGACTGGGAGCATCTCACTGAAGCACTGAAGCAGACGTCAATGATACCATGACATTATATAAATGTATTGTGATAGTATCAAGAAGAATTGAGGAGTGTCAATATACGATATATCATGTGAGTCGGTCATCCATATGGTATTTGGGGTTTGATCTTTGTGGTATATATGGAGTTTAGTATTTACAAGATGTCTTTATTTACTTTGAATTATTATAGATATTAGAGTTTTATTTTATAGAGAATAAGATCCAACATGACCTTGAAATTATACTATCAGATGATCTATAACTATGGCGCTCATTCAGCAACATAACAGACTGTGTTGTGTGGAGCAGAATGCAGAAGCTGTCTTTAAAGTTATTTCGATATATATATATATATATATATTTGTGTGTGTGTAAAATTCCAGTGAAGTTTCAATAAGTATTAGTACTTAATTCATAATTCAAAAATCATAATAATTGACTCTAAATTCTGAACCCGTTTTTTGGTTAACAATATGAGGTCGGTAAGAAGATAGAGCATACAACAATTTTGTGCAGCGAACGGATCCGCCCTTATTTGTGTATTAAGTGCTAGAAGCAGACAACCAAACGTGAGAAAATTGAAAAACATTTTCATGTTTTCGTTCATATCAAACACACTCTTTGTTAGGCTTCAAAGACCAAATTTTATTTCGGATAGTTACATCAATATTCTACCCCCATTCAGAATACATTATTAACGGCTCCATCGCCCTTTTATTATGTAATGATGCATATTAATCGATGAATATAATTCTCATTTTATATCAAAAAAAACATTAGCGGCAGCCAAGATCATAAGAAAAAAAGAAAACAGGGCTACAAGGATTAAGATTGCTCTAAATACAAGTGCTTTGTCAGGACGAAAGAGATTCATCATCAGAAGAAAACTTGAAATGGTTGCAGCAACGAAGAAGGCGCTTACTCTAAGTAACATATGTTTTTGTTTGGATATTGAGGTTGTTGGCACCTTCTTCATAGCCATCTCTGCTGAATATAAACAAAAACATGCTACTATGGTCAAGAAACTTGTTTGGAAATATCTATAACATTTTTCCATGGGTGACATGATCAATCATTCAATTTTTTTCTAGCTAATTTATTGCGATGTGCTAATAAGATTAAGAGAATGGGGGCATATATATAGACAATGAAATAAGTATAGAGGATTACATAATTTGAAAATAATAAGATAACGTAACTAGCGGGACTAATCAAAACTCTTTCAAATATATATCCCTCAAAATCGTTCTATAAACTATAATTGATATTCAAAAAAAAAAAAAAAAAAAAAAAAAGAGAATGTATCAGTTTACGTAGTCAAAAGTGTAGATTTCTTCCTCTATTTTTCCATAAGTTATGGATCGATAGTTAGATTATTTCAGACTTGTAAGGTATTGCTCGGCTAAAGGACACTAGAAATTGATAAAATATTTTGCACCCCCAATTTCTATCTTTTTTTTATATTATGCATTGGATTTCCTTATGTAAATATGAATAACTTATATATAAAAATCCAGTTTTGAAAGTGATTTTTAAGTCTAAGAGATCCTAAAGAATAGTACTAACAATTATGGGTAGCTAGCTAAAAGATTGTATCATCTTTATAATCCGAAGTTTTCATCTCTATTTCATTATCATTCTTCACATCGATCGACGCAGTTTCATAAAATGCCAATTGAAAAAACTAACAACAGTTTGTCTAAGAAAGATGAGACATCCGCCTCCTACTACTACTACAGGTTCCAAATTACCTGTCTGGATATCATATGCATACATGCATTCACTATCACGTTATGTTTTTTGATCCAGCCAGAACAATATTCCTCTTTCGAAGAAATATGTCTACTTAAAATAAGTTCTTTGCTACTGGGTGCAGCCATTTTTAGTTGGACTAGTGCGGCACTTGCAGACACTCTTACAGGAAATCCCCAAAATATTCTTGTACATAGAGCAGTGTTTCTCGCTTTTGCCACTATGTGTTTGCTTTTTATGGTTATTTCTTGGGTGAATGTTGCATATTTGCTACTTATTCGTTAGAAGAATTGAACAATGTAACTCCATGATGTATATATATAGAATTCGAAGCCTAAAGGGTAATTTTTTTAATCCAAAATTCCGAATGAGCAATGGGAAATTGAAAAATGCCAAATGGGCAAAGGCGGGCAAGACAACCCGCCTTACCTTTAACCATTTAACGACATCAGTTAAATGGTTAAAGGTAAGGCGGGATGCCTTGCCCGCCATATAAGGCGGAATCAGTCATCTGTCTTCCTTCTTCCTTCAACTCAAATTTAATCATTTAATAAAATATGTTTAAATTTAACGTTTAATAAAATATGTTTTGTATTTAACTTGTATGAACGTGTGTGTGTGTGTGTGTGTGTATATATATATATATATATAAAACTCGATATTCATTTTTGAAATGTTATATAGTCCAAGTACATCATAGTCGCGAGTACAATGCGTCATCTCGCGTGCGTTATATTATCATTATTGAAAGATAATTAGAACAACTTTAACATTTATGTAGCAATATATGTTCATAGTAGTAGACTCCCGGCCATGAGTTTATTAAACTTTTTCAATTTAAACATAATTTATTAAATGATTAAATTTGAGTTGATGGAAGAAGGAAGGCGGGCGACTGATTCCGCCTTATAAGGCGGGCAAGGCATCCCACCTAACCTTTATCCATTTAACTGATGCCGTTAAATGGTTAAAGGTAAGGCGGGATGTCTTGCCCGCCTTTGCCCATTTGACATTTTTCAATTTTTCATTGCCCATTTGGAATTTTGGATTAAAAAATTGCCCTTTAGGCTCCGGACTCTCTCTCTCTCTCTCTATATATATATCAATGATTACTTGAGAGCCGCTCCTTGATAATTCTTGAAAACTCGCTTTAAATATAGTAAAAAAAATTGGAGTCCTTTTGAGATCGATGCTTTTATGATTCCCCGTAAGACAAGTCAGGTAGTAGATTTTAGGAGTACTTAAATTTCTTCTATTATTTTATTCATTAATATATTGAAGACATTTGGAAGAAGATCTATACATTAGCGAAACATTACTATTACATATTGCTACAGAGAAAGCAATGAGGTAGCGGATGCTGTAGCTAAGTATGCTACAACCATACAAGAGCAAAAAATCTTTCTTGATGAAAACGAACTCCCTTTGAAGGCAAGAGGCCCATTACGCGTGAACAAGCTATAACTGATGCTGGACTTTTGATCCTCCCTGATCATTCACTATGTTCTGGTTCAGGGAAATGTTGCTTAGTCTTCTAGAAATTGATTGTACATTGTGCAATAGAAATCTAAAGGCCTCGACCATGGCATGTAAATGGTAGCCTCTTTTGTCCATCTTAGCTACCTTTAAATTGGAGCTTATTGGCCCCTCTCCCTTGCAAGTTGCAAGTTGCATCCCCTGGTAGCTAGAGGTAAGGTTTGATCCCCTCCTCTTGTATTCTTTTGCTAAAATAATACACGAGGTAGGGGTCGTCCGGGCGGGTCAAACGCCCACTACCACATGAGGTGAAAGCCTGGGTGGATGGATTTTATTTTTTTGTAAGGAAAAAATTAATTTATGATTTGATAGCTTTCTTATTTTTCAATCGATGACAATACCTTATATAAATTTATAAATTCCTGTGTATCACCCTTTCAATAGATTACTAACAACCAAAATAATACCAATAACTCTTTGAAGCTTTCACTAGCAGCGTTCAGTTGGGGTGATTCTAGAGGTTGTAAAGTAAAATTTTCATCACACGTAAAAGGACCATTTGAAGCACCGGAAGCATGAATATTAAAACCGCTATATAGTCTTTAGACTTCAAAAGACCTGGTAATCCTTCAAGTTCATCAACAGCGTCATTATAATTCTCCAAACAGGAGCCATATCTTGTCTTTAATGTTGGATTTGTCGCTTGTTTAAGCAACAAATTAACAAGATCACGCGTGGATTGTGCCTTCTTTAATGATATCTCTATTGAGATAGTTGCAAGGCATTCGAGATTTGCACCTTTGAATCGAGGATCTCCCTTTAGAGCCGATAAACATAGAGTAGGGTTTTAGTGTTTTTGAGCAAACGTCGTTTTTCAGATCCACTAGATCGACAGTAGAGAAACTATCAAAAATGAGGCAGAGATATATGAGAGTACCATTTTTGTATGCTCAAATGTGGTGGATGGATTCTACCCAAAAATAATAAATAAATAAATAATGGAAAAAAACTTCATTTTTGATATAGGTACTGCATTAATTAGTACTTGTTCAGTAATCTAACCCTACCTATATATGTGTGCCTTGATTATTTTTATTTCCATGTTTATTTTGTTGGGAAAGGCAAGGGCACTAACAATAGTGCACGATAGGGTAGCAGCGGAAGAATACCCAAGTCTAAACTTTCCCTTTCAATTTGAACCAAGAGAAGACAAACAAACCCAAGCACAATGATAATAAGGCAGCAAATATATCAACCAAAATAGATAAGCAAGGATAAAATAAATCAATCACACGAGACACCAGATTTACGTGGAAAACCCTTCAGTGTGAAGAGTAAAAAACCACGGGACCAAAAACCTCCACTATAATCACCAAGAGTTACAATAATGTTCTCCAAAATGGCCACCAAATAAGTGTCAAACAACGAACAACACTAGATAAAGCACAACACCAAAAACTAGAGAATTAAAGGAAGCAAAAACCCGAAAACGCAGCTACTGTTCACGGATGCAAAACTGGAGCTGCGGGGCACCAAATCCAACTCTGTCAGTTCCTAATCAAAGATTGAGATGAGAGGAACAAGCTGTCCAAAAATCAGCTCAATCGGATAAGACACGAAGCGGGAATCGCAATTTGAAGTTGGCAATTTAGTGCTGAAATTGGGTGCGAAAATCTGCACTTTCTCTCTATGTGTGGCTGCTGATTTCTCTCTTTTGTGATTAGAAAATAAGACCTAAAAAGGTCTATATATATGCCCCATAGAATTGGGCCTATGGGCAAAGTGGGTTGATCCAAATTTGGGCTTTTATTTATCCACATAGGAAGGGAAAAAGACCCATAACCCAACAATTCTCCCCCTCACAACTATGTGGAGGAAACCGCCATCCCGGCGATCATGCAACAATCTTCAAACTTCCCTCTTGGCAAAGCTTTAGTCATCATGTCGGAACCATTATCATCTGTATGAATCTTCTCAAGTTCAAGCAACTTAGAATCCAACACATCCCGAATCCAATGATATCTCACATCAATGTGTTTAGACCGACCATGAAATGTAGAATTCTTGCCAAGATGTATAACACTTTGACTGTCGCAATAAAGCACATACCTCTCTTGAGCACAACCAAGTTCCCCCAAGAACCTCTTCATCCAGAGCAACTCTTTACAAGCTTCAACGGCAGCAATAAGCTCAGCTTCTGTAGTAGATAGAGCAACACATTTTTGCAACCTAGATTGCCAAGACACAACTCCCCCTGCAAAAGTAACCAAATACCCTGAAGTAGATTTGCGAGTATCAACATCACCAGCCATGTCTGAATCAGTATAACCACAAAGAATAGGCTTTCCTGTACCAAAACACAAACTCAGACTAGAAGTGCCACAAAGATATCTCATAATCCACTTCACAACATTCCAATGCTCTCTTCCCGGATTAGAAAGAAAACGGCTAACAATACCAACAGCATGAGTAATATCTGGTCTTGTACAAACCATTGCATACATCAAACTACCAACGGCTGAAGCATAAGGAACTTTCTTCATGTCTTCCTTCTCATCATCACTAGAAGGACACTGCTTCGTGCTCAATTTGAAGTGCATAGCTAAAGGTGTACTGACAACCTTAGCCTTGTCCATGTTGAACCTGCGAAGTACTTTCTGAATGTACTTCTCTTGTGATAACCACAACTTCTTGGCCTTTCTGTCACGGACAATCTGCATGCCAAGAATCTGCCTTGTTGGTCCTAAGTCTTTCATAGAAAAAGACTTACTCAACTCTTGCTTCAACTTCTGAATCCTGCAAGCATTATGACCAACAACAAGCATGTCATCAACATAAAGCAACACAATAATAAAGTCACCATGAGAGAATTTTTGCACAAAAACACAATGGTCTGAAGAAGTCTTTTTGAAGCCTTGCTGACTCATAAAAGAACCAAACTTCCTGTACCACTGCCTGGGAGCTTGTTTCAAACCATACAAGCTCTTCTTCAATTTGCAAACATAATTCTCTTTTCCCTTGACTTCAAAACCTTCCGGTTGCTCCATATAAATTTCTTCATCTAAGTCACCATGGAGAAAAGCAGTTTTAACATCCATTTGCTCAACCTCTAAATCTAGACTTGCAGCCAAGCCTAAAACCACACGAATGGATGACATCTTCACAACTGGAGAGAATATCTCATCAAAATCAATTCCCTTTTTCTGGTTAAAACCCTTCACAACTAATCTAGCTTTGTACCGTGGAACTGGATTACCATCTTCATGTTTCACCCGAAAAACCCACCTGTTTTTCAAAGCTTTTCTGTCTTTAGGTAGCTTAACCAAATCAAAGGTATGATTATCATGCAAAGATTTAATTTCATCTTTCATAGCATCAAACCATCGTTCTTTTTCTTCACTTTCCATGGCCTCATCAAGACTCTCAGGTTCTCCCCCGTCAGTCAAGAGTACATACTCATTGGGAGAATAACGAGATGAAGGTATTCTCTCTCTAGTAGATCGTCTGAGAGAACTCTCTGGAGTATCAATAACATTTGGTTGCTGATCAACCACATCAACTTGTACTGGAGCATCAACATCATCATTCTGAACATGATCACCATCTTCATTATTAACTTGATTTTCATCATTATGAAGATTTTCTTCATATGCAATAATCAAAGGAACTGGATCAACATCAACTAGGCTCTCACTACTCTGAGAAACAACTTTCTCAGCTTTGTCAAAATCTTCAATTGTTTGGTCTTCAAAGAACACAACATCACGGCTTCTAACAAGTTTCTTCTCAACTGGATCATAGAAACGATAGCCAAATTCATCCTGACCATAACCAATGAAGATACACTGCCTAGTTTTAACATCCAACTTTGACCTTTCATCCTTAGGAACATGCACAAAGGCTTTACACCCAAAGACTCTAAGATGATCATAAGAAACATTCTTACCGGACCAAACTCTGTCAGGGACATCACCATTCAAAGCAACGGTAGGAGATAAATTGATAACATAAGCAGCAGTATTAAGTGCTTCTGCCCAAAAAGAATCTGACAGCTTAGCATCTGAAAGCATACATCTAACTCTCTCAACTAGAGTTCTATTCATCCTCTCTGCTAAACCATTTAACTGAGGAGTCTTTGGAGGAGTTTTCTGATGCCGAATACCTTGCTCTCTGCAATATCTATCAAAAGGACCAATATATTCACCACCATTATTTGAGCGGATGCATTTCAATTTCTTCCCTATCTGTCTCTCAACCAAGGCCTGAAAACCCTTGAACACATCAAGTACTTGATCCTTGGACTTCAAAGGAAATACCTAGAGCTTGCGAGAATGATCATCAATAAAAGTCACAAAGTAAAGTGCACCACCATGAGACCTTACCTTAAAAGGACCACACAAATCAGAATGTACCAACTCCAGCAAATCAAGCTTTCTTGAAAACGGATGACTCTGAAAAGAAACTCTTTTTTGTTTACCGGCTAAGCAATGAACACATCTCTTCAACTTTGCTTGTTTCACTCCAGAAAGCAAATTTTTCTTAGCCAAACTGTCAATCCCCCTCTCACTCATATGACTCAGCCTTCTATGCCATAACTCTGATGAAGTATCATTCTCCACCAAGTTTACTAAGCCTCTAGAAGTGGAGCCCTGAAATACATACAAGTTAGACAACTTGTCACCACGAGCCACAACCATTGAACCTCTAGTAAGCTTCCACTGGCCAGCACCAAGGGTGTTAATATAACCCTCATCATCAAGGTTCCCTACAGAAATCAAATTCAGGCGAACATCTGGAGCATGCTTGACATTATTGAGAACAAGTTTGAAACCATTATTACTTTCCAAACAAACTGTGCCAATGCCAAGTACTTCAACCTCATCATTATTGCCCATTTTCAACATCCCAAAATTACCAGGAGTATAAGAAGAAAATAATTCCTTCTTGGGCGTGATATGAGAAGTAGCACCAGAATCCACAAACCAGCTAGACTCATCACGAACAAGATTAATGGCATTTTCACCACAAGCAACAAGAAGATCATCATTAGTAACAACAGCAACACGATTCTCATTATCGCCTTCTTTCTTTTGTCGTCTCATATCTCTTTTATGCTTGTAACAATATTTCATGATATGCCCATTCTTGTGGCAATAGTCACATGTGATATTCTTGTATTTGGACTTGGATTTGCTTCTACTTGTACCTCTGTCATTCGGACCTCTGGACTTGCTTCTCCCCCTATCTTCAGTAACCAAAACATCGGAGTGTGAAGCTGAAGAAGATGAGGCCTGAGATCTTCTTCTCATCTCTTCATTTAAGACACCACTCTTAGCATATTCCATAGTTACAACACCACTGGGAGCAGAATTAGTCAAAGAAACTCGAAGAGTTTCCCAAGAGTCTGGCAGAGTATTAAGAAGCCAAAGTCCCTGAATTTCTTCATCGAACTTTACACCCATTCCGGACAGCTGGTCAAGGACACCCTGAAAATCATTAATATGATCAGAAATAGGACTGCCCTCTTTGTACCTGATATTCATCAACTGTTTCAACAGGAACAACTTGTTATTACCAGTCTTCGAAGCATACAGTGTCTCGAGCTTGTCCCATAAACTTCTGGCATGTGTCTCATTTATAATATGATTTCTAACATTATCTTCAACCCATTGTCTAATATAGCCACAAACCTGCAAGTGCTCAAATTCCCAATCCTCATCTGTCATGGACTGAGGTTTATTAGAAGCAAAGACAGGCAAATGCATTTTCTTGACAAATAGGAGATCTTTCATCTTGCCTTTCCAAGTATGATAATTACTACCATTCAAACACACCATTTTGCTCATATTTGCCTCCATCATTCAAATCGACAATCAACAACAACCTACGCTCTGATACCACTTTGTTGGGAAAGGCAAGGGCACTAACAATAGTGCACGATAGGGTAGCAGCGGAAGAATACCCAAGTCTAAACTTTCCCTTTCAATTTGAACCAAGAGAAGACAAACAAACCCAAGCACAATGATAATAAGGCAGCAAATATATCAACCAAAATAGATAAGCAAGGATAAAATAAATCAATCACACGAGACACCAGATTTACGTGGAAAACCCTTCAGTGTGAAGAGTAAAAAACCACGGGACCAAAAACCTCCACTATAATCACCAAGAGTTACAATAATGTTCTCCAAAATGGCCACCAAATAAGTGCCAAACAACGAGCAACACTAGATAAAGCACAACACCAAAAACTAGAGAATTAAAGGAAGCAAAAACCCGAAAACGCAGCTACTGTTCACGAATGCAAAACTGGAGCTGCGGGGCACCAAATCCAACTCTGTCAGTTCCTAATCAAAGATTGAGATGAGAGGAACAAGCTGTCCAAAAATCAGCTCAATCGGATAAGACACGAAGCGGGAATCGCAATTTGAAGTTGGCAATTTAGTGCTGAAATTGGGTGCGAAAATCTGCACTTTCTCTCTATGTGTGGCTGCTGATTTCTCTCTTTTGTGATTAGAAAATAAGACCTAAAAAGGTCTATATATATGCCCCATAGAATTGGGCCTATGGGCAAAGTGGGTTGATCCAAATTTGGGCTTTTATTTATCCACATAGGAAGGGAAAAAGACCCATAACCCAACATATTTTAGTTTATGTCGTATAAATTATTAGTGACTAAATTGTTTTCCATTTTATAAATTATTGTAATTTTGTTTTTGGGAAGCAGAATGTTATATAAATGGTGGGGAAAAAGGATTGAATATTTGAAATTTTAAACTTTCAAATTAAGTTTTCAAAACCTTTGTGTGTGTGTTCTTTTTTTAAAAAAATAAAAATAAAAAATCAATTATTCCCTCTGTTTCATATTACTTGGCTCTTGTTGACTTGACAGATTCCTTTAAAATACTTTAATTAGAAATTTATTTTACTAAACTAGCCTTATTAATGATGTTTTGAAACTCTAAATTTGACTACAATTACTTTATGTAGCTATTTAATACCGAGGATGGTATAAGAAAAAAGTAATAAAACTCTCTTGATTTACAAATATGTACAAGTAAATAAATATATTAGTATAGAAGTCAAGTAAAACGATATGGAGGAAGTAGTTATTTTATTCATCTTGCAAAAAGAGACTACATCTGGTTTGTGGGGCGGCATAAGGTTATCAAAGAGTTTAATTCCTATATCATGAAAGATTTTTCATATTGTCCCACCTTGTACTAACCTGCCATAGTAATCTTTTCTTTGCATGATTAACTATTAATTATTCTTCATTTATGGAAAAAATTTAATTTCTATATTGCGTTAGATACTTGTGTAAGACAATAAAATTCGCGACCGAGAAAATAATAATTGGGACAGAAAAATATTGCAACAATCGTTTATTGATTTCAATATGTGAGTGTTACAATCTCTATGAATCCTCTGATTCGCCTTTCTAAATATAAATTCAAGGGCTTCGAGCTTAATCTTGAATTTTATGAACTTGAACTTGATTTGTGGATTTAATGAACTTGATCTTGACTCGTGAATTTGGATTCAAGGGCTGTTGAGCTTGATCTTGAATCTTCGTCTTGATCTTCAGTTGTTTATGAACTTGAATGCTTGAACTTGTAGCTTGTAGAGAAATTTGTGGTGTTTGATCCACGAGCTCTCTCTTGCTTCTTGTTCGAATTGTTCGTCCTCTTTTCTGAATTATGAGACCCCTATTTATAGTTGTAGGAAGGAAAGAGTCATGGTGAAGATGAGCTTCTTTTGGCCAATCAGATTTAAGTGACGTGGCGCATTCTTATGGGCTTTTGATTTCACTAGGCTTGCTGCATCATTTTGACATGTGGCACGGTCCTATTAACTCCTTTACTTGACTTGGCATGCCACGTCATTTGACACGTGGCGCCAAATTGGGCCTCTAGAATAAGATGACATATTGGGCTTAACCAAGTGGGCTCATTATTTGTAGCCCAAATTAATGGACTAGCCCGATGAATTTTGAACTTTAATTAAATCCATATTTATTGGACTTAAATAATTAATCCAATTATATTAATCCACCATATTTATTTGGACTAATATATTTAAAATTCATATGATCACAAATGCCCTCACTTCGAGACTTGTCGGAGATATTTAATCTTTCGAAGACTAGGCTCGAAGTATCGACTTGACTTTTTCCTTGTTTGTGCGTCTTCAGGATACTTCTTTCCATTTCGGGAATGAAATTCTTCTACTCCATAACCAATCATTCTCCATTTAGAATTAGGATGTCTATATTCCTACAAACTTGAAGTGTCCCAATTCCACTCCAATTAGGAGTATGCCACCTCCTTAAAGACTAGAAAACTTCTCCTAGTTTTATTTCAACAAGGAGACTATTAATGCCTTGCCGCATCTATAAATAGATGGATGCTCTCTATTATTTTGATATTGCAGCATCGGGAGTCACACAAAGGAGAACAATCCCAGGTAATATATTCTTCTCTTTTAATTTTCGTCACTCTTTTCAGCCCAGCATGTTAGTGGTAGAAAATTCATATCTCATTGTAGAAATATCGAATCCTGAACCGTTTAACATTCCAGAAACTAGACTTCGAGATCTACAACATATCCAAAATTCAGAATTGAACTCCTTCAATTTAGTTCTATACAATTTCTTGAAACTTAGGTTTAAATTCTGTCATGCTGAGAATTTCAGATCTGCATAGCTTCACCAAAACTTGCATATCTTGATGTAGGAAGGAAGAAATCACAAGCCGCTTGATTCTTCCGAAACTAGACATACATATATATAATATATACAAAATTCATAATTTAATACATTCGGTATCTTTTCAGATGTTATCCCGAATTCAATTTTGGATTTTGGCACCCCGGCAGTTTCAGATTTGCGCGACGACACAAAAAAAATTGTTTATCAATGTGGGAGTACCGAAATCATGAACCGCTTAATTCTATAGAAACCATACACATACATCTATAACATATCCAAAATTTAGAATTTAACACCTCTCGGATCATTCTAGAAATTTTTTTGAAGTTAACCCTAAATTCTGTCTCGCAGAGAATTTCAGATTTGCATTGTCTCACTAAATAATTTATATCATGATGTCGGACCGTCACCATCAAAAAGGTGTTTTGATTGATGGAAACCAGAATTCAAGGGATTCATTCTCACCAAAACATCTTGTCTCAAGCCTATCCGCGTTGGTGATGTATGGCTTCCGAGTTTGAAACGTCTTGACAGGTAACAATATCTCTTCTTCTTGTGCCTTTTTTTTTGTGTTGTCTTTTCCTTTATTCTTTTGCAGGATTGAAACAAATAGCATTCATGAAAGGTCAGCTTAAGGTGCAAGAGTTTAACTTCGCCTCCGTCACCTTGAGACCTGACAAGTTCGGCTTCAAGTATGGTCCCTATGCAACAGTCAGCTTAAGGTACGAGAGTTTAACTTCGCCTCCGTCACCTTGAGACCTGACAAGTTCGGCTTCAAGTATGGTCCCTTTCAAGTATGGTCCCTTTCAAGTATGGTCCCTATGCAATGGTCAGCTTAAGGTGCCAGAGTTTAACTTCGCCTCCGTCACCTTGAGACCTGACAAGTTCGGCTTCAAGTATGGTCCCTTTCAAGTATGGTCCCTATGCAATGGTCAGCTTAAGGTGCGAGAGTTTAACTTCGCCTCCGTCACCTTGAGACCTGACAAGTTCGGCTTCAAGTTTGGTCCTTTTACATAACCAATCCGTGAAAATGTCAGCTTAAGGTGCAAAGGGACAAATTTTTTGTCCACCTTAAGGCATGGAAGTTCAGAGATCCTTTTAAAGATAAACTCGTGAAAAGGCCAGCTTAAGGTGCAAAGGGACAAATTTTGTCCACCTTAAGGCATGGAAGTTTAGAGATCTTTTTAAAGATAAACCCGTGAAAAAGCCAGCTTAAGGTGCAAAGGGACAAATTTTTGTCCACCTTAAGGCATGGAAGTTTAGAGATCCTTTTAAAGATAAACTCATGAAAAAAAGCCAGCTTAAGGTGCAAAGGGGCAAGTTTTTGTCCACCTTAAGGTATGGAAGTTTAGAAGGCCTCAACTTGAAACTTGGAGGTTTTGACGGTTCCACCTTGCAAACTTGGCAAATTTGGAGACTTCAGCTTGCAAACTTTGCAATTTTGACAACTTCAACTTGCAGACTGGTGGATTTGAAATTTCGTCTTGCAGAATTGCTGACTTTGAGGACTTTAGCATGCAGATATGGTGAACCTGAGACTTCAACGTCACTGACTTGGGTGAATTTTGACTTCAACATGCACGCTTCAATTCGCAGGCTTGGAAGACTTACAACTTCAACTTGTAGGCTCGGAGAACTTGAGGGTCTCAAATCCTATTGCAGAAGCTTACCTTTTATATGGAGCTCTGCCCTCATTAAGTCATGAATATTTTGTGTAAGCCCGAAGTTTAATCAGAATAGTTGCAGACTTAACTTTTGTGTGGCGGATCAAGGGGGGACATGTATTTTTTGACACTCATGCAACTGAACTTAGAATGAAACTTCTAAGCGCCTACGTACCTCGGTGAAGAGGATCAAGTCACAACGTAGTTCTGGAATAGTGTATATTTTTTTTTATTTTTTTTTTTTTTTGGATCCTAACTTTTGCCTAGGCCGCTTCTTTCGAGATTTTCAACCTAGCGGACATTTTTTTTTTTTTTTTTTTGAGCCGTACATAGTTTATACTCTTGCGGGCCAGGAGTGGACATGCAGTTTATGCTCGTGCCTTAAGGAGCGTTTCATCTTCCCTCAAGGATAGTACTTCTTCAAGAATTTGGCGTTGATAGGACCAATTTTCACGCCATCTGCATCGACAAGCTTGTAAGTGCCATTTGAATATGCCTCTTGTATGACATATGATCCATCCCACTTAGAGGTGAATTTGCCCCCAGATTTATGAGAAGTGATAATGGGCCTCCTTACTGCTAGGACTTGATCTCCAACATGGAAGCACCTCAGGCGAACCCTTTTGTTGAAAGAACGAGATAGACGGGCTTGATAACATTCAAGATTTTGTTGAGCCTCTAGCCTCTTCTCATCAAGAGCTTCTAACTCCGCAAGGCGTAACTTAGCATTTTCTTCTTCGGTGAGCCCTTCTTGAATAGCAAGTCTTAAAGAAGGAATTTGACGCTCAAGTGGTAGGACTGCTTCAACTCCAAAAGCAAGCGAGTATGGGGTTGCTTGCGTCGGTGTGCGGTGAGTCGTCCTATATGCCCACAAAGCTTCTTCCATTCTTTCATGCCAGTCTCGTTTGGATTTTGATACAACTTTCTTCAACAGGTTGCATAAAGTCTTATTGAATGCTTCAGCTAAACCATTGGCGGCAGCATGGTACATAGAAGAGATCACAAATCTTGTTCATCAGCTTGTTATCAAATGGCTTGCCATTGTCAGTTATTATGTAATGGGGAATTCCAAAGCGGTAGATGATATTTACTCGGATGAAGTTTGCAACATTCTCCTTCTTCACTTCTTTGAGTGCAACAGCTTCGGCCCATTTTGAGAAGTAATCTGTCGCAGCCAAGATGTACAAGTGTCCACCAGAAGATTTTGGTAGTGGTCCCACAACATCCAATCCCCAAGCATTGAATGGCCAAGATGCGATAGTGGGGTGTAATATTTCAGGAGGCTGATGTATGAAATTAGCATGAAATTGACAGGCCTTGCATCTTCTAGCATAGTCCAAGCAATCTTTCACCATCGTTGGCCAATAATATTCCATCCTTTTTATGTGAAAGTGGAGCTTCGGTCCAGATTGATGAGATCCACAAACTCCCGAGTGTGCTTCCTGCAAAGCCTGAACTGCTTCTTCCTCTCCCAAACATCGCAAGAGTACTCCTTCGAATGACCTTCTGTATAGCGTGTCCTTGTAGTAAAGGAAACGAGGTGCACGACGACGGATGTCAGTCTTTTTTCTTGGATCTTCAGGAAGTATTCCATAACACAAGTAGTCAATAATTGGTTGTCGCCAATCTTCCTTTACGGCTTCAGACACAGCGACGAGATGCTCAAGTTTGTTTTCTGTACATTCTTCCTCATCCGGTGGTGGTACCACCTATTCTCGGCGGATAGTAACTCGTGTTTGATTTGGAAGAGTTAGTGTTGAAGCTAAAGCAGCCAATGCATCGGCCTGCTTATTTTCCTTTCTTGGCACGTGTTGGAGGGTAACTTCTCCAAGCCATCCTATCAACTTCTGAGCATAACTATGATATGGGCGTAACTCGGGCTTTTTGACTTCATAGTCGCCCAAGAGCTGCTTGATCACCAATTGGGAGTCACCAAAGACTTGCAATTGTAGTTGCTTCATGTCGACGGCCATTTCAAGTCCAAGTATCAACGCTTGGTATTCAGCGACATTGTTAGAGCAACATTGTGTCAAAGTAAAGGAGTATGGGATAACCTCTTCCTGCGGATTGACAAACACTACGCCAGCACCAGCTCCACCACGGTGTGCCGCACTATCAAAGTACATCTTCCATGGAGGTCGAACTTCAATAACCATTGCATCCTCATCAGGAAGTTCATCAGTTAGCTCCCAATTATCTGGTATTGGGTGGTCTGCCAAAAAGTCTGCTAATGCCTGTCCCTTTACGGCCTTCTGAGGGATGTATATGATTTCAAACTGTTGAAACTGAAGGTACCACCTTGCAAGTCGATCACTGAGGACTGGTTTCGACATTACAAACTTGATGGGATTTGCTTTAGACACGAAATGAACAACATGAGCTTGAAAGTAGTGCTTCATCTTTTGGATTGAGAAGACCAACGCCAAACACAACTTTTCAATAGGTGAATAATTCAGCTCATTTGGCGTCATCATTCTGCTCAGGTAATAAAGAGAGTTCTCTTTACCTTCACTATTTTCTTGGGCCAATAATGCTCCAACTGACCTTTCTTGTGCAGCGATGTAGAGAATCAACGATTTTCCAGGTATAGGTGCCGCAAGAACTGGAGGCTTCATCAAGTAAGATTTGATATTTTCAAAGGCCTTACTACAAGCTTGGTCCCATTTGAAAGAGGCACCCTTCTTCATGAGATGGCTAAATGGTTGACATTTTCCCGCCAAATTTGAGATGAACCTCCTTAAATATGCTAGCTTCCCTTGAAGACTTTTTAATTCATGAATGTTTCGAGGCTCGGGCATCTTCAAAATTGCATCAACCTTGTGTTGATCAATTTTAATTCCTCGGTGTCGTATAATAAAGCCAAGGAACTTTCCGGAAGTAACTCCAAAGGCGCATTTCAATGGATTCATCCTAAGCTGATATCTTCGGAGCAATTCAAATACCATTCTTAAGTCTTTCAAGTGGTCGTTCTTCTTTCTTGACTTTACCACTAAATCATCCACATAACATTCAACATTTTTATGGAGTAGATCATCAAAGATGTTTTGCATAGCCCTTTGATAAGTGGCACCAGCGTTCTTCAAACCAAAAGGCATCACCTTGTAACAATAAATACCTTTAGGTGTACGAAATGCAGTGAGCTCTTCATCTTTTGGTGCCATGCGAATTTGGTTATAGCCGGATGATCCATCCATAAAAGACATAGCCTCAAAACCAGTAGTAGCATCAATCATCAACTCTGGAATAGGAATTGAAAACTCATCCTTAGGGCATGCGTTGTTGAGATCCCTAAAGTCGACACAAACTCGAATTTGGCCATTCTTCTTCCGTACTGGAACAATGCTTGATATCCATGTGGGATACTTAACTTCACGAATAAAGCCTGCTTCAATGAGTTTGTTAACCTCATTTTCAATCAATGGAACCAAGTCGGGTCTGAAACGTCTTTGGGCCTGCTTAACAGGACGAGCTCCATTCTTGACTGCTAACTGATGAACTGCTACTTTTGGATCTAAGCCAGGCATCTCCTTATAACTCCAAGCGAAAACATCCCTATATTCTTTGAGTAAGTCCATGTAAGCGATTTCTTCATCCATTTCTAGAAAAGCGCTTAGGAAAGTTGGTCTTGGGTCTTCATCAGTGCCAAGATTAACTTCCTTTAGGGGATCTACTGTCGCCTTTACTCCTTCTTCAAGTTCTGACGGAGCATCTCCGACATCTTCCTCTTCTTGAGGATCATTGTCATTGACAGATATATGGCAACACCAGGAAATATCTTCCAACTCTTCAACCTTTATTAGAGATGATGTATCGTACTCACTCTGGGTTGTAATATGATATGAAGAGCCTACACTCTCTTTGTCATCCTCATGTTCCTTGGTATAAACCACAGTATGAGTCTTTGCCTTTAACACCTCCTTGCACGAAATCACAAGCTCCGTCTGTCGCCTCATTCTAGAAGGAATCAAACTTTGAAAATCCTTATGGATTCTAGGTGAAGAGTGTGTCATAGTGCCTTGATAACTTCTCCGAGGTTTGTTACTTTTCTTTTTCTTCAGTGGACCCAACTTCTCAAACACAGAAGTTCTTGTGGTTGATTCTCCAAGTCGATCAAAGACAGAAGGCCTTTTGTTGGAAGTAGTAGACTCCTCTTCCACAGTGATGTAGTCGCTAGCCACCCTTCTAATGGAGATACGCACCGGCGGTGGTGGCATGTACCCTAAGCCTTCGCGTGCTTGCCTGGTAGTGGCTTCTGATGGGATTTTCCCCAAATTTGGTGGCTCATTAGGGTTATATCCAGCCTTTACAAATATCTTGTAAGCGTTTGGATCAAAACCCTCTTTCGTACGCTTTGAAGGGAGTGTCATATCTCGCGATGAATTTTGAGCTACAAATTCCCCAAGTGGCTTTGAGGGCAAATTTATTGCATCTATTCGCTTTAGCGGAAGAGTTAGCCCCCCTAGTACATTACCTTGGACATCGGATGAGTGTCGTACTTCTTTCCCCACTTTTGGTACATAGCGGAGCACAGGAGTTGCCTTCTTCTTTAAGTCCGCGACATTCCTTTTATTCGAAGTGGTGGAAGGCTTTTTAATGACAACACTTTCAACAGAAACCTCGACCTTTTTAGTTGCAAGATCATCACACTTGGTTGATGTGACATCATCCACCCTTTTCTCCTTCACGACATAATTCTTCAAGTAAAATTTTGCATCTGCGAAGTGTGATTCAGCTTCAGTGAATGGCTTATCATCGGCCACTATCTTTCTCTCCACTCCATTTTTAAGATACTTCAAGCATTGATAGTAGGAGGATAAAATAATTTTGTTCTCGTGTACCCAAGGCCTACCAAGCAATATATTATATGAAGTTTTGGCATCGATCACATGCATCAATACATTTGATCGTAAATCGTCCATATTGATTTCTAACTTTATGGATTCTATGGCTCTCTGACCTCCTTGATTGAACCCTTGGATCATCAAATGGCTTTCAGTAAGTTCATCAGTTGTGATGCCCAGTTCCTTCAGTGTGCGAATAGGCAGGATGTTTACTCCGGACCCTTCATCTATCAGGATTCTATTTATCTTCTTCTCTAGAACATAACCTACCATATACAAGGGACGATTGTGTAGTGTTTCACCAAACAGGAGATCATCGTTTGTAAATGTGATTTTTGCATTACATACATGTGCTTCTTGGTGAAGAGATTTAGCAGGATTTTCAAGAGAAGGAGGTCCCATCAATAGGCTTTCGCCCTTTGCTTCTTCTTTGTCAGTATTGAAACAAGATGCCTCAATGTTGTCTTGAGTAGTCTTGGCGCAGAACCAACTTGGAAAGAATTCTTCCAAGGTCACAGGACACCGTGGTTTTTGGTGGTGATGCTCCACTACACTTGCCCTCTTAGGTAGCTCAACCAGCCTCTGTTTCCTCAGTTTCTTCACCATTCTCCTTCTGGTTGGCTGCTTGGTTGAGTCTTTTCGTAGACTCGTCATCTTGTTGCGTCTTCGCCGAGTCACCAAAGTCCAACCTTCATCATCACCTTCATCAATTAGAGACTTGTTTTGCTTTAATGGCTCCTCATTACGCTCTTTGAAGTTGCATATTTGGACCGGATCGAGTGAGCCAAAAGTGATGGAGATTTGATGAGAACTGGCCTTCTCATCATCAAGCACGATCTTCTTCTCATTAGCTAGTTGCATGATTTTATCCTTGAAGACAAAACATTTCTCCAAAGGGTGACCCACAAGCCTGTGATACTTGCAATAGTTTGGGTCATCAATTTTTCCAGCTTCATTGGGCTGCTTCATTTCTGGTAGATCAATGAGCTTCAGCTCAAGAAGTTCATCAAAAATTTTGGAAACGTCAGAATCAAGGAATGGGTATTCTTTTTCTTGCATCTCCTTGAAAGTTAACTTTTGGTTTGGACGCACTTGAGAAGTAGTCTTTACGCTTTGCTTCTTGCTCACCTTTGTGGTGAGCTTCACAGGAGACACGTTGACATTCATGGATTCTTTGTTGTCGTTTTTGGGGACAAACTTGGTCCATCTCCTGGGTTCCTGTTTGTCCTTTCCCTTTCGAGGGTCATGGATGGGTGCTACTCCTTTTCCGGCAGAAGACATGCTCAACTCCATGTCGTGAGCACGAGTAGCTAACTCTTCAAAGGATTTTGGCTTAATTCCTTGCAAAATATAGAGAAGCTCCCAGTGCATTCCTTGGATACACATCTCTATTGCGAAAGTTTCACTGAGCCTATCTTTATAATTTAGGCTAGCATTCCTCCATCGATTGATGAAGTCAATAACTGGCTCATCCTTTCTTTGACGAGTATTTTTGAGTTCTACCATGCTCATTGTACGCCTCGTGCTATAAAATCGATTTAGGAACTCATGCTCCAGTTGCTCCCAGCTATCAATTGAATTGGGTTCGAGGTCCGTATACCAATCAAAGGCATTTCCCTTTAGGGAGCGGACAAATTGCTTGACGAGATAATCACCATATGTTCCGGCATTGTTACATGTCTCAACAAAGTGGGCGACATGTTGCTTTGGATTTTCTTTGCCCTCAAATTGTTGAAATTTGGGGGGTTGATAGCCTGCAGGCATCTTGAAGCTATCAATCCTAGCAGTGTAAGGCTTAGCATACGTCAGGGAAGACTTGGTAGTAACATCGTACTTGTCCTTAAGGGTCCCTTCAATGAACTCCTTCAATAGATCAATTGGGATCATTCCGCCAGAAGCAACTGGCACCTCCTTAGTAGGTGGTGTCTGTTTGGTAGGAGGATCTATCTCTTGAACTTCTGGAGCCTTTCCAGGTGCATGGCTAGAATCTCCATCTATTAAGCCTTCCATTCGATCCATCAACTTATCAATCCGAGTGTCTTGAGTTTGCACATACTTGGTCAAACCTTCAATCGCTTTCGTCATATTCGCAAGTTGCTCCTCCATGGATGAGACATCAGTTACCATTGTTTGCATGATTATTGGAGACATCGGAGAGTAGCACGGATTGTCACATAAGTTGATCTCTGAAGTCCTTGGCTCGCGTGGAGTAAGTGGAGATGACATGTTGGTTGAATGACCATCGTTCTTTGTCCCAGAGTTTTTTGAACCAGAGAGATCAAGTAGAGCCAGAGTTTTCTTGATTTTCTCTGCCACACTGCTTCCTTCTTCTGAAGCACTTGTAGAGGACCTTGTTCTTTTTGGGGTTGAAGACCCAAAAACTGGAGTTGATGTCGTCGACACTCGATGTGTTTGTTGCTCCATCATGTTGGCCTTGCTCCTTGTGATAGCTCCAAAGCTTCCAAAAGTAACATCAAGGATGCTTTCTACCTCGGCAGAGAACTTGAAATTAGCAGCCTTAGAGGTAGTGGATTGAGAGTTGACCTTCTTGGAAGTCATTTCGGTATTCTTGAACTTTTGAAGTTGGAAAGTTGAGATGAGAGGTAGAGATTGTCCCACTGGGCGTGCCAGAATTTGTAAGACAATAAAATTCGCGACTGAGAAAATAATAATCGGGACAGAAAAATATTGCAACAATCGTTTATTGATTTCAATATGTGAGTGTTACAATCTCTATGAATCCTCTGATTCGCCTTTCTAAATATAAATTCAAGGGCTTCGAGCTTAATCTTGAATTTTATGAACTTGAACTTGATTTGTGGATTTAATGAACTTGATCTTGACTCGTGAATTTGGATTCAAGGGCTGTTGAGCTTGATCTTGAATCTTCGTCTTGATCTTCAGTTGTTTATGAACTTGAATGCTTGAACTTGTAGCTTGTAGAGAAATTTGTGGTGTTTGATCCACGAGCTCTCTCTTGCTTCTTGTTCGAATTGTTCGTCCTCTTTTCTGAATTATGAGACCCCTATTTATAGTTGTAGGAAGGAAAGAGTCATGGTGAAGATGAGCTTCTTTTGGCCAATCAGATTTAAGTGACGTGGCGCATTCTTATGGGCTTTTGATTTCACTAGGCTTGCTGCATCATTTTGACATGTGGCACGGTCCTATTAACTTCTTTACTTGACTTGGCATGCCACGTCATTTGACACGTGGCGCCAAATTGGGCCTCTAGAATAAGATGACATATTGGGCTTAACCAAGTGGGCTCATTATTTGTAGCCCAAATTAATGGACTAGCCCGATGAATTTTGGACTTTAATTAAATCCATATTTATTGGACTTAAATAATTAATCCAATTATATTAATCCACCATATTTATTTGGACTAATATATTTAAAATTCATATGATCACAACTTGTTCGGTTAAATAGGTATTGTTTCGAAGTTGATAGAATTTATAGAAAGCACCATGCCCCTTCTAAATAAGATACTCCATCCATTCCCTTTTTTTACTTAGTCACATATTTTTGCTTTTATCAGTGAGTCAATTTGTTTAATTTTTGAAACTGAATTGAGTTAGATTAATTTAATATTATAAATTTAAAATTTAGATGTTCGAAAACTATACGAAAAATATTAAATTGCAATCTTTTCATATTAATACGATGAAAAATATATCTTAAAATATTAGTCAAAATTTATGTATAGCTCGACTCTTACAAAATGTAACAAAAAAAGTGAGTGGAGGAGACAGGAGTATTCCGTTAGTTTCGGTATAGCTTTTAATAGTTGAATTTTTGTTTTATCTATATAGAAAGTGATTCAGAAACGAAGATAAGATAACTTTTAGAAGAATTTGAATATGGTTTAAATTCGATTTTTCTCCATTAAAATAAAAGGCTGAATTTTGAAAATAAAAAAACTCATAACATGCTTGGACGGGTAATATTATTTTCAAAGTCTAACAAGGGATTCGTAAGTTGCGCAAAAATAATAGGATAAATCCAACATCTTTGCCAATGTAAATTGCAATACGTTCTCACTTTTTGGTTCAGTAGTTTAAGAGATGTACAAAGATTTTGAAAGAGTCTTTATTAGCTAAGTCAATTGTCCCGTTAGTTACGTTTATTTTATTATTAGTTTTTATTTATTTAATCATCTTCACTCATTTCATTGTCTACATAAAGTTCTTATTAATTTTGCACATCATTAAAGAGTTAGAAGAAAAGATCGATGTCTTCAATTGAAAAATGTTTGCCACAAGAAGAAGAGCCTAAGAGGCAAATAGACAAGGTCTTGCTTGCATTCCAAACTATTTGTCTAACAATTGTAGCATGTATTTCTTTACATGTTGCAGAAATTACTATGAAGAAGCCAGAAGATTCACTAATAATTTCCAATCAAAGACAAATACTTTCAGCAAGTTTTCTATTTATAGCTGCAGCCATTACTAGTCTGCTTCTCATGGTTAATATTGTTGTTTATATTTCTCGTTTTGAACAAACGTTAGTTCTATTTAGGGCAGGTTTAATTGCAGTAGCTATTACTTGTTTACCTCTTATGTTTATGGTCATTATATTCGTAATTATACATTCCATTTCTCTTACCAAAAAAACCTCTCTGCCCTTAGCTTCTTCTCCACAGACCCAGCCACTTATGCAGCCATAGATCCATGACTTCATCTCAACTGCTTTTCTATAGCCTATTTTTTCCTTTTTTGGTAAGATAATAAAATTGCATTGATGTCAATTTTGGTGTTGGAGTTTGATTAATATATAAGCGTTACTTGTTCTATCCATATTTTAGTTACGTTGGCTTTTATCTTTTAGACCTAAGAAATCTTATTAGATTTGTCAATTGTTTGTGACAATTTAGATAATTAATGACTATCTTTTAGTCTTTTTCTTTATTTTATCAGAGGTATTGTGAAAAATTCAAAATTAAAAGTAGGACATGAGTAAGTTTGATTGCACAAAGGGCAAGGAGCAGAAAAATTTCATGGGACGCCTTATTTTGGTCATCCCATTTAATTAATATTCGGGTATATTTTGCACATGCAAATACCAGTTAGGTAATTTTTAAGTAAAAGTGCATGCATCTTTTTTGCTTCTACTTCTATTGAATTTTCCGGCAATTGTGACTTTTGTGTTAGTATAGTACATAGTAACAGTTTTGCAATTTTTTCTTTAGAAAATATATTGTCTTTTGGTGAAAAAAATTATTATTATGTGACTGTTTATGAGTTTCCGCTGATATCCTAAAACACTTCTATTTGTAATAATGTGATTTTTGGCATAATATACAATTATTTATTTTATTCTGTGTTAGATTTTCTTTTTATTCTTGTTGTTTAAATATATTTGTTTTTATTCAAAATAAATTCGCTGTAGCTTGAAATGTTAGGAGAACTTTGGTATCTCGTAGAACAAGAAAATGATACTAATAAATAAATTTTAAAAAAATAGTGTAGTGAGCGCGCCCAAATTGTTTTTTTTAAAAGTTGTACTATGTACTCCTTCCGTTTAAAAAAGAATGACCTACTTTTCTTTTTAGTCCGTTTTAAAAAGAATGACCCTTTCCTTTTTTGACAACACTTTAATTCCAACTTTCCACATGACATATTTAAGACCACAAGATTAAAGGACATTTTGGTACATTTGCCATAACTTTAATTTAGGACCACAAGATTCAAAAGTCTTCTTTATTTTCTTAAACTCCGTATCAAGTCAAACTAGGTCATTCTTTTTGAAACGGAGGGAGTCCTATCTTTGCACAAACAGACAAAAATGTGAAGATTTTATTTTAAAATAATAAAAAATATACTAGTGGGCCCACTTTAAAATATTGTACTCCATAGACACTGTACCATACTATCTTTTGCCCCAAAAAAAAAGAAGGTATGTATATGGCATAGCAGAAAAAAGAAAGAAAGAAAAAGGGCAAACACGATTCCCTGAGAATTCAGTCATTACAACGTTTGATCGTAGACAAATGTTACCAGGTTAATGAAATTGTGATATCAAACTTTAATGAGAAATAGTTTTCTTGCACTCTATAATTTATTTTTGTCCATTTTGAAAATATTATTTTCTTTTATTTCAATCGCAAGAGAGTAAAAAAATTTCATATCCTCAAATTTTGAAACATAAACTCACAAAAAATAAATAAATTAATCTGACATATCCTTACTGGTCACAATAACATAAAATGCAAAATAGGAAAATACTTGGCACAAGCCACAATTTTCACCATTGTAGAAGAATAAAGTTCGTTAGGATGTTAACATGCATTGGCCATTTTAAATACAGTACCTCGTACATGACAGTATACACAGTATGACTCTAGTCAAAAGATTCCTCAATAACCAATGAAAAAGGTACATTATGCAGAATTTAGAATAAATTACTTAAATAACCTTTTTAAAATTTGCTTTTAGACTTTTGAGACGATTTATACTATGAACTAGGAATGTTCATGAGTCGATTTGATTCGATTCGATTATTAGTGAAAATCAAAACTAATTCAATATAATAATTTTTAAATTGTTAAAATCAAACGAAATCAAATATAATATATATTTATTAATTTGGATTCGATTTGATTCGATTATTAATCATACACAAAAATATAAAAAAACGATTCAATCAAAGGAAAGAAAAAGACAAAAAATCATTTAAAAAGAAAAAAATAAAACATGAGATTACCACATAAAACAGTAACACGTCGTAAATCTAATAAAAGATATTTAACTTATAAATAAATTTTGATAAAATCATATATAAGATATTTCAAAATTATTCATTCAGAATAATATATGTACTATATAATTATAAAATATATATATAAAAAATTTGTAGGTTCAATTCAGTTATTTCATCAATTTTTTTTTGAACAATATCAAAACGAAACAGAATATTATCGATTTTTAAAAGGGAAAAGGGTCAGATTTACCCCTCTACTTTGGAAAAATGGCTAACTATATCTTTCGTCATATTTTGAGGCCAAATTTACCCCTCTACTTTGGAAAATTGGCTAAATATACCTTTCGTCATACTTTGGGGCCAAATTTACCCATGTTACGAACTTTTCACATGTTTCCTTCCTTTAATAGAAAAGCCTAAATCAACGTTAAATGCCCCATTTTTAAAAAATAAAACACATCCTAATCTAACCCCCCGACCCGACTTGTGGCACAAAAAAGACGCAAACAAATATACCCAATCAGATCCGTTGGTCAAATTTTTCCAACGAGATTAAGCCACTGGATATTTATCAGTGCATAGCTCATGAAAAATGAATCTACATCAGTACAAACACAAACAAATATACCCCTCCCTGAGCTCATGGATTTGCATCAGTGCAGAGCTCATGAAATGACACTTAGCGGTCAAATGTAACAGAATAGGCCCAATGGATATTTCTTTGGACGATTGAGTTAAGAGATTTTCTTATGTGTCAATCGTGACATCTCTTCATTCTTATGTCTTTATATACAATTAGAATCTACACAAATTTTTCATCATGTCATTTGCTCAGAAAACTTATCCACTGATTCTAGAATCTAGATGCACATAAAATTACATACCAAATTTTGAAATTTGAACATAACTGGAACATGAGCAGAGTTTGTAATAGACATTTTCTCTAGTTTTATGCTTCTGCGTTATCCCATTCCATTTTACTTTTTGTTCATTTGTAAACAATCTACCAGCACTGCACGTTGAAAGAGAAGTATATTTGTTCGTTGGAAAAATTCGACCAATAGAACTGAGGAAGGGATATATTTATTTGTGGGTCGAATCGGGCGGGTTAGATTAGCGTGTGTTTTAGTTTAAAAAAATGGGCCATTAGCGGGTGTTTTAGTTTTAAAAAATGGGTCATATAACGTTGATTTGGGTTTTTCTGTTAAAGTAAGGGTACATGTGAAAAGTTTCTTAACAAAAAGGGTAAATTTGACTCCAAAGTATAACATCGAAGGTAAATTTGGCTCCAAAGTATGACGAAGGGTATATTTAGTCAATTTTCCAAAGTAGAGGGGTAAATTTAGCCCCGGACCAAAGTATGACAGCGAGGGTAAATTTGACCACAAAGTATGATGAAGGGTATATTTAACCAATTTTTCAAAGTAGAGGGGTAAATTTGACCCTTTTCCCTTTTTAAAAATATAAAATCAAACCAAATAAAAATAGTTTTGATTTAATTTTTCAGTTTAGGTCAATTTTACCGAAACCGTGAACACTTATGAACTATTTTAAATTTTTTAATATTATTTATTTATCAATGTAAAGTAGATTAAAGAAATATGTGAGAAATATATGAACATCACAAAAAAGAGGAGTGCATAGAATTCATGAGGCAACAGTTCTAGAAGAAAAGGAAAGATCTTAAGTTACAATTAAAATTGACGACTAAGAAAAATAAAAGTCTCATAACATTGAACTGAAATTCAAAAGAAATTAGTTAAAGGAAGGAAGTGTCGTATGAAATTCTTACTTTTAAGATATTATTGGCTAAAATTTCATTAGTGAAAGGCAAAAAATATATGTGATTAGAGATAATTTCATACACCTTCCTCCAATCTTGTCTTCGAAACACATGCCTCCTTGGGGTTTGAAATATTACGTTTACCTCCCATTTTTTGATTTTTCTGTAATGAAAGTTGATTAAATGGTAAAATTATGTAATATTCCAAAATTGCCCTTTGGGATTTTTTTTAAATATTCTCTTTTTTTTTTTGTTTAAAGACCTTTAGTTTGTCTGCGTTATTATCCTCTCAGCTGTCCAAATTAGTTGCAATTGGAAATGAAAATACTTGGCATAGGCTATAATTTCCAGCATTGTAGAAGAATAAAGTTTGTTAGGAGGTTACCTTTACACATTAGCCAATAAGATTGTATCCTTTGTATTTGAATACTTGTACAAATACTGTACCTTATACTTGATAATGCACATAGAAACCTCCCCACCCCCCAACCCCAATCATCTACTATCAAATTTAATAGAATAGAAATAGCTCTAAAAAGATTCCTCAATAATCAATGAATTAGCTACATTATCCGGAATTTACAATAAATCACTCAAAATAACCTTTTCTAAAATTCGGTTTTAGATTTTTGAGACGATCTATAAATAGTATGAACTATTTTAACAATTTTAATATTATTAAATTATCAAAATAATGCATGTATTAGTTATGTGTATTAATAATAATCTCTTATTAGTTGTGTATTAATAATACTCTAATATCTTCTTTGGAACGATTTTCAATCTATGTATGACTAATATAAGCATTGTTTATACACTAGATCTATTTGGTATGTTATGTATATATAAAATACATAGACAAACCAAGTATTAGTAATGGGAGGGTTTTTAATGCATGCATCATGGTTAAAAGTACAACTGCTCCTCAAAACCTTTTCCACATTCTTTTTACCGTATTATGGAGGGTATCTTTGTAGAGAAATAATTTTTTTTAGATACTATACAATATATATATTATTTTTAATATATTAAATTAAATAATGCATTATATTATTTATTTGATGATAATTCATGCTAAATTTAATGTTCCAATATGTAAAAATAAAGAAGAGAGAAGGACCCAAAGTAATGCCAAATGAGTTAAAAAAAAAAGGGGGTGGGGGCGGAGGGGAGGACAGCGCAAATCCCGAAATCAGTCTCTATATAAACTTACTGGGGGCTCAACTTACTCCACCCATTCTTGTTGAAAAAGGAAGAAAAAAAAAAGAAAAAAAGCAGCTCTACGCACAGTAGCAACAATGGCCGAGCTTGACGATATGCGAGCCCACCATGACACCAGATGTCGTGTCACGTCTGGATTCATTTTTATAGGTGTTGCAACAATACCTTTGACGTTTGTGAGTGGAATTGCGAAGGGAGGGCGTATTGCTGGTGGCATAGCTTCAGCTATTTCTTGGTGTATTGTCTTGTACTGTGTCACTGTGAGCTTCATCAGGCCAAAAGCTAATGCTCCAGTGGAGCAAGAACTTGCTAGGGTAAGTCTCCCTTTTTTCTTTCATTTCTTCTGGTTTCGGTTTCATACATTACACACCGTCGGTATCTTTAGTCGATTATTATTTGTTGATGCTGTATTTTTCTCCACTTTTTGTGTATTTTCTTTTTTACTAATTTTTTTATGCTATATTTGAGCCAATAGTGTATTGGAAATAACATCTCTACCTTCACAAGGTAGGGATGAGGTTTGTTGTTATTGTTGTTGCTTGTCATTTGTACGGATGAAAATAAGCAAACCGAAAAGATAAGGACAAGCAGAACTAATCCAGCCTTTAAATATCAAAAAAGTATTCGCATTCGTTGTTCAAGTAAAAAAATGGCAGGAAGAATTAGGAGTAATTTTCTTTGGTGGGTTGCTAAATTTGCTATCTTATTTGGATTTTTTATTTGCTATCTTATTTGGATTTTTTACCATTCTTATGAGTTCTATGTTGGGTTTAAATTATAATAATACCACGAAGATAGATAGTATTGTGCTTGGTTATGCGTCTTCCATTTTCTTCGGCGTGCTCTTCTTGATTTATGCTATTGGAACCTTAATAGCATGGATAAAACATGTTACAGCTTTTGAGGAGAAAGCTAATGCTCCAGTGGAGCAAGAACTTGCTAGGGAAAGTCCCCCTTTTTTCTTTCATTTCTTTTGGTTTTGGTTTCATACATTACACACCATTGATATCTTTCGTCAATTATTATTTGTTGATGCTGTATTTTTCTCCATTTTTTGTGTATTTTCTTTTTTACAATTTTTTTATGCTATATTTGAGTCAATAATGTATTGGAAATAACATCTCCACCTTCACAAGGTAGGAATGAGGTTTCTTATTGTTGTTGTTGCTTGTAATTTGTAGCAGTGATGTTTGTTCTCTTGTGCGTTGTTGATTTTGTTCTATCCATTAGAACGGGTATTAATAAACTCTGTTTTGATTCACAGCGGGTATAAACCGGGATACTTATGGAGGGAGGTTGAAGTCATCACTGCTGTTTTTTAGTATATTTACTAGACTAGTGAATATAGCCGCGCTTCGCGGTCATAAAAAAATTAATGAATAGATAAATATTTTTTTTGTAAATTTAGTCTTGATAAAAGAAATAAAATTATATATATATATATATATATATAATCTCACCGCAGAAAGCATGGTTATAATTTTTTCTGCGGTGAGATTAACAATATAATTTTTTTTAACGTCCGAATATGAGCCTCTCAATTGCTCGACTTAGAGCACAACCCTTAGACTAATTTGACAGTGCTATATTCATGATTTAAAGAAGAAAGAATATATTGTTACCACAAAGTTTAATTAAAGAATAAACAAAAGAGATAAAAATTTAAATCATTTTTGAAAGATTTTTCCCCATTCATGCCATGAAAAAGACATATAAATTGTTCTTTCTCGGCTAATGCACTACAAAAGTATAAAATAATCAAGCTCAAAGTAAATTTAATTATAATTCATATAGAAATATTATTTTGGTGTAATCTTAAGATGTCATAAACTTAAATATTAAATAATTGAGAGGTTTCAAATATAAAACTTTGGAATTATGATACTAATACAAATTAAGAATATAAGTTATGAAGATTAAAATGTGTGAGTTATGAAAATGCTTTTTACAATAAAATAAATGAGAAAAATAAAAAAGATAACCTGATGCACTAAATCCCATAATTTTGAGATAGTACAACAATGAAATAACTTTTTTTTTTTTTATAACATGGTATCGGGGGCCAGCCTTCGCACACTTCAATTAAATACACGGGATATTTGCCACATCCCCAACAACTGAAATAGCTTTCAAAAGCTTAATATCACAAATTCAATTTCTAAAAAAAATGTCAAAGGAAAAACAAATATAATTTAAATTACCATAGTGACAAAAATATATATAAAGATATCATTTATTCAAGAGTGAGTATTAGCTATACGAAGCATTGTATCTATTGATTTGATATTACCTAAAAAATATACCTATTAAAAAGGTAAGGCAAACATCACTTTCTGAATTTTGAATAGCGACAATCTCATTTATATGAATGTCCTTTAACTAATTACTAAACTAAGCGTTTACAATTTATCATAGTGAAAAGATATAAATATCAATTTGATAGTTACAAAAATACATATATCTCAATAGAAAATCATGTTTAAGATCTCTTTTTCTACATTATATGTTATCCAAATTTTATAATTCATACCATCTCGGAGAAAAAAAAACACCAAATAGGCATCACTTAAAAGTTAAAACTCATTATAATAACCCTTCAGCCCCAAATTCCAAAAGAAAGAACATCTATTTAGATCCTATGAAGATTTAAAACTTGTCTTCTACTTTCAGGAATTGATCATCATTATACGTTGCCAAGGTTTTCATATTTTTTTAATTTTTTATTACATTAACATACAAGTTAAATTTTTATCACATTTCAAGAAGAGTAGAAAAATTCAATTGACATAAAAATGGAACATTACGAAATAATGGATAAAAGGAAAAATTATGAGAATAATACCTTGAATATTGAGATTGATTTTCCGCAGACAATATTACTCTTCGTTTTTTCTTTGGCCAAAATAATCGGTAAAATTTGTTAGAACTAAAGAATTTCGGTTTTCATTGGTTACCCTGCGTTTTGCAAACAGAGACATTAGTGAAAGAAAAGAATAAATTAATTTGTGCATTTTATAATTAGATTGAGGCAACTTTGACAAGCATCAGATCGTCATGTTCTTTTGGGCAATCTAAAAAGAACAATAAAATAAATCAATTAGAAAAAAACTGCATATGCTTAAACAATGAAATTCAACAACAATATAACAACATATCCAATATAGTCACACAAAATGAATAAACAATGAAATTCAAAAACGGAAAAATCTAACCTAGAAAATAAAGAAAATGCTCATAAACGAAAGACTATAGACAGATGGAAGCATATGCGGACCAAAGAATATGCTCATTTTGTATTGTGGAGGCAACAGATGTAAGAATACATACAGATTGCTATTAATTCTTATTTATTGTCATTCTTCATTATTTTCATAAATGAGAAACTATTTTAAAAAATGCTAACTTTATGGGATTATGAAAGGAAACGGAAAGGTGAAGAGATATAACTGATATGCAGTTATGTAATGTTTAATTAGTGAAAGTTAATCAATTGAAAATACATATGATTAACATTTAAGAGAATTTATTAAGTGTTTTGGGGGGCTTTTTATATAGCATATAAATGGAAGAAATATGATAAAAATGTCAAAAAAAGGAGAAAAAAGAAAAATAGAAATAGAGGCCATTGTGAGGTGCCACATCACCTTGTCTACATTTAGCTTTATTATTATATAGAGATTGTTGAATTACTGGATTATCTGTTTTTAAGTTACTAGTTGTTCTGAGTTTCTTAATTAAGTTGGGCTTAATGTTTGCAGACCGAATGTATTAGAGGCTTTCATTATTCCAACTTCAGTTCTGCAGTTTTAAAAAATATATCTTTTAAAAAATATATCTTAATCGTCTTCATATGTTAATTATATTTCATTGAAGGTTGCCTTGTCAAATGCTAATTTTAGCTAAAACTAAAATGAAATATAGGGCTTAAATTTTTTCCAGTGTGACCCTTAGAGGTCAAAGCAATGTGGCAACTGTTAGGCTGTAAATGGCAGTAGTATAGTACTCCCCTTCTTTTTATTTTTTATCCGTTTCAATTTGTTTGGCCTATTTAGATTTCACATAGAGTTTTAAAAAAAAAATAAAAAAAATTAAAGAAAACTTTGAATCTTTTAGTTATTAGTTAAAGATTCGTCAAATGTATCAAAATATCATTTAATCTTAAGGTCTCAAATATGTCACATGAAAAATTACAATTTAATTTGCCCTTAAACTTGCGGATATCTTAATTTGTTCTCTAGCTTACTGTCGTTAGCCAAATTGAGCTACTTTCGGTAACGACAAAAATAAGAACCAGATAACCTTTTTAACAAAGGATAAATTAATTCCATATTGCTTAGTGTAGGACATTTTTACCCTTACCTTGTTCACTATGTTTTTCATAGGAAAACAGGGAATTTAGATTCTGAATGTTAAAAAATAAACGCAGAGTATATATATTTTATTTCGAGAACTTACTATCAAATCCATGGACACACCCCTCCACTACGAGCAACTTCTTACTCACCTCAACTTTTCTAGAGTGTGTCTAAGAAACATCCACTTCAAATTTGATCATTTTTTTCTCACTCCACACTGAATTAACAAATTTAATTTCAATTTTACATTTGTTGAGAGTGCTTATACAAACATAGGGAAACGGAAATAATAAGCGTCTCTTTACGCTATTACATTCCGCGGACAATATTGGAGTTTGTATGATAGATTTATGACTATCAAATTGGATTACATATTTTTAAATATGTTGTTACATTATGTACATACATTCAGTTTTTCATTTTTTTTAAAATTTTGACGTGATGCTTCAAATTTATAGTTTATAACCAACGATTTTAAAAACACGCAGTTTGAAATATGTGTATAACATGAGATCATAGATATTATAGCGGAATTGCGATTGTTACTCCTGAGCTTAATTGGCTTGTTGAGACAAATATTGATCAAGCGTAGAAGTAAATTAAAAATTTAAGGGAGTAAAATAAAAATATATGTATAGCGAACAAGCGCAGAAGTAAAATAAAAATATATGTATATAACTAACAAGCGCAAAAGTAAAATAAAAATATATGTATATAGCGATAGTTTATGAACCGTTTCATCTGATTGTGTTACAATTGGTCTACTGCAACAGTTTCATGCATAGTCGTCTCTATTGTAATGGTTATCTTTTCGTTGTCATAGGCCTATCTATATCTATTGCAACGGTTGTTTAGTCAAATGGATCGGTTCAAAATGTTATAGAATTTTATAGAGTAGTGGTTAAGGCTATTGCAACGGTTATTTGAAGCTATAGCAATGGGATCAAGTTACATATTTCAACAACCTATTAGCTATTGTTTGATGAGGCTACTACAACAGTTTGAGGGAGTACAGAGGATTATATAATTAAAAAACTATAAAATAACGTAACTCACCTAACTTTTCAAAATCTTTATACATATCTAACTCAAACTGTATTTCATATTATCATCAGTACTATCTCTAAAACTAAATATTTACATCTATATTGCCAACTTCTGCTTTGGACTTGGGAGCTACTGACTTTGAACTTGAACTCTATTCAGAATTCGGACTTGTCTGGGCTTATTTCGAGTTTGGGCAGCTGGACTTGTCTGCACTCTGTTGTGAACGCGGATATGATACACCCCGAATTGGCCAAAGGATCTTCAATCAAGGCAATTGGCGCCCCTTTAGAGACGAGGAAGAGTATTGTGACCCACCATGATGATGTTGGGTGTTGAAGGATGAGTATTTGGTACATTGGGTCACTTTTGGGCCCATATGGCATTTAGGGTCACTTTTGGGCCCATTATGTAATAAGGCCCATGGCTATAAATAGTTAGCTTTCTTCTCATTTTTAGGGTAAATGAATTTTGATGAAGAATACACTTGCGAGTGCTTACGATTGCTTGTTGGGAGCTTTCTTGTTGCTTAGAAACGTTGGTTGTGAGGGGTGTAATTTATCTCTCGGTCTTCGTAGGAGTTAGGTGCTTATTTAGGTTAATCGTTTAAGTACCTTTGATTTAATATACCGTTGGTTTGTTTGCGATTCCTCTTCTTGTGTCTATCTTTTATCCCTTTACCCTTATTATCTTTGGATTTTTGTATTTGTGTTTCATTTTCGTATTTTGGTTCGTATCATTTGGTATCAGAGTCGAGCTTAGAATCGTTCCCACGTTCTAGTCTTGGGTGTGTTATCAAAAGAAAATCGAAAAGTCACAAAAAAAATTGGTGTTTCACGTTTTGGGGTTAGCCCAGTTTTTGAATTTTTGATTTTGGTGTTTTCTTGTGTTTTTGGTGTTAGATTCTTGTTCCCTAACACTATTTGAGTCTAAATATCAAATTTGAGCTAAATCGGAGGTGGTTTGAAGACCCTACCATTGTTGAGCTTTGGGTTTTTGAAGAAAGTGAAGTGGGTCTTCAAATCTGGAATTTTGGGAGTGGAATTGAAGGATTAAAGTTGTTGGAAGTTGTTACCCATACCAAAAGGAGCTTGGGTTTCAAATTTTGTGAGATTTGGAGCTAAATTGAGAGAGATATGAATTTTTGAATATTCATCTTGTTCTTGGTGTTCTTCATAAATTCATATCTTGTTGAAGAAGAATCTTTCAAAAAGGATAATTGATCCAAAAAGAAAGAAAGAGAAAGGTGTTTGGGTGTTAGTACAAAGAATATCCAAAAGAAAATGAAATATTCCAAGAGAAAGAGTGCAAGAAGGGCCCACAAGAGCTGAAAATACGGAGCTTCAGGTGTACTGTCTCGGGGCATCTGCGCCCGCATTTGCCAACGCAAGTCACCTACCTGCGGACGCAGACCACAACGCAGGTGACACTGGTTTGACCTGCAAAGTAAATCTGCGTGGGCAGATTCCATCTGCGGCCGCACCTCACCCAAGCGCACCTCAACTTTTTCAAATCCAAATTTCCTCAGGTTCTAACATACTAGTTTCATTTTCTTGATTCCTAATCACTTCCTTTGATTCTTAAAACTAATTTTCAACTAGTAATCACTCTACTTAATTGTGATTAGTTATTGAGTCCATTTTTCTTTCTTATTCTTTTTCTTTGTGTGCTTTCATCGTTTCTTTATTAGTTAACTTCTTGAGTCAAGTTCTTTTGTGTTCCAAATCGAGTCGTCCTTTCTTCTCTCAACAAGAATACTTCTTATCTAAGGACAACCAAGTTAACACTTCACATACTAACGTGAACAAGCAAGACCAGCAAGTTAAGCTAATTGTAAGGCAATCCAAGTGTGAAAACACTAGTGATTGTGAGTTTGCTAACGTTAACCTTGTTTGCTAGTTGTGTTAAGTGTCCTGTTGATAGGTAACATGGCTTCGGAGATGAAATTCAACGTACTTCGGATGGAACCAATCTTGATACTATATTGGAGGCCATCATGGGGTTGAGTCAAATAGTGGATGTGATAACTGATAAAATGTCCGGCATGGATGAGAGAGTATCAAACATGGAGAGAGGATGGTGAATGTGGAAGGGAACCTCAACTCTTCAAATACAACCCCTCAAAACAATCTCCAAGCTTTCTCAAGTGGACAAGTCCAAGAAACTTCGGCTACTGTCTCTCCTAGGACTCTCCACAATATGTTTTACCCTCCCCAACAAGGTAATGTTCCCTTACCTACTACTACGGTTGACCAAACTCCACGACATGTAGCCCGACCCCTACAATTTAACGCACCCTAACAAATGCCCCAACCTTAAGCTCCACAAATGCCCGCTCCACCCTACTAAGCACCACAAAACCAAGTCCCAAACTACCGAATGCCATAAGGTTTGAACCCACAAGATCTCAATCCACCCTACTTCCTACCCTATCAAGTACTCCAAGCCTAAGTACCACACTATCATAGACCCCAAAACCCAAACCCACCTTACCAAGCTCCACTTAACCAAATGTCACTCAACCAAGCCCTAGGAGTCCAATGAGAGTTTGAGGAACAAGTAAAAGGAGGATATGGGTATGGTGCCCAAGGATATGAACTAATAGACTAAGGCGATCTCAACTCTATCAAGGTCACTCTTCCTAGTTTTCAAGGAGGTAGTGATCCCGAAGGATACCTCAAGTGGGAATCGCAATGTGATAGGATCTTCCAAGCTAATGACTTGCCCGATGTTAAGAAGACTACCTATGTCGTTGCCCAATTTGAAGGTTATGCATTGACTTGGTGGGAGTCAGCTAACAGAATGCAAGGGGTTCTTCATGGAGGTAATTATCCACCATGGGAAGTGATGAAGGCCCTTATGAGAGCCAAGTATATGCCGGAGAGGTATAGACAAGGGTTGTTTGCCAAGTTGTATAATTTGAGACAAGAAGACAAGAGTGTTGAAGCATACTATGATGAATTCCAATATCTACTCTTGAAGTTTGATTACAACGATGATGAAGAGCACACCAAGATCCGATTCAAAGTGGGATTGAATCAAGAGATTGCCTCTAGATTGTCAATACACAAGTTTACACGGATGGATGATCTCTTAGAAGCAGCTATTGATGTTGAACAAGATATTAAATTGGAGAAATCCATCTACCCCAAAGCGGAAGATCAAGTGTCATCAACATAGACTCAAGGTTCCGAGATAAAGAGATCTTTTGACAAAAAGCCCTTTGAGAAGAATGCTCCAAGATATCCCCCTAGAGAAGGAGGTAATCCTAATCTTAAGAGTACTCAATTCTTTAAGTGTTAAGGATAGGGTCACCGAATGAGTGAGTGTCCTACCTGGAGAGTCATCATACTTCGGGAAGGTAATCCTTACTACAAAGATGAAGTGGAGAAAGAAGAGAAACTCATAGAAGGGGTTAATAATGTTGATGAAAATGTGGCGGGAGAAGGAGATCCATGTGATGGGGATATCACTGTCCCAAATATGCTTGCCAACAAAGTGCCCATTGAAGAGGTTTGGCCTCAAGAAAGAGAGATTAACATTCCACTTTTCTTGGCTAAGCGAGTTGAGAACTCTCCTGATTTCAAAGACTTTCTTGGGGATCTTGAGCTTGAAAATAATGTTTTCTCGGATTTGAGGACAAATTCTCTTCAAGAAGGAGAGGATGATACACCCCGAATTGGCCAAAGAATCTTCAATCAAGGCAATTGGCGCCCCTTTAGAGACGAGGAAGAGAATTGTGACCCACCATGATGATGTTGGGTGTTGAAGGATGAGTATTTGGTACATTGAGTCACTTTTGGGCCCATATGGCATTTAGGGTCAATTTTGGGCCCATTATGTTATAAGGCCCATGGCTATAAATAGTTACCTTTCTTCTCATTTTTAGGGTAGATGAGTTTTGATGAAGAATACACTTGCGAGTGCTTACGATTGCTTGTTGGGAGCTTTCTTGTTGCTTAGAATCTTTGGTTGTGAGGGGTGTAATTTCCCTCTCAGTCTTCGTAGGAGTTAGGTTCTTGTTTAGGTCAATCGTTTAAGGACCTTTGGTTTAATATACCGTTGGTCTGTTTATGATTCCTCTTCTTGTGTCTATCTTTTATCCCTTTACCCTTATTATCTTTGGATTTCCGTATTCGTGTTTCATTTTCGTATTTTGGTTCGTATCAGGATAGCCCAGAGGCTCACCAAGCTAATGGGCTTGGGGCTAAACCACGAAGAGGCCTAATAATGAGACAGCCCAACAATAAATTTGTTTGGGATCCAGGTTGAGTAGCGATAAAAAGGGTTGTTGCTACGGTTTTGGAGATTCATGCGAATTACATTGAAGAGTCTATGTTCCCTCGTCCCCTTTCTGAGTTTCTATTTTCTCATCTCTTTTCTCATTATCCTTCTATAGTTCCCTTAGTCGTTGTTCTTCATTCTGTTAGTTTCTCCTATTCTCAGTTTAATTCTGATCGGTGATTGTAATATACATTAGTGTTTGTATCGTGAAATTGGGTTTGTTACACACTCAATATCAAACTAGTTTTCATCAAACCCGGCCACCGGCTCTTTTAACAAAAAAGAAGAATGGAATGATCACCTGCCTTAGCTTGAAGTCTCAATATCGACCTAGCCTCTTGTACTGTGCAGCATATACACTATGGCTTAATTATATTGCCTGGATGTTCTAATTACCAAGTGCATTTAGTTCATCTCTCTTTATATCAACTAAGTGCTCTTGTAGTTCATCTCTAGTCTTTGATAATCTTGTACAACTCCCTCAAATTAAACCACATATATAGTTTTGTTTTGAAAGATGAAGAAAATAAGTAAATGTTTGTAAGAAGAACAAAATTTCCATGCCTCGTTTGTTCATTTCAGACTTCTGAAGATCCATATATTTAATCCCTTTCCTCACCAATAATATAAAATTTCGCTTCCCTAAAGCAAAAAATACAACTAATAAAATTAAAAAGAGTTATCATTAATAATTACTTCACCAATAAGATACATAAAATGTACCAAAATATATTTTTATTTTGTGGTCTTAAACATTTAAAGAGCTAGTTGCCAAAAGAAAAAAAAAATTCTTTTTAAAGCGGATTAAAAAGAAAATAAGATAAATAAATTGAAATGGAGGAAGGATACTCCTACAACTTATCTAAATAAACATGAAACTAAAAAAGATCAAGGCATGCATCTATTGTTGCGCGCAGTTAGATTACTAAAATTAAATTAATCAATTCGGTACCTATATCACATACTATGTTGTTGACATAATTAAAGTAATGTATATATTAATGAATAAAACAAGAGAAGAAGTTTAAATAGTCCAAGAATATATATATATATATATATATATATATATATATATATATATATATATATATATAAGTCATTGGGAACCATAAATTATTTTTATATTTGAATCGAATTTTGCAAATTAAGTTAAATCGGCTGGATCGATCTAGAGGAGTCAATAATTGATGTTCAATTGATACTGTTATAAATATGAAGCGAACAAAGGACATAAACCGAGGTAGTAACCACAAAAAGGAAACAAATAATGGCCATAGCTAGAAATACTGCTCTAGCTACAAGATTTTCTGGGCGTTCAGTTGTCAGACAAAGCCAAAAAACAATGGCTGCACTTAGTAAACTAAAGCTGACAGTAAGTAAAATTATTTGGTCGAAAAAGACATCTTTTTTAAAATTCATCATCTTCCTTTCGTCGGAGAATAATACTTTCACGTATGCATGTGTTCCAAAAATGCATATCGTTACCAGACATATCAATTGGAACCTGTAGTAGTAGTGGTATGATGTCTCATCTTTCTTTGCCAGGCGGCTGTTATTTTTTTCAATTGACATTTTATGAAACTGTATCTTGTGAAGAATGAATTAATGAAAAAAGATGAAGATCGACGTAGGGTTGTAATTTCACATATAGAGGATTACACCTACTGTTGATCAAATCATGTAGCTAATGAGAGAGAATCTTTTAGATTGGATGCACTTTTGTTTGTACTAGTCTTTAGGTAAGCATGTGGCTCATATATATTAGCGAGTATAAATTTATATTAGAAAGCGTTTTGGAATTGTAAAATAAATATATAGCTTTTAAAAGATAATGAATGTTAATTTTATTTACCCAACTCAATAATATGTTAATTTTAATAATATGTAAATTCTCAATTCTACGCTACCTTCCCTTTTTTTCTCCTATCCGCCCTCTACATTATCCATTGAAATGTGCAGGGTGTGAGGAGAAATAGGGTACTGTTTATGGTTGGGTGGACTTGAGAAGTTGGAGAAATGTGGTTCATTGATCTAATAGGTGCCACGTGTCATTTATCAAGTGAAGCACTGGACAATACTTGAGGAAGAGCTACTGGAGGGGATCCCAACCGTCCTTTTTTAAGTTTTCTTATATTTTCTTTTCTTTTTTTAGTATTTTAATAAATTACATCCATTGAGTTTAATAAAACTTACAAAATGATGTACCCTTCAGCTACATAGAACTCTACAAAAATTGCCATAAAGGAGGAGAGCAATGAATAAAACATAAATAGTCCAAGAATCTATAACGGAGTGGTCTCATTGAAAATCAGAAAAACATATCTCAGTATTCAAATTTTTATATCTGAAGCGAATTTTCAAGAATCAACAAATTAAATTAAAACGACTATATATCTAGGAGTCAATTTATGGCATTGTTGCTCAATTGACCTTATGAATAAGAACCGTATAAGGGACATACACTGAGACAAAAACCACAATAAGCGAAAACATAATGGCCATGGTGAGAGATATTGTTCTATCTACAAGAGTTTCTTGGGGATCTAGATCTAATGTACTACGATTGGTTTCATTTGCCATACAGAGCCAAAACCAAATGGTTATACTTAGTAAACAAAAGTTGTATATAAGTAAATGTATTTGTATGAGAAAGGGATCATCTTTTGGCTTGTTTATATCATCGTACTCCCCAAGTCTTTTCAAGTATGCATGTATTGCGAAAATGGATATCGTTACCAGACAGATAACTTGGAACCAGTAATAGTAGCAGTAGTAGTATGGTGTCTAATCTTTCTTTGCCAAGCTACTATTATTTTTTTCAATTGACATTTTATCAATTGCGTCGATCGATGTGAAGAATGAATTAGTGAAAAGAGATGAAATTGTAGGGTTATACTTTCACAATAAAGGATTACACTAATGTTCAAATGTACCTAATTAATGAGAGAGAATATTTTAGCTGTCCCGGTTGGATGCACTTTTGTTTGAACTAGTCTTTAGGTAAGTGTGTGGTTCATATCAGCGAGTATAAATTTTTCTTAAAATTATAATTAGAAAGCGTGTTTGAATTTTAAAATAAACTTTATAAAAATATTGAATATAAATTATAGTTACCTAACTCGGTAAGATGTTAATCATGTATTTGTGTGAGTTGGGAGTGTAGTACATGTGAGATGTATTCTGTGTGTGTTGTGAAATGGAAACGTGCCATAACCAAGTTGAAGCTGTCTATGCAAATGGGCCTTTCAACCTTGTTGGATCTTGGTTATACTATTGAGTCACTACTATCTGACAATGATAATGGAATGAAAGAGAATATTTGCCTGAGCCCAAGTGCTATGGTATGAAAAATATTCTTTTTTTCACGAGAAATGTTTTACGAGGAGAAGTTTTAACTTGGAAATTCATTTCAAGACTTATTTTCCGGTTTGTTATGTATAAATAAAAAAGTGATGACATACAGTAATCGAGTAAGATGGAAGATATAACATGAGAATAGTATTTCGTGACATTGTTGAGCATCACTCCCTCTGTTTTAATTTGGAACACAAGAGTCAAACTAACTAAAATTCAGTGTGAATTCGGACATAAAATTTCCAAACTTCTTGTAAAAAGAACTGACATATTTAGAAACTGTATAAAAAGTACTATAAGTCACACTAATAGTTAACAATTCAAAATATTTAGAAAACATTTGAAAATAACTATGATAAAAAAATAATTTTTTTACTGTTCAAATAATAACTAGGAATAATAAATTGGAACAGAGGGAGTAAAAAGGTATTGAACATCTTATGTTGGTTGAAACAAGTGACAAAATGTAAAAGTAAGTTTTGAGTATTAAATCAGAAAAAAAATTAAAAGTATTTTTTTATCTTCTAGTGATCAAAGCTATTTTTTGGAGAAAATATTCTTCTTTTTTTTTAAAAGAAAAGTATTATCCCTTCCTGAGAGCCCCATATGTTTGCTCTCTCAAGTGACTCGATCCCATGAGAGGAATATTCTACAAATCCAAGGCAACAAAATATTGTAAGGTGATTTCACTAAGAAATATTTTTATCAAACACACCATTTGCTAATATTTTCATCACATACACTTGTGGTTCGATCCTTCTCCAGATCCCACACATAGCGGGAGTTTTAATGCACCAAGCTACCCTTTTACACTATTTGCTGAAATTGTTTGAGCTAGACCTCAACTTTGTTAAATTTGTCATTAAATTCGTAAATTCATATATCATGAGTTCATGACTATGGTCTTGGCCCAGTTAAGGACCAGCCAAACTTGCTCTCTGTCACCAAGAGTCGAGAGAAAAACACTAGCGGGAATTCCGGTGTCTTTGTTGATGGCATTTGTTCATTGCAAGTTATCCTGCTTTCTCATCTCTGGTTTCACTAATTGGTTAAAGCAGGTGCTTTTTCTTTCTTTTGCTAATATTCTCTAGTGATAGTAATCCAGAAACCTGTCTTTTATATGTAAATGGGAAGTAACTCACTGACACTCTACGGTGTTTACATGTTTGTGTTTGTAACGACTTACGAGTATGTGTAAGAGTAAAGCTCATCTCAGGCATTTTGTTCTGAGCTTAATTCCATCTGTTAAGCTCCACGGCCACTGCTAAATAAATCAGTAAGGAGAAAACAGTGTAGTATCATCTGCCGTAAATATTACATGGAAATCCTTGAGCCAACAAATAGAAAAAAAAAAGACCCTTCAAGCAAAAAACTTAGCCCTCACCAAAGCTTATGCGCAAATAAAATGTAATGAATGACATGAATTGTACATAATGTAAGCTTCAAAATTACACAATCAGGTAACACGGATGGGCATTCCTCACAAGGTCTATTATTGAAGCTGAGCGAGTCCAATTCAGCAGGGTTTATCCAAGCTGCCGAGTAATTATTTGCATAGCTGCCTCATGCCATTACAACCGCGAATTGGAAGACCGCATATATTACATCGGAGCTACTATCATACCTGCCCATCTCTAGATCACACCATTACTCTTCCCTGTAATAGCTTGAATGTTCATCGTTCACATTCAATACTTGGTTTCCTGTTGCGAATGCAGATCAAAGAGAAGGATTAAGCTTCTATTTTAGAAGACATCCATCAATAATTAGCAAACAAGCAATCCCCCACAACTTTAATGCTTCACCAACTCAAAGAAGACTTTAATGCTTCACCAACTCAAAGACGAATGTGCTTTCAATATTCCATATTCGTCCCTTACCACTGCCTGTTTGCAGCTCCTCGTCGATATCGACCTGTATAACGGGGCTCCGAATGCCTTCTCATTGGCATGTTTACTCTTTCCATGCTCTCTTCTTGTCTCACTGACTGTTTTCTTGCGGAAAACGTTGGCCTAGAGGAGCTGGATTTCTTTTGTGTGTCTGCTTCATATGACAAGGGCTGCAACCCTTGTAAATGAGGCTCAGGAACATATCCAGTTGGCCTTTTAGATTCGTTCATTCTTCTAAATGTGATTGAAATCCTATGTGAGATAAAGGTTAACAAGATGTTAGCATATTACACAGAACAGAAGATTTAACTATGACCAGAAAGTTCTGAACATTCAGTGCATACCTCTTAGTAGGCACAGCTGGCACACAGTGTTTAGCTACATCAGCTCCATTTCCATTCAAGACAAGTACAGATCTGGGAGTAATGTAATGTCATTAACGAACAATCTTCCTAATTTCACTAGTTATGATGAGAAGAACACGCTCACTTACCCCACTGGCAACGGTATTGCAATTGCACCAGCAAATTCACCGGAATCCACTATTTTCAAGTTGGATCCAAACACAATGTTGCAATCGCTAAGGAATGAAACAGTACAAAATGGGCGCACAAAATCATGACTGTCAATATGCGGTGGTATGCAATCGCCCTCTTCATAAATGTTGATAATACAGCTGTCTGGAACACAAGTCGAAGGCATCACATGCCACTTTACAAGTCTTCTAATCATGATCTTCAAAAGATCAGGCAATGGATCAACAGCTCCACTTTTGAGGATCCCTGGGGGATTGCCACTCTTATCCTGCCATAAAGAAAATTCAGTCATTATGCCACCCGTTATTAACCCATACGCCGCAGCCCTATCACATGAGAACGTTGTCAACTGAGCAGTGGGAAGGTCTTTACTATAGATTATCGTCACCTAATAACCCATAATTTAAGGCACTCAAAGCTACAGTTGTGAGCCACTGTGTGGGTGGGTTGGGGGGTTCTGTGTGGAGAGGGAGAGATGAAACATAAGATTGTAAAATGCTTACTGGTGCATAGTTGTAACAACAGCCAAATTGGATTGTTACACGTCCTTTGCCCCTCATCCACTTTGCTGGTGCAGTATAAGTCCTCTCTAAACAATCACCATAGGCAGGTAATAAAAACCATGAGATAACCAAAAAATGACAGAAATAACTTAAGTACAAACAAATTTAAAAGGGAAATTTAAAGAGGAAGCTGAAAGAAAAAAAAAACTCCCATAAAGAAATCAATAAGAAAAAAAAAAGGGAATACGCTAGTTAGTACCAATCATCAAACACCATTAATATTGCAATGTTAACACAAGTCTAACAACAACAAAGTGGATTAAAAATGAAAGTTCTGATTCACAAAAACACCTGCTTAAATTTCAAATACATTTGAAGCTTAAAAATTAACAGCGAGACAATATCTAGCAAGCAAGCAAGTACGCCTGCTTTAACTATGCTTTGCAAAGCTCAATATGACAATTAAATTCATTTGAGAAAAAGAAAAAGAACGGTTAAAAGCTCTATAAAGGTAAAACAAACCTTTCAGTTCCCCATTCTTCCCCATCTGGTCAAGTTTCTCCACATATTTAACTATTCTATTTTGCTCGGCGGCGCTAAAGACACCCTTATGTAGCTCCAATCCATCAAGTATATTAACGATTTTCCCGTTTACCCTCTCCAAACATATGAAATCCTTCTTCCTCTTCACATTACAGAATCTAATATACTCTCGTTGCTCCCTTGACAATTCTGTTTTTTGCCTACTCTCCGGAGTAGTAATTTCCTCTTCATACACACCAGTAATTTCCTCTTCAGACACACCATTAACCTGACTACTCAAGACAATTGACTCACTCACTTTCTCAGCTTGAAGTTCATCCTCCTGAGCCATATCTGCCCATGACATCTTCACTTTGGGGGTAGTCACAGGTAAGGATGAGCTGAATGCTTCACTTGTAGATGCCTCTCCAGCAGGTTGAGATAGGGAATCTGCACCATCTACACAACTGTCAGGTGAATGTCTGTCAACAGAAAGCTCCTCAAAGGGCTCCCCACCAACCCCATCTCTCCAACTCCCCAATGAATTTGTATCTGTATTATCATTCAAGTCACCACAATCATTCCAACTTCCAAGCAAATTGTTGTCACAATTCTCTTGACTCCCATTGCAGCCATCTGAATCACAACGTTCCGGAGTCAAAACACTCGTATTCTTTGGTTGCTTCAAGCATTCTGCATTATCACTAACTTCTGCGATCACACCAACAAAGTCTGATCAGAAAACTCACAAAAATCAACAACTTTACACCTTCATTAATCAAAGTACAAGCCAAAACATAAGCAGACAAAACAGAGATCTATTGTTTTGTCCCATTATTATCTACCAAAAGAAACTTTAATTTACGTATGTTATCTACAACAATCTTCATAACTACAGTAATTATATAAACCAACAAAACTTAAATCAGACAATTAATATGAAAACTCTGTATCTATTCCACTCTGTTTATTCTTCATGATAAAGTAAATTACCCAACAAACATACAAAACACTAGGTGATATCTTCCCATCTGTTCTATCCTTGGTGGACGGAATTACCTAGTACGCTTATCAAAAAACAGTAACTACCCAATAAACATCTTTATTACAAAATTTCAACCAAAAATCAAAATAAATAAACAAAAACCTTGAATAACACGCTCCCTCTAGAGAAAAACCTCATCCAAAAAAAAAAGCAACATAAAAGCTGAAAACTTTATGCAAATTGCGAGTATCAATATATGAACTACACAGTTTATAATAAGCAAACACATGCATCAACACATATTAATGTAAGGAATACAGCGATAGAGAAGGACAAAGAGAGAGAAACACATGAAAACTCCGTATCTATTCCACACTGTTTAGGTTCTTCATGACTAAGTAATTACCCAAACAAACAAAAAAACACAGTAATTACCCAAACAAACAACAAAACACAGTAATTACCCAACAAACATACAAAATACAAATATTGGGTGATATCTTCCCATCTACTCTATCCTTGGTGGATAGAGATACTGGTATCTTTTGCTACTGGGAGTTGGCAGGAATCCCAAGGAATTAGTAGTCCAAATGTGTGCAAACTGACCCAGACCCCACGGTTATCAAAAAACAACAACAAGTAATTCCCCAACAAACATCTTTATTACAAAAAAATTCAACCAAAAATCAAATAAATAAACAAAAACCTTTCCCTCCTCATCCAACAAAAAAGCAAAGGACATAAAAACTAGGAACTTTATACAAATTGCGAGTATCAATCAGCATATCAATAGCAAACACATGCATTAACACACATTAATGTAAGAGATAAAGAGTCAGTACTAGAATTGAGGGATCGGATGCGATCGGAGAGGGTACGGGTGCAGGAGCGGCAAAGGTCACGGGAGAGAAAAGGCAGCCAATTGGACAGAAACTCCGACGCGATTCTGAGTTCATCGGAGTTGTAATTAAGAAGGAACGGATCGTCCTTCTGAGTTCGACGGTGGTCGGACATGGCGGACGAGTCAAATCGGCGAATTGAAGGCGAGTGGATGATTAAATTTTGCGATGTGGATTGTGAAGAAGTTTGGTTTGAGAATATTTGGGGGGAATGTGTTATTTCCAGGAAATTTGTAGGGGGATTTTGTCAATACGTATTGGTAAAGCTTAGGCGGTTGAGGTTTCCGATTCTACACTGATTACTAGTATGAGATTTTCCAACTACAGATGTAACTAAAGTACTTTTAAGTTTTGTAAGGTGGAAAGAACAGGCACCTAAAAAGGAAAATTCTAGAAACTGGGAATAAATTTTGAAAAAAGGTAAAGAAAAAAAAAAGTGGAAGAAAATGGAAAATAGAGTTTTACTTCTGATGTAAGGAAGGAATTTTTTAGAATGCATGTTCACCAAAAAAAACACCCCGTCCCCCCAATTTTTTCCTTATTCCACTTAAATATTTTTTGAAAGATGACTTATTTTTAGGAATTACTTTTCATTAAAAAAAAAATTGAGGCTTAAAATAATTAAAGTTTTAACAAGATGTTGATTGGACATTGATATGTGGTAAATGTTAAGACAATCTTAAAGGAAATTGAATTTCACCTAAAAGTGATGGAATTTATTTTTGTTTATTTGGAGAGAAAAAAATAATTATGACAAAATAACAGTTAAACCAAAAAGAAAAAAAAATTGAAAATTCTTTTTTTCATCATACCAAACATACTTAAATGTGGTGAATCAGAGTTTTTGAGATTAGATTTGTGTTATCTATATTTTTTGTCTTCTAGCTTTTACCAGTAGACCACCTCAACCGTTTACGTAAACATAAGGAATTTTACATTCAGAACATTTCACTGGATCCGATAAGATATGATTTTGGATAATTCAATGCTCCTTATAATTTTTGGCTTTTGTGGAAATTTTTCTATTTATCATTTTTATATATTTAATTTTAAGCATGATAGAAGTGAAATTAAGTGATATCTATCATTGTAATCAATATAAAATCCTTTAAAAGATGAGTATTACAACTATTTAAATACATTTTTTTCTGCAAAAACATTTTATTTCAAATTTTAAAAATTATCCAAATGTAAGGAAAGTTAAAAGGAATAGAGGAAGCATCCTTCCTCCAGCAAATCACTTTGCTCTTCCCCATTGACTTGGATCTTTCCTTGAACCACAAATATAGTTTTAAATTTTTTAGCTTTTAGATGGATTACGTTTAATTTTAATTCTAATCTAGTATGTTTAATTAAGACTCAATTCATTTTCTATAGTGAGAGTTTATGAAGTGTTACCCAAATTAAAAAGATCTTTCATATTTTATTTAATACTTAATTGAAAACTGAAAAGAAACTACAAAGGAGAGGGGAAACGAAATTCTATTAATTATTTTATTAAATGGCTCCGGTTTTTTGTTTTTTTTTTTTAAAATAAAAATTGAGACTTATAATAATTTTAAATTTTCTATTTTATCCTTATTATATTTATAGTAACAAAACCCTATGTCTATAATTAAAAAAATATCTATCTTACTTAAAATTTGGTATCTGATAAAAATACGTTATAATAAAAGAAATCTAACAGTTTAGTCAGAAATTCATTAACACATGTCTACCAAGCAATCTCGAGACTTAGAAAAAAGGAGGTAGTGGAAGGCTAGTGTAAAATTAGAACTTAGTACCTAATTAACATTTGAGAATCTAGAATGAAAAAATACATAAAATATTAGGTGATTTTTTACCATTCATTTATATATTGGTGATGAACAAACTTACTCAATATCTACATTGATAAAAAATAACAATTAACTTATACAAAGAACATGATTGTTATTAAAGAAAAAAGGAAAATCATAAAGGTTAGAATGGGGGTTCTCCTTAGTTGAGAAGTTAGGGATAAATAAAAGGATAAGGTAATCAAAAGTATTTGTGCCTCTTCTGGCCTTACACTTTGATGCTTTAACTAAAGTTCCTTGTAGGCGAATGAAAATGACCACCACCATGCTCTCTACCTACCCAAAACACTTCACTCCCTTCCCAATACCCCTTTCCTCCAAATCTCAACATCCCAATGTTGTTCGTTTTCCCATCAAATGCAGCAGCAGCAGTGATAGCAACAACAACACAACTAGCATCAATGATAATGGTAACGAATCACAACCCGTTACGCCACCAATAACACCACCAAACACCGTGGAGATTCGATACAGAAGACGTACATCTAAACGAAGAAAGCAGAAGGAAGAAGAGATGATTAATGCAGGGAAACAAGGTGTTAAACCAAAGCCTCCACCTAAGGATTGGAAATCAATGAATATGACTGAGAAGGCAATTGAATTGTACATGGGAGAAAAAGGACTTTTGTTTTGGCTAAACAAGTTTGCTTATGCTTCTATTTTTATTATAATTGGAGGTTGGATACTTTTTCGATTTGTTGGTCCTGCACTTGACCTTTATCAGCTGGATACTCCTACTCCTCTTTCTCCTGATTCTATGTTTAAAGGTTCAGGAGAGAAACCTTGATCATTGGAAAAGTTCAAATTTGAAATGAGGAGAAGAAATTTTCCAATTTTTTCCCCTGTTTCCTTTAGTCCAAATTTTTGTAGTCCTGTATGTAACTTGATAAAGTTAATAGATTTAAGCAAATAAACATGCCAATACGTACGGTCTCCTTCTCTCTTCTAATTGTCATACAAATCATTATAATGTTTCGTTTCAATTTTTTTTCCACATAACTAATACTTGAAATAAGTTATGCGAGAATTTATATATTACTATTATGTGGGATAGAATGAATAAAAATTCTTACATTAAATAAATGAACAAGTCATGTTATTCAGCATAAACAATTCTGGAATTGAGTAATGAACTTCAAATTGTCAACCTCTTTCTACACCCAATGACATAAGAAAATTTAGGATGGTCTATATTCTCTTTCTATACTTAGATGTTGCAGGTTCTTAATTGATTTTCTTAATCACGCCCCTATAAATAATCCAAAAGTTCATATTGCCAAACAAACAAAAGAAAAAATCACACTGAAAAGAATATATTTTTTTCATGTAGTAAAGTTGAAGCCATTTTTTCCTTGACAAGAGGGTGCAAAGCATACCTATTGGAATATAATTAAAAAAGAATCACCTTTCGTAAGGGGAAGGCTTTTATTGGTGACATAGGCTAGAAAAAGGAATAAGCATCAAGATTCTCGTTAATTACAGTTCCAAGTACTTCCAAAAAGTTGTTCGTTGAAGTAGAGAAATCAAGAATCAGACTGTTGGAATCATTCATTACTGACTTTGCACCACCTGATTGGCAGCTTCTCAATAAAATGTTGAGTTTCTACAATTACTTGGTCACTAACTTACATCAAGATTTCATCATTTTTCACAATAAAAGAAAAAGACAAATCTCAAATATGCCGGTTTCACTTCTATCTCCTGTATTTTGGTGATTGTCCAGATACCCAAATAGCATATATAATGAGGCCACAGGAGGAGTATAATTTAGTTCATTATTCGTTAAAGAATGGGGGTTCTAATTATATTCGTAACGTTTTGGTGAAGAGAACTGAAATTGAATGGACAAAGAACCACACAAGGATAAAAGATGGGTCTGGCGGGGGCTGGTCCTGGTGATCGTGGCTCTCGTTCTTGCTGCGGTCTTATTCAGTTTACGAAAATATTTTCGTCCTTCTCATTCTTCAGAGGCAGATACTTACCAAGTGGTTGACAAATATGCAAATGCTCTTAGCATTGCTATGCAGTTCTTCGACGTTCAGAAGTGTAAGACTAGCTATATTCACACTGATCACTCAAATAGACCTAAGTTTAGTACTTAGTACTTATATTGATTTTTGAATTGTTAACTGCAGCTGGAAAATTGGTGAATAATAAGATTGCTTGGAGAGGGGATTCAGCTATGGATGATGGAAGCGAAGTGAATTTGGATTTAAGTAGAGGAATGTATGATGCTGGAGACCATGTGAAGTTTGGATTTCCAATGGCATTCACTGCAACAGTTTTATCATGGGCTATTTTGGAGTATGGAAACCACATGAACATGGTGAATGAGTTGGATAACGCCCATGAATCCCTCAAGTGGATCACTGATTTTCTCATTAATGCCCATCCTTCTGAGAATGTCCTGTATATTCAGGTAGACAAATTGAGAACTATTCAGTTTTTCCGAAGTATAATTTTGGAACTTCCTGTGATATCTCCTATGTGAAATAATTGTTCCTTCATTTGCACTATAATCATGTGTAGAACTTCCATTTGGACTCAACTTCAACTTCCTATAACAAGGTCTTCAATGTAACTGGTTTTCTAAGTATATAGTATTATGTACTTATCTTTCTAGGCAATTCAGATTACACTATTCTAGTTTATTGCGGAACTCATGCATCGCATATACACAAGTCCCAATCCCCTGCAATATCAAGAGAAAAGGAAAATGTTGCTTAATGAAGTCTTTCTACGTTTTTCTACAAGAAAGGTGGGAGACCCAAATCTGGATCACACGTGCTGGGAAAGACCCGAGGCCATGACAGGAAAAAGGCCTCTAACACAAGTTAACACATCATATCCAGGGACAGAAGTTGCAGCTGAAAGTGCAGCAGCAATGGCAGCTGCATCCTTGGTTTTCAAGTCAATTGACTCTGCCTACTCAGGAACTCTGCTAAAGCATGCCAAACAGTTATTCACGTTTGCTGATGCTTATAGAGGTTCGTACAGTATCAGTATACCTGGAGTGCAAGATTTCTATAATTCTGCTGGATTTGGAGATGAACTCTTGTGGGCAGCTGCTTGGCTTTATCATGCTACAGGAGACAAATCTTACTTAAGCTATGTGTCTATAAATGGTACACATTTTGTCAAATCTGGTGGAGTTCTATAGCTGCAGATGATGAACATCTGCCATTGATGAACACTTGGGAGCTAAGAAAGAGAAGAGAGAAATTGTGTATTGTTTTATTGATGTAAAACCACCGCTTTACAATTGCACATGAGTGCTTTATTTATAGAGTAGTAGCCGCCTCATTATCTTAGCTCCACTAATGACAGCTGGACACTACACACTAACTAACTAACACCTGCCAGCTGTAGCTAGGACTAATCCTTTCAATACACCCCCTCAAGCTGCAGGGTGGAATATGTCTAAAACCCCAAGCTTGGACAAGAGACAATGATGTTGAGCGACACCAAGGCCTTTAGTCAGTAGATCTGCTAGTTGAGAGGTAGTGGACACATGAGTTGGTCTGATCAGTCCTGCCTGAAGCTTCTCCCTCACAAAATGGCAGTCAATTTCAATGTGTTTGGTGCGTTCATGGAATATAGGATTTGAAGCTATTTGGATTGCAGCTTTATTATCACAAAATAGCTCCACAGGTGTAGGTACCTGAATTCCAATGTCCTTCAACAATCCTACTAACCAGATTATTTCAGAAACCACTGAAGCCATGCTTCTATACTCTGATTCTGCTGAGCTACGACTGATAGTATGCTGCTTCTTTGACTTCCATGAGATCAAGGATCCTCCAAGTTGAATTACAAAACCTGTTACTGATCTTCTAGTGATGGGACAGGCTGCCCAGTCAGAGTCACAGTAAGCTTTCAACATTAATTCTGCTCCTTTCTTCATGAAAACTCCTAAACCAGGAGAATGTTTGATGTATCTTACTACCCTTAGGGCTGCATCCCAGTGAGACCTCTTAGGTTGTTGCATAAATTGACTGAGTAACTGCACAGCAAAACAAATATCTGGTCTTGTGATTGTCAAATAAATCAGTTTTCCAACCAATCTTTGGTAAGTAGTAGTATCTTCCAATAAGGGATCATCATGTGTTTTTCCTACGTGATCATCATAAGCCACACTTGTTAACTTCACATTTGCTTCCAATGGTGTGGAAGCTGGTTTAGCACCACTTAAACCAGCACTAGAAATAACTTCTAATGCATACTTCCTTTGGTTTAGCAAGGCTCCATGTTTGGACTTTAGCACCTCTATCCCTAGGAAATATTTGAGCTCTCCTAGGTCTTTCACTTTGAATTTGCTGTGCAAATATTGTTTTGCTGCATTGATAAGATCCTTGTTGCTCCCAGTAATGAGAAGATCATCCACATAAATGAGAATGATCACAGTGTCTGAACCTTGCTGTTTAGTAAACATAGAGTGGTCATGTGCACTCTGAGTATAGTTATCATCTAGTAATGCTGAGGTAAGCTTGATGTTCCATTGTCTAGAGGCCTGTTTCAGTCCATATAAGGACTTTAGTAGCTTACAAACCCTTGTCTCCCCCTGTTTATGGAATCCCTGAGGGAGATCCATATACACAACCTCATCCAAGTCACCTTGTAAAAAGGCATTATTAACATCCATCTGATACATATCCCATCCCTTTGAAGCAGCAACACTAATCAATGTTCTGATGGACACCATCTTGGCCACAGGAGAGAAGGTCTCATGATAGTCCAGACCTTCTCTTTGAGTGTAGCCTTTAGCTACTAGCCTAGCTTTGTACTTATCTACCTCACCAGTGGCCTTATGTTTAATTTTGTACACCCACTTAGCACCTATAGTTCTTTGACCAGCAGGTAGAGGTGTGAGTTCCCATGTATGATTAGCTTCCAATGCGTCAATTTCTTGCTGCATAGCATGCACCCACTGAGGATCTAGTGAGGCTTCTTGGAATGAAGTAGGTTCACGCACACTGGAGAAATTTTGCAAATACACCTGATAAGCTGAAGACAAATGGTTATATGACACATGATTAGATAAAGGGTGAGCACATTTCCCTTTCCTAGACGTAGTGGAAACATAGTCACCCATCCAGATGGGTGGCTTAGATGTCCGTGTAGGTCTAGTCACAGGAACCTCTGCATTAGTGTCAAGAATAGATGAGATGACAGGTGCAGAAGGAACATCAGTAGGAACCTCATCAGGAACCTCTGCAGCAACAGTAGGAACTGCTTCATCACTAGGTTGTATAGGTGACGCTGAGTCAGTAGTCAATGTGGAAGGAATAGCTTAATAGAATAGCCTTCCTAGCCCGGGCAGAAAACTTGTCACCTCTAGGTAATCTACTAGCATAACAAAGACAACCAAATACCTTGAGGTGATCAAGAGAAGGATCCTTGCCATACAACAAAGCATAAGGGGTTTTTCCTTCCAAAACTTTTGAAGGTAATCTGTTGATCAAGTAGACTGAGGTGCAAACACAATCACCCCAAAAGCTGATTGGCACTCCACTCTGAAACTTGAGTGCTCTAGCCACCTCTAAAATATGTTTATGCTTTCGTTCCACTGTACCATTTTGTTGAGGAGTATAAGGACAACTACTTTGATGGATTATCCCATGAGAAGCAAACAAATGGGAACATTGTGAGTTGAGGAACTCAGTTCCATTATCAGATCTTAAAGCCTTTACAGAAACAACAAATTGAGTCTGAATAAGAGATAAAAAATTGCTCAATACAGTAATAACATCACATTTAGAATGTATCAAGCAAATCCAGGTGTACCTACTATAGTCATCCACGATAGTAACAAAGTAGTATTTCTTATCATAAGTGGGCTTCTTATAAGGTCCCCACACATCGACATGAATGAGATCAAAACAAGCAGAAGTCTTATTACAACTAGTAGGAAAGGGAAGTCTGTGATGTTTAGCTAGTGGGCAAATAGAGCACCTATCCTGGATGTTAGTGTGTGAGAGTTGTTTTAGAGACAATATTTGATGCATAACATGTGATGATGGATGGCCCAGTCTGAAATGCCAAAGATCGCTTGTAGAATTGCTGTGAGAACTAACAATATTAGCTTGAGGGTTAATTTTCTCCTGCAGAAGATAAAGCCCCTCCTTTTCTCTACCAATCCCCAAGACCTTGCCATTGTAAAGCCCCTGAAAGACACAGAAATCAGGGAAAAATAGAACCACACAGGCCAAATCCTTGGTTATTTTAGACACTGACATAAGATTGAACTTAAAGTCAGGTACATGTAACACATTCTTCATCCTGGACTGTCCAAAAATAGAAGCAGTGCCAGCACTAGTAATATGAGACCTTCCACCAGTAGGTACTTGAACTTTATCACTAAGATTCTCTTCTATGCATTTTATCTCATGTAACAGCTCTTTACAGGGGGTAATGTGATGGGAAGCTCCAGAATCAACAATCCATTCACAGTTAAGTATTTTAGACAGTGATGAGTGTATACCTGCCATGTTAGATACACACTCATTGATGGTTCCAGCCGAGCTTCGCTTGTCGAGCATGTGCTGATACTGCTGTTCAGTGGGAAAATGAGTGGTGCTGATGCTAGGTTCTGATAGATGAAGATGAGAATGTGTTGGTGTGACACTAGTACTTGCATTAGCAGATGGTTTAAAGTGTCCAGTTGAACCCTGGTGTGCTTGTTGCTGCATCTTCTTCCTGCTTTTAAAATCAGGAGGATAACCAACAATCCTATAACAGTTATCACTAGGATGTCCTTTATATCCACAATGTATGCAAGGACTACCAGAATCTCCAAATCCTGAGCCTGTTGAACCTCCAGATCCTTTGTATCCACCTCCATAAGGAACAGGCTTTTTAAGTCTAAAACCTGGAGATCTACCAGCTAGCATAGTCAAGGGATTATTGTGTGCATCAATCACACCCAATGATCGTTGACTCTCCTCTTGAGTAACTGTGGCATAAGCCTCATTCACAGTAACAACTGGACTTCTAGACAATATGCTACTCCTTAAGCTACTATAACTCTCATTAAGTCCCATGAGAAATTGCAACAACCTCTGTGATTTCAAGTGTTCTACATAGAGGTTAGATTCTTCACAGTCACAAGAGGGTAAAGGTACCATTACATCAAGTTCACTCCAAAAATCTCGCATTTTCGAGTAATAGCTAGTGACAGAGTCAGTTCCCTGCTTCAAATTAGCAATTTCAGACCACAGGTAGTAAATCCTAGTCAAATTTGACCTATCAAAACGTTCCTTGAACTCAGTCCATACTTTCCGAGCATTCAAGGCATACACAATGCTTGGAACCAATTCAGCAGAGACAGTACTACCTATCCACGATAAGACTATGGCATTACACTTTTCCCATAATTCTTCTAATTCTCCTTTATATTTGTTCTTAGTGCAAGTTCCATCTACAAATCCGAGCTTACCTTTTCCTCGCAGTGCTAGTGTCATAGATCGGCTCCACAAGGAGTAGTTTTCTGGCCCTGTGAGCTTGATAGGGATCAACACCAAACCTGGAGAGTCCGAAGCATGTAGATACAGGGGATGATGATGATCGAGTGTTGCGGCAGGAAGAATTCCTGCAGTTGCTGGAGATTGTTCTTCTCCCATGGCAAAATTGATCGCGGAATGAAGTAAAAAATTGAGGTGCAATTACAGAGAAGATCGCTGCTCTGATACCATGTCAAATCTGGTGGAGTTCTATAGCTGCAGATGATGAACATCTGCCATTGATGAACACTTGGGAGCTAAGAAAGAGAAGAGAGAAATTGTGTATTGTTTTATTGATGTAAAACCACCGCTTTACAATTGCACATGAGTGCTTTATTTATAGAGTAGTAGCCGCCTCATTATCTTAGCTCCACTAATGACAGCTGGACACTACACACTAACTAACTAACACCTGCCAGCTGTAGCTAGGACTAATCCTTTCAATACATTTGCTAATTGGGGATATTCATCATGGTTTTCTTGGGAAAATAAGTTGGCTGGAGTTCAGGTATGGTACACATACATGTCACGAAGTTACATGTATTCCCGAATTCTAGCTTCTAAACGTCAGCTATTAGAACTGATAGTATCTATTTGAAATCAGTTTGTGCAATTACCATGAAGTTGGAAAAATACAAGACTTGGAAATACTATGAAGAACACGAAATCTTGCTTCTTATTTGCATTGCTTGCTTAGCTTCTTTAAAACAGGTTAAGGCTCATAATTTGGTGAAGCATGTACCTCGATTCTGATAAGTCATGCTCATAAACAAAAAATGAGTATTGGCCTGTTTTTTTTTAATTACTCAGAAGAAAGATTCCTCCAGCTAACAACTATGCAGATTTTTACCTTTGATTCAGGTCCTACTATCAAGAGTCAATTTCTTTGGTTCAGAGGAAGATATTTCAACTGAGGAAAGTCTTTCCCTCCAGTCGTACAGACAAACTGCTGAGACCTTCTTGTGTGAACTTCTACCTGAATCCCCAATGACAACCTCTCAACGAACAGCAGGTATTGTGATCTTGTTGGAAAATCGTTGTGTCATTATGACCATTTGGTCCAACCATACACTTCAAGCTGAGGAATAAAAAGGGAGAACTGGTCTTTTAACTCCCTTCCAGATAAAAAGCATGTCAGCAAATCATAGTATAATTATGATCTTTTTTCTTTTAGAAAGAGAGGTTGATGCAATAAAACTAGAATTTTGTTGCAGATGGCATGGTTTGGGTTAACCAGTGGAATCCATTGCAGTATTCTGTGGCCTCTTCATTTTTGGCAGTTGTTTACAGTGATTACATGCTTAGCTCCCAAACATCAAATTTATATTGCAGTGGAAAGTTATATGAACCAATAGAGTTGCGCAACTTTGCAGTTTCACAGGTATGCATTTGCTTATTTAAGGTCCACTTTTTGCTGATGTAACATGTCCTGGCCAATTTAATATGTCTTTTCTCATCAAAGATAATCGAACATGTCATTAACATCCTTTTAGCAGTTTCAGTTGAACAACACATATTACTGCACAGTTTGATCGTGTAGATGAAATGGTCCATTAAACAGACTTAGGGGCTAAGAAGAATATCTTTTAAATCATTTCTCTTGAAGAAACTTTTATCTTACGAACTTTTGAGGAACGGGGGAAGTGAACTTTTATCTCATGTATTTGCTTCTTTCTTGAGATGCTCTTAAGCAGTAGATTTTTTTGACTCTGGATGCATTACATGTCAAGTCCATCGAACTTCTTGTTTTGTTTTCAGTTGGATTATATATTGGGAAACAATACAATGGAAATGAGCTACCTTGTTGGTTATGGAAGTAGATATCCTCAGCAAGTTCACCATAGGGGTGCTTCAATTCCAGTGGATGCTAATTCTAATTGCACTGATGGCTTCAAATGGCTTCATACAAGACACCCTAATCCAAATGTTGCACTTGGAGCTCTTGTTGGGGGACCATCCTTCAGTGATACATACACGGAGTCTCGGAACAACACTTCAGAAAGTGAACCTACTACCTACAACAGTGCCCTCATTGTAGGACTCATCTCAGGCCTTATCACCTCTTCTTCACAAGTAGAGTCATTTGTGAAAAACTAAACTCCATCACTGTTTTTTCCCTGTTGACTCAGCCAGGCCTTGCCTTAACCTGTCATCAGAATTCAGACAGACAGCCTCACCAGGCTGGTGGCCTAAACTATATCTGGACAGGGGTGGACATCTAGTGTGAGTTGTGGTTCATCTGAAATCAGTAGCTTTGGCTCGAATCATGTATATACATATAAAGAAATCCACTAAATATGTGTAATGTAATTGGTTTCATACGCAATAAATCAAATGAGTTGTGGTAGAATACAAAACTTGAACCTATAAAGTTGAAATATTGAATCCGTTATTGTATCGGGATAGATATGTCCCTAGGAGCGATTACCCTGTCAAAGTAAAGTAGTAGTCAAAATGTACATTCCTATCATCCTCCAATCTAGCAGTGACACCTTTTATTTGTATGCAATTGGAGGCATCTATATTTGTCCATGACATGTTTATCTTTGAGTTGGGCATGTTCTGATTCCTAGGGACATTTGTTTGTGGATTTATTTTTGAAAATCTATTTTTTGCAACTTGGCGTTTGTTTGTGAAATTGTGAACAAGATTTGAGTATATGCAATACTATGACTCGTAATTTGAGTTATTCTCGATTTTCATATTTCTATAGATGAATAAAAAATTTATTATTCATTTATTAAAGAATTTTGACGGTCAATAATACTAAATTGGAAATTTGACATATAATTTGCGTAAAAATAATTTAGCGAATCTAAGATTTAGAATTAGAGGTAATTGGGAAAACCTCATGAAACAAAGTCACATGTATGAGTCTGACGTTTTGCAAATGCTTGTTTAGAACAAGCCCCAAAAGAGTTTCAAAAAATATTTTAAGACATTGTTTGGTATATAAAGTAGTTAAATTGAACGTGACAATTGACACACAACCATAAGCATTTTTATTTCATTTTATTTATCCTCAATCCATTTGTTGGATTTATCATTTTTATGGACTAAATAAAAGACCCAAAGGTCCACATATAATTTTTTATGTAAGCTTAAAGGGAACTCGACAAGGGAAAAGGCAGAACAACAAACGCAAGAAGCTGCCTTTACCAAATTGGTTCTCAATGATAATTTTCATTGATAATTTTCTATGAAACTATACATGTTAGAGCATTATCATCATCAACACCCAAAATTCCCCTCAATTTTGCCAGGTGCCTCTTTCTCTATACCTTGTATTTATCTGCACACATTATACATTTTGGTTCTGATTTACCTGCTTACTCTGTCTTCCTCTGCAATCTTGTTTCCCTTTTTCAGTGTGGTAATTTGTTTAGATTAACGAATTGCCTTGATTTTGTATTTATTTTGATGGGTACCTGTAAGAAGGGCATAATTTATGCCAGAAAATTGCCCCTTTCTTGTCTGAAATTGTAATTCTTTTACATGAGTGTTTTCTTTTGGGGGGTTGGGGTTGGGGGGGGGGGGGGGGGGTAGACAGATAATGGGGTTCCTCTTTCTTGGATTTTTAATTTTTTATGATCTTGATTCGTCAAAGAAATCTTTTTGACAGTTGGGCTTTGGACTAATATGGATGTACTCAGCAGAGTGATATCTAAGCTTCCTGCCAATTTATTTTGTACTTTTCTCACAGTTCACCACGAATTTGTATGACTTTGTAGTGTTCTTAATAATCTTTTGTCTGGAAATGCTGTCTTTGTGGGGAGTATTATGAATGAAATTAGACTGCTCAAAGTTTGAATGTGAAGGGAAATTCTTAGAGCAGTTGTTTACATAGAATCTGATTCAAGTTTTAAATTTTATGGGCTTCAACCTTTAGGTTCTTATCACTGAACCCATTACATATTAGAAATCTGGGTTCAAACGTTAATATTTTAAAAAATCTGATGACTGTTCACATGTATATTTATGCTTCGGTTGATAATACGAGGTGAAATTGAACCCGTAGGTGATATGCTCTATCCAGCACTGTACTTAGGGGAATTTTCTATTTGCCGCTCTGTTTCTGTTTGCATGTAAAAGTATTCTGCCTTGGTAAGGCTCTGTGCTAGTGTTAACAGAATCCACACAAAGAACTTCTACGCCTCAATCTCGAGCTAGTCGGTAGGCTATATGGATCTTCAATGTCCATTTTGTCCAGTTGGACCTGTTCCATTTGAGTACTCAATAATATTTTGAAAATGTATATTGTATATTCCGGACTAAATTCCTAGTGCATTGCAAAGAACATGGTGGTGCATTTATTATGTTTCAGCTGAACCTTTTTATCTGAATATTCTGCTTGATGAAAGTGAATAAAATCACCTTGGAAGAATCTTTATACAATTATCCTTTTTTATCCGTAGGTCGAGAACTACAGGGTGGTGGTTAGAGTTAAAGTTTTGATATGATTCTCATCTGGTTCATTTGACCAATTGTCTTCTGCTAGTTACTAACTTCCAATGTTCCTAAAATTTTAATTTTATAGGTTCCTGAACTCACATCAGTGACTTGATAAGGTGATGGCGGGGGAGGAAGGTATTGATCTCTCAGCTTTAAAATCTCAATTGGCTCAAACTGACGTTACTTGGAAGCTAGAGATGGAGAAAAGCCAGTCCCAAGTGGATGCTTTGCAAGCAAAACTGTTGGAGGTAAAAGCTTATATGCAGGGATCAGAAGAAGATACAAAGAGGGACTTAGATGTTTTATGGCATAGAGTGAGAACTGCTACAACATTGATGACGTACTTGAAATCTAAAGCCAGAGTCATGGCTGTTCCAGATTTGGCCCATTCCTCATGTGGCATCAAAGAACTAGATGGAGTAGGTCTTGTTGATAAAAATTGTATACCATTATCCAGTTGGTGTAGGGATGTTGATCTCTCATCTTTTGATGATGATGATGATGACTTATGGATTAGACTTTCGAGTAAACATGGTCACCTTGATGAACAAGATGGATCTTATATGAGTGAATTACTCAGAAGTGTACAATTGGTTACAGATGTTATGGAAAGTCTTGTCAAGAGGATTATAATGGCGGAATCTGAAACTGCTATAGAAAAAGAGAAGGTAACAGTAGGTGAAGAAGAGATTAAAAGGAAGGCACTCCAGATTGAAAACATGTCTACTAAGTTAGAGGAAATGGAAAGATTTGCTCTGGGTACAAATCTTATCCTGACTGAGATGCGGCAGAGAGTTGAAGATTTGGTTGAAGAAACTTCTAGACAGAGGCAGAGAGCTGCAGAAAATGAGCAGGAGCTTTGTCGTGTTAAGAGAGACTTTGAGTCTCTGAAATCCTATGTCAGTAGTCTCATTAGTGTGAGAGAAACAATTCTATCATCAGAAAAGCAATTCCAGACGATTGAAAGGCTTTTTGAGCGGTAAGTATTCCCCTTTCGTCAGAAGAAACTTCCATAACCATAACATGCTGACCGACCTGTTCCTTGTTTTCCCGGCTATACAATGCGTCTATGATGCATGAAGTGTACTACTATTAAATATATCATTTTGCTCTCATCTTCATTTGACTGCATCTTAATACTTGCCATGCAGCTTGTTATAATAACTGGAATACAAATGTCGAAGCACAACTTCTTCCTGTGTGTTCGAATCATACTTGCCTTGCAGCTTGTGTATAATAATTGCAATACAAATGCACAAGCATAGTGTGTATCATTTGGTCAAAAAGTGATAGCTCCACTAATTACTACCTTGTTTTTCTTGTTTGGCTGTTTGTCCCTTTTCGTGTATAAAAATATTGCTTTTAGGAATTAGGAGTTTGTATATTTTTGTGTTTCACCTTAAAGCAGGTATTGATTTAAAGAGAGTGCAAGCATGGATACTCATAGTTGTTTAAGTGTTCTAGACTTTTCTTTTTCTGTGGGTCTGGTTGATTTAGATCATTAATACCATGCTGGACTCATGGACAAACTTAGCGCTCTAACGTCCCTTTTAAGATATCACACCATTGTACGATCTTGTTCTTGTAATGATCCAGGGCCGTCATATTTCTCTTTTTTATTGTTTTCAAGGCTTGGGGTGGGATGGAGGATCATTTGAATCTCAACGGTGTTGGTCATTGTTCACTGCTAAGGGCTGGGACCATTTGAAATTAACAATGCACTGTTTACATGATGTTACAGGAATAACTGAACCAAAAAAAATAATCCAAATTGTTGCTTATGGAGTTATGTTTACTTTATTTTGAAGTGTGCTTTGTTGCACTAACTCCCAGATGTAAAACAGATATGAGATATACCATCTGAAAACTCTATGAGGGGTGAGAAATTATGGAAAAAATTGAGAGGTGATTGGAAAAGCTTTATTATTCCCTCAAGTTTTGTTGAGAATTTATACTAGTTTTTTTTTTTTTTTTGGGTAAAAAGAATTTATACTAGTTACTAGCTTACAATGCTGTAAGCTACTGATTCGAGGGAAAATAAAACATCTCTTAATCTATGGTTGATCTGTCATTATATGGTTTTAGACAATTCCCACCATATGAGGCCACAAAATAAGAAAGAAGGTTTTACTGCTAGTTTGTAACACCTTAATCCAATATAAGGCAATAATGCTTGTCAGGTTCAATTTTAAAATTTAGCTCTCTCAATCTTTTATAATAGAAAAAGTTTTATTCTCAATCTTATGACATGAAGTTTATTCTTTTCCTTTTGAGCTTTTCTTTTTCTTTGAGAATGAAGTTGAATAATCTTTTTCTAATTCATAATTAATTGAAATTAGAACTTTTGAGATGCTAAATATTTGATGTGATAGCTTCATTTGCAATATCCTGCATTTCATTGCTCTCTTGCTCAACCCAATTAGCATCTTAAAGTCATTGGTAGCTGTATGATCAAGTAAGATAGTAATACAGAACAAAAGGAGAGCGCGAACTTTGATGAAGTTTCATCTGATTGGAATCCAGAGAACACCACTTGTCCTTACTTCTAGATTGTTTGAGCTAATAGAAACTTTAAACTTTGTGCTCCTTTCTTTCTGTTGTGGTCGGGCTACCTGCTCTTACAACTAGCTTAGCGGGATTAGATTGGATTCCCAAATGGTCATGAATCATGATTTTGCAATCCATTCTACTGCTTTGGTTTTGAACTACTGCATTAACTGTTATCTGAAGACTTGTTCATCATCTAATTAATCCGTGAAGATAGAATTCTGACCACCATATTAGTGGCAAATTATTGGATGAAGTATCCATCCTCGTGAGAATGACTGCAAAATTTTCTATTATCCCAATTTGCTCAAAATGTTAAAGCTGTAATAATTCGATTAATTGATATTTCATCATCTTGGAAATATTGTGTGCTGAGTTTGTTTTATGTGAACCAGGCTGGTAGCCAAGACAACACAATTGGAGAGTGAGAAGACACAGAAAGAGGCTGAAGTACAAAAACTGATGGAAGAAAATGTGAGGTTGACTGGTCTACTTGATAAGAAAGAGGCACAACTTTTGGCCATGAATGAACAGTGCAAGGTTATGGCGCTAAGTGCTTCAAATATTTAGTTTCAGTGTGTTTAGACCCTTTGTTTCTTGTGGCTTTGACATGTCAATGATCTCACCTGCTGGCCCTCCAGCTTAAAAAGGTGAATGCAGCAACTGAATTCTGCAAAACCTTTGTATCCAGTAAATGCAACTTTGAGAGGAATCTTTGTACCCCTTGTTGTCTTGTACTGTCTCATTGATAAAATGCAAATTTGCTCTTAAATCTAATGGAAGAACTAGATTGCATCCTGTTTGGTGCTGTGCCTTGTAAATCTATGACAAATTCTATGTTTTCTTTTCTCTGTTTTTTCAGTTTATTGAGGATGGCAGTCAAACAATGGTATTGATATAATGATATTTGTTCTTCTTTCCTTCTCGGGTAAATGATAAATGGAATTGGTTTGTTTTAGAAGTGTGTCAAATTCCTTGCTCTCAAGTACCTGAATTAGTGATGTACCAAAGTTCAGTTTGCACTGGTGGTCATGCACATCAAAAGATGTTTGAGTATTTGAATCCAAACATTCTTTATTTCTTTATGTTTGTTCCTGATAATCTAACTTGGATTTTTTAAAAAAAGACCCTTAGCCAGAGTACCAATTGTACCTTTTTTTCTTTAGTAAAGGCAGATTATGCCAAAAAAGAATCTCTCTCTTCAAACAATTTCAATGTCCTTGCTGAGACGTCTAGCAGTCTCTGACTTGATCTTTGAATCGTACATCTCAGCTGGTTCCTGGCTAAATGCATCTTTGATTATTTAGTTATACATTTTGTTCTATACATTATTTTCAATCTCTAAGGTGTTTCGTTATCTTAAACTCTCAAATCTCTTCTTTGAGGATCACAATATTTTATTTACTCCATCCGTTTCAAAAAGAATGACCTACTTTCCTTTTTAGTCTGTTTCAAAAAGAATGACCCTTTCTTTTTTTGGCAATAATTTAATTTCAACTTTCCACGTGGAATGTTTAAGACCACAAGATTAAAGGACATTTTGGTACATTTGATACAATTTTAATTTATGATCGCATGATTCAAAAGTCTTTTTTATTTTCTTAAACTCCGTGTCAAGTTAAACTAGGTCATTCTTTTTGAAACGGAGGAGTACTAAATAGAGAAGAATAAGTCAAACTATCGATAACCTATGTCAACGCTTTAATATATTTACAAAACACAAGTTTCCTATAGCTAAATCTTTTATTCAACATTTCCATTTTGGCCTATGGTATTTTATAAAGTCCAATAGAATCATACTAATTAAAAAGCAAAACAGTTTTTGACTTTTTAAAGAATACTGTAATAATAATAATTCATTTTTGCTAGGAAGGAGGATCAGTTGAAGAGGAAAAGAGAGCGTGGGGGTGGAGGTTTGGGCACTTACAATTAAATTAATTAATTTGATATGTAATCCATCCATTTCAATCTAGTTCGTTTTAAAAAGAATGCATCTTTTCTTCTTTGACAACTTGTAATTCTAAATTTTCATGTGATATATTTAATAATATAAGATTAAAAATCATCTCCATACATTATATTAAGACAATAAGATTTAAACGTTTTTTTACTTTCTCAAACTCTCTATCAAATTAAAATCAAACAAACAAATTTAAATTGAAATGAAAGAGAATGAAATGCTTAATCAAAATTAGTGAAATAATCTTTGTTCGCTAATTCATTTTATTAAAAGAAAATAGTACTCCAACATCGATGGTATTTTGGCGGGTTAGTTTGGACTTTGGAGGGAAGCAAAGACCAAAATTAGGACAATTTATGTTCCATGCAATATGCAAGGAGTAATAATTATTACCCAAAACCCCATGCGTTTCCAATTCCCACCAAACTCATCAGTTTCCCCCTTCCCTAAAACCCCCCCTTTTACCCCCTTCAATTTCAAAACCCTAATTCCCAATCTCCATTCGTTTTGCATGTAAAATGCCTCTCAACTCGCCTGCGGTCACGCAGAATGACACTGACCTAGCCCTAAATGAGTCTGATCCAAGGTCACAACTCACCAAAATTGCTAACCCTTCTGAAGATTTTGAAAAGAAGGCACGTTTTTATGGAGTACTTGATAAATTTATGAGTAGCCCTTCTCACTATTTTGTACTTTTTTTTTTTTCATGCTTCTAACTCCTACGTTTGTGATATATTTCGGTACGTAAGCAAAAGATATTATCGTAAAAAGCATTTGTATATGATCTAGACAAATATTGTGGGGGTGGGAGTAGGGGTGAAGATGAGGTGTGATGGAGTGTGGGGAGGACATAATAAACCTCTAGTAATACCACTTGTGGGACTTGTACTTGTTTTCTATACTTCCGTTAGTATATTTTTAAGGAACTTATTTTTCTGAAGAAAATGTTTTGCAAAAGTTTTGACCAACCGAACACGCTCATTATCCCTACAGACTCTACTTCTCTAGCACGGTTGTAAATGACAATAACCTACTATTCATTTAACTTTTTGTCTGCAAAATAAAATAAAAATGGAGGTTATAGGCCCTGTTTTTGGTAATCTAGTGGTAGCTCTTTATTTTTCGTGTTACCTGCACGATTCTACTCGGATTTCAGCTGGATGCTAGAGAATAATATTTCCTCATGTTGCTTGTATATATGCATTTGACGAATTAATCTGTTTGTTCAGTTTGTTGTGTTATCTATGTGGCTATGCCTATTCTGGAAACATTTGAGACTTGCACATTGACCCGTATCCTTACCTAACTTCCTTTGTAGCCTGAGATATAATTCTATTAGTTCCTGGTTTTACACAGGCTTCAAGCAAGAGACTGAAAGATGTTGAAATTTATGTCCCAATAGTCTATGGAACAATTGCGTTTTGGCTCGGCAAGAAAGCCACTGAGTAAGTGTGCATTCTTTTTAGTGCATTTATTTGCTCGGAGTATCATGCGTCTTGATACAATTATAATATATGGGTTTGTGAATCAGAACTCAGTCACATAGGTGGTCAGTATATGTTCGTGGGGCAACAAATGAGGATCTTAGTGGGGTTATCAAGAAAGTTGTTTTTCAATTGCATCCAAGCTTTAATAATCCTGTTAGAGTGGTAGAATCACCCCCCTTTGAGCTGTCAGAATGTGGTTGGGGCGAATTTGAAATTGCAATATCCCTTCACTTCCACGATGATGTTGGTGAAAAGAAGTTGGATTTGTAAGTTCTTTACTTTGTGCATTAGCTTCTTTTTCTCTTTAAACTTTGCCTGGCAGTGTGGATATACTTTCCCTGCTCTTGTTTCCCCAGGTATCATCATTTGAAGTTATACGCAGAGAATGAACCTGGTCCCCAGTCAACAAAGAAACCTGTTGTTATGGAAACCTACAATGAGGTTGTATTCCCTGATCCTCCTGAGGATTTCTTTTCTCGTATCCAGAACCATCCTGCAGTAGTCGTGCCACGGCTTCCTGCAACATTTAAGTTGCCTCCTGGTAAACGTCTTCTTTTCTGAGATCTTTTGGCTTTGCTGCTGGAACAACTTGGTCCTTTCAGTTTGTAATTTTCTACTTAATGTTTCTCAGCACCAATTGAGGATCTGCATGAGAAGAGAAGTGACACGAAAAACCATCCTCTTAGTCCGTGGTTCATCAATTTCTCTGAGGCCGATGAACTCTTAAAACTCACAGCAGCTCGTCAGAGGGTGAGCTTAACGTAACTCTCTCTCTCACACACACAAAAGCACATACACCCGCACACACATACACACACGCGCGCGCACACACACACACACACATATTCAGTACATCTAAACTTCTTTGTGTAAAAAGCATTCATGCTCATAGATACTAGAAATCATGTGTGGCTGCTCTACCTCCCTTGAGATAAAGCTGGATGCTTAATTTCTTATGTATGAAGCTGAGAAGCAACAATCAACATATAGTTATTTAAGCTGATAGAATTATATTGGTGACACAAGGGTGTGGCCTAGTGGCCAATAAAGTGGGTTAAGAAGCATGAGGTCTTAGGTTCAAATCCTAGCACATGCAAATACACTAGGTCATTTCTCCCATTTGTCCAAGCCTTGTTGGACAGAGTTACCATGTGTTGGTGAGAGATAGCAGGTAACATGTGAGATTAGTTGAGGTGCACAAAAGTTGGCCCGGACACCACAGTTATTAGAAAAGAATATTTCTTACATAAATTATGTTAATTCAGCGTGAATGTTCATTTCTGTATAAAGTTTGTATTTTACCTTTTTCATTTTGGAAGAAATGTAGAGCAGAGTGTATTCTCCATTGGATAAATGAGGCTTGTGTTTCAACATTTTCCCTAAAGCTTTAATTTCGCTACACATTCATTAATTCTCTACTTGTATCTTTCAGTGCTAGGATCAAATTCTCAACTTTCATCTGACATGGACAAACTGTTTTGTATAGACCTGAGAGTGCCTTTTATTTCCCCTCCTTTAAACAGTCAATTATCTGCTTCATTAGGGGTTTAAAGGGAGCTTCAAGCATATCAAATATCGTTGGTTCTTAAGAAACCTAGTTCTTTTTTTTTTTAATCAGAGAAGTAGATGAATACTTCCACTAGGAAAAAAAAAGAGAGAAGCAGATGACTACTTAATAAAGATAATCCAATCTCACCATGGTAACAAATTATGGTTCAAAGCTTCAGGCATTAGGTACAATGTGGAAGTGATTCAAATCCCTAATTGACGAACTCGTAACATTTCAACAACTGTGTTAAGTGCCTCAAAATGCAAATAAGTATATCTAAAGGCTGCATTTTGAAGGAAATTAGATATTTGGTGAACACGTTTACAGCTGTCCACAACACAGCCTTATTACCTTGATTATATCTTTGTCTATCTTCTCATTTAGTCTCCTCTAAGCCATGCGCTTTGAGCTTATGGACTCAATTTCCACATTTGTAGCATTAGTAGTTTGCTATCAGTTAATTGATTGGATATCGTTCTGACAGGTGCAAGCTCACATTGTTAAGCTGAGGAGGCAGTTGAGTGTGATGGATGAGTTACCCCCGACATGCAAACTGGATTCTGATTAGAGTATGTACATGATTGGTCGGTCACGTAAAGAACATGTGATGTTCTTTTGTACATGTTGACAAGCTCAGTTAGTGGAAGTTCATCTTCGTTTCTCCATCCATGTCTTGTTAAAATCTCCACCTGACCCTTCTATTACACCCCCACCCCCCTCTCGATCCCTCCTTTCATTTCTATCTCCTCCTAATGCTGTGTAGTACAGGCTGTACTATGTCCTGGATAACGTCTAAGGATATTTTCTGTAACATCTAGGATATTTGTGTTAGTTCAGTTCCTCTGTAAAGAAGATTGTTACCAGGGTTTGTGGTTAAACTATTTGTCAAATGAAATGGAAGAAAAAATCCTGACTAAAGTCTTAGTGGGTTGCTTTCCGGATATGTCACATGAGACTTAACTTGGTGCATTTTCTCCCTCAGTGGCAGGTTTTATGCAGAGGTGTGCTCATCACATTATTTCTTTTCATGTTTTAAATTTTCAACTTCATTAACTATGCTCTTGTTGTTTCTGGTATCTGTGTAGGGTTGCTGTGTGAACTCTACCACATGTACTTGCACTTAGCTGTATCTTTTGGCTTTATATGTGAATACCATGCACTTGGATATGTCCTTTTGACTACTATTTTTCTACAACACACTTCCATTTAACGTTGCTCCTTCAACATTTTGCAAAGACAAGCCTGGATGTGATAAATTCTCTTTTTTACTAATGGTGTTGAATAAGCATGCATAGATATTTTCTGGTTGAAGTGAAAGTAAAGAACGACATTTCAATTACTATCAGTTTTTTTTGTTATGACAACCATTGGACATACTTTAGTATCAATAGTAGAACACATCTTTAGCTGCTGAGTTTTGCCTCTTTGTTATCTGGTAATGAATGGAAGCCTACTAGACCCTTTTCTCCCATTTTTTACTCAGTCCTGGTACTTGACCAGTTAACCTTGACTGCAATCCTTAGAATCTTTTTGTTACTGATCTGGTAAGGTATTTATCCTATACAAGAAAGTAAACTAATTAGCAATAGCAGTACCCTCTCAAGTACCTTTTCAGTTTTGGCGGCATGAGTGCACTATTAAATTTATAATTCGCTAGTGAAAATAAGCAGCCCTACTAAATATTATCGAAGACCCACTATATCATTGTTGTTCCACAAGGCTTCAAGCTTGAAGCAACAGTTAAAGAGTGTGACAGTCATTTGGAACGTCATATTATTGATCAATTTGAGCATATATACCAAAAAAATCATTATTATAGCAAAACTTTGGTGGGCTAGTGGTGTGGTTCCTTTTTTCATAACCAAAGCTTGGAGAAAGAAGAAATAAGAGTGTCTTACGGAGAATGTGATCAAATCCATAATAGAGTCAAAACAATAACAACCAAATTGATTATTTTCATGCATGAGGATCTTAGTGGCAGAGGTGATGCTTGGAGTTGTTTTTTAACAAATCCCAATTGAAGAATGTGGACCAAATTGATTATTTTCATGCATAATGATCTTAGTGGCAAAGGTGTGATGCTTGGAGTTGTTTTTGAACATGTTCCAATTGAAGAATGAATGATTTGTTTCTAGGATTTAGAACCCAATTTCCTTCATAAATTCTCTAATCCAAATGGTGTAGAAGTTTTCATATTTCTATCTTTTCTTGAAGGGAGCTTTGTGTGAATCATTTCAGGAAAGAACAAAGAAAGGGCAACCACTCGTTCAAGTCATTGATAATTTCTTTCAGTTAGTAATTTGACTGAGATTGGCTTTCAAACTCAAGCCCCTTGTATAGGTTGGATTTTAGAGTGCATTCTCATATTAATTAGGATTTCCTTGAGTTTAAACTAGGGGGACATGGAAATTTCAATAATTTCGACGAAAATTTTCAATTTCTTATTTACTATGTTCAATTCTATGTATTCCTCTATAACCAGTTAACCTTGACTGTGGTTATTTACCATGTTCAAGTCTAGTTGCAATTGTTGGTTTGAGATTACTGCACAATTTCTTTAAATTAGTAAAATTTTGTGCGGTTTCCTTAAAATTCACTAGAAATTAAGCAAAAGAATTCACATGTTCGGATGTTCATATTTCTAAACTGTACAATGAAAGGACAAATCAGGGTTATGATAGCTGTAGAAGTTTAACTCAGATGTATTAGCAGCCTCGTCTTGTTTCAGCTTGAAAGCAAGAGTAACATGGCTTCACATGCTTATTCAAGTCTTATGTTGTCACTTGTCACTAGGGGTGTACATAGAAAATGCTATTTGTTTGTTGTGTTACTTATTATCTTTCATGGTCCCTGCCTTCAGTCAGCAAATTATTTTCCTTGCGCGTGTTATGTTGTCCAGTCGAGGGTCTATCAGAAACCTCCTCTCTACCTCACCTCTGAGGTTGTGGTACGGATTGTGTATACTCTACCCCCACTTTGTGGAAATATACTGGGTATGTTGTTGTGTTATGCTGTCCATTCTTCATTCGTGACAGAATCCACTCCGTTGATCAACAATTCTTGACCTATATTACCTATTTTACATCGACACAACACCAGAGAGATATTAGGTATACAAGCAAGCAAGTTTTAAACTCTAGTAATGAGTTTTAAAACCATGTGGGGTTCTAAAACAGTATCACTAGTGGATTGGGTTGTTACATATTTTCGACCCTGAAGATTCGTTTTTCTCTACCTATGGTATGGAAGATGTTTATGCATCAACATCTATGTTACTTTTTGTTCCGACTGTTTTCTTAACATAGGCATTTGGATGGGATGATTTATTTCTCTGGAATGTTGGAAAACTAATGCAGACAAATTAAAGGCAGCTTATGGGCCTCAGCACATGTGATAGACTGCAAGCTTGAAACTTATTATAACTTGTCTGTCACCAGAATAGAAGACTGAATAATAGTTGTGCTCTTTTTTTATTTCAGAATGCCATGTCTGCTTTGGCATTTTTCGCCTTTAAATCTCAAGGCTAGACACTAGCAGTACGTCAGTTTCTGTATTTATTTGCTTATGATGTTGATAATGAGCTTCAGCAGGGTCACATGCTAGGTTTTATGACGTTGAGACATTTCATTTTCTCGTCATGGCTAAACAATAGATGATGCTTTCAAATAATTAAATGAACCAGTGTAAGGATGTGTCTTAGCGGTCAATGGAATGGGCATAAACTATGAGATACTAGAGTTTAAATCCCAGTAGAAACAAAAAATAAAATAAAATAGGTGGTCTCTTCATATTTGACCGAGGTGGAGCCACAATAGAACTTACCAATTCTGCAAAATTCAGTAGTTTTGACCGAAATTAATATGTATAAATAATTTATTGAAACCCAATAAATAAATACGATAGAGTTCAGACTTTAAAATCCATAAATTTAAAATCATGGTCTGCTTATGCATCTGACGAAGTTTTGATAGTGGAGCTACCTGAACTTGTGTTGATAAGGGATAAAAGGTATCAGATGAAATAGTTAAAACACTACTATTATTAAAAGAACAAACAAACGAAAGACTGAATGAACCAGAAAACTGGCTTTTTTTCTTTTGAATGTGAGAAGTCTAAATGATAAGTCGATGCAAGACACTCTCTAGAATAGGTTATTATGTCGAATGAGGAGAGGCTGAGGTGGTCCTTTGGCGTTTTTAAATTACTAAATTCTCTCAATTCCTATATATGCAATTTTATTTTAGTTGTTGCTCCAACATAGGATTAAGTCATTCTGCAACAATACACATGGAATAGCCAAATCTATATTTGAATTTAAACACATCACAGCTATATATTTCCTACTCCAATAGGGACCAGTCTGGATAAGATTATATTGAAATTCCTTAGGCGTACGAAGATACTTTTATTGGATATCGAGTGTGTTCACATGATTTCATCTGTCCATCAATTTGTTATTTCGTAATCTCTTTAATTACTAGAGGAATATTGCAATCTATACGTACACCTCCACAAGATGGGCCTAGTTATCAAGTAGTTTGGTGAGTTATATAAAGTTTCACAATAGGATATAACAAAGTAGTCTCAAGGTTTATAAGAAATTCTTCAATTGATCCATCTATTACTTGAAGATTTCGAGTTAAATACTCAGATGTTTTGCCCGCTAATAGAAAAGAGTAAAGGTCGCGTGTGAGAAGACATTTATAGGAGCTAATATGATTGAACAAATGAGCTTCTCGTTAATAACTTAAACTTTATAAGACAATACATTGATATCCATAATTCAACAATATGGTAAGTAAGAAAACAAGTTGGTTCTTATCATTCAACAATATGGTAAGTAAGAAAACAAGTTGGTTCTTATCATCTCACAGGCTGGAAAAAGGTTAGGCTCATATCTATATCAAAGTTGAAAAATGTAATATATTAGTTTGAATGGTCATTCTCACTCGCTCTAAGTGCTTTTACCTTTTGTACAGCCTAGTTATTGCATGTTCAATCCTATGGACCCTTTAATTTGTGTCCCCAAAAGTAAACATTTCAATCATCTCATAAAAATTTGATAAGATAAAATAAGAATGAACACTACATGATAAAATTAAAATAATAGGGTATCATTGTGATTAGTAGCAACAACTTTTTATTTCCGTAACTTGAGTGACATACGCGTGGATAACAAAAATGAAAGGAAAACGAATATATTCTTGAAATTATAGTCAATCTCACCAGTCTTTATTAGTTTAATTACCGCTCAATTTCAGCTCACTAACTACTATATATGAAAATAAACAAGCACATGAATATTCTATCATAACGGACATTCATTATTTGAAGTAAATTATATAAAAAAGTAATCTATTGGAAATTTTTGACACAAGGGGTCCGGAAATGTATGACTAGGTATCATTTTTATACTTTGTGAAATTTGACATATTTTAACCAAACTCTTTGCATGGGCTTGTTGTGCACTCATATGATCTGAAGAGGCTTACTTATTTTATAGTTTTCATCTAAAGAAAATTATAAAGTCAATTACGGTTTTAATCCTTATGTTATGATCAGTTCTTGGAAATAAATTTAGGTGTGTAGTAAAATCAAAATCCTCAAAGAATAGAGGATGAGACCCCTTTTGTAACCATTGACTATGACATAGGCCCATGAATGAGACTGTCATTTACTATTTTTTGTAAAAGAAATTGATGATTGATGTCCTTGGCTGTAGGGTGATTTCTGACTATCTAACGTGGTGGTCCAACACTTGGTACATATGAAATTGTCATCCATCGTTTTTATATGTTGAAACATGATTCAAATTGGCAAAAACAGGGTCCTTATGGTTGTGTGCAAATGGTTTTAGATGTTGAAAATCGTAGTCTCAATAATGCATTGGAATAATTTAGTGTCTGAACTATTCGGTTATCTAATTTATAAAATATTTACAAATTGTGTATATACACACACACAAAGCATATTGTTTGAGGTAAAAATTAAACTGGACACGTGGGCGAGTCAAGAGGTAATACATGACAAGAAGAATAGGTTAATGAGGGTGAGATCCACGGAAGCTGCTCTCCAAGATTTAGATATAAATGGTCTTCTATCTACTCATTGTACATAAGCCATGTGATTGGTACCCATTTACAAGCAATATACTCATACTTTGTGTTCTTAATTGCTCTAAAGTTCTGTAATTTCATTGTTTTGAATAATCTCAATCAAATTAAGTTTAACGAGTGACATTGTCAGCTACTAGCTAGTACCAAAAGTCAAGATCATTTTATTTACTTAACTTATTATTTCATTTCAATTTCATAGTTGTTATTTCTTTGGCCTTGTTCATATTAATTAAGCAAGTTACAGAATGTAGACTAAGTATTTCGTCATCCCAATCTACGTGTTCTTAAATCTCATCTATAAATTCAATTGTACCGTTTTAAAGTAAACACATGTATACATTGGGGTTTGACCATATTAATAAATTAGTTGACCGAAAGATACATATCCATCGCTTTCCTTTATTTAATATTGTGTGGTGTTGACTTGTCTTTAATCCAACACCATTGACAATGTCAACCCATATGCTAGCTAAACCTTGTTAAACTTAAAAGATTCTTTATTCGTTGATTATTACGATCGAGTAGGGACATGTGCCGGTGCCATATAAATTTTTTAGTTGGTAAAATTTATTTACTAATTAAAAAATAAATATAATAAAATAAAAAATTAGAATGTAATTATATATCATTCACGTCATAGATTATAATTTCTTACTGGTCTATAATTCTAATATTTTATATCATGAATTCATGTACGAGGAAATAGTATAATTAGGAAGGGAAAAGGGGTATCAAATTGTCTCTAAACATGTGAGAGGTAAGATCACTTAATTTTCTTTGAAAAGAAAAAATTGAAGAAACATATGACACTGTTTTGTATCTGAATTTCGCACTTATGCGATGAGAAGCTTACTTAATATTGAAATTGAATCAGCAGAATGTATCGAAAGTTGGCAACCCTCCCTATTATCCCGTGTCTCAACCAATTTCTTGTCTCCAAAATTCTCTTTTAGCTTTTGAAACTTGATTCGTGACAGTTATTTATATACTAGATAATGGAGCATGTGCCAGCCGAGCCCAATGTAAGTTACTTTTTTTTATTCCAATCTATGTGGCACAGATGAAATTTAGAAAGTCCACCAAAATTTTTGTATGATTTTTAAATATTTAAGTTATTAATTATTGATTTATAGTACTTTTACATAATTTTCAGATACTATATGTTACTTTTTTTGTTAAATAGTTTTAGATATTTAAAATTGTTAATGTTATGATTTATACGATTTTCTACATAATTTTCAAGTAATATATGTTACTCCCTCTATGCCAACAATTTATATGATATTGATAGAATTTGGAAAGTCAAACAAATTTTTTATACATCTTTCTAATATTTTAATTTGTTAATTTTTGTGATTTATATTATTTTTCACGAAATTTTCAAATAATATATTCCAATTTATGTTGCACTGATAGAATTTCGAATCAACCAAATTTTTTTATGTGTCTTCAAATTATTTAAATTTTTAATTATTGTAATTTATAATATTTTTTATGCAATTTTCAAGTATATAGCAGATTAAAAATAAAAATAAAATAATTACATTAAAATAGAAAGTATGAAATTACAAAAATATCCTCGACCACAAGCAGACAGCTAGAAGCAGGCATGACAACCGCCAGTTATCTGCTTCAGCTGTCTGCTCACTCATGCTTATATATAGTATTAGTTTATATATGCCAAAGAGACTTCCTATAAAACGTAATAGAAAGTTAGAAACAGATATATATGATTATTTAATTTGGTTACATCTTGAGTATATTTGGTGCATTTTGTATGTATAGGAAAATGTTTTATGTTAGAAAATACCTTTAGGTGATTTCTAATATTTGTTTGGATGTATATAAAGGAGGAGGCCTGTACTTTTAATACTAACATTAATTAAAGATTGACAACGATTTTTAAGCATTGAGGTATTAATTAAATTTACGTACGCTCATATATAGGAGATGAGGTTTATTTTCTTCCTTTTGATTAAAAATATTTTGTGTATCGTAGTGGTAAAGTTTTCGACAATTTAAGTTGACCAAATATGAAATAAATTCTTTTTATAAAAGGAAACATTTCAAAAATACATCTTATCCCCATATGGTTCTTAAGTTAGTGACTAATCATTCTAGCGTGTTTAATTATCTTTATAAGTACTATACATATGATATTTGACATAAAATGAAAATGGCATACTTTAATTGATGGGTGGTTGCTCAAATGATATGAAAAGAATGATTACTCGTTAGAAATTGGTAATATTGATTAACAGCATTAACCACAGGTTTTGATAATAAAGACGGAGAGTTCCACTTACCCCGTCTCAAATTATTTGTTGTGTTTCTCTTTTACGTGCCCTTAAGAAACATTAATTAATTAAGAAGATTTTTTAACTATTCTATCCCTCGTTAGTATTTGAACATCATAACATCACCTCTATAATTGAGGTATTTGTCGTCTTCAGGAACAATATCTACTAAGAGTAAGTTGAAAAAAAAATTATTAAGTTTTTCGTGAATTTGTAAAACGATAAATAATTTGAGATAACTATTTTTAGAAATCACGACAGATAATTTGAGACGAGGAAATAGTAATTAAACCTACATTTTTAGACTTTAAGTGCAACGAACTTGAATCACTTAAAGTGGCTCCGACATTTTATCAGTTCTTATTCTTACTCCTTCCATTTCTTTCAATATTGTCCACTTTTTTTCAAAGTGGGCATTTTCAGCAGAACTTGCCTACCATTCGTAATTGGAAATTTGGAAGCCCCCATTATTTGACTTTCACAGCTATAAATATGCATTCTTTTATATAATGTCAACACTAATATATTTGTTTAAGACAGCGTTATTTTACAACTAATTAACTGATTGATGTCTCCTCCATTTTCAGTTAATTAATTCTCTTTATAAGTAAATTAAATTTCATTTAACATATGTTTGTGTGTGAAATCACTTTGGCACAAGGAATATAATGTTTCAAGAGCTATAGTCAAAGATGTTCAAGACTTATATAAGGTCATATTCTTAAAGTCCATTAGCAGCACTTTGCCGTCTTTTTTATTCTTAATCTCCTCAAAGAAAATCTTAAGTTCTTTTCCAGTTCAACAATGAATTAATTAGTCAGAGACGAGTAATATTCTGTCTTCACTTGAAATTTTGAATTTGCTTGAGAAAATTACAGAGATGGAATTTTGGTAGGAGTGTCGAATTTAGCCCATGAAAATGTAATATACCTAGACTTGAATATATGGATTTGGTTAGGTATATGTTCATTAGCAAGTCATATTGGCCATAGCCTAAATCAGTTCATTTAAAGGTTGGGTCCATTTGGGCTGCATTAATATTAGCCCTAATGGACCTGTAAACTATTTATCAAAATATATTCTAGAAAATTATGTTTGAGTTTGGTTTGTTTGAGATAATCATGACAAAAGAAAAGGATAATTATTAGTTTGATTGATACAAATTATAAAAGGACGAACAAATAAATAAATGAAAATATGAGTTGGACAGGTTGAATCATTATTCATTGTTTAGCCAAATTGATCAGGTGATTTATAAGAATGGCCTTAGAAATGAATGGTATTGAACTTTTGACCCCACTTGCTATGAGTAAAATTTCAAGTTTAACAAGTTTTTCCCCCATAGACAACATTTTTGACTTTTAACCTTAAGGCTTTCTCGTGGACAAGTGATAACCAAAAGTTCAATATCATTCATTTCTCAGGTCATTGAGTGTAATTTCCTTAAATTTACCTTCCTATTTCGATTCAAGCAAACACCATGGATGTTTTGCAAAAATAGGTTATTTGCGTGTGATTATTTAAGTTCTAATCCCATTTAAAGAAATTATACATAAATAACTTTCAGGTTAGAACTTGGCCGCAAAGTGCTCGCGAATCCCTAGAAGTTTGGATAAATGCAACTCATGCAGATCACCACAGTAGTTTAGTACAAATTGTCATGACAGATCACCATGAGTTTCTGATGAGTGGATGTACCACCACAAGTCACAGTCATAACCAAAAGTTTCCTGACGGATCACAAAAACTCTCTAATCATAAGTTTGTCACGAGTCCTAATAAATCATCAAGACTTTAGTACAAATTATGTCGTAACTAGGAGAGGGGTGAGTAATGATCCAGGCTAGAATGTTTATAATAATGTGAGTACGTATAGTAGGGTACAAGACCATTGGGAGGAACAGGTCCTCTATGTCCTCGTACAAAAGTACCCATAATAAACCATGCCATTACCTATTAGTTCCTTTGTCCCTACCCCCTCCACATGCCTTTGTTTTTTCAACTATCTCCCTCCATAAATACTCCCCTTTTCCTCCCATTTTTTTCCACACATTCCAAACATTACACTTCATTCTCAAAGTAAACTTCCTATATCTCTCTTTCTCAAAACCAAAAAAATGGGTCTAAAGAAAACAACAAGCAGCAAACACAACGCTCAAACAGCAGCTTTGAAACAAATCATCAAAAGATGTTCTAGCTTTGGAAAAAATGAGAATGGGTTCCCCCATGATGTCCCAAAAGGACATTTTGTTGTCTATGTGGGAGAAAATAGGAGCAGATATATAATTCCTATTTCTTGGTTAACATATCCTGAATTTCAAAATTTGCTTCAAAGAGCTGAAGAAGAGTTTGGATTTAGCCATGATATGGGCATTACTATTCCTTGTGATGAACATGATTTCTGCTCTCTTATTTCCATGTTCAGATGAAAAAGTGTTCCATCTTTTTTTTCTCTCTCTAAGATATATGAGAGAATTAGGCTATTGATTAAGTAAATAGTTAAAAAGATCATTTTTATTTAACTGACAAAAGGATATTATTAGCCCATATGATTATCAACTCTTGTGGAGTTTTTGGGTTAATTTGTATATTGGTTTTTCATGCACTCAATTGTTAGTTTCATCAGTGGTGTGGATTCTGCACCCGTGGAAATTAAATCTCTTATTTCTATTGTTACAAGAAAAATACTTTCAGTTCCATCAATTTTTCTGTTTTCCTTTTTGTTTACAAGCGACTATATATAACTCAACGATTACTTATATACATCGACAATTGTAAATAATATTACATTATAAGTATAACTTAACAATATTGCAATAAGAGCTACCACAAATAGATCGACAGTATATATAGTACACTGTCGTCACATTTTAACATATGGTATCGTTGCTACGTAGACCCGACCAATATTTACTTTTGCCAGTGAGTTTCTGAAAGTAGTACATTACTATATTTTAACATCTGTTCATCTAAATATTGTATATTGTTGTTAAGAGTAAATGACGAAGTAATCAGATATTAATCAATGGTTCAAGCCCTTTTTTTTTTTTTGGACTAAGATGTCTCATATGGTTTTGCACATATATACTACCAACAGCTATGTAACAAATAGCCTTGACTACCTTGATTGACCGCTAACGACTTGCTTCTTCAGTTTTACGTTTACACGATTTAACTTATATCCCATAAATATTTTTTATATTATCAGCGTGTATTAACATATTGAAATAGGTTATAAGTTACCTTATATATTTTAAACAATAAATTCATATTTATCGTAGACGATTACATGTAGTTATCCCTTTTTCGACTTGATAGTGTGAGACTTTTTTTTTTACAGTGCGACTAGATATAGTTTCCAGAAAAAACTAGAAAAACTTTTGTAATTATACTTTGACATGATAGCTGGCATTCAGCTAATAATTTCCGATGGAAATTTTGGGGTAACTTCAATCTTTCTAACGCGTTTAATACTATTCTGCAAATAACATTTTGCTAATGTGGCACTATCAAGGTGTCACATTATTTTGAAATAGAAAAAAATGACCTCTTTTAAATTGGAGAATATAATCATATATAGGCACCTTTTAATTTTCTTGTGTTTTTGTTTTCCTTAAATTTTATTGTATTAATTTTACTTATAAATTTAATTGTATTAGATTTACGTAGGCTACTTTTAGTTAAGAGTTGTATTATTTATATGGTTATTGCTCTGCCAAAATTCCAAATTTAATTCCTTGACTAACCATATATTAGCAATTATTCCATTAATTTATTGTTACTTTCTCTAAGAAAAGAAAAGGTCTAAATCCATATGTTAATCATCATTAAGAATAATATTAATTAGTTTCAATGATATAATCAAGAAAGTTTTTGATCTGATAATGTGATAATTTAACAAGACACATCCTTTTTAAGCACATGCTTGTAGGACCGCTATGAGCTAGCATATTCCATAGCTTATCAATCAATTTAATTAAGACTTTAGAATTGTAAAACGATAAATTATATATATAATTTTTGTCTAAATGCTAAGTTTCTTTACTTTTATGGGACGCATGAGTCAGTTGATGACAAAGTGAGATTGAAAGGGAGACAATGGTAGACATGTGAAACGTTTTATTAACGAAAGAAGTACTGATCTCTCACATCATCTTTATCATCAAAAGTAAGATTTATTTTTTAAAAAAATAAAATAAAATTGTTCTGATGACTAAATACTTTTAAGTTCCTTAGATTCTTAGGTTAGATTTTTGTCTATTTGGGTTTTCTGTTGTAATTATCTGATGAAATGGAATCCGTCATGTGTTTTGCATTATCGATCATTAATTAAGTATTACTGCTCATTAATTGTTGTAATAAATTATAGAAGGAATTGTCAGCAGCTTTAATTTGTGCGTTGGTTGCATTCCTATTTTGCCTTCATTATTCTCATCCAAAATGATAACATATAATAATACCAATATGATTCAAAAATAGGAGCTTTCATTAGTTTGTTAATCCAGTGCTTGGTGATTTTACACCTCTTTAAGTATATTTAATTTTGTTCCTGAGCCATCCGTGAACTTGGAGACTAAGTCAACCACAAAAACTAAGTTCAATGGGTAAGGATTATTGCTCAAGACCGAATATCTTTGACCCAGCGATATGAACATCGAGCCCCAAAACTAGCTCAAGAGGTAAAGATTGTCTAAAATCAAATTGAAAGACTATATGCCCTTAACCCACTTAGATGCAACTCCTTACAACAAGTCCAACGGATGAACAATTTCCATCTGTGGCATTTAGATGCAAAACAGTTCCGCTTTTGATTTGTTTTATCTTCTGAAAAAAGGGTCTGTATTTTGGAAACACAACCTTTCTGTTGCATTATATTTTCTGAATAAAAGAACATATATTGTTTATTATTGTTTTGTTTTCTTGAAGCTGCATTTTGCCTAGGTTTATAATTTAGAATTATGGAATACAAGAAAAAAGACTAGCTACGAGAAGAAGTCTATGGGAAAGGCACCGTCACCAGATGGGAAAATAGTAGTGGTAGTACTCAAAGAGCTTAAAAATTGATTGACACCCTACATTAGATTCCACAATGTAAAACATACATTTCCTCATAACAAAGTGGTGACTCTGTCAAAACAATACTTGAGACATCATTTAAGGTCGGTGTCTCAATATGTGCCTACCTAAACATACATTAATGTCCTACTGGGGTACTCCTCTGCTGCAATCTTAACAATATTTCACATATTTATACCAATATGAGAAGACATCTAGAGCAATTGGAAATTGAAAATTCACACATAAACGCGAAAACAGAGGACAAATTCAGTACCACCGTACAAAGAAGAGCAGACAGTTTTCATTGGCTAGCATTTAATAATTAATATGAGGAGACAATCAACATCAATGATGCACTTAACAACCTTCAAGTATCACAAGCCACAGAAAATTTTGATTAAATTTGCAAGACAGCATATGTTTATGGACCCTTTTACCAGTTTGTTAAAGAGATGTTCAAAGTATTTTAAAGCCATCAGACATGCATTAATAGAATGGTCCATAAATTTTTGTTTATGGCTGAGACTGTTCAAGATTTCAATAAACAATCGTTACTAGTCTCTGTCTACGAGTGCATATTCCTTAAAAAGTGGAAAAGATGAACAGATTGAGCCTCAGAGTCACTAGTCTAAGTTGTCTACTCTTGTTCAATTTATATCTTTTTCCTCAGCTTACAAAGACCTGTCCAGCTTTCCACCACACAATTTGAATCACACCAGCCAAACCAATATCTCTTGTCAACCTGCCTAATCAAACTTCCTCTTATGTTCCCACCTTGGTATGTATTGTACTTGATACTTTGTTCCCTTTCTTCTTATCATCATCTAATAAAACGGGGAGTTCAGGGAAATTAAATTAGGTACCTCACACCAGCAACAGTTACTAAATAACTTTGTCACCAAAGCTTATAGCGGATGAAAAGAAATCACTTAGCATGTTGTCTCTACTAAAATTTAAGCCCCTTTACTTGAGGTACTTTGTCTCTATTGTAATTTAAGCCCTGATCTATCATGATTTCCATTCCATGTCATTGACTATCAGGCATTAGCCCACACTTTTGAATGCAGTAATATGACCATATGTGAATAATGACACAAGGAAATCATACAGTAAATTGAAAATTCTAGTACAACCTCCTTGAAACCTTAGGAATGTATTAGACTAGTATTCAAATTCACATCTGCTAACAGTTCGAAGTATAGTCCAAATTATCAAGAATATTTATTTAGAAGAAAAAGAACATTTTTACACAGTAGTTCACGGTACTTCTACAGGTGGAACTTTATTTCTCTAATAAACCGGTAAAACTGAAAACTTAGAAACATAGAGATTATGAAATGCGCAATGTGAATTTTGGGGTATAACTTGCTGTTTTGTCCGTTAAGTTACAACTTTGTTGCTAATTATTGATTTAGTACTCTAAACCCCTTTCAAGAAGTACAGATGCACCTAGGGTATTCACTTATTCTCCTCCTAGTTAGCACGCTGCTCTACTAGGATACATGACCGAATAACAAAGTATAAAATGTGGAGCCTCCCTGTAATTCTAAATGAACAACAGAAACTCTTGATCCCAGAACTCGAGATGCATATGTAATGATCAATGATTCAAACAAATATATGTTTTTTGATCCTAACAAAGAATCTGATTTGCATGCATCATCCATTACCTCACCTCAGAAAAGAAACAAGAAAAAGAAGGGCACTTTCAACGCTCTATTAGGGTCAGTTCCAAGCAAAGATTAGCTTAACGATGCAAGAGTAGGTTTCTGAAGTGTAACAGACAGTACACGGATCCTCTGGTGAGTAACAAAAAGAACCGGAAGAAAACTTGCCTTCCCAAACTTACTATTTCTTTTGTGAGCTCAAAAGGCCCAATCCAGCATTAGAAGGACAGGCCCAATGACATACTAGGGGCACACAGAGCGATAGTGCAGAACTGGACCAATCCATATTTCTTAACACAGGTGCAAGCACATAGAGGCAATCTGAGAAGCACTTGTATTCCAGCCTTCTCAAGTCAAATGTAAAAAAGGCAAGTTACAAAGTGGACGAATGTGACTCAGACTATTAGACTAAGGACCAACCTAAGGAACGTACACCAACATTCTTGCACTGAATTTTTATGATTGCTATAAACCAGATGAAATATAATCCCGCATCAAGCAATCATCTTCTTACAGGTGGCACGGAACCTCGACCAGGTGCTGCTCCACGACCAGCAGCCTGAGCCTGCAAGCAAGATGTTTATAATCAGGTGTGTTTCTCCAATAGAAAGTTGTAAAACTTGGCTAGCATAATTACTCTAATTTGTTATATAATGCCTCAGCAGCTCAGCTTCCCTCAAATAAGAACCCCCCCTCCTTTCCCCCCCAAACAAGAAGAGAACCAAATAAAAGTGCCGAGAAGAAATCACCTTTATGGTATTTCAAAAGAATACCAATTTTCAACTCACTGGGAAACCCTAGGCAATATAGTTACGTTTACCTTCGAATGAGGGAAGGATAGGAGTCGCAGGGTTAACTTCTTAATGTTGGACGCAGACAGAACACATTAATTTAACATCCCTATACAAGCAAAAAAGTTTACAAAAAAAAAGAGACAGTTAAGGTAAATCAATCAGCCAATCAACTCCAAACCCTCTCTTAACATTCAGCTCCCCCGCCTGCCCGCCCCCACCCCTCTTTTTTTAATTTTGATCAAATAAAGTAAAGCTCCCTCTCCCCTCCTATTCACTAAACCAAAAACAGAGTTGGCATCACCGTCTTGAATTATAACTGCAATGAGCCTGCGGTCTACGAGTATCAGTATGAAGAAAGCTTAGAAGTTGACTTCAAATACAAAAGTGCAAGTAAAAACTGAAGAAGCACTCACTTTAGCTCGCATGGCAATAGCACGTCCCCGGCCAACACCAAGTGATGTACCTTTTCCCTTCAAAAATGAAAATAAAGATAAGCAAAGCACTTGACAGAACAGTGACAATTAAGGAAAGTTAGGAAAGAACCTTGATTCTTGCTTCTAGCCGCTTGAACATGGGAGCATTCTTAAGCATATCAGGAATTATCATGAACCTGGTCGAAATTAATGTTCAGATATGACCTTACCACTTACCAGCAATAGCACAGTATACAAAAAAAGTTAACCATGTACCTGACTTTGCTGCCTCGAATGAAAACATGCTCTAGTTGTGACAACCTCCCATCCTGCAGTGATCAATATTAGCAATGTGAAAAGAGACTTTGAATTCTAGCTAATCCAACTTCTCACTTCTTTCATTGAGTCACCAAAATATGCCTAGAAGTTTCATTGTTAGTATTACCAAAAAATTCAGCATTTGATTTCTGTGCTTTATTTCATTTTTATACACAAATTTGTATCTTGATGCATCATCTTCTTTTCAGCCACAATGTGTTTCTTTTTTCTTTTACTAAAGAAAAAATATTGTTATAAAATCAAGGATGCGCACAGCAGTAGGCCCGACTCCCTTTTTGCCTACTTTTCATAATTTATAGGCAATACTGCATACGCCTACCCCAGCAAAAGAAGAAACAGTGAGGAACCAAAAAGAAGGCATAGATAAATTTGATACATGTGGAACACATTAAAAATATAAGAAAGAAAAAATGCCACAAACGCTAAATCTCTACTGGTACTTCAACTCCGAGCATCTTGATATGACATCAGTAAGCCCAAAATTAAGAAGAACAAAAACTTGGAAGATAAAGGTTTCCTTAATCGGAAACATCTCCTTTCTCCATTCTTTAGAAAGTTGAGGTCCTTCTTAAAATCTCTGATTTTTGATCTTCTTGTTACTTCCTTTTTTTTTTTTTGGAGGAATTTAGTTCAACACTAGAAATGACAAGACATTTCTCCAATGACTGGAATTAGCTCTTCCATTAACACGAAGCAGATTTCTCAAGAACATGATAGAATCAAAACAGCCCACGAAAGTGAATGGAAGCGACCTTCCTTATAAAAAGAATGAACGAAAAGCACCTAATTTGAAGACAAAGCGCAGTATTCTGCCAAACTATTTAGTTTTTACTTGAGCTATGATGATTTTTTTAAGGTCTAGTAAAGATGGTGGGACTCCCTCCAATTCACAGATGCCCCGGCTATGGATGGTCTCAAGAGAGGTAGAGGTAGGCCGAAGAAGTATTGGGGAAAGGTGATTAGACAGGACATGACGCAGTTTCAGCTTATCGAGGACATGACCTTAGATAGGAGGTTATGGAGGACACGGATTAGGGTAGGAAGTTAGTTAGAGAGTTGAGTGTTGTCTCGCTTATTCTTGCATACTAGTAGTCATACTATTAGTCGTAGTATCACTTTTGTAGTTGTGTGTCCTTTGAGTTTGGTTATTATCTGTGGTTTCTTTTACACTTCGGTTATGACTAATGTTTAGGGTGATTTGTCAGTTTGTCTATAGTATTTTGCCATGACTTTCTTCATTTCCGTAATTTTGTTCTCTATATATATATTGCTTTGGGCAGTTTATTCTTGAGTTGATGGTCTATCGAAAACAACATCTCTACCTCTAAGGTAATGGTACGGCTTGCGTACACTCTATCCTCCCCAGACCCCACTTTGTGGAATTACATTGGGTTTGTTGTAGTTGTAAATGTTAATTCTCATCTTATCAGTCAAGAGAAAAAGAAAAGATCTTTCAGTTTTAATTGAAAAAAATTTCATGAACTCTTCACTTTCCATTGAAAGGAAAAAGACATAGAGAAAGGTCTACTCGTCATATATTCTATCTATGAGTGAGACCTCAAAGTGGGTTTTCATGGCAGGGAAACTCAGATTCTTCCATTATCAATATTTGATATGCTTAGTTGTGCCAATTTCTCTAGTTAACAATATGAATTTTATGCCTGAAAGCAACTCGGATGTACTTATGGATGTCCTCAGGACCTTCTCGTATTGATGGGAGACAGAGGAAGGTAGAGAAACAAGTGAGACAGAAGATGTGTTATTCTGGCTACCTCGTTAATGAACAGTATAGCTTTGTTCTCATGATTAGGAGAGCAAAAAAAAAACAAAAAAACTTGGCTTTTATGGGCTTTGTCCCGAGGAATCACAATATATTCCCCTCCCTTCAAGAATTGCCAGCAAAGTGTCCCCGTTTGGTATGGTTGAATGAGGTTTTCTACAGTTTCCCTTCCCCCTTTTTTCCTGCCGCAGAAAGGGAGCAAACTCTTGGTTACTTGAACTTCAAAAACTCTCTTTTTTCTCTAGGTTCTCAAATGCTCTATGCTATCTTAACCTCATTGGAAAAGAGATGCTCTAAATCTTTGTTTTCGGGCTACACAACTATGACAGTCAACACCATGTTTGCTTGTCAAGGTTGAGATGTGCTAAAATAACTAGAAAGCAGCCAAAACACACAAAAAAAGAAAATGACAAGGTCCACAGTGCTTGAAGCGATAAGTGAAGCGCACAATTTATGAATGATTTAAGATATACCATGCAAGCGAATTTCAACTAATATAATTAATATCAGCATCCAATAACAATAATGTTGATACTAAACCAAATCCTGAAAGCTGAGATTAAGAGAATCCACCGCTTCTCGTCAGAATCACTTTTGTGCATCATTGTGTGGCATGCACTTCTCTGAAATGTATGGCTGCAACCGTGAAGCAATAACCCCTTGCTTTGCATCGCTTCATTGCTTTGAAGCAACAGACTTTTAATACTGCTCAAAAATTAAAATTCTCGAGCTATTTCTATGTGATAAAAACAAATAGGCTTTATTACTACACAGGATGAAAGTGGACCTGATATTTACAGATTTAGGAAAAGATTTGATATAATAAAGGCCATAATTTGAAATTAAAAATCAATATATGATATATATTTCAGAACAATCCCAGTACGAATCCAGGAGCAAGTAGTGTAGTATTATTCACTAAAGTCACCCTAAATATTGCACTAATAACCAATTAGCTTGTTTCCAAACTAATGCACATGCTCAATAAAATATAGGTGAAGTGCAAACAAGAGTACGATACAATATCATAAGCAGCCAAGAGAGCACCTAAGGAACTATCTAGGGTTTAGGGTTTAAGAAACAGCAAAGAATTAACACTTAACAAGACCGGTGAAACCAAATAAGAAACCAGGAAGGTATGTAAGTGTACTTTAGCAGTGTAAGTGATGCTTTCGAGTTGGCAATTCCAGTTATCCTCGCACTCCACCATACTTCCTCTGTACAACTCTCCACTCTTCATCTCTACTGTCACTATATGCCCTGTCGCTTCATGTAGAAGCTTCACTGGTATGCCCAAGCTCCGACTCATCGCTGATTTCTCCCGCTTTCCAAAAAAAAACTAACGCTGCTGGCGTAGCGGGCAGCTCCTTCTTCCACTGAATAGACAAAAAGTTTAACCAATATGACCCAACGGTTATGAGGGCAAATTGGCCCTTTAAGTAGTGTAACCAATATGGCCCTTGATCCTTAAATTTATGAAAGTAACTACTCTCAATCTCAATTTATGTGACATATTTTACTTTTCAAAATTTAAATATATTTATGTTTGACTGTAATTTTTTTATATATATTTCAAATATTTTAAAGGGAAAATTTTAATTATATACAGAAAAATAAAATATTTACAAAAAAAATAATCCATTTTTCATTTATAGAAAAAATAGCCAAAAAGAATCATGGGCTCAACAAAGCTCAATTTGACCCAAGGCCACTAGGCCATTTTTGTTTCCTTCTTTTTTCCTTTTTTTAAAAAAAAAATTTAAGACTTTTTTTTGCTGTTTTTTTTTCTCCGTTTTTTTTTATATAAAAAAAAAAAAACTTTTCCCCTTTTTTTTCAAAACTTTCTCCATGTAATTTTTTCATGTATTAATGGTGTATAAATATGTATATATGATATACAAATAGTTATGTAGTGTATATATAATGTATCGATATTGTATAAATAGTTATGTAGTGTAAATTTAATGTATCGATATTCTATAAATAGTTATGTAGTGTAAATTTAATGTATCGATATTGTATAAATAATGTATAAATGATGTATAAATATGTATATATGATGTACAAATAGTTATGTAGTGTATATGTAATATATCGATATTGTATAGATGTGCATAAACATGTATCGAATTCCCACATTCACTTTTAGCTTTAGCAGCACCATTTTTCACACAGTTCACACAGTCCGTACTACTCAAATCACCTTCACACTGACCCAACACATAAACTGACTGATTCCCACCTGCATAAAACCCATTATTCCCAACCCCTTTAGCTATTTCCCCTAAAGCATTACCAAGTTTCTCACTAAACCCATCTCCATTAACTTGACTCGACCCGCAAACCTTAAACAACAACTCCGTACTCCCAATTGTCTGAAACCCGACAACCTCGTACCGTAGATAACAACCTGTTAGCTGAATCCTAGCTGCAATTGACTGTCCGCACATTTTTCGAGACATTTCATGGATTTTCTTGACACAAATGTTATAGTTTTCAGCTGAAAGATCGCCTCTACATTGAAAAAGACCGGAAATTGCTGACTGGGTATTACTACCTGCGGTGGTTTTGTAGAATTTGTTGGTGGGGGATTGAGAAACCAAAGTGTCGAAAAGGGTGTTGGGTAGTGTGTAAGAGAGAATTGATAATAAATGTGTTTTATTACAGAAAATATACAACATGGGTCATTTTGGGTAATTTTTGCAAAGTTGGGCTATTTTACTTGTAAATAATTGTAGTGGGCTGACATTCTGCATAATTTTTCCTATTTTAAATAGTCAACTATTATGACTTATAATACTTAATTTTCAAATGGAGTATATAAATTTTATTTCAAAAAAAATTGAAGATTTCATATCCAAATTCATGATCAAACTTATCTTGTTTGAATCTCGAAAAGTGAAATATGCCACGTAAATTGAAATGGAGGAAGTATTTTCTTGTCTCTGTCAAATACTCCCCCTGTTTTATTTTACTTGATCCTTATTAACTTGGCATAATTAGAAATGTATTTACTAAATTAACCTTATTAATGATGCTTTGAAACTTTAAATTTGTGCATTATTATTTTATGTTGTTATCTAATACTAAGGGTAGAAAGAAAAAAATATCATAAAATTCTCTTTGATTTCATAAATTGAATAAATAATTTGAAATAACTATTTTTACTGTATGGATCAAATAAAATGAAGGGGAAGGAGAATTTAACAAATCTTCCGATTATATTGAACTGTGTTGGGAAAGAAAAGCATTAAATCTTATAAATCACAATATCAAAAATAACACCTCACACCAAAAATAAACAAAAGTTTTAAAATTTGCACCTCAAAGGAAGCATCAAATTTCAAAAAGAAACTAACTTATCAAAGGGAAAATTACAAATATATACCCTCAGTCAACTAGTTTATTAACATGATTTGAAGTATCATAACATGTAGTGAATATTTTATGTATATATATATAGTACAAAGTAAATATTACTTATATATAACGTATATATTTTAAAAATTAGATGGTCAAATGGTTAAGGCACATAACCATTCCAATAACAAAAATTATGAAAATTGCATCTTCTAATTCAAGTACATATTGTTTTCTTTTCACAGTTCCTGTTAAATCTAACAACTAATGTTTGTTATTTAGAACGAAAGGTATTTGTTTTTGACAAATTTAAAGGACTAAAAGTGCCCAAAAATATATTTAAGAGATTAATTTGAATCTATGAATTTTTAGCCAGAATTGGCCCTTATCTATGAGAGTAAGTCTATTTTGATTCTTCAAATATAACATTGAGCATCTTCGGTTTCTTCAAATATAACATTGAGCATCTTCGGTTCCTTACGTTTGCTAAACTCGGGCACCTTGTGGTCCAACTAATAAAATGGACTTAAAAAATGGTGACTACCAAAAACTATTACAAAAATCGACTAGCTTTTGAACTGACCAACTCGATTGGTATAATCCTAATCTTTTAAAATTTTGCTTTCTATTAAATTGACTTAGCTAGGTCATTTTTTTTGTGTAAAAAATCAGATAAGTAAAAAATGTCTGAGCTCAAATGGTTCTTTAGTCAATTTATTTTAAAAGTGTGACCAGAATTTTAACCAAATAATTGACTGAACTGGTTGATTTCTCAAAAAAAAAAAAAAAATTATTCTTAAATAAAATCATTAAGCTCAGTCGATTGTACTTATTTTTTTTTTTTTGTGAAATATTAAAACGACTACGGTCAGTCAAATTTTTATTTTTTCAAATTTTGGCACAAGAGCTCGATCGATTTTATTTTTTAAGAAGTTAAAATTAGGATCAAACTGATCGAGTATATCGATTTTTTGGTCAATCCAAAAGTCTATTGGTTTCTCATGCTTTTTGATAGTCACGGTTAATTTTTAAGTCCATTATGTTAATTGGATTTAAAGTGCTTCTTTTAAACAAATTGAAGGGATTAAAAATATGGCAAACAACATAAATTTCGATAGTTTGGATCTTAATTACAGAAAATCCTGATATTTTACTTAATTACTGAAAATTCAGACATTTTGCATAATTACTGAAATTCTCGATTTTGGGTCTGTCGAGATACATAATGAGCTTTCGATATATCCAATGAAGATACATCTTTTCCTTGTAAAGATACATAATTAGCTCCCGATATATTTTTTTCAATTTTTGGTCTGTCGAGATGCATAATACGTCCAATAAAGATATATTTTTTTCTTTGTAAAGATACATAATTAGCTCCCGATGCATTTTTTTATTTTGAGTCTATTGAGATACATAATTAGCTCCCGATACATTCAACAAAGATACATAATTAGTTGAAATTTTTATAATTACTTTGTAAGGGTGGAGATTTGTGTAAATATGATAAGTTAATGTATATGTTTATGTTATTTTTTCTTAAAAATGCTCTAAGGTTATGGATGTAGGACCAAAGTATATATAAGAACCACTGGTTTCTTTTAGTGATTTTCTGATAATACTCTCTCATTCGTTTTTACTTGTCACATTTTAACCTGACATATTCATTAAGAAAACAATAATTGATATAGTGAGTTTACAATATTATCCCTATTAATTGATGTTTAGTAATAAGTATTGAAAAATAATTTGAAGATTAAGTAATTACTCTCTATAGTCCAAAGTAAGGTTACTTTTCACTATTAACCTTTTGATTATCCAAACTAATATCCTATAAAAATGTAAAGTAGTTAAAAACATCATTAAAAAAAAGGATAAATATGAAAAAAAAGTCTAAATAATTTTCTTGAATTTTAAACAATTTACTTATTTTGAACTATAAAAAAAAGTCTCAATAATTTATTTAATATGGAATGAAGGAAGCAATATTAAGTGTAAAACATGAAAAAAGATTTTTATCTTTTTTATTTATTTATTAAAAATGGCAAGTAAAAATAGGTATAATAGAGACGAGTACAACACTATTTTGTTAATTATATTCAACTACACGACGCATCACGTCTCATAAAAACACAAGTGGGAATGTGAAATTATCGAAAAGCAAACAAGACAAGCGACCAAGCTGCCTGGAAAAATTTCGCCGGAACCGTCTGGCTTCGGCTTTCCCCTGCATGTGTACAAATGAAAGTCGCCAAGAGCAAATACTTTTTCTCTTCATTTTTTTGTCATTTCCTTTTCACAATCATTCTGCTCTCATGCAATCCAGTTCTGAGCATCCGATTTCCAGATCGGATCCCAGAGGTTTCAAAGGATGCATCTAATCAGCCATTACAAACGGCAGTTTTCGCTATCGGAAGCTTCTGGAGGTCAGAAGCGTCATTTGGCTGCCTAAACGGCATCGTAAGAACCACCGTTGGTTATGCTGGTGGTTCAAAAGCTAATCCTGAGTACAGAAATTTGGGCGATCATGCTGAATGTGTACAGGTACTTCTTTTAAAAGCCTTTGCTGTGATCTGTTGGAACTTGGAACATTTTCAGCTATGTTGACTACATTGTAAAAAGGAAAATTGATAGTTGCAATTAGGTTTTTCGGTAGACCACCAGCGCCTTGTATCTTTCATTATATACATAAATACTACTAGTTCTGTCCTAGCCTTGGTGGATAGAGTTACCTAGTACCTGGACTGTGGCAGGTATCCCTTGGTATTAGTCGAGGTGCATGGCAGCTGGCCCGGACACCACAGTTATCAAAATAAATAAAATACTACTAGTAATTAATTTTATGTGGAAAAAAGTATTATGGAAACATTCCTAGTTATAGAAGTGGAGTATTGAAGTGATTGTGTATGATTAGCAATGATTATTTTTGAAGAAACAACTAGGTTGTAGGGAATATAAACTTTTTGTGGTTATGCCATAACTATGCTGAAGAGAGGAGCAAGTTTGATCAAAATTTAGTTGCAAAGGCATATAAGAGGGACGAAAATGCTACCAGCTTGGATGACACTTTCTATGAGATGATAGGCGTGACATTAGATGAGGTAGGAGATGAGAAAACATTATTCCAATTAGGGGTTATCCAATGGGAACAATATGCTAGAAGAGTAAGCTAATACATATCTTACTCATTTTATTATCTGTTCAGTTAACACCAGCTGAACTTAATTAATATCTGGATGACGTGTTAGTTCCATTCTAATTTGTAGTGGCAGAGTTTTTGTCCTTGTCTTGTATAATTGCAATGTGAATGGAAGGGTTACAGTAACATGCTAGCATATTGTTTCATTAAAATTTTTTGAATGTTTCATTTATCTCCTATTCAACTTGTTCAATGTACTAAATTTAATTTCTTGTAGGTTGAATACGATCCCCGAGTAATTGGTTTCAGACAATTATTGGAGGTCTTCTGGGCTAGTCATGATTCTAGGCAAGTTTTTGGGCAAGGTCCTGATGTGGGTAACCAGTACAGGTAGGATCCTTGACTTCAATCTGGGTTCCTTTTTTACTTGAGACTGAAGACAAACATATGAAGAGCATTGTTATGAATTTTCCTAGTGTAGGTCTATTATTTTTACAAACGGCACTGAGGAGTCCAGATTGGCTGCTGTTAGCAAAGAAAGAGAACAATCAAAGTCAAAGAGCAGCATTGTAACCACTCAAATTCAGCAGCTTGAAACTTTTTATCCTGCAGAGCCTGAACATCAGGTCTAGTATCCATAACTACATTATGCTGATGCTACTTATCATAGTTTCTAAGGAGTTTAGTACTGAAGGTCTGTTACACTTGCTTTCTTTATCAAAAAAAAAAAGGGGTTCAGTACTGAAGCTTCCTGCCATAGTTGATTCTTACCTCTGTAAACATCATAGAGCTATTTATGATGGGGATTCAGGAGATGCCATTTGACGCTTGGCCTCTCTTGTCAGTTCATATGCAAAGGGGAATAAATAAAATGGGTTTTATCTAGAGTAATATGTACACATATATTTGCTTAACTGAGAATTCCTCAGTCAGCTGGGCACGGTTTGAAACTCGGTCGAAAATTGGCCCATCTCTCTACCTCTCTCTACTTAAGTATAAATCTTTGGTGTGCAGCAGGGTTCGAACTCGTGACCGTCTGCCTAACCCACACATCACAGGTTGACTCTTACCACTAGATCAAAACCCTGGGAGGGTTATATTTGCAGTAAAGGATTGCAAAAAAGAATGTATAGTGCCTTTAGGAAGAAGTATACAAGGTAAGCAGGAATTAGAAACGTATGCATGGGATCTTAATGTTACCTGTTTGCAGAAAGAAGGATTTGAGTTCAAAGCATTGAAAAATGTATTGGATGACTTTACAGAATTCATGTGCAGCAAAATGTTATCTTTTTTCCCTTAGCACGGGCGAGCTTTATGTGGAGGAATAGAAGGATACATCTCAAATAGAGAGGATAATATATCTAGTGATTGGAGGGGAATTATCAATTCAAAGAAACTTAGTAAGTGCTTTTTTGGGGCCTTTTACCCCTTGGCAGCGGGATTGAGAAGGAATCAGTTTTGATAAAGAAAACATTCTTGTATTCTGGATATTGTATTTTATTCTTCTCCATTCCATCCGGCAAATTTAAGAAACTTGAAAATCTATTGAGGTACTTCCTTTGAGATGGAACAGTTAAATATGTAAATCTGGTCAGCTTGGAGAGTGTCACAACACCAATCAGAAGTACGGATTGGGGTATTTGGAGACTAGCTTAATTCAATTGGATGAATTCTTGAGCTCTCTAGTATAAATCATCATAGAGATTTGCTTTCTAGGAGAACTCTTTGTTGAATCAATACTGGCGGTTTCCAAATGACATCAAACCACCATCAGTAATGAGTGTGTAAAAGAGATTATGTAGATCTATCATGATTCATAGGGTTGTTAATCAAAAATTGGAATCTAGAATCATGTATTAATCTGGCTGGATTCTCATTTGACGACTCTTCCTTAAAACGTGGAATTTCCCACCTTTTATCCATTTCCAATGTGAGCAAAGGTCATGAGTGCAGTCCTTCGGAACATTCAATTAAAAAGGTGATGTTTTTTCTTATGAAGTAAGAAGGTTTCATTAATAAGGCATCAAGAAGATGCAATACGTACAAAAGAGATGTAGTAGTTAGCTCACTACATGAGTGAACTATGCTAAGACCATGGAGCTAACGAAGTCAAAAAAAAATATCAATAATATCTACAGTGGTTAGGGTGCTCTGGCTAGAAAGGCTAACTAAACATCTAACTTCCAGGGAGTGTGTAGGATTTCAAACATCTGTTATTCCTCTGTGTCCAAATGGGATCATCTTCATATCCTTTTTGATCGCCTTATCAACTCTCAAAAAAGCCAGCACTCATAAGCTTCTTTGATTGATTGTGGTATAACCCAACTTAGTCCAAAAATAGAATAGAAAAGGCCCCAGAGGTCTGCTGCAACTGTGCCACGACGAAAGAGGTGATAAGAAGGAGATGGTTGCAGAGGTTCTTAGAGGGGAAGGAGAACAATTTTCATAGAACGCGTCTTTTAGAAGACTCATGCTGGATTAGGAAATTGATGAAGTGGAAAGCATCGTATAGAAGTATACAACTATAGGAAACTTGGGGAGCATGTTAAGGTATTATGAAAAGTTCGTCTTCAAACTGCTTTCTGTTAAGTCACACTTAAATAATCTAGTTGATAGTCGCCATTCAAGTTACTTTCAGAATTCACCATGGAAAATGAAGGCACTAAAGAAAACAGTCTTCTTTACATGGTGCGCTATATATATGGGGCAATCTTAACTGTAATAATATAAGAAAGAGAAGATGCATTATTGTCAGTTTTGCTGTATGTGCAAAAGGCATGTAGGGGATTCGGATCATATGCAGTTTTGCTTCTCAACTATTGACCTTGATTTTCTCCATTGCTGCCTGAAACAGTGGTCGAGACAATGGAAAGCTGAAGAATGAATAAGATAGATGCTAAAATAACTTCTCAAAAAAGGAAAAAAGATTGGGAAAAATGCACACCCTTATATATTTTATGGTTAATGTGGCTAGAAAGAAAAGCTAAAAATTTTTAAAACGGAGAGAAATCAATTAAGATGTTAAAGTTCTCTCCAATTTCAGTTTATTTAAAAATTTAAAAGTTTTTCTTATCGCACTACTTTTTCTGTATACCTGGTAGCATAGATAATTGACTAGGCTCTAGGGGAATGAAGGCATGTGTATAATAGAATTATTTTTTATTTAACACTATCTTGGTGTATCTTAATAAATTATTTGATTTATAAAAATATTTGGCTCAAGGAAAATTTAGAGGGACATACACCATATTGGTTTCTTTCCCTGTTCTCGTGTTATTTTTCTCTTTTGTTCTAATCACCAAGGAATTTGGTATCCAGGTTGCTTTAAAAGTTAGGAACAAAAAATCTAAGCAGGGCGGATGATTTGGTATATAGATATTAACAATATTATTGCAATTTCTCTTTGTGAGGAATTACCAAAATGTAATGCGCAAAAAGGGTCTCTATAGGACTACAGGAGAACCAAAAAGAAAAAGAAAATAGTAGTTTCCCTTTTTTTGTTAAGGTAAATTATTTTATTAATAGTGGGAAAATCTCCCATTGACAGGCAGTTTACCAAATGTAGAGAATCTACATCAAAGAGTGATTCTTTACAGATGATACGTAATCTTCTTTACAAATTGACACTTCATGGGTGCACTAAAAAGAAAATAAGAATGAGAAACTATTTCTCAAATGTACATACGTATTCTCTTTTCCATCAAAGGCTCTCCTATCTCTTCGACAAAGATTCATTACTTGCAGCAAGTCTCTGAATTTTTAATTTACTGGAGCATTTTTGGTTTCACAGTTCGTTCCAACATTTGTATCTAGAGTAACTTGAAAAGGAAATCTTTCTTGCCAAATGTTTTTCTTTAATTATTGTCTAGGAATGAAATCAGGAAATAAGAAAATTCTTTCTTTCTCAATAAAGAAGACTCGGAACTTCCCCAGAAACAGAACCATCTTAATTTCGTGATTTATCATTTATTGATTCACAAATCATGTGGTCGAATTATGTGTACTATTTTCTTCTTTTCCTCATGTTTATGGAAGTACTCTTCTTGTTTATCTGGTTGTCACTGCTCCAATGATCATTTGAAGCACATTATTGACAAATCGCTACTGTCCATTTTTCAGAAATTTGAGCTTAAGCGGAATCCCTTTCTACTTCAATTAATGGGAAACTTGCCTGAGGAGGAGCTTGAGAGGTCAACACTGGCTACAAAACTAAATGGCTATGCAGCAGAGCTTTGTCCATCAAGAATCCAAAAGCGGATTGATGCAAAGATCAATGATATTATCAAGAAAGGCTGGCCCATTCTCAGAGACGTTTAATTATACATCTCAAGGGTATATGAGATCCTGCAGACCTTTGTTAAGGTGTAGAAACTGAGTTCCCTTTGCGGAGGTAACGTCTTGCAGATCACAGAATACCCTCTCATGCAAATTCATCCTACATTATTACAGAATCTGAATAGCAAGCAGAGATCTTTTTACAGGGGTTAATCAAATTTATTTGTACAATCGGAATGTTCAGAATAGGTTGATTGGACTAGACTGAGCAGATACCTTTTTGCGTAGATTAATCAAAATATGTTTGTACAATCTGAATGTTCATTATAGGTAATAGGTTGATTACACTAAGACTGAACATCGTTGCAATATGAGGCTGTTGGGACCTTAAAATCATGTTGTTGTAGCACTTTTTATTCTATGTATGCCTTGCAATCACGTTAGCATGTTGTAGTAGTTGCGATTTGCGAATGCATAAAGTATTTTTCTACAATCAGGCCCCACATTTAGCGGATTGGATTTTTCTTTTTATAAATTTGATCAGTTGTCAGAGGGTTTAAGCATTTAACAGATGTTAAATGTTTTTTTTTTTACCTGTCTTAAACTGCTGGAAAGTAAAATGTTAAATAAGTTAAGATTTGATTGCCCATAGATGAACAAAAGTAACAGCTGAGAGACGAGTAGATATGCTTGAAGTTGAGGATGTAATAGCTTTTGAATCTCAAAAGGCAATTGATTTTTCTAGTAGGAAAGTTGAATCCTATTTTGTCAAACCGGTTGACCGATTTGTTTGCTTCTTATCCCTTGTGTTTTCTTCTAAATTTTTATGTGACAACTGGAAAGGAATACGAGGGAATTTACAAGTACGCCTATTGATCGTCTCATGACACAATAAACATCAAATATGTGTCGGTGCTATTTCTCTATGAGATTTCTTCTATTTGCATAATGGCTACGTGCGTCCATCTTTAAAGATAGCTGGCCGGATTATGTTTTTTTTTTCAGCCAATATACATAAATTATACATTAATTATCTAATGGTATACACATAATGCCTGAGTAATGCATGTACCAACTATTTAGCAATTGGGTGGAGCGGCTATTAAGGTTAATGCTTCTTTCATTTCTTAAACACACAATGACATCACCTATTAGTTTATTCTCATCTTTAGTGTAGAATTCCCTTCAGATTTGTTTAATCCAGCTATTGGTCAATCGTTCAGATTTGAAAAGTTGGTCATCTTTGACATGGTTGTTTCGGGTTTTATAAAGTAGCAATTATGTAGCACCTGTCCCAAACCGATTGCTTAGAATCTGTCAAATCTTTATCGTCCCAATGTGCGGATGTTAGTAACTTAACATTGATTTCATGATGGGGCAACACAGCTTCTTAAAGGGTCATACGTTTTGTTGAAACTTTGGTCTTTGTCCATCAAGGCGGATTCACTATTTGAAATTTATAGATTCCTCAACAATCTCAAGTTAGAAAAGAAAGGGAAAACTCCTTTATAAGTGTCTAACGGAAATTGAACCCTGGACAATTTATTTTTTTAAAAAAAAAACTTCTTTATATGTGTCCTAAGGGAATCGAACTCCCATAAAACAGCAGGCAACTGTAGCTTAAGTGTGTTCTTTCACTACCACTAGATCAAGTGACCGCTATGTTTCTAGATTTCTAACAGATATTTCTTATACATATTTAATAAATTTCTCAATATACTAGTCTGTGCAAAAGTTATTTCCGAAAACTCTAACCCGATACATTAGATCTGCCCTGCATGGCCAAGCTACTTTGCTGCTCTGAATCCACTGCAGTTCATTGGATATTGTTGTGTAACCTGTTTTTATATTTGTCCAGTAAACTAATTACTAGTTTCGTAGGAGACCTTACCGGTGATTTAACTTCTTTATTTGTCCAGAACGAATATGCAAGTTTTTAGTTTATTCCAAATGAATCTGTGCAAGCTGTTGTTCGAATTTCGAAAGCGACGCTGATCTATCCCTTTCTCGTTTAAATTGTCAACCCAAAGGCCTAATGACCCTCTTTTTTCTTATCTCTTTTTCGTTTGAATTGTCAACCCAAGGTGTAATGAATCCCTCCCTTTTCCGATCTCCACCAACACGAAGCCCAATTAGGTAAGTGAAATGAATCCCTTTTTGTTGGATCCAGTTCCTTCACCAATGCCGAACCCCAGTTAGGCAGGCATAATGAATCCCTCCTTTTTCCGATCTGGTTCCTCCACCAACACAAAGCGTAAGTGAAATGAATCCCTTTTTTTTTGGATCCAATTCCTCCACCAACGCGAACCCCAGTTAGGTAGGCATAATGAATCCCTCCTTTTTCCAATCTGGTTCCTCCACCAACACGAAGCCCAATTAGGTAAGCAAAATGAATCCCTTTTTTCCATCCAGTTCCTCCACCAATACGAACCCCAGTTAGGTAGGCATACTGAATCCCTCTTTTCTCTGATCCAGTTCCTCCAATACCCCAATTAGGTAAGCGAAATGAATCCCTCTTTTTTCCGATTCAGCTCCTCCGCCAACGCGAACCCCAGTTGGGTTCAGGCATGTCCTGTCCCAACTCAGGTTCAGCCAATCGGATTTGCAGTTGAAAAAACTTTACTTTAGATCCCTTGCGTAAGATGAAATATCGGACTGAGCTCGTCTTCTCTACAACTGAATCTGTGGCTACATGTGAGCAAAAGATTTGTGCATAAAGTAGCCAAAGACGCATAAACCGGCAATGGTTGAATGGTCATGATTCATGAAGATATTGCCATTAGACCGGCTCTCCAGGTAATTCTGAATTCTAGGAAATTGTGTCCTGCCATTAATACTAGTTTATTTATTTCCACTTTCCAGTTGAACTAGTGGTGGGGCCATGCAACATTTCTTACTAACCACCTTTTTATCCACATTTATTTAATGTAGTAGGAGTATACTCTTATCTATTTTTTAATTGAAGTCCTTTAATGTCAATCATATCCCATTATTAATACCTTATTATCTTAATACCTCCAACTATATTATAGTATAAATCAAATTAACGCCTTAAACTCTTTACCGATATCAACACAGAATTCTGCGCCTCTCTTTTATGTTTTCACTTTTAAAGTGGGGGATGCTTATAGTATACTGCAACGGGGTGCTTTCTCAGAGCAAAAAAAGATTTCAGTAAAACCAGTCGGAAAAGAAATATTCTCAAGACAAAAGAAAAAACGCTTCATCCAGCTTCAAAGTTTCAAATGAAAACTCGTCCTAGTTTTTCCAGATAAAAGCCAAGTCCGATTCTAAATTTTTGATCCAAGATTAAAAGTCTGCTTTTCAAAGTTTAGCCCAAGGAAAAGGAAAAACGGAATGCTTTTGGTTTCTGCATCTGTGCAACTGCCTTTGTCACTAGTTTGCTGTATATAAGAAAAAAGATACCTCTTGAGTCATGTCCTATTAGTAAGTTCCTCACTTTACCTCATTCTCTTCGAATCCTGAGCTTCCAACATCCCCCCGGGCCTCTTGTGTCCGGACATATCATGCAGGAAGAGACAAGCGGAACCTTTAAGGCATCCCTTAGGTCTATTGAAGAAAGCACAAGGCTTCAGGCTGCGCTGATTTAGGTTTTGGTTGTTTAACAAACCTGCTCCTCGTGTATTACCACAAGGATTGATACTTTGTAAGCGTTCATCAACCACAGATTCACAATTTTCTCCATGTTGCTTGATCAGGGACTTGAAGTAATTGATATCCTTGTGAATAGGGGCAGGACTAGTCATCGAGGAGAAAGGGGATGTATGGACAGCATTTGGTGAAACAGACATTATTTGCAGCTCAGGCTGCAAGGTGGTAGGACGGTGTGCACTTGACAAAACCACATCATATTTGGAACGAGATGAAGGAACCAACTCAGAATTAGCCAAGGGCTTACCTCCTACATTGTCGGGTGCTCCATATTCGTTAATCAGGTTTTTAATCTTTTCCAGATTTAGGTCTGAAGTAGGGTGAACTAGTGGCTTACTCCCTCTAATGTCTGCAATTCCTACATGAGGAGGGCCCCCCCGTTCATTAGCCAAATTACTTTTCACGGATGTTTCAGGCTTAGTCATCATCAAGGGTACAGATTTTGCCATTGGCTTTGGCCCAAAAATTGGTCCAGATCCTGCATGGGGAGCTTGGTATTCATTAATGGGCTTGTTAATTACCTTTTCGGGTTTAGAATCAGTAGCCAGTCCACGTGCACTCATCAACTTTGGTATTTCTTCTGGTCTGAGGAGAAGCTTAACCAGTAAGTCTCCGTCAATATGGCTACTCTGCTCTTGAGTGTTTGCCAGTGCAGCTACAGCAACAGCGACGGTCAAATCACCGTCAAAACCAGGAATGTTGGGATTTTCACATGTGTAGGGAAATTGGGTGACAGGATTGTGATTAGCACGTGGCTTTCCAGAAACTTGAGACTTTATCTGGGAAGTATTCTGGTTTTCACATAATGTTTGATACTTGGGTGCATCGTTTTGATTAGCTGGTTGGTCTGGGAAAATTTTAGTCTGACCAGAATTTTCACATTTGGAGGGAAATTGGGTGACAGGGTTGTGATTAGCAGGTGGCTTTCCAGAAACTTGAGATTTTACCTGGGAAATATTCTTGTTTTCACCTACTGTTCGATACTTGGGCGCATGGTTTTGATTAGCTGGTTGGTCTGGAAAAATTTCAGTCTGGTCTGGATTTTCACGTGTGGGGGGAAATTGGGTGACAGGGTTGTGATTAGCAGGTGGCCTTTCAGAAACTTGAGACTTTATCTGGGAAATTTTCTGGTTTTCACATACTGCTAGATACTTGGGCGCATGGTTTTGATTAGCTAGTTGGTCTGGAGTGCTGGGATTTTTAAATGTCGACCTATACTGGGAAACAGAATTGCAACTAACAGGAGGTTTAGGAGAAACTTGAGTTTGAGAAAATCCCTTCAGATTTTGACATTTTGAAAGACATGGAGAAGCAGATTGCACATTAGAAGGCCATTTTACAGAAAAAGGAGAGTTGCTTGGAGGTTTCTTGGGATTTTGGAAGGTTGACAGAGATTGGGGAACCGATTTTCCATTAGCAGGTAGCTTTTGAGAAGTAACTATACTGACAGATGATGATGGACTGTTGGGTAGACATGCACCTGGCGATTTGCTGCTGATGGTCTGGGACTGGGTTAAATGGAATGGAACTTCTACATCTGCTTCTTCTTCAATGGGAGTGATTCGAATCACTGGAGTATGGTTATCATCATAATATTGCTCCAGATCCGACGAGGTGTAAGGACTATACGCCAATAGGAGAAACAAGGGATTACAACCAAGTAAATGAGACAAAGGAAGAGCTATAAACTTAAAAGATAGTCCAAAAATTACATACTTCGGAGGAATTGCAGACCTAGAAGGATAAACCGCCTCAAAAACTCTCTTTTCCCTATGCTCCTGATCCTCTGCTTCTTTACTTTCTTCACCAGCAACCACACGCCATTTCTCGTCCAAATTAAACTACCAATAACAACATTGAATGGGCTATTATGACAATGTATGAAGAAACTACGCATATAAAGGCACCTCCTATCATCTAAAACTTAGATTACCTTGGGAGGGCATTTCCATTTAGCCAGAGATCGGTATGAAAGCTTCTCTTTTGAGTGCTTCAGACATTGTTTTCCTTCAGATGATGATCTAATAATACTTGGATGCGTCCTCTTTAACTGAAGATGATGTTGAGATCCCCAACCGACTTTTGCTGGACAATCCTCTTCTAGAAAATGTTTTACCTGTTGAATGGTAAAACATGAGAACTTGCTAAGGCAAAATTGGAAAAAACTAAAGCATATCAATTTTCTTGATAAGTAAAACTGAAAGCATGTCAATTTGACATGTCCTTTACACTACACACTTAGAATATCTCCTTGGAAAAAACTATACAGTAACAGCACAAAATCACTTCTTCATGTTTCTCTACCTTCAAAAAGTGGGGAACAATTGTCAATTAACAACTCAAACATTTTTAGCTGCCTCAGTGGTGTACTGCTATGATCCTCAAAAGCTCAATTAGCAAATCAGATGCAACCAACAACCACTAAGTGTGATCCTTGAAGAAGGGATGCACTTTTACCAAAACAGGGGCTCTTTTTAAAAAACAGTAACCAGGACATCAACCGATTAGAATAGGGATAATCATTTTTTTTTAAAAAAAGGACTATTTAGTGAACGATGATATGCATCACATCACAATCACCATTTTTTTGATTCAGCATCATCCGATCTTGAAATGTCTTTAACTGCAGGAAAGATAAGAATTTGAATAAGTGATTTGAAAAGATAAGAATCACTCAAATTTTTTCCTTCTCTTGAATCTGCGATTGGACCACTAGTAGAATCTCAGACATGTTTTTTTTGTGCACGTGATTCTCCTAACCTTGCCATTAATATTGTTTTTTAGTTCTCTTCTTTTTTAAGGAACGCTAACAGGCTATATATACTTCATCTGAGGTAGTGGTATGGACTGCGTACACTTTACCCTCCCCAGACCCCACTTGGTGGGAATACACTGGGTATGTTGTTGTTGTTGTTGTTGTTGTATATATATATATATATATATATATATAAATATCACCATAAAGGCAGTGCTGCAGCCATATCTGCAGTTCGAAAAGGAAAGCAAATGAGAGTCCTTGTTCTTCTTACAAGGATTCCGTAAAATCTAAAACTTAGAATAAGGAACTGATTACCAAAAATATTTCAATCTAGACTGTATAAATCTGTCATAAATTTCATAATTACCTTATAATATGGTCTTACGGGGGAAACATAGAGTTTAAAGTTTTCCCCAAAGATTAACCTATAGGTTTGTTCTTTCCAACAAGGCCATCTTCATCTGATGGGCAAAATCATACGTAGTTCTTTTCTTTTCATCAAAAGTCGTGAAGTTTCCAAACAAAACATGGCAAATTAGCACCTAAAACTTTCAAAGTAAGGTTGAATATGACTAAATTGTCATGGAAATGCCATAACTTCAAAGAATCTTCATCCCAATTTGTTTTCCTTTTTGATTTAGCATGAGTAAGATGGAGCTTAAAAGTGCAATTAACAGTAAGAAACATGTGTTGAATTAGCAACTAAAACTTTCAGAGGAAAGTTGAATATCACTAAATTGTCATGGAAATGCCAAAACTTCAAAGAATTTTCATTCCAATTTGTTTTCTTTTTTGGATTAGCATGACTAGTATACGTACTTTTAGATTGCGGTGTCTTATTCGAGCATGTTAAATCATATTACCTTAAAAAAGTTCAACTGTCATATTATTTCTCAAGAAGGGGAGCCTTGGAGTAACTGGTAAAGTTGTTGCCATGTGACCAGGAGGTCACGGGTTCAAGCCTTGGAAACAGCCTCTGGCAGAAATACAAGGTAAGGCTGCGTACAATACACCCTTGTGGTGGGGCCCTTCCCCGGACACCGCGCATAGCGGTAGCTTTAGTGCACCGGGCTGCCCTTTTAAAGTCACCTTAAGATGATGGTGAAGAAACGAAAGATTCTAGATACCAGAAACAAGGCAAAGGAAAACCATTGGTAACCTTCATGATGAAATGGGTATAATTACCATAAAGTGCTTGTACGAAAATCACAGGTTCATTATGAGTTATAGATATGATATTCTGCATCAAGGATGTTGAAAGTATTATCTGGAAGTCAACAATTTAATAGTCAACTCGGATAGACCTTTACAACTTGGGAACGTGTGTGATTTGAGTTGAATTCAAGTGTTGGCTGAACATGAGAAAGTATGGTCATACATTGAACTAAGTGGATCAAACTAAAGTAGACATGAGTATGTAATTTGTACGTTCCTTCTTTTCTTTAGATGGAAATTTGTCCCAAGAGTTTAATTCTATTCCGTTGTATAGAGGCTCCATAGATAGTTGTGTTGGGTCTCAATAATGGGAGTGCACATGACATACATGGAAACACATTTATTTTATTTTTGATTTTAATATTCTTATGAAATGATTCATGTATGGTTTTAAAGTTGAGAACGCTACATGATTGATTTGAAATTTTTCGTCAAAGTGTTATTTGCTTTATTTAAACTCATTAGTATTTATGCTTCTAAGAGCCACATGATTTGAAATAGCACTTGTTGAATATTTTGAGTCTTAAATCTTCATTTGATACTGCTTTGATAATTTGAGGAGAAGATTTTACATTTGATTCTATTTAAATGAGTTGGATTGGTTATGAACGTCATGATTTGATATGAGTATACCTTTTAAGGTTACTAGGCCATAAATTTATTTTTGACATATTTAAATATTTTGGGAGTTACTTGTGTTCATCGAGATTGACTTTGGTTAGATTTCTATTGTCGCCATGAAACTACATGTGTCGATGTATGCGTAGACTCTACCTAATGGGTAAAGGACTATGACAGAGCGGTCTCATGAGAGGGTACTAATATTGTGCTATAATAGCATAGCTGCGTCGATTCGTGTGGCACTTCGATGAGATGACCTGAGCAAGTAGGTTATACAATACTTGCCGGTATGTTGATAACATATTTGAGCTTGGATCTTGTGTCGGTGTTGGTATAGTACTCCCAGTGAAACGTATGAAAGATTTGAATACGTATAGGCCCAAGGAGCCAAAAGTGACTCTTTTGATTCAATTTAATTGAAATGGGATTATATAATTTTGTAGAAATTATTTTGTGAATGGAATTGACAAGTATATAAGGTTGAGTTGAAATAAAATTTACACTAGATCCTTCGTCACAAATGTAAAATATATTGCTATTTGATATTAACATTTTGTTTTATGTCATATAATACTTACATTGATTTCCTAATAAAGTCTTCGACTCTTCTGTGTGGTATCAATTCTCCATTCGACTCTTGGAATCACCTCCACGACTCTCCATGTGGGTCGAGCCTCCTCTTCAGTTGGTTCCACCTATTTGCCAACTTTTAGTGAGAAAGTCGATGATACTTATTGAGTACTGTGACAGGTGTACTCAACCCTCTTTAGGGCCCTCTGTTTTCCATATTTAAGAATAAGGTGTGGTACGTGATGAGTGAACAGGGCTAGATTGAAAATGATTCAAGAGTCAATGATACTTGTGGTAGCTAGTATGTCCCTTCTTCTTTTCTTTAGTCGAAAATCTAGCCAACAGTTTAATTCTATTCCGTTGTATGGAGGTTCCATAGATAGTTGTGTTGGGTCGTAATAATGGGAGTGTCCATGACATACATGGAAACACATTTATTTTATTTTTGATTTTATTATCCTTATGAAATGATTCATGTATGATGTTAAAATTGAGAATGTATCATGATTGATTTGAGAATGTATAAAAGTTTCAAATCATTTCTGCGATGGTTCAAATGCATATGGTCGGGGTGCACCATACAGGTTTGGTTTGCTCGGGTGCCGATCACGTGGATTTAAGGTGTGACAGGTACCTTTCAACCAAAAGGATAACCATGCACCATCTACTCATACTGTCACACCGGCAAGGACTTTAACTTTCTATATCAAAGAAAAGGAGGTCAGGCCCACCTTCCACAAGAGTAGAAGCTGGTATCCAACACTAGTATTCTATTCCCCATTATTTCTCTTTATTTGAAATATTCAACACTTGATATATCATAAGCAAAGAAAGCTGGCAGGTTGGATCCTAGGGTAGATTCTCATTGTTGAATGATCAACTAACTTCCTCTTTAGTTCTTTGATATTGGGTTCGTGTTTAGACCATCCTTGTTCAAGATCTCAAATCATGCATTGCATTGCAACTACCATGCATCTCTACAAAGGACAAATTCAAAGAAGTCCTTCTTTGAGCGCTTGGTCGTCAAATCTGTACCGGGAAAGGACAATTATTCAACGCACTAAAATATTTCGTTAAATAATTGACCTTTGTTCAACGCACGAAGGACCCCAGCAGAGAGAGAAGTTGGGATAACGAATGCTCCGCAAGCCAACAGGAGCAGCGGGCAAGTGCTTGGTAAGCCAACAACCCAGTGAACCGGGCGGGACACTCGAAGAAAGGGGGCACACTGCACAAGTCCGAGAAAATGGCCCAACTCCGCTTTCTTATAAGCAAGGACCACAGGAGGTCAAACCAGCGTTATCAAAAGCAAAATGCGCAAAAAAGCTCTAAGGTCCATTGGGGCTTTAAGTGCAAAACGTGAATAAAGCGTGGGCTTTAATGAAAAAAAAGCGCAAAGGGAGAAAAAGGAAAAATATATATGTTTAGTCTAAGATTAATAATTATAAGCATGAATGACAAATATATGAACAAAGAAACGGAAAAAATTACGATAAAGTGAAACATCAATTGTTTAGTGTCACCTCTTCAGAAAAGGCTCATTGGCAAGGAAAACTGGAAAAGTATGCCTTAGAAAATTTACGATGACACTGAAGCGCACATTAAGCGACGCGAAGCTCTCAACACGTTTTGAGCGCGAGCTTAAGCGCGCCTTTGATAACACTGGGTCAAACCAAGGATCCAAGCCCCTTTTTGACTCCCTCTTATTGATAGAAAAAGGGCACTCCTGTCGTCGTTTCAGTTATGCATATGGCTTCCCTCATCTCAGTCTTTTTCATTCTTGAGAATGGTTGCCACTTCTACAGGACCAGAATTATTATCTCTACCTTATGGACTGCGTACACTTACCCCCCCCCCCCCAGACCCCATGTGGTCGGAATATACTGGGTATGTTGTTGTTGTATGGATCTACATCCATCCCTGAATGTCGTCGGGTACTGTTAACTTCCTCACCAAAGCTCGAACGAAAAATCAGTGCCGCTAAGCCCTATGAACCCTAATAGTTCAAAGCACTTCTTGGCCACTCCGAAGTTTCTCTTGTCTACATCCACTTCAAGGAACATAAAGGGAATTGACTCTTCCCCACCAAGTTTCAGATTTTATCTAATCCTTTCCTTTACTCTTTTGTCCTTGAATTGTGGTAGTATCAAAACCCTTAATTTCCCTTTCCAGATTTACAATCCTCCAATCCACAACATTTTTCTTGATTCCAGCCACTCATTCATAACAGAACATCAAACAGCCACAAAGAACAAAACAACACAAATAACGCAAAACATCAAAACTAGTTAGCATCTTCTTCTCCCCAATCCAAACCAACAAAAAACAACAACATAAAACTCATAGTTAAACCAGTAAACCATTTTTAAAAAAAGCCAATGCAGTAGAAATTCTGCAAGCAAATTCACCTGTCTGCTTCTCTGCAACATACACACATAAAACAACTTCCATATCTATATATACAACAAACAGAAGACCAACCTGAAATTAATCCATACTCGTGAATAATAAAAAAAAAAAAATTAAACATCAAAATCGTGCAGAAGGGCTGCGTACAATAAACCCTTGTGGTCCCGCACATAGTGCACCGTGCTGCCCTTTATCAAAATCGTGCACAAAAACAGAGTAAACAGACTCTATAAAGTAATGCCGTATATACCTGACAAAGATTAGGTCCAGAAGCCCACGAAACCCTGTTCGGTTTCTCCGTACCCATGAAGAAATAAATCCCTTAATCACAACTCTCAATTTAACATAAACTCAAAAATCCTTTATAACAAAACGAATTTGCTTTCTCTTTCGCCTTCTGATTATCAGTTTGTTTATGCAACTTTGAATGATTTTCGAAAAAAGTTGAGAGAACAGAGATTGGAGTTATGAACAGAACGGAAGAAGAAGAAAAAAAACCCTAGAATCGTTTCGTTTTTGTAAAAAGAGCAGTTGAAGAGGCAGAGAGGGAGGCGGGGGAGTGATGTACTCTTTTGCTTTATTTCTGGCTGCTGCTGGAAAAATCGTTACACGTCTTTTCCTATTTAACACCTCATTACGTCGTCGTTTTTGTACTTTTGCCATCCGTTTAAGATTCCTCCTTTTTCTATTTGGATTTGGATTTTGGAGTGCAAACTATGGGCTATGGGCAGTGCCAGGTAGGATCATCAAATTTTTTTAAAATACGTTACTTTATTCACATGAAATAAAATAATGTGTATTTTACAATACAACCAAAATAAGGGAGTAAAGAGGTGAAAAAAATGTGGAATTGAAAATATAAAAAAAAATAATTAGCCTTGTTTTATTTTTGATGAAAAAGAACCAAATCAAGCATGATCTAACATTGAGGTCATGGGATTTCCATTAATCATCTCATTAAACAAGTTTAATAACGCTTTAAATCTTTTTAGAATTCGAGTACTTTAATATGTACTCCCTCTGTCCCAATTTATATAACACACTTTTCTTTTTAGTCAGTTCTAAAAAGAATGATACATTTCTATATTTGGTAATAATTTAATTTTAAAATACTCAGTTTACCTTAATGAAATGATTTTCAACCACACAAATATCTATGACTCATTTTAGACCACAAGTTTCAAAAGTCTTTCTTTCTTTCTTAAATTCCGTATCAAGTCAAAGTACATCACATAAATTGGAACGAAGAGAGTATCAGTTTTATCGTAGATCGTAATAATTCATTACTTGTTTATATTGATTTTGCTTTTAATCCTTTTTGGCCTTGGTGTGGGGCATTACGTATCTTTTTTGTGTTTGTGTGCATTAACCTCTGTGAAACTTGAAACGAAAGATATATGTAATGCTGATGAATGTGACTCTCAAATTCTATAAATAGTAGTATTCTATTTTCTTGAATGCAATAGTAACATGAACATTATATTATTCATCATCGTAATTGAAGAAAAATTGCTCTAAATTATATTATGGCATATGCTACTTTTTAATCATTTAAATGTGCAACTTGTGCTTGAATACTTCGTTACTAACATTGTAACGAGTCGTTTGGTGTGAGGTATAAGGTATAATAAATTTCGGGATAAAATGCAGGATTATTTTATCCTGCGTTTGATTGGAGGTATTAGTTAGTTCAGGAATTATGTATCCCATCCCACTATTTATACTTTAGTGATGGGATAAGTTATCTCATATACATGGTGAGATTACTTATCCCGAGATAGCTAATTCTAGAATAATTAATCCCGAGATAACCTGTTCCCAACCAAACAACCCCTAACTAATTTTCTTAAAGTTAAAAGGTATCAAAGAAAAATACATACTATTCAACCAACAAATGCTAAATGAATGTAAAGTAAATTCAAGTACACGCTAAAATTAAGGAGAGTTTCATTATTTTCCTGAACTTAATTTTTTGTATTGTTTATAATTTATATCTCTAAACTAAGCAAGGGTCTTATTATTTCTTATGAACTTAATTTTTTATATTATTTAAACCCCTGAATTATTTTTGTCCAGCTTTTGTTGCTGTTTAAGTGCAGTTTTTGGTCCAATTATTATTGTTGTTTTAACGTAGTTTTAGGTGACTTCTTGATCTAGTTTTGACTGCCTTTTTGGTGCAGTGTTTTCTACAATTAATCCAGTTTTGATCAAGCGGCATGAACAAAAACAACAGCTTGCAATTTTTGTTCACCAAATAAAGAAAAAAACTTGTACAAAATACGAACTCTACAAGTGTGACAACTTCATAAATGTAGGAAATCTGTACAAAATATCAAGAATAATTTTATGCATATAAAAATGAGTGATGCAGTTAAATACAAAAATCAATGTAAAAGTGCACTTAATTTTTTTCGAGAAAGGTAAAGTTATAAAAGTGCACTTAATTGTGCAACAACATAATCTTAATAGACTCAACATGTTAAATCCAAAACCACTGTAATATTGGCAATTAAGTTAAGGGGGTAATATGATGCTCACATCATTTAGGAACATAAATAATACGGAAAAGTTAAGTTTAAAGCTAAGAAGTAATAAGAATCTCACTTAGTTCGGGGTTTCTTATGCCTTATCCCTTTTAAATGCGTACATTGTGTTACAATTATACAATATGATGTCATAATTGACTGTAATTATATTATGACCAAACAAACATTAATGGCTCATATTGTTTTTTTGCTTTCATCCAGTTTTGGTACTCACATTGAAGTTTGACTAATTTAGATTTGTTAGGGCTCATACGAAAGGAAACCTTTCTATCAAAGATTTTTTCATATCTTAGACTTTCGGATTAAAAAAGGAGCAGTCTCAAACGAAGTTGTCAGCACTAAGATCGAACTTTGTTTCTACTGAAGTTGTAAGAATTAACAACTTGTTCAATTAACCATAAACATTAGTCATTTGTTGTTCTTTTCAAAAATTTTAGTAGGTTGGTTCTACCTAATAAAATAATTAAAAGTTTTGCTGGCGTCGAGTCCTTAAACATATTATGAGTCCTATTCAATATTAAACGGGTGCAGAGATGATGCCGGATGTATATTATAGTCTGTCAAATATCTGTTTTTTTTTAAAAAAATAATTGGTGTTCGGATTAGCTTGCACACACAATATATAACTTTGTCCATCAAAATTAGAACAGATGAGAAGAGGTGACCTATTATTTGAACCTTTGCTGAAATTTGAATAAACATTTTGTGATTCTCAAATCTCAACCTACTCTATTAATTACTAGATCACACATTTGGATGTATTTTTTTTTTTCTTGTACCGAAAATTTCTGGAAAAAAGAAATAAAGAAGAAACAGACGCTAGAACAAAGAATGTTTGGAACAAGATCATTGTAATCAATTCTTTATTCATAAAAGGGAAAGAAATAACTTCTCATTTTCTTTTAGAACTTTGACTCCATCTTTATGTATTCTACTAATTTTTTTTCCAGTCTTCACTCACCCACCTCTATTAAAGAAAATAGTTCCCAAATTATATTTAAAACCTTTCCTAATTTTCCAAATCCTTCACAAAGCTGTTATATATAGTGCAATATTTTTGGAATTCTATTTGCCTCTCATATATTACAATCAAACAAATCCCCCCATTTTCAACAAAAATGGCAGCTGAAAATGGCGATTCTAGATCCAAAATTGCACTGTTCACTGGCATTACAGCCAAGATGGTTCATATCTCACTGAATTCCTCATTAATAAAAACTATGAAGTTCATGGCCTTATTCGTAGATCTTCCAGTATCAATACTCAACGCATTAATAACATATATATCGATCCTCATAACTCCAACAAAGCCCGAATGAAGCTTCACTACGCTGATCTCTCCGACGCTAGTTCTCTCCGTCGTTGGCTCGACATTATCCTCCCTGACGAGATTTACAATCTCGCTGCTCAATCACATGTCGCTGTTTCTTTTGAGATCCCTGATTACACTGCTGCTGTGGTGCTCTCCGTCTCTTAGAGGCAGTGCGTTCCCACATCTCCGCTACCGGAAGATCTCACTTAAAATATTACCAAACTGGATCATCTGAGATGTTCGGATCTACGTCACCTCCACAATCTGAATCCACTCCTTTTCACCCGAGATCTCCTTACGCAGTATCCAAATGCGCTGCGCATTGGTACACAGTGAATTACCGTGAAGCATATGAGATATTTGCGTGTAACGGGATTCTCTTCAACCACAAGTCACCTCGTAGAGGTGAGAATTTCGTGACAAGGAAGATAACACGAGCCGTAGGAAGGATAAAAATCGGGTTACAAAGCAAGGTATTTTTGGGAAACTCACAAGCGTCAAGAGACTGGGGTTATACTGGGGATTACGTAGAAACAATGTGGTTGATGCTACAGCAAGAGAAACCAGATGACTACGTTGTTGCAACAGAGGATTCACATACTGTTGAGGTGTTTCTAGAAGTGGCATTTGGTTACGTTGGATTGAACTGGAAGGAACATGTGGAGATCGATAAAAGGTATTTTAGGCCATCGGAAGTTGATAATTTAAAAGGAGATGCAAGTAAAGCGAAGAAAGTGTTGGGATGGAAACCGAAAGTGGGATTTGAACAATTGGTGAAAATGATGGTGGATGAAGATGTAGAGTTGGCTAAAAGAGAGAAAGTTCTTGTTGATGCTGGATATATTGATGCCCAACAGCAGCCTTGATCACGTCTTATGGTTTTTTTTTAATCAAATCTTCCACGAAAGATTTAGTGTACCGGACTCTTTTTTTTCCTTCCATGAAAGAGGACATTTTGGTTTTTTTTCCTTATGTTTATTTTGATCGTTTAATTTTATTGTATTGTATTTTTAATTTATTTATTTTTATAATCATGGTGTTCGAGTCAGCTTGTGCGCACCTCAACTAATTCCACGGAATACCTGTCACCTCCCACCAGCATTAGGTTGTATTTTTAAATCTATTGTTACGTGATAAAGAGAAGTTCAATTTTATGTGCAAGAATTATTTGTTACGATGGAATTTGTTTTTCTTTTTATACTTTGCACTTTTTCTTATAATCATATTAGAGATGCCGATTGAGAATTTAAAGGTTTTGGGTGATATTACTTTGAACATAAACATGTTGTTATCTACACTGTTCAAATAAATAATACTAATAAACAAATACTTCATTGATTGATCAACTTTAAACTTCAATTCAAGGTATTCGATATATATATATGACAAATTGGTCCCTTGATAGAAAAAATTGACTCTTCCCCATTGGCATGCAAACACACACACATCTTTGATCATCAAAGCAATAAATGTAACAACAACAACAACAACATACCCAGTGTATTCCCACCAACAATAAATGTAACGTGTAAAAAAAATTAAATATATGGATTGGATTTGAATTGTAATTCAGAACAAAAAATTCCATATACAATCCGAACAAGTGCCCACCCCTTACATGGAGATCTCTACGTGAATACGAAAAGGACCTATTACGTACTTGTAGGGTTGTAGGGTCACCAATTTCAGATAGAATACCCACACGTCCAGACAGTTAAAAAATCAAATAGACATTCTTTTTGCTTTTTCAGAATGATTCACTCTCAAGTAAATTTGAATATCTGAACTCAGTTTGGGTAGTAGTAGCAGAAAAAAGCCATATCCTATATTCTTCCCCGTCCAGTCTAATTGGGAGGACTTTTAATAGTTGTTGTGGAGTGGTGCAACGTAGCTCTGTCAGGAAGGAGTACTATTTTCTTTCGTCTCTGATAGGTTTGGTGGCATACACTTGCAAATTGCAATTGACTTTATAGAGTTCCAAATATCAAATACAGTAATTTATTTGTTTTTTTGGAAAAAAAAAAAAGACGAGACTTTATAGAGTTGGTATCACTGGTGAAGGAGGGACCACTAGCAATGGTACACTTAAAGTAAGGGTGTACCAAGAAAACCGACAAACTGCACCAAATTGATAGTTCGAGTCATACCAAGAAAAATGCCCGATTAATGGTTTGGTGTGATATTGAAAAAAAAACCGACCATAATAGATTTGGTTTGATTTTAACTGAAAGGGGTCAAATCAAATCAAACTAACCCGACAGTATATGTGTACAACTTCTAAAAATATGTTAATATAACTTGTGTAGCAGACTAGCAGTTCAGTCACCTTCGATAATCACTGATGTTTCGATCAGGAACTGTACAACATGGGTCGTGTGATGGGGTCACCAGTCTGGATCGAGTAACCACACAACACAAATAGTTGTTTCCGCATTGTCAAATGTCAATCAAGTGCCACCAAGAATTGAATTTATCAATGTGCTTCAAATGCAATTGATTCCCCTGCTTTGTTGGTAGAACATGAATACAGCTTGTAGTACGTAGGAGTAAATTTTTTTTCCTTCTAAAAAGCCCTTTTCAATCAGGTGAAGAAACACAATGTACATTCTCAAATCCACACAACTCCTGGAAGTCCATACGAAGAAGTTCTCTCATAAAAATAAAAATTATATAAAGCAACAAAGTGATGAATCTAAACATTTCAAGTGCCAATGAATGAGTAGCTGAGAAGTAGATCCACGTGCTTCCAATACAATTAATTTCCCGACTATGCTTCCTGTATGCGCTTGAACTATCGGTCAGTTGGACACAAGATACAACTATGGGTCATGATGCTCAAAGTAAGTTATGTACACGGGGGACAGAGAGATGTTTTATTAGCTCCAACCCAGAGACTGCACTACTGCTTCTTATCTGTTTCAGCTTGGGGAGTATGTATGCTGCTGCTACTATTGCTTACTGTATCAGAGGATGCTGCTGTAAATGCTTTGATAGATGATCGAAGCGATTCTGGTCCCTCTGCAGCAATCCTCTTGCACAATGCATCACAATTACTGATTACCTCCGTCAACCTTCCTTTTAACACCCCAAGTTCAACCTGCAAACCATGTACTGCGTGCAATTCAAACATCGAGTTAAAAAACAGCATTTGCTTTGCTAGATTTTGAATAATGGGAATCAGATGTCATATGGACAAACATTTAACTTTATTCTAAAGCTACACACTATAGGAACCCTAGTGATTCCCTGGGACAGTTCCTTTCTCGTCTGGTTCTGGAAATTGGCAACAATAATACCTTCTGATAGATGCTGTGAGGTTGTTTTCATTGCGGAAACAGAGTAATTGAAACGTTGAAGAAGCTTAACAGCCAATGCATCTGCAACTTCTATTTTGTTTTCTATTTCTTCCTGCAGCAATTATCCAAGAAATCTACTTCAAAGAAGTATCTGAGCTGTTCTTTTCACATCAAGAAGAACCATAACAAACAACAAAGCTTGTTAACATGATGAAGAGCTTTAACATGCGAACATAGGTTGGCTAACACCTTCATTAATGTAATGAAGAGAGCTTCAAAATCCTAGTGTAGAAAAAACCACCAACAAACTGACTATAACATTAAATCCTCGTCATAAAGAAGCACTTTATAAATGGTATACAACCATCTGTTTAACACAAGCCATACTACGGGAGGTGACAAGACAATTCTCGACCAAGTACAATGGAACAAATAACGATGTAGCTACAATCAAACACAAACCTTGCATTACATTCCCGCCTTTTGAAAGCTTAGTGTGATGAGGATTCATATGCAGCTGTTGATTCAAAAGGATATTGTCTACCACCAACTAGAGGGCATATAATTTTAGCAACCAACTTTGGGAAATATATATGCCTAAAAAGTTGGGGAATATCTAGTAATCAGATAAAAATCTTTTTAAGGCAGCTGCTCCTTCAGACATATTAAAGTTGGAATCAAGTTTTGAAAACTCAAATCAATCTAATCAGACACTTCTGCATAGTAAACATAATAAGGATCGACTAAGTACTAAACAACTTTGAGCATGCATGCAGCTTCTTTGCTGAACACGGTGACTAACTGACTATATGTTACTTCCTTATGGGAGGGCTTGGGGTGATAACCCACCTCATTGCCGGTCTCGGCTAACAGCAGTTATCAGAACTGTTTGACCTTAATTTACTTGCAAGAATTCCATACAAAGTTCAGACCACAGCTTTGACTCAAAAGGATACTCATAATATCCTCCCCACCCCCACCCCTCTGTGTGTGTGTGTTTTAATATGAAATGACTCACAAGCGAATGTGTTTTGAGATTGGTAAATGCTTTAAGAATAGAATGTGTTGTGTAAATACACACAGTCTTAATCAAACTGATACAAATGTACATTTAAACCTGTTCTAGGTCAACATTATTTATGGATGGACCCACTGCCACAATGGAAAATGACCACTGAATCATTAAGTGGCCAGAAACACATGATAATAACTGAGCAAACCTGTCTTTTACAGATCTTCTGGGCCTTCTCCTCTTGCCACTGGCGATATACAGAGAAGAGCTCAAGTAGAACTTTTGGATCTACGCAGCCTACAACAACAAAGAAAGGAACATCAATATTTCACCAGCAAGATAAGAGAAAAATCCGTACTTATTCCTGATGATAATTGCTTATTTAAAAAAAAGTTAAAGTGCAACGGTGATGAGAAAATGCTGATCAAATGCTACAACTGCTGCAATGAATTTTTTTGAATTATTTCGTTTTATTTTATTTAAAACTCTTTGGCATCTCTTTAGGAGAATTAATAAAGGTTTCTCATAAGAAAAGATTCTGAAGCAGCAGCCAAGTGAGCTCCAAGCTGCTTAGCTTTTTCATTTCTTGAATCAGGTCATCTATCAATGTCTTCGGTTTCTCTTCAAGTACTAGTCAAACCACACCCCATTTTCTGGTTGGGTTTTCTTCAGTTCAATTAAGACAAACCACTATCATGGATTGATGAAAGTGGCGCCTAGTTCAAGTTTCAGGCACTTCTAAATATTTGCACAACAAATCATAGTCTGTTAGTGCAGATTTGAAACTAGGGAAGTGGTTATCATTAGGATTCATAACTCTACCTATGCTCGAGAATAATTGATCCCAATCCCTTATAAAGGAGAAAGTTGCAAAATAGTTGACGGACAGTGAAAAAATAGTTAAATTTATAAAGAATCCTCAATTATTTCGATCAGTCGTGGTCTTCTAGCCTTGGAGCCTTGGAGTAACTGGTAAAGTTGCTGCCATGTGATCAGGAAGTCACGGGTTCAAGCCTTGGAAACAGCTTCTGGCAGAAATGCAAGGTAAGGCTGCATACAATACACCCTTGTGGTGGAGCCCTTCCCCGAACACCGCGCATAGCGGTAGCTTTAGTGCACCGGGCTTCCCTTTAGTCGTGGTCTTCTAGGTACATGCTGCGTCGTTGCAGGGGTGTAGCTTTAATTTGACCAAGAAGTTCCATCACGTTAAATCCTGGGTGTGAGAGGGCATACCCAGGTTCTCACACCATGAATGATGTAACTAAGGAATTCACATTGGCACCCGGAAGTGCTGTTAGATAGGAAAGAGCTCCCACACCTTGCTGGAAGAATGAGGGTAAAGAAGATAGTCCAAAAGAGTATATACGGATAGGGAATTAGGACATAGGTCGTTTACAACAAAGTCAACGGAATTAATGAAAAACTTAGTTGATAGTTTTTGTCTAAAAGACACTAAGGGGTCGTTTGGTAGAGTGTATTGGGAAAAATAATGCATGCATTAGTTAATATATACTACTAGTACCTTGTTTGGTACATTTTTTAGCCTATGTATAACTAACATTAGTTATACACTGTATTGTGTATTGAGGTGTGTATTACTAATACTTCAAAATCCATGGTATTAGTAATGCAATGGATTCTAATGCATGCATTAGCATGATTAAAGACACAATTATTCCTCAAAATCTTTTCCACATCTTTTTCACCATATATATTGAGGGTATTTTTGTAGAAAAAATATATTTTTAAAAAAAATTATGCAATTCATGTATTTTTAAAACACCAAACCAAACACTGCATAAGAAAAATACAAGCATAACTAATGCAAGCATAGCTAACACAAGCATTATTAATACAAGCATTACTAATACACCATATTTTGCATTATTCTTATACATTCTACCAAACGACCCCTTAGTGGACAGGGTCAAAAACTAGACATTGGCAATATCGGTCATAAATAATGGTACTGCAAAATAGAAAAATAAAAATAAAATAGGAATGGATGTGGGTAAAGTGGTGACCCTACGCAACTCTTGACGAGAATCGGCGACATGATTATCTCATTAGGATAGTGTGGGAAAAGATAATCAACATTATTTAGTGCCTATGCTCCGCAAATAGGAATAAACAAGGAAAATGGCACTAAATTCGAGGAAAATACTGATACTTTGCTCCAAGGAATTCTACAGGGAAGATAAGAATATAATCGGAAATCCAAATCAACATGTGGGAAATATAGTATTATTACGATTGAGTACATGGGGACGAGAGAAATTCTATTTTAAAGATGCCACGGCTTAAGATTTAATTTTTACTAACACCTAACTTAAAATGGGAATCACATTTGATATTTTGGTGACATTTAAGCATGGAACTAACTTATGCAATAAACTTCATTTTACCAAAGGAAGTGACAAAGCTACAGATAAAGACTTCAAGGGTATACCAGGAGAGCCTAACCACTCAACTAGATTATGGTCTTGGATATGAAGTGAAAAAGTGGAACGATGAAGGAGAATAGTTACATCAACCATGGTGGACAATTAAAGACACAAATCAGATCATTTACAGACAAGTTGTTGAAAGGCCACATGTAAAGATTGCAAGATTATACCACGAGAAACCTTAACTACCCTACATAGATTGTGGACCTGGATATGAAGCGAAACTGTGGAAGCATAAAACTTAGAAGCGAAAGCACATATCTTGTAGGCTTAAGAAAGTAGCATGTAAATCTCTAGATGTGTCTAAAAGCTTAACACCCTAACCAAAAGAATCATAGTAGTGAAATGAGGACTCATGCCAAAAGTAAAGGACAACAGAAGAGAAAGAACTATGTAAGCTAGCATGACTAATAGGGGAGGGACAAAACTTGAACCGAACTAAGTGTATTAGAGACAATCTTCAACAAGTTCTGACAAGAGATAGTGAGATTCAAGAGGTATGAGGATGTTATTTCGATCAATTGCCTAAAACAAATTGCAAGGGTGCCTTACATTTGTGGCAAACTGAAACCGTAGCTAGACTCATAAATTAGGTACAACATAGTAAAGGATGCCATGAAAAATATAAGGATTAGATAAGCATGTGATCCAAATGGTATCCCAACACAAGTTTGTAAGTGCCTTGAAGACGTTTGTGAAATATGGCTAACCAGGTAACTCAATGTAAAATTAAATAGAGTACCTTAATTCGATATATTCCAATAGAGAATATATTCAAAGATGTGGATTATTGTGGTATAAAATTTAGTAGTCATACCGTGAAACTTTGGAGAGAGCGATAAGCATAAACTTAGAGACATTACAAGGGTGACAGAAGAATCCATCAGTTTGGATTGGTCAATGTTCTTCAAAGAATGAAATTTAACTGACTCTCTTTACTTCCTTTTTCCTTTTTTAGAAAGCTTGACATATTCTTTTGATTCACTGTCCATTTGAGAAAAGTAGGATACAAGGTAGAACTACTATAAAAAGGTGGGGTAAAGGATGAAAAAGAATTATTAAATAATAAGTAAAGATAGAATGAGAAGAAAAAGGGTAATGAAGCGATCACACCAAATCGGTTGATACACAAAATGGGACGTCCCATTGTTACCTAACAATGGATTTAACGATACGATACAACAGGTAACAACAATCCAAACAAGCTGGATGCTACAAGGGTGACAAAGAATTCATCAGTTTGGATTGGTCAATGTAATTTTAAGGATGAAATTTATCTGACTCTCTCTACTTCCTTTTTCCTTTTTTAAAAAACTTCATATATTCTCTTGTTTCACTGTCTATTTGAGGAACTTATACTTTCTATGTCCAAGTAACACGACCACTGTTATTAATGGGCCCGGACCAATATCGGCAAAGCAGCCCAATACCGGATTAAGTGGCTATGTCTGGGATACGGGTTGATAAATAGCGACCTGTGAGAGCAAAAAGAGGTTTATGTGAATTATGTTGCATCTTTGCAAAGTCTGTTATCCCCTTAATCGCCTTCTATGTTCAAGTATCTCATCTCTTTCTTCTCTAATATCCCTAGCTATCTTATTTTCACTACTTCAATTGTAATTCTGTCATTCAATATCAGCTTGATTACTAGGTAGTGTAATTGAGTCTTTTCCTCTCAATACGAATGGGGAGTTTGGTTACTGTACATCACTTTTGCTTCAACCACAGTCCGCTTGCATCACAAATATTAACAGACACACAGATTATCAAAAACTTGCAAGTGATGACTCCATCTCTTTAAGCATTTCTAACATCCTAGGCCAAACAGGTATTGAAAACTGTTTATAGTACCTGGAAATTACCTGTATTCGAAGTGGACGAAGTTTTCCTCACCAGAATATCGGTCAAGCTACTCTCAGCTGGCGGCGATTTCAGAATTGGAGAAGCCTATCCATACAATAAGTGATGGCTTAATTAATAGCTATTCAAAACCAATATTCAGAAGTTAGATAAGCGAAAGTAAACTTACAATTTTGAGAGATTTTAGCCTCTCCAAAATAGGATCAACGCCTTCAACACGCTCCGAAACTGTGGTGATCTCATCGATTGGCCTCTTCACTCATGAGAAAAAAATTAAAAATTATATAAGGGAAAAAGGCGAACAAATTGAACTGAGATTCGTAGAAAATGTTGAAGAAGAAGAAGAAATACTTGTGAGCTGGAGAGGACTGATTCGGATGCACCCATTGAAAGGGTACACAAGCTATTTAATTTCTCCTAGTAGTCGGAGTGAAATTTTTTCGCCGGCAAAGAACAGAAAATCGGAATTTTCTAACGGTTATTGAAGCTTCCCCGGTAACCTGTCTTTTTCTCTGTAGCCGAGAGGCCGTTCATACATGGGCCTGATGGGTCAAAATGCTCCATGCCACATAGACCATAAGGGAAAACTGCTGAGATATTGTTCTGTTATCTCGTTGTATTTTTTACTGAAAATAAAACATTTTTATTATTTTTTCGTATAAACTGTTTATGCCAATTTTTTTCTTCATTTGATATGAGAACAACTTACTTACTATCCATCCATACGAGGCATGCTAAATGGATATTCTTTTAATTTCTGAGTCAAACAGCAAAAATTGCTAGAGCTGAACCACAACTTATTACTACATCCGTTTCAATTTGGTTTGTGTTGCATGTTTCAAAAAGTTTTTTTTTTTTTTTTGACAACTCTATAATTTTAATTTTTCACTACATATCACAGACTATAAAATTAAAGAATATTTTGATAAATTTTATATATCTTTAATTTAAGACCACATAATTCAAAGTTTTTTTTATTGTTTTAAACTCTGTAACAAGTCAAAACCTAAAAAACAGACTGAACGGAGGAAGTACACCTTTTTTATTGATTTTTCCTCCTTTCTACTTGTTCATACATTGATTTTCCCTAGAAGAAGCAATAACTGAGGTTTGTTATGGTAATGTGAGGAAACAAATGATATACATAAATTGCTATTTTCGGCGGTCTAGGCAAAGCTATTTGTCACCCAAATCACCATATTCATTACAACATATTTTGACGAAAGCAAAAGTACAGTACATGATATGAGGCCATTCTGATAAGATGAATTGGAACTCTGAGACAGACAGAGCTCAAAAAATGTGAATGAATAGCTATTAGGGGTATATCTCCTGCACAGTATTAAAGTACACTTCCTTTCATCCACAACACACTTTTCCCGACAATGCCTTCTCCATATTGTGAGGTCCCAATCCAACGTGCACACGGAAGCTATTTCAATGTGCTGTAGCGGTTTGTGCCATGTTTAGCCCAATGATCCTTCAGGTCAAGTGGAATAGACAGGTCATAACCTTGAGCAGCAAGACGATTAAGCAATTTACTGAAGGCACCACCACTCATCTTTCGGCCACCCACCCGGGAATAGCGTTTGTTAGATATTTGAGGTAATGGATACATAGATATGGTAGTTGTGCAGCAGGCTGACTGCCACCCGCCGTGACCCCATTTATAGCATGGCTGTGGAGTCCCAGTACAAGAGCAAACTGGCACTGGCATGGCAGACTCATCAAAATTGATTTGGTTCAACCCCAAATTATCTTTCCATGATGTGAGCTGTGTATCTCCTTCCTTATCACTATCCATCTCTTGCAGATTTACCCAATCATCTGATGTTGAAGCAATGACCTGCATATTTAAACTTTCAGTGCCAATTTTACCCACTCTTGGAATCTTGGCTTGTTTATTGTGTCTGCTCTCTTTAGGTCGCCTGACCTTTTTAGGAATCTTTGCTTCAGAAGTATCTGTCTCTTTTAAGTAGCCGGCTGCGGGATCTTTCATTGAACCATGAGCAGCTTCAGCTATGGTTCTATGCATTTGCTGTTGGCTATAAATGTGCTTTGCACCACTTTCAGTTCCATTTCCTGGTGAATCTGGAACCATATTGTTGTCATTTGTAGAGCTATCCTGCAATCGAAGAGCCGCAATGGCATCGTCCCTTTCTTGAATCAAAGCATTACGCTCTGCAAGTGCTGCATCTCTCTGAAGCATTGCCATGTCTCGCTCTGCAAAAGCCCTCTTTCTCTCCTCTAGTGCCATATTCCGTTCACTGATGGCAGCATCCCTCTCGGCCATGATGGCCATGTAAGTCTTTATAGTAAAGTTATTGTGGTCCTTTATTAAAAGAAAAAATTATTAAGCAAATAGAAAATCAAATCAATTAAAGATTAATGCAGTAGCCTGTTCATGAAAATTATTTAAGTTGCCAGTTAAGCGACAGCACAATGAGCAATGAGTAGGTTCTACTAGTTATCTTTCTGGTGGTTATCCAGAAAAGGTTCAGTCAGGTCTCATTAATTTGCAGTGGTAAATGAAACCCAGTCTAAAAGACTCCAAATAAATAACTGATAATCACTACTAAGATTACTAATATTTAAAGTTCCTTAAATGAAAATACTTGTAAATTTTTCTGTTTCTTATGAAAAACAAGCCACCTTTACTGAACATGATTCTTCTGATGCTGAAAAATGCTAAATCCAAAGATAAAAGCAGCATACCATCATTAAGGGGGGAAAGCAAATGCTAGAAACCCATCTTGAATGTGGCCGTTTCTGCAGAAACACAAAAGAACATACCTTTATGTAGTGATCTCAAAGCATGATCTCAAAGCAATCAAAGTGTTAGATGAATGGGTGCAGCACATCAGTCACAAACCCAAAACTTATTGATTTCAAGCTAACAAGCTTTCCCAGAGACAGGAACTTTACCTTATCTCCATCTATTCTATCTAATATTTCTCATGATTAAGTCCGTGCATATGCTAAGTAAAAGGAAGTAAACACAGGTTTCCACACAAAAAGCAGTTTCTTTCTTTTACCACTCTAACTTCGTAAAGAAGTACCGACAAACTCAGATCAATTTTTTTGTCAAAGAAATGAACTTGTAATGTTAAGTTTCTAGTCCACTATATCTATTTAATGTTACTTGCTATTAACTCCAGCTCCCAACTCTATAGGCGACTTTGCTAGGGTTAGAAGGAAATGTAAACAAAAGATCCGTTCAAATTGCGATTAAGTTAGTTAGTAGTGTACAGCTAAGTGTTGAAATTTCTAGAATTCATAATTTGTCTTTAAAAGGAAAATCACTACTTTTATAACCGAGAAATCCCATAGGACGGTGAAGGACCAATGGCGCACAGATTAAAACTCGGTATATAATGGGTCCGACCCTCTACCCTTCTCCACGTAAATACCAACCTTTTGTCTGAACCTACCGAGGGTAAATCATATATTATTGGAATGAAAGGGATTTGAGTGGAGTAGAAATGGATATAGAGTATTCATTTATTCAACCCCTACTAATTAGAGATTGACACAAAATTATTGAATTTTAAACAAAGAAACCAAGGAAGCAAACACAAGTTTACCCAACTCAAAGGTAGTTTTCTCTCTTTTTACATCTCTAACTAGGTAAGAAGGACAAAAGGAATGCTTTTCTAGTATGAAAATATCACTCCCAACAAGTTACGAGAAATTCCTATATCTCCTCCTATTGTTCTCACAATCGTGACAACTCTTTTATACATATCAGTGATGTCATGTACATCTGGTAAGAATCCTTCAATTCTCCAACATCCACCAACACTTCTAGCAACTGAACTTTCTTTATTTGATAACCTTGGTTTCTGGGCCAGCTTGCACGCACCTCAACTAATTCCACCGGATACCTGCCACCTCCCACCATCAACAACAACAAGTATCAGGTAACTCTATCCGCCAAGGCTAGGACAGATGAGAATAAATCACCTAGTGTGTTTGTCTCAGCTAAGATTTAAACACCTGAGACCTCATGATTCTCACCCACTTCATTTGACCACTAGGCTCACACACAGACACACTTGGTGCATGTAGCAACTGGCTTTTCTCGACACTTTACTATGTGCTATTTCTAGGTCAACAAATATCAGGTAAAATCCTTCAAACCTCTTAAATCCACATTTCCGAAAAAAAGAACCACTGACTTTCAGAGCAAATAAGTAAAAGAAACCACAAAATGCAGTTCAAATTAACGAAATGAAGTAGGAATTAGAAGAGATCAAACAACAGAAACATGAAATTGGGAAAGCCAAATGGAACTAAGCTTACCAGAGGGAAGAGGGGAGAAGAGCTAAGAGAGAAATTTGATTAGAACCGATGCAGAACTGAGGAGATTCGATGCCAAAAGCCTCTTTTCTATCTGTTTGTCTTTGTTTCCTTTTTTTGTTTTTTTTGTTTTTTTTTTTGTTTCTTGTTTTCTTTTTTCTGATTTGTCCAGGTGATAGATTCAGAGAAGATGCTAATTGCACTGTCTAATCTCAGAATTGGTAGCGAAACGCTGTCGTTTATTGTCGAGGATGATTAAACGATGGCGTTTTAGGATTTGACTCGTTGTGGGCATCACCGATCATGTTCGAATATGGGCTTGCGTCAATTCCAATATTTATATGGAAATTATGGAATGGTCCCCTAAGTAAATCGCTTGCGACATTTTACCCACTTAACTATATTTTATTATGCACTTTACCTTTGCTATATTCTTTTTCCTTTTTAATTTTTCATCCAATGTCCGATGTGCATTGAAGTTTGACTAATTTAAATTCGCTCTGAATAGAGTCCATTATGAGGTAACGGTTCATCCACTACACCACAGTTCTTTCCTCTTTTATTGAGATTTATTAACTGACATTTGACTAGGAGAAAATTATGATATGGATATTGTAAAGCATTTTCTCAAGACTCTGTATGATCAGGAAAAATATGAAGTTTACAATTTACCAGCATGAGTAAATAATATTTAAATGTGATACAATAATTTGCCACTAATTGTCCTATTTTCCTCCTTAGTGATTTTTCTTCTAATGAATTGAAAGTACTAATTTTCAACAATAACATACGTAAATCAACAAAGTGGAGTCTCGAGAAGATAGTATACATAACTCTTATTCCTACATTGTAGGTATAGACTACGGAGGTCATTTTCAAAATTGAAAGTATTAGTTTAAATGGCATTATTGTCTCATAGGAGTAACTTCATGTGGATCAGAAGTAGGTCAATGGACTAAATTTTATTACTAATTGTTATGAAATAATAATAAGATATTAAGATAGCATAAGACATAGCCAAAGAAATGGGGAGAGACATTTCATTTTTCCTCAAATATCGTACAAATGAATTTGCAGGTTCATATTTATAGAAGAAAAGAAATTGTTGTAATGTTTTTCAATGAGGTACTTGCAAACTACTTACATATGCTACTTGCAAGTTGCCTACTTAATTACAAGTTTATCTAGTTGCAGGCTTATTCAATTGCAAGTTTATCCAAAAAATTATGTATATTTAAAGAACATCCATAATGGTGTATCTATAACATTATTTATATTCAAATCGATTTAGATAATACTCTCTCCTTTCCTAAATAAGTGTTCTATTTGCCTTCTGATTTTATTCCTAAATAAGTGTTTGTTTAAGCCATCAAGAATAAATTGGTCACGTTCTTTCAAATTTGCCCATGTTTAGATAAAACGTAATCAATGGTAGCTTGAAAAAAAATAAATTAATTATGGATAAGTTAGTAAAGTTACCTTTTATTTTCTAGGAGTGATTAATTTGTTAAAGGATGTGTCCAAACAAAAAGGAGCACTTATTTAGGAACGATGTGGATAATTTTTCTCTTGATATGCTAAAAGTGACAAGTAAAAGTGAACAGATAGAATAGTTATGTTTCATTCGTTTACTTTTACCGGTCATAGTTCGCTTTTGGAGAGTCAAGTTATATGATTTTTGACCAACATTTTAAGATATAATTTTTTCATCATATTAGTATGCGAAAGAAAACTACTCCTAACTTATAGCATTTTTGTATAGTTTTAGAATATTTGAATTTTAAATTTAAAATATTGAATTAATATAATTCAATTTAACTTTGAAGATTAGTTAAATTGATTCTAACAAAGCGAAACATGACAAGTAAAAATAAACGAAGGTAATAATAATAATACAAGTTTATCATTGTCCTTTTACCAATTCCTTTAATGACCTCAAAATACATGCAAATGCCTACCATTTTGCTTATTTCTAGCCACATTAGATCCAGCATTATCTTAGCTTCAATCCCCAACAAAGTTCCATATCAAAATTCACACCTTGTGCATAAAATTTTAATCCCAAGTATATGTAGAAAACACACCCTAATAAACCCACAATGAATGGAAAAAAAACAGCACCCAGTATTTGTTTCTAGACTAGATAAGAATAACAGCTCTTAATCCTATTCACAATTGAATCAACGTCTAGATGTTATCCACGTGTACTCACCCGATTAATTCTTCAGCAAAAGCTTTGATCCGTGTCACACTAAATTGACCAATCAAAATGTAGAGAATTGCGAAGCCAGGATTCATTCCTCAATATAAATAGCGTAAAGCTGCCTTCCAGAATGATCACAGCAGAATTTGTACTAATTCAACTTGAGATATTTTTAGGATTGTGAGAATTGTGAAGATGTCGGCTACCGGGGAAGTTGAGATACCCGCCGTCGTGCAGCCGCCGGTTGAGGCTCCGGCGACGGGGAAGCCTGTTAAGGAGAAGAAACCTAGGGCTAAGAAGCCTAAATCTGCTAAGACTGTTACTCATCCTCCTTATTTTCAGGTATTTCTCCATTAATTTTCACATATAATTATGTTTTATGCAAATTTCAGATTGATCAATTGTTTTTGGAATGAATTTTTTGCAGATGATTAAGGAGGCTCTGATGGCGCTGAATGAGAAAGGTGGATCGAGTCCGTATGCAGTTGCAAAATACATGGAAGACAAACACAGGGATGAATTACCAGCGAATTTCAGGAAAATGCTTGGTCTTCAGTTGAAGAATTCTGCAGCAAAGGGCAAGCTAATCAAAATCAAGGCTTCATACAAGCTATCTGAGACTGGAAAGGAGACAACAACAAAAACATCTACCAAAAAGGTTCCCAAGGCTGATACTAAGAAGAAAACTAGAAGCACTAGGTCCACCACCGCTGCAGGGAAGAAAACAGAGGCGGCAAAGAAAGCTAAAGCTATGCAGAAACCAAAGAAGGTTGGAGTTGGAGCCAAGAGGACAAGGAAGTCTACTCCGGCAAAGGCGAAGCAGCCAAAGTCTATCAAGTCTCCTGCTGCTAAAAGGGCAAAGAAGGTTGCAGCTTAAGTATGATGGTGGTTAGGTAATACAGAAGAGTAGTAGATATAGGAGAAGGAATAATGGTTTGCTTGTTGATGGTAGTTCTGTGAATAGGAAAATGGAGCTTTTACTTTCAGTCATGTAGGTTTGTAGTGTAGGGTGGGTAGGGTCAAAATCCCTTCTGGGGTTTTGCTGAAGTTCGGTTATGATCGTTTTGTATCTGTGCAAATTATGGTGGTGTTCTGTTAATAATCAAGTTTTTTTTTGCAACATGCTTTGTTCTTAATTGCCTAGTTACTTGTAATGGTCAATAATGGCGTGGTATAATCATTGGTTGATCGACGATGATCAATTTGTTATTTGTTCACTGTGTGAAAATGATAATAAGCTTGTTACAAGTGAAAAGATTAACCAAGAGTCAGGGTAGTAGAAGGTTTAGGGGAGGAAGACACAATGGAATGTTCCGTGGAGATGCATAAGACTATTTCTTTTCACGCTGCCGGTTCTACGGTTGATTTGCCTGTATCACGTTCAGGATTTTTGTGTGAACAAACACACATTAAAAATAAAAGGATCAAATCTGTTTAATTTATATAATTAAATAATTTAATAAAATAATAATGTTTCTTTTCGCTTGATATTACATATAAGTTTTTTTTTTACCTTATAAGGTTAGAGGGACGAGGGATAGGTACTCTATCAAACTTCCCTTTCCACCATTTGAAGCAATATTTTGGTACAACTTGAAACATTTGTTAATTGACAGACAAATCTCATATACTATAATTTGTATCGTTTTGAGAGATACAAACCCAAAATAATTTATCATATAGCAGTATTTTATCATGTATCATGATTAAATGAATAAATCCCGTTTAATTACTCAAAATTATTTAGATAGGAAATAGTAGTATCTTATTCATCAATCATAGAAAATAAATAATGTATTCAACTTAATATTTTCATATGATTTTCAAACTTAAAAATATAATATTATCACGTATAAACTTATTACATTTAAAATTTTATCTTTTTTTTTTTGCCCCATTGTAAAAATTTCCATCTTTTTATTTTATTGATCACTCGAATCCACAATATTAGAATTGAAGTTAAGATGGGTTGAAAATTTGAATTCAAGGGGTGAACTGTCTCGCTGAATATTCAGGAAATTACATCTAGTGTCTCCCAAAGTGTCCGATCTTGAATTCATTGCCCGCTAAATAAGTTCTAACGTTTGTCTATAAGGTAGAATTTGTGTTCAATTGAGCAGGTTTACTGTCTTAAAAGGTCATAAACGTTTGTATTATGAGTAAGCGTTAGAACATTTGTCTTATGAATAGCACATCTAAGTTTTAACTTTTGCTTCTGATCAATTGTGTAAATTTATTGTCTTGACTCTTGAAATGTTATGAACTTTGCCTTATTGATAAGAGTTAGAATATTTGTCTTATGACAAAGTTGATTGAGCGAGGCCAAAAAATCAAAAGCATCCTTATATAAGCTATTTTTATAAGACTTTTTTTTTTTTACGAGGGATAATATATTAAGACAAACTTATTTTAGGGGCATTCTGAACTTAACCCATCAATATTTGAAAGAAGTCTTGTTACCCAAATCTAAAGGAGTAAGCTGTTAAGTAAAATTTAATCTTTTTTTATTTTTTAATATAAGGAATATATTGTCTTTATAACATCAAACATAAAAAAAAAAAGTCAAAAAACATATAGTCCATAGATATCAGACGGGTAGACTACTATACTATCCGGCGGCGTCAATTTTCCATCCGGCGACATACGTATCTCTTTGTCGGCCGAAATTGATCTGGTAGTTTCCTTATCTCCCTCTCTCTCTCTCTCTCTCTCTCTCTCTCTCTACTTTTCTAGATATCCTCCAAAACCCTAATTCATATAGTTTATTTATGTTAATTGGTAATAAAGTTATCTAGGTTTGAATTGTTTCTAGTGCTTTTTTCTTTGATTTTTCAAGTTAATTTTACCTTCTTATTTTATTCCCGTGTGGTAATTGCTTCAATGATCTGGTAGGTACTAATCTGCCCTTGAATTATTATCAATATATTTTCTGCGAATTTTTAATACAGTAAAAGCAAAATCAGAAGCTAAAAGGTGGAATTTTTATCATTTAGGTTATAAGTTTTATCACTTTGGGGAAAATCAAAGATCTAAGTATTTGCCTAATCCTTCTAGTTATTCAAGATAACAATTTTGATTTCAATTAATTAAGAATTTGAAATCAATTAATTTTGTTAGTTGGGGTTCCATTATTGAGACATAATCGATTTGAGCTTTATGTTCAATTAAATACCAAAAACTGTACTTACTTTCATTCGGACTTACTCCCCCGTTTGGTTGCTTTTATGTGTAGGTATTACTGGTAAGCAAGAGAGAAATTCTCCGTCCTTGATAGAGTGTCTTCTTTGGGAGTTGGAATCAGTGTAAGCTTGGTGGATTTTTGATGGCTCTGAAGTTTCTGAATAAGAAGGGATGGCATACGGGGAGTCTTCGGAACATTGAAAATGTATGGAAAGCAGAGCAGAAGCATGAGGCCGAACAGAAGAAGCTGGAGGAGCTCCGCAAGCAGATCCAGGAGGAACGTGAGCGCAGTGAGTTTCGCCAACTCCAGGAACAAGCTGGCTTGGTTCCCAGGCAAGAGAGGCTGGAATTTCTTTATGATTCTGGATTAGCTGTTGGAAAAGGAAGTTCTAGTGGGTTTGAATCTTTGTCCAAGCCGACTGAACCTGTTACAACTGCTGTGACAACTGCTGAACCCAGTTCTTCTGCCAAGCCGCAAGCATCTGTGCCAGGAGCTCTATTTGAGGACAAGCCACAATCTTCCAACGATGCTTGGAGGAAACTCCATTCTGATCCCTTGCTTATGATTCGTCAGCGAGAGCAAGAAGCTCTTGCACGTGTGAAGAACAACCCTGTCCAGATGGCCATGATTCGCAAATCTGTTGAAACAATGAAAAATAAGGATAAGGTGCATGATGAGAAAGAGAAGGATGAACGCAGACATAAACACCGAGACAAGAAATCAAAGCATCGCCACTCGAAGTCAAAGCCTTTGAGGAATTCTTCACCTAGACAAACCTCTGTTCCAGATGAATACTCGAGTGAAGATGATTCCAGGAGAAAGAAAGAGTCTCGCAAGGACAAGAAGTTTAATGAGGAGAAAGCGTTTCGCTTACGAGATCCTGAAGGAGACAATCATATTGACAGAGAAAAAACTAATCTTGAAGCTGCGAAATATGAGAGGCAGAGAAGATCTGATCCAACTAGGAACGAATCCTATCATAACTCTCGTGGGCAGACAAGATCTGATGTGCTAAGGCACGAATCGCGTCATAACTCTCGCAAGCCTGTTAGGCTCTCTGAAGAAGAGAGAGCTGCCCGTCTACAGGAGATGCTGAGAGATGCTGAGGTGCATGAAGAGCAAAGATGGAAAAGACTAAAGAAAGCAGACGAAAAAGACGCTAAGGAAGCTGTACATGCTGGCTCGTCTGGTGGTAGGAATTTTCTGGACGCTGCTCAAAGAAGTGTTTATGGTGCTGGGAAGGGAGGAAGTTCCACAATTGAGGAAAGTGTTCGTCGCCGAACACATTATTCGCAGAGAGCAGAGGCTTCAGAAGGCAATGCTTTTCGGCGATAAAATGGTGGACAAAATTAATGAACTTCCTGCAGAGTTTTTCCATAATGAATCACTTCATGTAGTCCAAATGTATTTCATTTTGATCATGCTTTTATCTGTTATCATACTGAACGATAATTCTGGGATCAATGTCAGTTTAAATATGCTGGTTTTTATCTTACCACAAATATACTTGGTGTAACTGAAATCGTGAAATTGTTCTGTGCAAAAAAATGTTTTTAAGGTGGCTGGCTAATTACTGAGCTGTGAGTTTGTGCTGTTAGCTTTTGATCGGATTAATCTTGTTCTTGATATCACTGTTGGTTCATTCGGCTGCAAGGAAGTCTGCACCAACCACTGGCAGAATCAGGATATCTCTGTTACTGTACTGGAATTGTATTGTTTAGTTATGGATTCCTCATTCATCTATCAGGAGTAAATACACCCAGTAGTTCCAAATAGTGCACTAACCTTCTCATCCTCAAGTTGACTTTTAGTGCCTGGTCTGTGAAAGCCTTCAAGGTAACTTATTTGTTCGTGCATGGTAGTCCTCTTTAACTTATTTACTTAATCTCCTTCACTATTCTCATCCCGATTCCCACGATCTATTTTTATAATTCGATGACAATAGGGAGTTCTTCAATTCCAGTTTGTGTTTTGGTAGATTTGAGGTTACTTATTAATTGGTTCGTGCAGTTAACGGGTCACAAAGAGGCCTTTACTTGATCTGTTTGAGAGCGCAATCTTTGTGATATCCTGGTTATCCTTGATGTGTAGGGTTCTATGTCATTTATTATTTGTGTCAAGTTTATATGTTTTAAGTAATACTTGATTCATCTGGAAAAAAATCAAATTGTTGACTTCATTTTTCTCACACTTTATATATCAACTAATGCTTGATTCATTGAAAGCTTTGGAGCTGAATCAAGCACGCAGAGCATATGTGTGGTACAATTTATAGCTTTTGTATGTACAAATGATTTTTTTGGGCCCTCTTTTTAATATGAATGTTAGATTTCTTTTAGTGCCCTTGATCTTTTTGAAAAAGTCTATGTTAGTGCCTTTGATTGGTTTGTTTTCATAGTTTCTTTGATGCTTCCCCTTTTTCTCTATAAACAGCTACTACACCTCAGTTCCAAACTGGTTGGTATTGGCTATATGACTCCTCACTTTCTACTTCGCTTCATCTGATCCTGATTTATGCCAATATTCAATAATTTAGGTTCTAACATTAGAAGTCCTCTACATTTTCTACTACATAGAAATTTGTAACGAGATTAAAATACCCCTACTGAATGTTGGACATAATGTAAGTTTACAAACATTAACAAGCATTAACCCCAACTATTTTCCGTTGTCTCTATGAGTCTTTTTATTTTATCATGATATATTTTTCCCTTAATCTGCAAGGATTCGAAGAGGTTGTAAGTCTTTTGAGATAACTTTCTTCCACTTGATTATAAGTGTGTCTTGTCTCATATTTTTGTATGGCAGGATAAGTGCATTTGTCTGCTAAATTTAGTGAGAAAAAATAATAAGGTCATGAATCACACATTTCTGAGCTAGCATGATCCTCACTTTTGGTGTGACATGGCACTTCATGCTATTATTGTAACTGTGATTTATTAGGGCCCTACAATTGGTTGTATTTCAATTTTCATATCTCATCAATGGGATATTATTCGTCACTCCGTGAGTTCAGTGTGATTCAACCTTGCACTAAAACTCAGGCGAAGCTAGTGTTTTATATTTCTGTTGAAAGATTTAGTTTTGCTAGTTTCTGGTTTACAGTGGTTCTGGTTGGTTTTTAAGTAGGCTAATCTTTCTTCTGGATGCTCTTGTCATTTGTGAATTGTGATCGGAGAATCTCAGTGTTCTGCACTTGTAAGTGCATTGTGTAATGGGGTATGCATTTGTGTGTGCGCATAGATAAAATTGAACTTATGAAGAATGAAAGAAATGTAGAGTGGGGTGTTTCAGACATGGTATAATGGATGTGGCATGGTTGAAGTAAAGAGTGGTAGAGCAGCAACTGACAGAAATTAAAACCCACCCTCTCCCCCAAATGAAAAAAGAGAATGTATTTCCAGGTATAAACCACATCAAATTGAGTTACCTTTGTATTCTTTTTTCCATTTCATGTTAATAAGGTGGTTAGAGGATGCCTCAATGTCAAACAAGTTGGGGTTGACTATATGAATCTTTGTTGTCCATGTCACTCTTTTTTTAAGCTCATCTCAGACCGATATTTTACAAAATAAAATGATTGGAGAGTTTTTAAGTGGAAGAAGTTGAGGTGATGTGTTACACCAACTGCTTGGCTCTATTTTAAATAAGTACTATGGAGAAAGATGTCAAGAGATGTAGAAGAGAGGCATCACTCCCTTCCTCTAGCTGATTATCAAAAAGTAGGAAATGTATTGAGTCAAGTGAGAGGAATGGAGTACATACAAGATTTAAGAGGAAGAATTTAGGTCTCATGTCTAGATTAGGTACCTTAATTGGTATCACATCTGAATAAAAGATTCATGTCTGAACAAGGTACTTTAATTTCTATTGTGTTTATGTGTGCATGTTAATAGGTTTATTGAAAATACACAGTGAGGCATCATGAAGTAATTCATTTCGGTGGTAATATGTATGACTTCTCGTACCCAAGATTGTGCAGGCCAGTCTCTCCTTGAAACTTCTTTTTGAATTACTACTGTAGTACTGTTGGATGAGCTTATGTGATGCATTATTGGTTAATACTTCTGAAGCTCTTGCCTCTCTGATTTGCTGCAACTTATTATATCTTCATGTTAGTAAAAAATCTCTGAGTTGCTTGGGCTGAAAACCATTAGCTGTACCAAATTTAAGGTTCTTGGAATTGAAACACTAAAGTATGAAACTTTGCAGCAAGATCACAAGAAAAGACCAACCTGTAAGTAATGAAAAGTTAAAAAAAGAAAAAGAAAAAGAAACGATCACTAGAATAACACCTGAATTTGGTTATTAGGAATCTGATAACATCAATAGGATCATCAATGTCTGTCTTTAGGATAATAAATAGATGAATTTTAGTGTCCATTGATCCTTTTGTTGTGGTAATTTACTTTTCAGCATGTCTGTTAACAGTGTCACATAATCTATTTGGGCTTTGAAAGTTGCATTTTGTTCTTGCTGTCAGTTTGTCTTTTGTTTTTCTCTGTATTTTGTGTATTCTTTTTCTTTGTCTTCATCTTGTTTGTTGTTTCCATCGATGTACTTCTTTCAGCAGTAGAGAAAATCTATGTACTTTGCAGGTATTCCTATGTGAAATAAATTGGGAATAACAGTTTGGTGCCTCAATAAAGAGAATGACTGTGTTTTCTATTGATTCACTCTGAAGGAGATAGTGGAAGTCACATGCTACTGGTTATTTGGCCAAACATCTGAAGTGCAAGGGATCTTCTATACTGGTGGTCCATTTGCATATGCGATTGGAGACCTAATCTCATCTATTTGTAGCTCACCTGAAGCTTGATGGTTAGGGTTAGTGAATTAGGGACAGGTTAGGGTTAGTGAATTAGGGACAGACCAGAACTGGGATGAAAGCTTGATGGTTAGGGTTAGTGAATTAGGGACAGGTTAGGGTTAGTGAATTAGGGACAGACCAGAACTGGGATGAAAGCTTGATGGTTAAGGTTAGTGAATTAGGGACAGACCAGAACTGGGATGGACTTGTAACAACACTGAACAATTACTTTGGATGCTTTTAAAGCATGTAAGAAACCCACACATTGCGACCCACTCCCTAAACTATTTTATTCAAATTTGGTGTGGAGTTTTCTAAGTTTTTGGTTATGAAGTGTATTTTTTCTTACAAACAAGCCGTTGGTGGCAGACTACTAACATTTTATGCATTGAAGATTTAAGTAATTTGGAAATTTTTGCACGCATTGTTTTTTCAAATAGTTGTGTTTTGGCTTGGATTGCCATGTTTCCCCTCATGGAGTTTTGTTTGAAGCAGTAATGTTAAACTCTCTCCAGTAATCGTATACTTTAAGGGGTTACATCGATTAATCTCATTATGCAGGCATCTTTGTATGATTGGTACCTAGTCATTTTGCCAAGGGCCAATCTTCCTTTTAACTATCACCATTCACCACTTATTCCCCACTTTCTTCATGTTTCATGTGCAATTCATTGATTGATTGCTGCATGTATCTTTGATGATTGATAGTAGTGTGACATGTTTTTCTACTGACAATTGTCAAAACATACAAGGCCTCCAGCGATGAAGTTTGAGTTGTACAGATACAGAAATAGTTGATTATATAATTGGTCTTATGGATTTTAAAGTGAGTTTGGATGGCCTTTCTTTTCCTAGAGATCGGACTATTAATGCTGCATCTTTGCTGGTTCTTGATCTTGTTCATTAACTTAGCTCCTGATCACTCATTCCTGGACTATTTTGTCATACTATCGGACTTTTCTTCCCTTCAAATTTTAGAATTTTTTTACCATCTTTGCTGCTACTTAAAATTGTCTACACGTACATGGGCGGAGCCACCTTCGGCGAAGGGTGGTTAGATGCACACCCTTCGCCGGAAAATTATATGGTGAATAAAAGTTAAATATTAGTCATTATTGATGTATATTTAATTTTGCACTCTTAGCATAACTGAGAATAAATTTTGCACATCCTTCACCAAATTTCTAGCTCCGCCACTGTACATGTACGGTTATATCTAAGGGAATGCCATCAGAGGTCGGAGCTATATGAGGCGCAAGAGGTTTTCCGAAGTTTCTGTCGGAAAATTATACTATATATACATAGCAAAAATTATTTTATTGTGTATGTTGTATATCTTTAGTTTCTTCATGTGGTTACTTTTTTCTTATTTTGCATCCCTTAAGTGAAAATTCTGGCCTAATTTCTGTTTGCCATTATAGCCTACTGCAATGCTGTAATACCTAATAACTTTGCTGCGGAAGCAATGCACATTTTAGGAGTAATTGTAGACGAGAATGTGTTGGGACCAAAGGAATATTGCTTGCTTTAATTGCCTAACTATGCCACCATGAGTGATCGTTATTGTTTGAAGGAATGAAGGTGATATTTGGACCACACAACGTGTGGCAAACTGAATACGTGTTAAACAAATTCTCAACTGTTTATTAGCCATTTTGTTACAGTTTTGGAGATGCAAGATTAACTATGTAGAAGTGAGGACGGCGTGGAAGATGGTAAAATTATTATGCACATAAAATATAAGAGATTACTAAATAATTAATGATAAAAAGTAGTTGTTCTAGTACCTGTCTGAAGTGATAAGCCTCGAGTAATTTAGGTAGCAACACATGTACAGTACAGATGTAAACTGTGGAAAAGGGCATGCTTTTCCCCTATTGTTCAACATATGTAAGAGCAGTTTAAGATATAGTAATAAAATTATTTGGATATTCATATACTATTAGGGTAACTCATGATTGCAATTGGGTTTTCTAGGTAAAAAGAAAAGCTTTAATGTTTGCTTTTGATTAATTAATTAAGGGAGTATCAGTACAATACGATAAATCAGACCTCTCCAATCTCGCTTGTGGCGTGACAACTTTTTGTAACCGGTTGAAGGAGGTATTATCATATGTCACTGTTTCTGGTCTCCCTCTCCCCCCCCCCCCCCCCAAGCCCCCATCCCCACCCAACAAAACCCAACCCCCAAAGTGAGATTGTGTAAAAGGAAAAGAAAAGTAGTTAAATGAAAGTAACAAAAAGAACAAAAAACGAAAGGGGAATGATTTAACAAAAAGAACAAAAAACGAAAGGTGAATGTTTTGTCCTTTGCTATCTTTTATAGTACGAGTACTTGAATAGAGAGACATGGTCGTAAGGATTTATATAGTTCATCCAACTTGTTTGGATTAAGACGTGGTAGTTATTATTTATTTACTATCATCTACTACTTGATATTTAGAGGAAGCTAACTCGCATATCAGCAAACTGATTGGGAATTGATAAGAAATCAAACAACCATTAAAACATGAATGCAATTTGTTTGGGATAAAACACTTTCTATAGTAATTCACATTTGTTACGTGGACATCTATTTTTGAGTTTGATAGATGAACAATTTAATTATTTACAAGTCGGATGTTTCCGTGAGCAATAACCAAATAGATCTCTTTCATTTGGGTAATTTCAAATTAACAATTTGAGAAACTTGAAATTCTCCATCTCTAAAACAAAAAGAAAGGAAACAAAAAGTAGAAGAAAGAAATTGAGCAGTAACCAAATAGATTTTGACAAATACAAAAATCTGTTATAAGCTTTATTGTCTGTCAAAATGTGTCTCTAAGATTACTTACAACACGTGAGAAGCATGTCGAAATAACAGGGTTATTAATCTCTGTCAATTTCCATGCTAAGAAGATTGATTAGCAGCAAAGTAGAAAATGCCAAAATTTTAAGCTTGGACTTGGCATGTGTACGGCACTAGGAGGACAACAAAAGAAACAAGCGGGTTAGTGCAACACTTCTTTCGTTTTAAGTCGATCTCAAAAAGAATGATATATTTTTATATTTAGAAGTATTTTTTTAATCTCAATTTACGTGACACTTTTTAGATTTTGAGATTGATACAAGACTTTTGTTGATAGTAATTTTTGATATATCTTTTAAATGTTTTGAATTATCAATTATTGTGACTTATAGTGCTTTTAACGTAGTTTTCAAATATGTAAATTTTATTTCAAAACACTTAAAGATTTCATGACCAAATTTATTATCAAAATTAAATTGTTTGACTCTCGAAATTTAAATTGTGCCACATAAATTGGGCTAGAGGGAGTAACAATTTTACTTAAAAATGATCATTTTACCCTAACGAGTTGATATATAGCCTCATAAATATATATAACTTATTTTATACGATAAATTTTAAAAGTCCATATTTCTTTTTTAAATTTCATACACAATCAAACACCATTATATAAATTGAAACGGAGGAAGTACTTTTTTTTTTTCTTTCAACTTGACTTACATTTTATACTATTTGTATGTACTTCAAACAACTATTGTCCAAATGGCTACTTTTAAGACTGAGAAGAGACAAAGCATGCCAAAATAGAAGCCATTGCGATGGTGCACATAGCGCATGCTAGGCAACATACTGGCCCCACTATAGCATATTTCTTCTTCTTTGCCTTTGCTAATATTTTCTACTACATGCCATTTTATTACTCCCTCTATTTTAAGAAAGAATGATTCATTTTGATATGATATGGAGTTTAAGAAAATAAAGAAGATTTTTAAATTTTGAAGTCTTAAATTAAAGTTATGTCAAATATATTAAATGCTCTTTAATCTTGTAGTCTTAAATATGACATATGAAAAGTTAAAATTAAAAAAGAAAAGAATCATTCTTTTTAAAACAGACTAAAAATGAACTAAGGATCATTGTGAGGAGTATATGTTTTCTCTTTTTCATGATCAATCTAACATATTCCCGAAAACCTTTTCCCATTGGACAATTTTCATTAGTCCTTGTCATACACTTGTCAATTGTTTACTCTTTTTTCCCTTTGCATGAAACAGTTTCCTCGAATAAGATGAAAAAAATGAACAAGAGCAGTACTTTCTGTGCTAATTCCTTTTTTTAAGATGGAATCTTTGGATTTATTCTAAATTTATATGGTATATAAATCAGAAACAGAGTTGGGATTTTAATTTTATGGCTTCTATTTAGAACGACGACTTTAAGGATTAATAGTTGAGTTCTAAACTTAATACATTTATATATATTTAATGAATCTCATCATACAAAGATACTATTTTAGTAAAAGTTAATGAATACAGCTAAATCAGTATCTGACTTCTACCATACCCCTGATATAGATGTAACCAACTCGATAGATCGACTATAGCTACCTTGAGTTGCAAAACTAGAAATGTGAAAGAGATAACTACGTGCCTTAATTAATCGTACCATGTGGTGAAAGAGAAAAATGAGAATGCCTCTTGTTATGTTGCCCCCCCCCCCCCCCCCCGCCCGCCTCTTTTTTTTTTTTTGGATAAGTCGTAACTGTATTGTTTGTGGTTTGTCAAAGTGAAACTAGGCAAAAGGAAAACAGGCCAATGAGAATGTCTCAGAGGTCAACCGAAAGTTGAAGTGAGAGTTTTTGCTTTTTACCACTTTTAGATTTATCTAAAATAAAGTGTACATTTCATGCCTTATTTTCTGAATTTAAGTTTTCAAATTACCAAGTCAGGCTTACTAGAGAAAGTAGCATATGTTATTGACTTGTACCGTAGAAATTAAGCTCATATTTTCTTGGTTAGTAATTTCACTTATTATAAACAATCGACTTGTAATTATCTTTGATGTGCCACGATAATGTAAAAGCGAACAAGAAGAAATAGAACAGCAATATGCAATGTCATATAAGTAAAATATTACCGCTTCAAGTCAAAATATGGTTAAATACGAAATTCATTAATATCACATGCACGTATAAAGATTTTTATTAGTTGTACTAGTTCTTCCTAGCTGCTAGTGACTTCTTCAGAAAATCAATTTCCTTCATCCTTGAACATCCTCGCAATTCTATATATATATAATCAACTCCACTGCAATGGATGATTCTCTTCACTCATTAATAATTTCACAAATAATAACTTTTACTTACATGATATATATTATATATATGTATAATATTGCTTGTCTCCGCGTTTTCTTCTTCATTTGTCAAATAAGCAAACGCCAATATCACAATCCTCAGAGCTCGAACTCAAGATCTCATTCAGCTTAGGCCCTTCTCCCCTATCACTTAGCAATAGCAACATTCCCAAATCCGAACAATTGTGATGATCTTCATATAATGTACTTGTCTCTTCATGATGATTATCATGACTCAATTGAGACGCTACAAATTTGTCAAGTGCCCTCCAATCAGCCGTTACATTTTTGCTTCCATCGTCTTCGTAATTATTATTATTGTTATTGTTATTATCGGAGATGAGTGACATGGAGCTAATTGGCCTTTTTAGGAGTGGTAGAGAGGGACTTTCTAGCTGTGGAAGCTCTATGAATTGATCTGAATTTGTATAAGCAAAGTTGTGATTGTTTTCGGCTGCTTCCATCTCTTGTTTGCATAGTAGATTATTTTGTGACATATTGAAATTTGAAGGAGGAGGAGGTTGCCTTGTGATGTATTCAAGAGGATCTACTACTGAGCTGACTGCAGTAGTTGCTTCATCATAGAAATAATTTGATTCCCATCCTTCAACCATATTGGTCTTTGTATGCCCAGTTATTTTCTTCTTAAATGCTCTACAAACCACCCATCCTTCTTCCTGCAACAGTTCAACAAAGTAAGTTATTTATTACATAGGAATTAATTTATAAACCATGTATGTAAAAGAATTTTTTACACTATCAATGTATATATTTTAATTTGCTATAATAACTAGTAACCAATTGTCCTTCCATGTGACTTCATTCAATTTTCTTTTTCTTAGTTTTAGTGGAGTGCATAGCTCAATTGTGTGGTAAAGATATAAGAAGTTAGTCAAAGGGGTTGTTAGTAAGAAGATACTTAGAAAAGTCTCTTTTGGAAGGGCTGAATGAGTGAAAGCTCGACGACCACATAAAAAGGACTTATAAGGAAATCACACATATAATTTGCTTCAAAAAGTGATGTCTTTTTGACTTTGAAGGTGTTGGAAATCATCTTCGTTCTGCATGCTAAATAAAAGAATGTGCATGTAAAGAACAATCAAAGGGATTAATTCTTCTAACTTTTTTTTTTTCGTATTTGTAACAGAAATGTTTACAAGAAAAGTGTCCTTTCTTGTTTACTGAATGTCTTTATATATAAAGTTTGCTGTTTATCTAGAGAGGCTATTCAAAATTTTCGCTTTCTTTAATATTCCAAAAAGAGTTTTAAGTCATATACGTTGTTAGTATAAATAATTTGTTACACTATCAGGCCATCAAAAGATATCTATAGGTAAGCCTCTTTCAAAAGTGAGCTTTGCTGTCTTGATGAAAATAAGACAAATTATCTTCTACAGCAGGTAAAAGTGAACTAATGATGTAAAAATTCCATATATATGTTGTTGGAATAAATAATTAGTTACACTATTAAGCCATCAAAAGATATCTATAGGTAAGCCTCTTTCAAAAGTGAGCTTTCTTGTCTTAGATGAAAATAAGACAGATTATCCGCTACAACATGTAAAAGTAATGTAAAGATTCCTTATATAGTAACAGTATACTCCCTCCATTTCAAAAAGAATGACTTAGTTTGACTTGACACGGAGTTTAAGAAAATAAAGAAAACTTTTGAATCTTGTGGTCCTAAATTAAAGTTATGGCAAATGTACCAAAATGCCCTTTAATCTTGTGGTATTAAACATGCCATGTGAAAAGTTGAAATTAAAGTGTTGCCAAAAAAGAAAAGGGTCATTCTTTTTGAAACAGACTAAAAAGGAAAGTAGGTCATTCTTTTTGAAACGGAGTGAGTATATAATTTAAACTCTTACTAAAAATGGGAGTTTTAGAGAGATATACAAGACCTAGCTAGTTTATATTTTCCAGTTCCAAAGGTCCAGTAGGTGTACTTGGAATCAATATTTACATAAGAAGAAAAACTGGAAATCGAATAAATAAGCAAGAAAATGAAGGACTTGCCTGTGGAGGACCATTCTCTTCAGATTCGAGACGATATTCATGCATGATCCAGTCAGATTTCTGGCCATTAGGTGCCCTACCCTTATAGAAGACAAGTGTTTTTCTCATGCCTATAAGTTTTGATTTGTTGTATACAGCCTTGTCTCTTCCTGTTGCCTTCCAGAACCCAGCCATGGTTGCCCTATTAGTTCTGGTCCCTGTTGGATACTTCTTATCCTTGTGGCTGAAGAAATACCACTCGTTCTGCTCTTCATATCCGATCCGGCATTTATCTGATAGAAAAAAAAGTACTCCGTATTTTGAATATTATGGAGTAGTATAGTTGAACTAGTATATATGAATTTCTTATCTAAAAGCTTATATTGTTATAGAACTATGAACTAAAATAAGAATATGCGAAAACTCTAGGTTCCGTCTTGTCTTTAAACATCCCTGTCAACTCTGATACTCGAATCTCTCATATTGTTTGAAGTATTATCAGACATGAATTGAATCCAAGAGTTCCGTTATTCAATTAATGATAATAGAATTGAATATCGTATTAACCTCGTTTGAATTGGTCGATCAACTCTAGGCTGAGCTTCTAATGAAAAGTCAATTTTATGGTAGAAATATGTAAGAATTTTGTTTTATTCGTTCTAGATTTGTTGCGTAAGAAACCCTAGACATGAAACAAAGACACATACCTTGAAGATCCCATGGTTCAATTCTGTAGAGATCAATGTCTCTAATAACATCAAGATCAATCTTTTGTGATGCGATTTTCTTTCGAAGATAGTACCCAACGAGCTCTTCATCTGTTGGATGAAATCGAAATCCAGGTGGAACGCATGATTCGTTTGTATCCATCACTCGTTTAATTTAGTTCTGCATAAAATTCAGCACCAAAAAGACAAGATCATTCAACACATTAATATACATAATTGCACCTCTTTTACTCCAAAGTCATAGCAATAATAACCCAAGGGGCATGAAACAAATAGTAGCCATATAGTGTAAGATAAGCTAAAATAGTGAAGTTAAGTGTAGTATATTATGAACCCTACAAATGGAAAGGTGGCAAGAGTTTTCACATGTAATCATCAAACCATTTGATGGGGTCAGAGAATTAATTTATCTATACAAATGAGCGCGTGTTAGTCTAATAAAACCTACTGCTATTTTTATTTTAATTTTTTCCTGAGGGTGATATGATTTTAATTTAATGGTAGGGTTAAAGAAGAAGAGATGAAAAGGAAAGAAAAGAAAACGAAATGATGAGGCTTTGCTGTCGAGGGGGATGGAGAGTCAGCTCTCTCTCTCTTGGTATATTTTCACGTCTGATTAGAATTGAAGGAAACGGGACAAGTGAAAGTTTGAGCTAATGATGCTGTCTTGTCTAGTTGAATTATACGGAATGATGGATCATGAACGGGCACTTCACCTCTATATTTGTATAAAAACAATCCACCGTTACGCACCCTACAAAATGGTCCTCATTAACAATTTAACAAGTTAAAAGATATATGTCGTGGAAAGTCAAAATTAAATTGTTTGTTGAAGAAAAACAATATTAGAAAAGCATGTAACAGTACTTCTTCCGTTTCATTTTATATGGAGGTGTTTGACTCGGAATGAAGTTTAAAACGGAATAGTGGTTAAATAATGGAAAGATGTTTTAATCTGGTTTGGCCTAAAGAAGCGTTGAGTGATTAGACGGGGCCGGCTGTGTGTGAGGATATATGACGTCAAACAATGCTAGAATTAGGCATGCTTTGGTTTGAAAGGAGAAAAAAAAGTAGGAGGCAAAAAGGAGGAAATACCGGGTCTTATGGGCATGTAATTAAAGGGAAAAGGAAAAAAGCCACTAGCTAAGACAGTGTGTGTGAAATTTTTGAATGTTTGAAGGAAGAAAATGATGTATCATCCGAACGAAGGAGTAATCTGAACCACTTGTCTGTTTGTCTAGAATGAACTTGACACCTTTCTGACTCATTTCTTTGATAGGTGTACCGTGCGCAGGACCATTTCCAACAACTTACTAATGTAAGAGATTTCGAAGAGATAAGATTATAATCTCAATGTATCGTGACTAAAGACCTGCTGAATTACTTTGGTTTTACAAAAATCACACAACACAGGAGCATGTGGTGCAATATAATAGTCCAGGAGTATGTATCTGCTCGATTGGCCCAAGGCATATTTGTACGCTAAATGGGAAAACCATGACTTTGAGATGCAAGATAAGGGATTCAACTATATGTAAATTGATTCGGATACCATGCACAGTAATATTATTTGCATGAAATGCATATATCAGTGATGTAAAAAGCGAGCTTATAATATACCTGCAGTGTGTTTTTCTTAGTTCGATCAGTGGAAGCTAGCTAATGATTGGGAGTGAGCTATGAAGAAGAAGACAAACATGTAGAAGACCAAAAAGGAAGGAGTTGAAAAAACTGAAGGAATATTTGGAAGAGAGAGCTAGACCGAGAGAACTGAGAAGTGAAGTTTCCACATATTGAAATAAAAGCAAGTATTAATATTAAAAGAGAAGGAGAAGAGGGACCCCTTGGGGTGGGAGTGCGGGGGTGCGGGGTGGACCGCTTAATTGCGCATGGGTTGAAAGTTGTCCCCATTATTGATGACGTCATTCCTTAGCTTCCCACAGGGAAAAAAAACCCTTATACTCTTGCGTTTTGTTTTGCTTTATCCTTATTGATTTGACATATTTCTTTAAAAAAATTTAATTTGAGATAAATTTTACTAAATTAATCTAATGAATGATGCTTTGGAACTCTAATTTGACTATTATTATTTTATATAGTAATTTAATACTAAGGATAGAAAAGAAAAAATATAACAAAATCTCTCGATTTCATAAATTAGACAAATAAATTGAAATAATCATTTTCATTATAGGGGTCAAGTAAAATAAAACGAAGGGAATAATTTGCTTAAAATTACAATTAATTTTGAAAGATTCTTTAAAATATCGAGTTTAGTCAAATATAACTACATAAATTGAGATGAAGGGAGTAAGATTTTTTTTTTCTCTTAAGATTTTAATTAGGTACTCATAGGTAAAGCACTAACCCCTTGCAATTGGTTAGCACAAACCCTTGGTTTGGAAGCCTATGTTGATTCGATTAATTTAGATTTGTACCGCATAATTTTATTAGAATAGAAGGAGGTCATTATCAGGAGATTGAGAAATTGATATGCAATTAATTAACCGGCCAACCAATTAGTCTTCTAGTACGTAGTACCGGCATATATATACAGCGCAATGTGCTTAAAAAGGTTAACACAGTGAAATAGTTTAATTAATTTTTGCCATGACTTGATGAATAATTTTGCAGCCAACTGCTCCATATACAACAATAACATATCCAGTATATTCCCACATAGTGAGGTCTGGAGAGAGTAGAGTGTACACACTCCGTACCACTATTTCAGAGATGAGGTAAAGAGGTTGTTTTTGATAGACTCTCTACTCAAGACAAAATACATTTTAGAAAAAGATGTAATAGAACTGCTCCATACATATTCTCAAATTAATGGTGATCAAAAGGGTGGTGTCACTATCAAGGGGCATTTTCTTTTATGCAGAGAGTGTAACCAAATGATTAAAATGGACAAGTATTTTGAGGAAGGAACTAAATAGGGAAAAGGGAAAGCAGAGTGTAGGCTTTTGGAGAAAATCAAAGTGGCTATCACCCATTAGTCAGAATGCGTATAGGTTCTACTTTCCGTAGAAGATAAACAAAGGAATACGAAATCATAATATTACAAAAAATCTTATGCACAGCAACAGCCTTTAGTACTATGAAGAACTATACTGAAAGGTTGGCCTCCACTGTCCACCTCCCATTCCTCTTACAAACATACATACTCCAAAAATAGACAAATAATAGTAATGGAGTTAAACTGTATGCACTGTCATTGCAAAGAATACTTATATTATACACCAAAGTGCATATAGGAAGATATATATGGAGGTCTAAAGTTAGGATAGAAGGTTAGTAAGTAGTTGAGCGATGTTTAATTTAGTCCCCTTAATCATGATTGTTATTATTACTCGCATACTATAATATTGTCCTCCGATTTAATTATTACATGTTTTTTTTTTATTTCGATTATCGTATTATGTGTTGTTGTTACTGTTCACTTCTACACTACTATATTTTCCCTTCTATAAGTGATTTTATTATGCTTTACTTGATTTGAGGGTCTATCGGAAACAACTTCTCTACCTTCTTCGTACACACTATCCTCCCCAGACCCCACTTATGATATTATAATGGGCATGTTGTTGTTGTTATTGTAACTACAGTGCATATAGGTTAAACTCAATAAAGTTAGACAATCAATTCGATCTCTAATTGTTTTAACTTTTAGATAAACTTGTCAAAATACAAGTGAACATGATATGGTAACATAGCAATAGATATCAGAACTTACACTAAATATTTATATAGACATTAATCGTAAGTGTTTTCCTTATAAATATCATTGTAGTAATACATTAAGCTAAATTCTTCCAAATTATGCAAGTCCATTTGTTTTCAATTAGAAATGAAAAAGAAGATTTGAGATTGACAACCGAAAACCATAATAAGCAACTCAACATTATATTTTCTTTTAATATGAATATTGGTGGACCACTTTTTATCCATTTTTTACCTTAATTTGTTAAATAGGATGGCTAATATAGGCTAACTGTTTGCTAATTCGCGGAAAACACAAGGAAAATAATCTAGCTCCCTACGCTGTTACTCCACTCTAGTTATAGAAAAAGAAAAAAAGTAATTAAAAATAATCGGAGAATATATGTTTGAGATGTCTTGAAAAACTTGTTTTCTGCTATCAACTTTTAGTAAGGTGCTCTTTCAATAATTTGATGGAAACTCGAGTGATAAAGACCAAACTCATTTTTTTCTTTAATTTCCCGTCCGGTATGCTTTGGGTCCAACCAATTTGGATTCACAACAAATAAAACACAAGAAAAAGTACTAAAGTAAATAGTATATCAACCGTAGGTAAAGTCTACTCCCACTAATGTTCTTGATTTGAAATGATATATGCTTTTAATAAGTTTCATAATGATAATAATCTTACATACTCCACCATTTGAAATTCTAAATCCCTCTTTAAATAGAATAGAGGATGACCTTTGATCAAGAAAGGTAAATAGATTGCTACTGTTAGGATAAGGGATGATAAACATCCATCAATCTATATATATGGTCGGCCAAAGTTTCCATTAGAAAGTAACAAGTCAACAAGTACTATAATAAAATAAAGAAAAATTAGTGTTTTTTTTTCCGGTTGTTAATTGTTGCTTCTTCTTCTTCTTTTTTTTTTTTTTTTTTGTGGTGCTTGTACAGAAGAAAGGAGGTAAAAACCATATGAACTGGCTTCCAATAACGTAGAGTTTCTGGCTATAACATGATTAATTGCACTTATAAAACTACCAAATTCCCTTAATTAGGACGGCGCTAGGTGTTGCTCTAGAGGTCCGAGGTTAAGTATGATTATCTCACCTCTACTACTTTTATTGACAAACATATATATTCAGAATTAAATCTTAGTGAATTCAACCTCTAAGATTTTTAGCGTTGAATCATTATATTTCAAAAGTTACCAATTCACACCTATTATTTATTATAAATTTTATAAAATTTTAAACATAAATTTATACTACGCGTTGAAAGTATTGAGCCCAAATCATGAATAACCTGATATCATCATTCTGCATCCGCCTCAGTTCTTGGATTAGGTCCTCGCAACTTGCATGCAAGAGGTAATCGCTATGGCAAAGTCTGTGAGTGTGAAATAAGCAAATAAATTCAAATTTGGACGTGTCAAAATAAATTGAATTAATAAATAATGAGTTATTAATCGATCCAAAGGATAAGTCAAATTGAACTAAACAATGAGTCATATAGCTTTGTCAAGTTTTATTTTTTTATATTTATTTGCTATTAGTTTATTTAAGAATTAAGCCCAACTCTTACCCAATTTGTAAATTTCTCTTCAAAAAATAAGCATCATTATTCAATTTCGCCATTTTGAATTTATAACTTGATACAGTACAAAAAATTACGCTGTTGTAGAAAGGCTGACTATAGTTATATTGAATTTAAAAGGTTTATTTATTGCCTTTTGTTTTAAGTATCATATATTCATAATTTATTAGGTTGATTAATATAAATTCATGTTGGAAATACTTACCGAGTCACCGTTATCGTATCATGCACCACCTTTTGTGATACTGTATTGACTTAATTTCAATCCTTTATGTTTCATAATCAAAGTTTAAATAAAATGTCGTTCAATTTTATTGCGAAATTATTTCATTTTTTAAGACTTATTTAACAAAATTTGAGGGAATCTAAAGCCAAAACAGTGGAAAATTTAGAAGGGAAAGTTACACATTTAGTAGGCGTTTGGACATGAAAATAAAATATTTTGGAGTTGGAGTTGGAGTTGTGTTTGGCCATGAAAATAAATAGTGTTCTTTTTGACTTTTTTCTGAGAGAAGTAAAAGTAAAAAAAGTGAAAACAAGAAAAAATTGTTTTCACTTTTCCGGAAATAAATTTTACTTTAGTGAAATGCATTTCATGGCCAAACACCACTACATTTCACTTTTTTTACTAAAGTAAAATTTATTTTCGGAAAAAAGTGAAAAAAATCCATGGCCAAACGGGCCCTAATCACTCAACTAAAAATATTACTCCCTCCGTTTAAAAAGGAATGACCTAGTTTGACTTGACACTGAGTTTAAGAAAATAAAGAAGACTTTTGAATCTTGTGATTCTAAATTAAAGTTATGGCAAATGTACCAAAATGCCGGTCTTTAACATGCCATGTGAAAAGTTGGAATTAAAGTGTTGCCAAAAAAGGAAAAGATCATTCTTTTTTAAACGAATTAAAAAAAAAATAGGTCATTCTTTTTAAAACTGAGGGAGTATATATTTACTGATTATTTTTCAAAAAAAATAAGTCATTATTTAAATTAATTTTTGAAATTAGATAGGAGAGTGCAATGAAGCGGCAGGTAAAGTGAAGCTGATTAATCGGGCGGCTAGATTGTGATGTGGACTAATTGGTTGTTCACGTCAAAGGGGTGCGGTCGGCTGTGACCTCCCATCATGCGGCGGACCTCATCATTCATCCCATTCGACTCCCATGGTCCACACCATCACCCCACACCCAAAATTCTTTCTCTCTCCCTATATTCCTCATCCAACAATTCTAATACTCCCTCCGTTTAAAAAAAAAAATGACATACATTTTTTTTAGTCTGTTTCATAATGAACCTTTTTTTTTTGTAATACTTTAATTTTAATTTTTCATGTGACATGCTAAGACCAAAAGATTAAAAGATATTTTGATATATTTGACATAATTTTAATTTAAGATTATAAATTTCAAATTTTTTTTTATTTTCTTAAATTTTGTATCAAGTCAAAATAAATCATTTTTTTTTAAAACGGAGGAAATATGCAGTAGGTGTTTGACCATATAAATTTTAAGTTTAGATTTCAAATCAATGTTTGTTTATGAAATTTATGTAAATTTCAATTTCAAACTTTCCATAAAGTAAGATTTAAAACTTAAAATCTTCATATATTTTTCACTCACTTCATATACGGTTATTTCGCATTATTTTTTTCCATCTCAACTCTTAGAGATATTTATCCAATGTATTGAACCTTAAAATTTATCTTTTCTTGTTGAAAATATAATTAATTAAATAAATATATTCTCTCTAACAATTTAAATTTTTACATAAAATAGTCACACATTTAAAAGTTTAATATTTCTCTCTCAAACATGTGTTCAATAGCAATACGAAAGTGTATAAAAAAGTAAGTAGCCATAATGTAAAAATACCCGTTAGCGTAAAGAACAAAAGGAATATCCTTGAGGGGGGTCCTCTCAAGATTTCAGACATTTGACATTGACCTTCCTCCAAACACCCCTTACCCCTGTCGGAAAATGCCCTCAGGATAATATAATGGAGTTTAATTAATGTAGTAGTACTAATTAAGAACATAACAGCTTACCCTTTAGTTAAGTGAAATTATTGACATATGGTTACATGGTGGTTGGTGAAGAAGAAAAATCACACTCCTAAAAACTCTGTTTGTCTCTAAATCAATGGTTCTAACAAACTTCACCATTATTTCCACGACCAACACAGTTGCATTTTATTGCCTTCCCTCTTCACTATACTTGTACATTATTATTATATTTAGAGGTGTGAAAAACAAGATTCTTTTCAATAAGGAAATTTCTTTTTTTATTTTAGGTTGGGGGGGTGGGGGTGGATGTCCATATGCTTTATGATTACAACTCTTCTAGGTAGCAATACTACATATGTCGTTTTACAAAACAATTGTAACATATCACTTTTCACGATTATAACATCTTACCATAAAGCTCATGATTAAAATTGAAGCACTTTTTACCACCTTATAATTAGTAATTGTTAGAGAGTCTTTTAGCATCACTAGAATTATAATTTCGATTTAAAATATATTGAATTTATTTTTGGAGTTACTTGACTTCTCTAGAAATGAGATGTTGATGATTGACCATCATGTTAAAATTAAAGTGGACAAATCCTGTGCCTAATTAATGGACCATAATATTATTCAAAAGTTACCAAGTTACTGTTAGTGACTGATTGATTGATAACCATATAGATGTTGTCATGTGTATATCATCACTGTAGGAGCACAAGTTCCTTGATATTACGTTTCCATACACTTTTAATTCTCAAAAAATGAAAAGAAAAGTTTTAACGAGTGAGTACGCATTTGGTACATAGCAAATTAGTGAGAAAAATGTCTAATTTTTTTTTTTCCTTGGAAGCATTACAAGCTATTTGTCAAAGTGGTATACTATAAACTTTTGTACAGGCCGTAACTCCTATGCCACATAATGAAGGTTGGAGTCTGATTTTTTTTTTTTTTTTTGAAAGATCTTCAAATTAAATTACTTGGCAAAGATTGCAATAATTTTGAAGAAACGTAGTTCGTCCTTATTTTAGCTTTCTATTACGGAGTACTTTTTTTTTAATGAATACGTGCACGAAAATGTTCTTCTCTTTTCTTTATTTATGAATAATTGACTTGAAAAAAAATATAATTATAGCAACTTCAATTGTCTTCAAACATCAAATTTTCTTTCTTTTCCTTTATTCTTTTTACTTCTAATTTGGGATGAGATTATATAGCTAGTAGGTACAACCTAGTAGCAGAATGTGGGGAGGAAGGGAAATTTTGAGAAAACCTTAAAAGATTAGATTGTTGTCACTTGTCACTTTCAACTTCCAAGTAGGAATGTTCCATATACCTACTTAGATGGGAACATGTCAATTTGGAAATCTATGGGAGTGAGTATTTATTTATTAACAATAAAAGAAGATTCAAAGAACAAACATGACAGTACTCCCTCCATTTCAAAATAAATAAATTATTGAGGTAATGCACACCTATTAAGAAAAATAGTTAAGGAAATAAATTTAAGGCTACTTTCCACTATTACCCTTTTGATTATTCAACCTATTCTCCTAGAAAAATGTAAAGTAGTTAAGAACATCATTAAAACAAAGGATAAATATGGAAAAATGTCCAAACAATTCTCTTGAACTTTGAACAATTCAATTATTTTGAACTATAAAAAAAGTCTCAACAATTCATTTATTTTGGAATGGAGGGAGTAATATATAACATGATAATATATAGGAGCGAATCTAGTGAGGTTTCTTTCAATTCAATTGATGAACACATTATCTTTTACTCCGATTGTATACACACACATAAGCTAAAAAATAATACTATAATATGTATTTTTTATCGGACGTCTTAAAGGGAACAATTAAAATGTAAGCATGCATATAGCAAAAATTACATTCATTACTTGCCTCTAAATTGATAGGTATGTGAATTACATCCTTTTGAGGGGAAGTGTCCAGACACAAAGTGTTGGGAAATGGGGATATATGGGCCAATTTTGAATGAGAAAGAATTGAAAGAAACCACTTGATGGTTACAAGAGAGCTAATTTCTTTTTGTCATTGTGTTAATAATTAGGGTGAAATAAGGGCGGAGCTACCGTTTTGCTTACGGTTCACTAGAACCTAATAGCTTTAATTTATTATTAAAAAATTATTATTTTCTCACTGAAATTTCTCACTAAAAATGTTCCGTGGTTATTCCCACATATCGATATCTTGATTAAATTGGTGAGAACAAAAAATAGTAGTGTTTTCACATGAAAAAATATAGAAAGCTTCTTAGTGTTTCAATGAGAATCTGTTTCCTATCAATCATCTGATTCGGTGGAAAGTAATTGAAAAAAATCATGTTTTATTACATAAATTTCCGATTGATTCGCAATGGAAAAAGCTTTTATTTCTAGTTATAGTGAACCATAAGTCTTGTATTTTAGTTAAAAAAATCTGTTTAATACTTTCTCTGTCCAACAATACTAGTCCATGTTACTAAAAATAGATATCCAATAATACTTGTCCAGTTTGGAATATTAATGGATAATTTACTCATTTCTACTCATTTTATCTTTATTATTAAATACTATTCATTACTCAATTCATTTCCAAAGCATTAAACTTATTATATTAAAAGAGTGATAAAGTAAAATTACTCCTATTATTTATTATTTATTAATATATTTGTCAAGTCAATGATAAACAAGTATTGTTAGACGGAGAAAGTACTAATAAACAATATATATCAAAATTCAAATGCATTAAATTGTATTTTTAAAATTCAAAATTCATAAACTCAAAATCATAGATTCTGACTGTTTTCAAGAATGATGAATGGCCTTGTACATTACAGTATGGTTATGGGCCTATGGCTCTAACACTGCCCCGTGTTAATGAGAGTTTCTTTCAAGTTTATAAGTGGGGGGTCCAAAAAAAACAAAAACAAAAAATCATTGTTCTTCTTCAATGATAGCACTTCCCAATTGACTAATTACATCTATCTCTTCTTTTGCTTGCATTGCTCAGACAGAAAATATGTTTCTCTTTTCTTTTACTTACTTTATTGTTTGGTTTCTAGATACGTCTCTCTTTTGCATCTTCACAATCTATGTTTTATTCTCTCCTGTTTTTTGTCAAAAGTTATGATTCTTTTTTGATCTTTTCTGGTTACTAAGCTTTCTATCTTAATCTTTACTTACTTACACTTGCCAAGTATATATAGGCTGGCCGATAAGGCATCTTTAGTATTATTACCTATGATTTTTATGAACCATTGCCTGGCATTTTCATGGACCATTTTTTGAAAACCAAACTTTAATCAATATCAAAGAATTCCTATAGAGGAAATGACATTTTTTGGAGTATAACTGAAATTCTAGTAGGAGTAATTATATTCTAACAAAAAGTTGAAACTAAAAGAACTTTTAAAAGAAGAAGGTTAAACAGCAACCAACTTTAGGTGGAACTAACGTCGTAATACCGACAGTCGTCATTCCTTATATTTAGAAGCAGAGCCAGTCTTAAAAGTACGAATGCAATAACTTTTGCCACAAATATTTTATATATATATTTTAAACATCATTTAATATGTATAAATAATTTATCTAAAACCCAATAGGCAAAAATAATTGCGATTCAGAACCCATAAATTAAAAATCCCAATTCCGCCTTTGAATTTATCGTTGTTGTGTTCAATTTTGCTTTTCTCGTTATATTTTACACTAACTCAGATTTTTTTCTCTCGGCACTATATTAACCAATCGCAACCTTTAATCAACAACCAGTGGCGGAGACACATATATGGTTTGTCATCTAACATCGCTTCACGGAATATATAGACACATAATAGACTTATGTTGCTTGAAAAAAATAATGTAAACTAAACATCAATATGAAATTGAAGCAAAGCCTAATTGGTACTCCGCAACCTCAATTTCAAACCATGAACTAGCTAGTGTAGTACTGCAATGGTGATAATAACCCGATAGCTCGATACTGCTTGCATAAAATTTTGGGTGTGACACCATACGGTGCAATTTATGATTAAATTATTTGGTAGTGATATTGAATTAATGTCCTTTGAGAGATTCTAATTTTATCATGCCCCCACAAAAATGGCTTGAGAAGCACTTCATGATCTCAGTTGAACGTGGGGTGTGATGCCTCTTCTGTACAGGTATAGTGTCAAACAGACCACATAAAATTCCTATTTTTAATCTACTTTTGTATGTTGTCTTATATAAGTTGCATGAAAGTTAATATCCATGATCAGTCACCTCCAAGTGCTAGTTGTTACAATTAATTATCTTCGTGTTAATGGGGAAAATGTGAGTAATAGAGAAGCTCTTCATATTGGCCGTGCGGTGGAGCTTTTGTAATAAATACACTAATGATGAAAAGTGAATTATAATTAAGTGGGATGCATGCCTTTTTCATCCACCACTTATTAATTACTGCAGTGTTTTGCATGTCAAGCAAAGGTTTCAATTCTCTCGAGTGTCCAGTTCACTAACTTCTTCTTCCTATTGAAAAGACGAATTAAGCTTGTGAATGAACTAGGATGGTGTTGTGGTATGCAAACAGTAATTAGCAAAAAGGACAAAATAATCTAAACTAAACTAAGTAGAAGGATAAAATAATCTAAACTAAACTAAGTGGTGTTTGTTATTACTCGAATTGTAGTTTTCACGTATATAAAGCTGCCTATTAATTTGTGTTGATGATGAGTTTCCAATTGCAGCTTCTTCAACCATGCATTGCTCTCTACTAATTATTTTACCACCACTTAATACTAATCATATACACTTACACCGTTTCTACTAATTCTATACACTTGCACAATTTCTCAGGTTACCTTTACTTCTTGTAGATTTATAGCAGATAACTTGTCTTATTTTTAAATTTTCAGATCAATATTATAACAAAGTTTGCTTGTAAATATTTTTTCAATGATTTGATGGCGTAAACAAGTTCTTACACTAACAGTACATATACTTAATAGGTCGTCAATTTTAGGAAGGAGATTAATATTCATTTATCTTCCTCGCGATGGAGAAGCGGACGAGTAGGGAGGAGTATAAGTTAGCCAGGAAAGAGGCTAAGTTAGAGGTTACGGCGGCTAAGACAGCAGCTTTCGAGAGCTTGTATGCTGCCTTAGAGGAGAAAGGCGGGGAAAAGAAGTTGTATAGGTTGGCCAAGGCTAGGGAGCAGAGGGCCCATGATCTTGACCAAGTGAAATGCATCAAGGGGGAGGATGGCGAAGTGTTGGTGGAAGAGGCCCTCATTAAGAGGAGCTGGCAGTCTTATTTTCATAAACTTTTGAACGACGAGGGGGACAAAAGTCCTGTGCTGGGGGACTTGGATAACTCAGAGAGGTGTCGCGATTATGGTTATTGTAGGTGTATCAAGGTGGAAGAGGTCAAGGATGCTATTCGTAGGATGCGTAGGGGCAGGGCGACTGGGCCTGGCAAAATTTCGGTGGATTTTTGGAAATACTGGAGGGCCAGGTGTAGAGTGGCTGACAAGGTTGTTTAACATCATTTTTGGGGTGGCAAAGATGCCCGATTCTTGGAGATGGAGTACGATGATCCCATTGTATAAGAACAAGGGGGACATTCAGAGTTACAACAACTATAGGGGTATCAAGTTGTTGATCCATACTATGAAGGTTTGGGAAAGGGTGGTAGAGTGGAGGCTGAGGAGGATCGTAACTATTTTCGAGAATTAGTTCGATTTCATGCCGGGTCGCTCGACGACTGAGGCCATTCACCTAGTGAGGAGATTAGTGGAGCAGTTTAGGGAGAGGAAGAAGGACTTGCACATGGTGTTCATCGATCTCGAGAAGGCGTACGACAAAGTACCAAGGGAGATTTTGAGGCTAAAGGTGTGCCCGTAGCATATACTAGGTCGATTCAGGATATGTACGACGGTGCGAAGACGCGTATTAGGACGGTAGGAGGGGATTCAGAGCACTTTCCTGTTTTGACAGGATTGCACCAGGGATTGACTCTTAGTCCATTTTTTATTTTCCTTGGCAATGGATGTTTTGACGCGGCGTATTCAAGGGGAGGTGCCTTGGTGTATGCTATTTGCGGATGATGTGGTACTAATTGACGAGACCCCGTGAAGGAGTTAATGATAAGTTAAAAGTTTGGAGACAGACCCTTGAGTCTAAAGGGTTTAAGTTGAGCAGGACTAAAACGAAGTACTTGGAATGTAAGTTTAGCGATTCGACGCACGAGGCAGATGTGGTATTGAAGCTGAATTCTCAGGCCATTCAGAAGAGGGGGAGTTTCAAATATCTAGGGTCTATAATTCAGGGGAATGGCGAGATTGACGAGGATGTATCGCTCTGTATTGGTACAGGGTGGTTGAAATAGAGGCTCGCTTCAGGAGTTCTGTGTGATAAGAAGATGCCTCCGAAGCTTAAAGGTAAGTTCTACAGAGAGGTCGTCCGCCTAGCTATGTTATGTAGGGCGGAGTGTTGGCCAGTTAAAAACTCCCACATCCAAAAGTTAAAGGTAGCGGAGATAAGGATGTTGTGATGGATGTATGGACTTACCAGGAAGGATAGGGTTAGAAACAAGATTATTCAAGAAAAGTTGGGAGTGGCTTCAATGGAGGATAAGATGCGAGAAGTGAGGTTGCGTTGGTTCGGACATGTGACGAGGAGGTGCGCGGATGCTCCAGTACGGAGGTGTGAAAGGTTGGCGGTGGATGGTTTTAGGCGAGGTAGAGGTAGACCGAAGAAATATTGGATGGAGGTAATTAGGCATGACATGGCGCAGTTACAACTTACAGAGGACATGACCCTTGATAGAAAGATGTGGAGGACGCGTATTAGGGTAGAGGGTTAGTGGGTAGGAAGGAGTCTGTATTTGTAGGAAGTAGTGTTTGTTTTTGTGCCTGTAGTTTCTTGGGCATATTCTTGTTCGTGTTGTTTTGGAGATGTTTGTAACTTCGAATAAATAGTCTATAGTGTTACTTTGTGGGTGTCTTGCCTCTTTTAGTATATAGCGATGTGTTATCTCTTCTTGTTGTTTGGTTTTTATGACTTTTATTTGCTATTGTTAGCTATTCTATGTCGAGGGTCTATCGGAAATAGCCTCTCTACTTCATCTGAGATAGTGGTATGGACTGCGTACACTTTATCCTCTCCAGACCCCACATGGTGGGAATACACTAGGTATGTTGTTGTTGTTATCTTCCTCACGATAGCTTTGTTCTTCATTTTCGGGTTTGTTATGTTATGTAAATTTTCATATTCTTTTATTGAATTAAATGATTCTTTTCGTACACCTTTTTCTCTCTATCACTTCTAACTCTCTCCACCACATTGCCAATCCTAAACGCATCTTGCAAATTGATTAGTTCTTTCTGATTTCAACGTTTCAATCATTATTTTGTACAAAAAAAATAATATGTAAAATTGCTTATTTACAATTTGGCGCCAACTATTCACAAGCATATTAACAGCCCAAGGCCACTATGAACAACAAGTTTAGCCCATTCAGCTAACAAAAGAACAACGGCCCAGCTTGCAGTTGATGGCCCAATAAAAGTAGATCTACAAAGGAGGAGAAACGGCCCAAGGGGACCTGGCTGTCATTGCTCTTTTTGAATATTTCCACCACCTATATATTGAGTCATTATTGACCACTCCTCATTTTGCTACTGCTCCCTCCATTCAGATTTACTTATCACTATTTTTCTAATTTGATTTTCATTTTTCACTTGTCATTTTTGACACATCAAGAAAAAATAATTTTTTTATCCATGTTTTACCCTTACCATTAATTACTTATTCTTCAAATCATTTTTCAATATCTATTACTCCCTCCGTTCACTTTTACTTGTCACAATTTGACTTGCACACCCATTAAGAAAAATAATTAATGACATAACTATTTTACCATAGTACCCCTATTAAATGATGTTTACTATTTTGTCTTGAAATTAATTGAGAGAAAAATTAATTAATGTTGAGGGTAAAATAGGAAAATAAAAGTTGTCTTTTCTCGATATGTCAAAAATGACAAATAAAAATGAAAATTCAATTAGAAAATTAGTGACAAGTAAAATCGAACAGATGGAGTACTAAATATAAATTAATAGCGATAATATGATAAAGTTACTATGCTAATCATTGTTTTCTTAATAGATGTGTCAAATCAAAATGTGATAAGTAAATCCGAACGGAGGAGTACTTTCTAGAGAGAATTGAGAAGAAGGTGACAAAAAAGTGTTGAATTCTAATTCACCTGGGCTACCTAAGTAGTCTAACCAGGAAAGGCTTTGTCAAAACATAGAAAGAGTATACTTTAAAATGCTATGTATAAATTTCTCTCTATACTAAAAGAAAATTTGTCTTGAGTTTGAGAACAAAACCAAACAACAAACAAATGAAAAAAATGATTAAAGTTGGTTGAATTATAACCTGTTGTTTAACACAATCTAATCCAACTTATATTGGCCTAAGCAAACTTTATATGGACTAGCCATTATATTGACACGCATAATCTTTTAATTCCCTTCAAAACTTGTTCTATCCTGTTCATTCAACTGTTGAATTTCAATACATTTAAATTTGAGAAATGAAGCAGATTCAAGTAACTTGAGAAGTTTTCGCTGATTGTTTGACAACTGTTTAGTAAATCATCTTCTTAACTTGCAACTTATATACAGTACTTTTTAGATTACAGTCTAAAATTTTCTTTTGAGCAAACTAAAATCTTATAAAGAATGTTAGTCCATGATCAAATGTTTTGTACATGTTAAACAACATTCTAATGTTTTATCAATATGAAGCGCTATATTTGCACAACTTTAAAAAATAGGGACAAAATTTAAACGATGGCCTAAAAAGTAATACCCGTAGATCTAGGTAAAGTTCATAAATGGCCTGAAAATGGGTTGGTCTTGATATTTTGTCCTCCATAAAAAAAGTCTTACAAAATTGGCCTTCATAAGGGGTGGTCTTGATTTTTTGACCCGTCTTAATAACTCTTGCCTATAAGGTGCACGTTCTAATTCTTTCTAATAAAACAAACGTTCATGACATTTCAAGACAATGAACCTACACAAATTAACCGAAAGTTTTGCCTTATAGGCAAATGTTAGTACTTAGATATGTTGCCCATAAGACACACATTCTAACTTTTGCCCATAAGCACATGTCCATGACATTTTAAGATAGTAAACCTGCTCAATTCACCACAAGTTTTGTCTTATAAGCAAATATTAGAACTTATTTAGGAGGGGGACAAAAATCTAAGACCAGATGAACGTTTTGGGGGACACTAGATGTAATTTCGACCGTAGATCTGGCCCATGAACATAGAGCCCAATAAAGTAGTCTCCATAGATCTGGCCCATGAACATAGAGGCCCATGTTATGACAGCTTCGAAGAAGTTTCGTGCACGACGTGTCTAGTAAATTGACAAAACAGAACGTGTGATTGAGAGCGACGGTACAGAGAACCAGACAATAAACGAAACAGGAGCCGAAGACAAATACAACCACGCAAAAAAAAAAAATACTCTGGCCGATCAGAAAGTTTTTCTTCGAAATCCCGATCGATCACCGGTGAAATCTGCGAGTCAATTACGTCGAAAAAACAATGGCATCAACTTTCAGCGGCGATGAAACTGCTCCCTTCTTCGGTTTCCTTGGCGCCGCTGCAGCTCTCGTTTTCTCATGTAAGTTGTACAAACGTTGCTTTTGTTCTTTGATTCAATGAATAGACGAACTGAGGGAAGCCTTAGCATAACCGGTAAAGTTGTTACGATGTGATGATGAGGTTACGGGTTGAAGCCGTGTAAACAGCATCATGCACAAGGAGATCCTTGTGGACCCGTGCACTAGGCTGCCCTTTTTCAATGAACTAATAGAAATTTATGGGATTGGTCTTTGTAGGTATGGGAGCTGCTTATGGAACGGCGAAGAGCGGTGTGGGAGTGGCGTCCATGGGAGTAATGAGGCCAGAGCTTGTGATGAAGTCAATTGTGCCGGTTGTTATGGCTGGTGTGTTAGGTATTTATGGTTTGATTATTGCAGTCATTATTAGTACCGGTATTAACCCCAAGACCAAATCATATTACCTTTTTGATGGATATGCGCACCTTTCTTCTGGTCTGGCTTGTGGTCTCGCTGGCCTTTCCGCTGGAATGGCTATTGGAATTGTTGGTGATGCTGGTGTTAGGTAAATTTTCAGTCTCCTGGTTCTTTAATAGAAAAATTTCCTTATTTTGCACCTAAATGGCTTGGGAATCAATGCCTTTGTAATGTGTTTTGTGCAAAATTATACTATAATTTCATCCTAACTGAAGTGAATCGATTTGGATCTTTCCTTAACTGGACTTGTCACCTCCCCTATATCATGTAAGGATTTTAAAGCTTATATAAATGTTATCTTATTGGACTATCTAGTAAGTTGACCTTCTCTGGGGGATGTTTGTAATGGCGAGACCTTTTACATTCGATTCTCTTTGTTGCTATTGCTTCTTAAAGTGCTTGGATTCTTAGAAATGTCTGAACTTTGAATATTATCTGATTCGTCCGGTGTTTGGTGAAAGAATGACGTTGTTGTAAGAACATAAACAAATTTTTTTTAATCATTTCTAAAAGAGTGACTTTGTTGTGCGAGAGATGTATCTTTTTAGAAAGAAAAAGGTTTATTACGAAGATTGTGTAAAAGCTTTATCATTCAAAGAACTAAGGCAATGTGAGCCAATTTTCTACTTCAAGATAGTGCAACCGGGAAATATCAATCTCTTTTCGTACTTTGTACCCAAATGGAAAAGACATACTCTACTATTATCTCTCAAAGTAAGGACCTCATCGGTACCAAGTGTTAGAACTGGCAGACCATCACCCAAGGTTGATACTAATTACTATAGGTTCCATGTAAGATGCCAGCGGAACACATGTTAGGTAATTTTTGTACTTTATTAAAAATAAATTATGTGTTTTACTGCTAAGAAGTAAATGCTTCCTTTTTCATTCTCTCGTCTAGCTTAAAGCCTCTTAAGGTTGCATTTATTTTTATTAAGATTAAGACGTTTGAATCTGAATGCACATCCGAATGATTAAGATGTTATTTCTAGATCTGAATACTAAATGATTAAGACTGTTTGTTTTTTAACATCTAAATATATTAAATTAAAGAATTATTAAATATAAAATGCAAAACAATGTAACAATGAAAATATATTCCATAAGATAAAATTTAAACAATATAGTAATTAAATATTAAATCAATAACAAATTTGAGGAAATATTACTCCGTCCGTTCATTTTTACTTGTCCAATATTTGAAAAATAGATTTTCGTTTTTGCTTATCACTTTGATATTTCAAGAAAGGACAATTATTTTTCTTTTTTTACCCTCAATATTAATTACTTATTTTTCAAATCATTTTCCAAGACTTAATAATATACGTCAATTAAATGTATTATTATAAAATACTATTATTATTCATTATTTTTTTAAGAGGCGTGCAAAGTCCAAAGTGGACAAGTAAAAGTGAACGGAGGGGGTAATATAACATAATGAGATTACTATACTAATAAAATATGAAATACATATTCCTTCCATTGAAATTTGTTTGCTTTTGCTCCTTTTTAGTCCATTTCAAAAATGTCTCTTTTCTTTTTGACAACTCTTTAACTAACTTTTTGTATGTTAATAGCAGAAGACTAAAAAGCATATTGATATATTTCACATATCTTTAATTTAAGATCACAAGATTTAAAAATATTCTTTATCTTTTTAACTCCGTATCTTAGCAAAATCAAACAAACAAATAAAACATATAAGGAGTAATTTAGTTGATAATAATTTAATGTATCTAAAACTATAAACAATATGTATATTCGAGCTGTATGTGATCTGTATCAAATGAGTTTAAAGGGTAGCATGTTTGTGGAAGGCGGCACTTGTTGTTAAGTATTTGCTAATACTAACCTGAAGAGCGCAGGTCTTGCTGTTTTTGGCGCTTTTTGCTTTTAAAAATATTGGATGTATTCAATAGTAATCATTCTACTTTACGCATTGTTGCACCAAAGAATTTAGTTGGAACTTCCATTTCAAGCAAAGAGTTTCGTGTTCTCCGAATTTTTACCTTTTTTTTTTTTTGTAAGTGGGTTTGACTTCACTGAACAAATTGGATTTATCAAATTACAACCTAATACTAGTTTCTACAGTACTGGGATTAGAAGGATTATCCCTGTAACTTGGGTGTTTCGAATTTGAAGTTTGAAATCCTTAAACTAGCATCAAATTAACCAACATTTGAGAGGAAATTGACTGTAAGATCATGTTATGGAATGCCAAAAAGCAGGCCGTGAACTGATATGAAGTGGAAGATCCTTTTATTGCTTTTATAGGAAATATTTAGCACAATAACAAAACTTAGTTTTCTGTTGCCGGTTGCCCTTTCTTTAGGAAGACATCACTCTGTTTTTTCCACATAATTTGATCTCTTCCATTAACGAATGGCAGATGATTTTGTTTTCACTTATTCTAGAACTAATAGTTATTATTTTAATAAGGAAATGCAAGCTGCCGTATTTATCTTTGATGTGAATTGTGTGATCAAGGTATAAATACGACTGTCATCATGAAATCAGTTTTGGCATAGCAAACTGCTATCGTCATTCCGAAATGTTTATAAAGGTGAAAAATATTGATCTCTAAAGTCTAAACAGTTTAGCTCTCGTTTGGCCATAGATTTTGAAGTTGAAACTTGAAAATTTGGGTTTTTGAAGTTGTGTTTGGACATGCCTTTTACTTGGAAAAATTTGAAGTTTTGTGAATGTAACTGAGCTAGTTTTTGGAACATGAAAATATTTTGAAGATAAATTTTCAAAATCTGATTAAATTTTATGGCCAAACATATGTAGTGTCATTGTGAAACAAAATGCTTCTTTGTTTGTAATTTCCCTTGTTGCTGTTATATTAATGTTCTTAGCAGCGGAGGAACTTTTATTTGATTGTTAGATCTAGTTCTTGTCGTCACTTGATCTAAAGTGATGATTTAAACTAGCAGTCTCTTCTTAAGTTTTCTCATATGTAAATTTGTATTTAAGGTCTCCAAGTCCTATATGCTAACACTATTTCAATTTCCCAGAGCAAATGCACAACAACCAAAACTCTTTGTTGGTATGATCCTGATTCTTATTTTTGCCGAGGCATTGGCTTTGTACGGACTGATTGTCGGCATCATCCTATCTTCCCGTGCTGGTCAATCTAGAGCAGAATAGAAATGATGTATTTCCATGTTTATGATGGAATCATTTTGCATCACAGTGCTGGAAGTTTGGTAACGATGCTAGTTGTTAGGTGCATCTTTTCCTTTTTCTTTTCCTGGTCCGTCACACATTGTTCCACGTAGATTTGGAAGCTGTCTTTTCGCTGTATGCGACCAAGAGAATGTTCTCTCAATTTTTCCGTTACTGTATTTTGCAATAATGAGGAGCATCTTGTTGCTTGAATGCTGATACAATTGTATTATTGTTTTTGGAATGTATTGATACACCTGGATATATGAAATCCACCTTGATCATTGCTATAACTGCCTGAGCAGTCATGCAAAGTCTGGGCTTTTAGTAATACTTTTCTTGTGTATGACAGACTATTACCTATTAAAAAATAGCTTATGAGCTGTGCAAGTGAAAAGAACTCTAATTATTGCACACAGAGTTTTGATGTAGTGAAGTGGGTCTGTGATGGAATAGACGTTTTACAACCCGAGTTGGGGTTGCTTATGTGTTATTTTGCTTCCTCAGAAAGCACCTTTTTCTCTTCATGCTTTCTCTGCCTGCGAAGCTCAGCGTTAACATTTCTTCGTGATACAATTAGGATCATATTTTTAACAAAATCTGTGAAATTTACTGCATTACATGAGTTCTGTTTTGTATAGCTGGTAGAGCTCTGAGTGTGAAGATGCATATTTGTAATGGCAACATAACGTTTATGATGACGTGAACGCGCTAGGGCATATTCATCTTTAATTTTGCGTGTAGCTGCCTTGATGGAATTTAACCAAGAACAGAGAGGAATATGTTCTCGGAAGGCCCATTACTCTTGTGGGCAGCAGCAGCGCATGCAGGTTAGGGATATTTGGGGTGAATTTGTTACTTGCATTTCAATAATGAACATGATCGAGTGCCTTATTTTATTGGGCTTCATTGGGAAAGACGGGCCTGCCAGATACAAATTTGTTCGTAAAAGAATTGTATCAGATGGCATATGATTTCACTTTAACATTTGTAATGAATAGTAAGACAATAATATACCTTCCGCCACGACTGGCTAACTCGGCAGATCAAAGCTTACGCAGATGAGAAATATACCCAACATGATTTTTAACCTCATGGTCCACCATGCTTTTCACCCAATGTTAAATTCAAATTTGTCAACAAGTTTGGATCTATCAGCTAAAACATCCAATTATTAAAAGACTACAACATTATTGCAATGTGTAGCACTCCCAGCATTGAAAAAGATAGTGCTGTGACTCTCTGCTGTTTAAGAAATATAATACAATAATAACAAAGAGATGGTGCCTTAACGGTCACTGCAGCTGATTTACTGATAACAATATGATTAAAACAGATCTCAACCTCGTGCGACTACAAGCATGCTACTATATTTTATTATTATGGGGAATCATTTTTATGTCCACCTCCAGCATAGTCTTGTGGGGAAAAAGGACCTCAACAATTTACCTACTTTCTTTATCCTAGAGACGGTAAAATTACGACCAGAAGGTCACGGGTTCAAGTCTTGGAAACAGTCTCTGGCAGAAATGCAAGGTAAGACTGCGTACAATAAACCCTTGTGGTCAGATCTTTCCCCGGACCCTGCGCATAGAGGGAGCTTAAGTGCACCAGGCTGCCCTTTATCCTAGAGATAAATCAAAACCAAGCTAAGTAGAAAATAGAAATTGGGCGTAATTATTCACTCAAAGGGCGGAGCTAGACCCCTTCGCCGAAAATCACCTTATATATATATATATATAAAAGGTTAATTTTTTTATTTTTTTTTAATGAGGGTAAAGAAACTGTCTCTATTGTTGGGGAGGACATAAAAACAGAACACCCCACAAAATGTTGGACATGAATTGATTATAGTGGGTCACCATCTCAATCATTTTCTTCCTTTAGTCTCTCTCACCCTGGTCATATTCAAGAGAATCCATCACCCCACCCCCCACAAAATCCCAGTGACCTTTTGATCCCTCAACATCCTTGTCCATTAAACTGTACGTAGGGTAGAGGATTTTATTTGTCACCTTCCTTCCTTTCATTTTCCTTTCTTATTACTCAACAGAAAGCAAGTACTGTAGTGTAACAATTACCCAACTCGTAGTAGTATTCAAACTTAGTAGTATTCAAACTTCATTAATGCAACTGAAGCGAAAAATGTGAGTAAAATGCACACAACTTAAGGTAATTCTTGGAAGTATCTGTTCTTGTTTTTTGCCAAAGTCTACATAAACTAGTACTTAATATTTTATACATTCAACGGCTACATTTCCAGTAACCCAAGAGATGCCTTTTAAGTTCTTGATAGCCACGTGATAGAACCAGACTGGTATTTCCTGGCTTTTTTTGTTTGTTCTTTGGCGGGAGAGTCGTCTTTGGGCCCCTACCCCATCACAACTGTCCAAATCATTAACTCAACAAACACAGTTATTTTTTAGCTTTGACTTATTAATACCAGTACATTTTGGTCCCCCCCCCCCGCCAAAGGAGAGAAATCCCAGCCAGCACGGCACGGTGGGGATGAGGTGTTTCAATAGGATGAAACAAGAATCAATAAAAGAGGCAATGAAGAGAAATACTTTGTTTCTCTTTTACCTTAAAAACCTACAAAAAAAATTGCATGAAAATTGAACTGCTAGTGCTAGCTACTGTTGCATTTGCCTGCATTACAAATATAAGCTCACAACTTATATAAAAAGCTAATAATAAAAAAAGGAAAAGAATTAGAATGAACCACGGGTTCATGAGGGGATTCAGGCGGGTGAAGGTTGGCATGTGGGATCAGCTGAAGACGCGATATCAGGGCCCACACGGCAACCTTCGAGCATGAACACAATGTCGGCCATGGTGGGTCGATCAAGTGGGTCCGGTGCTGTGCATAGCAAGCCTACTTTAATTCCTAGCAAGAACTCTTCCCATTCTGATGATTCGGGGTCGAGTTCTAGCAATCCTGGCTCTAATAGTTCTGAAATTTGCCCTCTCTGCAATTGCCTCTTCACCCATTTCACTATGTCCTCATCTTGAGTGAACATTAATGGCCTTTTTCCTGTTAGTAATTCCAGCAACACAATGCCAAAGCTATAAGCATCTGACTCTCTTGTGGTTTCTCCGGTTAATGCTGCTTCTGGGGATATATAGCCTAGCGTACCAACTGAAGTTGATGTGGAGGGCTCGGTTGGTGTGGCTACTACAAGCTTCCCTAGGCCAAATTCTGAAAGATGGGCTTCAAAGTCTGCATCGAATAGGACATTCTGCGGCTTAATATCTCCGTGAACCATTGAGGATGAGTGAAGGAAAGCCAGGCCTCGAGCAATGCCAAGTGCAATGAGGTGGCGCATTGGCCAGTTGAGGACATGACCATCTTGGTGGGACGCTTCTTGGAGCAGTGTTGCAAGGTTCCCGTTAGGCATGTAATCATAGACAAGTAGTCTGAGGTTAGGCGGGCCAGCATAGTACCCACGTAGAACTGTTAGGTTCCTGTGCTTCACCCTGCCAAGTGATTCTGCCTCTTTTCTGAACATGTTCTCACCTAGTGATCCATCTGAAAGTCTACGAATCGAGAGCACCATTCCATCATTGTAACAGGCCTTGTAGACCACACCATAATGTGTTCTGCTTAGCACATGTTCCTCATCAAATTCTCTAGTTGCCTCAATTGTTTCAGCGAGTGTGATTTTGTTATTGAACATAACAAGTTTGGGTCCACCATTCTCGCCACTGCCACGACCACCGCTGGTCCTTGAACTGGCCCTTGCAGGACTGTGCTTCTTTTCTCCAGCTGCCTTCTCTTTGAGCTTCCTGCGCCACCTCAAGAGGTTGTAAGTATAGAAGCAGCAGCATGACAAAAGGAGAAGAGCTCCACTGGCAGCCACAGCAATGAACATAATCAATTTATTCCCACCATTACCAGATGTCTCACATCTTCTTTCCAATGGCTTCCCACACAAACCCTGGTTGCCAGCATAATCCAATGAGTTGTTAAAACGGGAGCCCAACATCACTGGAATCTGGCCGATCAAATTATTGTTTGACACATTGAAACTCACCAAGCTAGAGAGCGTGGTAAGATTAGCTAGGATTTCTCCAGTGAAGTTGTTAGTAGAGAGGTCAAGGACAGTTAAGTTTGATAACCTGGAAAGCGACTCTGGTATGTTCCCCGAGAGATGGTTCAAGTCAAGCACGAGTGATGTCAGGGATGAACAATTGGAAATATCCATTGGGACTTCACCTGTTAAGTTGTTTCTACCCAAATCCAGCACACTCAAGTGGGAGAGACGTCCAAGATCAGCAGGTATTTGGCCACTCAATGAATTTGAGTGCAGATTCAAATTCTTCAGAGCGGAGCAGTTACCCAAGTCAGGAGGAATTGAACCATTTATGTGGTTGTTAGACAAAGAAAGTACAACTAATGAGGTCAAGAACCCAAATGTAGATGGTATATGGCCAGAAAAGGAATTGGAAGAAAGATTCAAATATTGCATACCCAGCAAGCTGCTGAAACCTTCAGGAACATTACCAGATAACGTGTTTTCTTGCAAAGCTATAATCTGTAGATTAGGCAAACCAGCAAGATCAAATGGTATTTCCCCAGAGAAGTTCTGTCCACTCAAATCAACAGCCGTTAGCTTATACAAAGTTCCAATGCTTGAAGGAATAGTGCCTGAAAAGCCATTTTTACTCAGATTCAGAACGGAGAGCTGCTGAAGATTCCCAATACCAATTGGCATACTGCCAGAAAACTTGTTTCCACTGAGATTCAATATGCTTAAATTGCTCAAACTCATTACCTCCTCAGGCAAGCTTCCGTTGAAACCATTTCCTCCCAAGTTCAGATTTTCAAGATTCGTCAAATTTCTAAAACTAGAAGGAATGGAACCCGAAAACTGATTTCTTCCCAATGATAATGTCTTCAAGCTTCTAAGCTCACCTAAAAACATTGGAATTTCTCCCGACATCCGATTCCCTTCAAGATCAAGAACCTTCAAGTTACTGCAATTAGTAATCTCAAAGGGAAGAGCACCTTCAAATGAATTATTCCCCATTCTCAATTCCTCCAATCTCCACAAGTTCCCAATGGCACTTGGGATTTTCCCAGAGAACAAATTCCATGACACATCCAGCGACGTCAACGCAGAATTGTTTCTCAAAATCAAAGGAAATTCACCATGTATTTGGTTGTGTTGAAGATCCAAAATTTGCAAGGAACTAAAACATTTAGCTGACTCTTGCTTAACAATATTCGTGAACGCATTGAAACCCAACTGAACAATCCTAAGGGAAGGAGAATAAACAGAAACATTGCAGAACAATGAAGCTGGCAAAGAACCAGATAGATTATTATGTGATAAAGATATCACCTGAAGCTTCGGTAAAGCAGCAATTGCCGCTGGAATAACACCTCCTATAGCATTTCCTTCAGCACTCAAATGAACCAATGATGAACAGTTAGCAATTGCAGAAGGCAAAGTTCCTACCAACTCGTTATACGCAAGCCAAAGATACTGAAGCTGCTGAAGCCGGCCAAGACTCGCCGGAATTCCGCCGGAAAAACGATTGAAAGAAAGATTAATCAAAAGTAACTGAGACAAATCAGACAAATTCCTCGGAATGTCACCTGAAAACATGTTTGATGAAACATCAAAGTATCGTAAACTCCGAGGAATCTCTCCGGGGATTTCACCGGACAGCTGATTTCCGGCGACATTAAAGATTTGCAAATCAGTAAGATTAAATATCTCCGACGGAAGTTTACCGGAAAATGCATTTCCCTGTAGAAAAACGGAATGCAAAAGGGTACATTTCGATAACGAAGAAGGAACAGTTCCGTTAAAGGAGTTGGAACGGAGGCTTAACTTGCGCAGCATGCGCAGGTTACCAATTTGGTTAGTGAGTGGTCCACTGAGTTGCAAATGAGGGAGGCGAAGTTCAGAAACTTTGCCATTAACGCAGAAAACACCGCGCCAATCACAAGGAGCAAAAGGGGAAGAAGAATCCCAGTCGGAAAGTGCACTAAGTGGATCATAAATACTGAGTTTGAATGAAGTAAGTGCATGAACTTCCGAAAGGGTTTGTGGGTTTTGCTGAGCAGAGCATAATGTAGAGAGAAAAACAAGAAAAAGAAGTAGAAAAGCAGCCATAGAAGAAAAACAAGAAGAAGAAGAAAGCAAAAGCATGAGAAATTAGGAAAAGGAGTTAAAGGGAGTAGAAATATGATGAATGCAAATGGCCATAGGAGAGGCCACTGGCAACCTCAGTTGCACACAGACACACAGTGACACACAGAGTGAGGAAGTGGGAGATTCTGCAAGTGCTTGTGAAGGAACACTTTTCAAAAGAAGGGGGGGCAAATGGGCCTTGTTAATATGGGTTGGTACTTTACTTTTTAACCTCTTATGGGTTGAATCATTTGGCCCTCTTGCTATCTTATCCTTCCTAAAGTAAAGAAAATTGCAAAGTAAGTTAGTACAAGAAAATCACTGGTTCTGCAAATCAATCTACTATTAGTACATTCTTTCCGTCCTAATTTATGTGGTATTTTTTATTTATCAATAATCAAGTTAACTAATTTTTGAATACCTCCATCGTTTAATTAGCTGGTTGAGGGTTTGAGTTACAAAGAGTAAGTGAGAATATTATTAATCTTCCTAATGGACGGTGATGTCACTCATCGTATTAGTGTGGCGTGGATGAAGTGGAGGCTTGCCTCCGGAGTCTTATGCGATAGAAAAAAGATACCACCGAAACTTAAAGGTAAGTTTTATATAATGGTGGTTAGACCGACATTACTTTATGGGATAGAGTGTTGGCCAGTCAAAAACTCCATGTTCAGATGATGCATGTCGCGGAGATGAGAATGTTTGAGATGGATGTGTGGATATAACAGGTGTGATAGAATCAGGAATGAGGTTATTTGAGATAAGGTGGAGTGGCCTCCGTAGTGGACAAGATGAGGAAAGCGAGATTGAGATGGTTTGGACATGTGATGAGGTGAGGTTCAGACACCCCAATAAGGAGGTGCGAAGAGGGGTAGAGGTAGACTGAAGAAGTATTGGGGTAAGGTGATTAGACAGTAAATGGCGCATATTCAGGTTACCGAGGACATGACCTTATATAGATGGATGTGGAGGGTGCGTATTAGAGTAGAATGTTAGTCGGGTAGGAGTACTGGCGTGCACCGTAGTATGGTAGCTTAGGGTTTAATCGTAGATATCTATAATTGTTGTTGTTTATTGTATTTTGATTACCGCACTATTTTATTTTTGTGGCTGATTAATGTTTTTCTGTGGCTGATTAGTTGTCATATTCTCTTCAATGTTTTCTTTTTTTTGTACCTGGATTTGCTACACTTGAGCCGAGGGTCTTTCGAAAATAACCTTTCTACCTCTTTGAGGTAGTGGTAAGGTTTGCATACACTTTACCTTCCCCATACTCACTTGTGGGATTTTACTGGGTATAATATTGTTGTTGTTGTTGTAATGGAGTGATGTGGGGAAAAAAGACTAATTTTTAAAGTTAAATCGAATTAGATCAACTCAATTTTTTTAAATTAAAATTTTGATGTTTAAAACCTATAAAAAAAATATTATAAGTTGAATTTTTTTCACGTCAATATAATATAATGAAATATACATTATAAAATCTTAGTCAAAGTTTATACAGTTTGAATCTCGATAAGCAAAAAATACACATAACACGTAAATTGGTCAAATATTGATAATATTTTATATTTATTTGTTACCTAGATCCACATGCTCTAGATTTGTTTTTTTATTTTTAAGTTTCATATATACAATAAGTGTATATTATGTTGCTATTAAACTATCACTTGTTGAATTGCTTTGTCAACTTTTGAATCTTGAAGACACAGCAAACTGCTCAAGAATTTCGGTTTTATTTTGGTACAGTGTTTGGAGAAAGTTGTGTTTGATTAGCTTGTGAGAAAATTTTTTGCTCGATATTTTAAAAAATATTTTTCTTTTTATAATTGGAATTTTTGACCAAAGTAATTGAAACTGTGCTGGTTATAGTTTTTGTAAACAAAAATTGAATAACTGTTCCAAGCCAAACAAGAAGACTCAATATTGTAATAACATAGTGGCAAAATATTCAAACTTGATCCCTAATTAGTCCATATACTAAAAAGTTGTCCAAAGTATGAGTTGGCACTTGGCAGCATTATTATATTGAAAAGTAAAGTGAGTTTTCAAAAATAAAATGCACAGTAACTCCTTTGTAGTTGTATTTGTTAATGCATATATAATGAGACATAAATTTATAGTAATAAAGGATCAAATTAACACTGGTCAATGGTGAGCTGTAAGTTTTTATATTCTTAAAGATGTGTTTAAGTCCCTTATCAATGCTGTCCTACTTTCTTGTCCAGTTAAAAATTTCTGTTGTTACTGGTAGTTTTTACTTTACTAGTCTCTTGTCTTTTACCTTTTCAACTTTTATCCCTAAATTAGCTTAGTGTGGCAATTGACATTTTGTACTTTTAACTTTTGAAATGTGAGCTAATCAATGGAGGTGAAAAAGGAAAGTAGACAAAATCTCTACTGAAGGATTTTGTTTTGAATTCTCAGTTGGATAGTAGTTTTTTTTTTAATTGGATAGTTCAAATGTTAAAGTGTGTAGAATAAAATACTTTCAAACTCAAACATGGTAGGTACTATACAAGGCAAATTTCTACTTTGTTGACTCTTGGTTTGGGGACTTTATTTGCCTTGTGTGCTGGTAGGACCACAAAGGCCTATATGTACAAAACACAGGCTGATGGGTTTCCCCAACTTTTTGAAATATGTTATAAGAGTAGGCTTTGCGGGTTTCACTGCTTCGGTAATTAGTTGTTATGTTTTTTTCATTGTTTTCTTTTTTTTCATATTTGCACTTAAGCCAAGTGCTTTTTAGAATTGGTTTCTCTACCTCTACGAGGTAGTGGCAAGATATATGTACACTCTGTCCTCCCACGGCCTACTTATAGAATTTCACTAAATATGTTATTATTATTGTTGTTTGTGAACAGGAAAAGAGGGGGGAAATGAAGCTGAAAGAAATTATGGATAAATGAATTATGATAGAACTATAATTATTTGACTTCAACTCTTAGGGACCCTTTAATTTGCCCATGAAAATTACAATATTTATTTATTTCTTAATTAATTTTTCACTTTATTTTAAATCACTATTTGATTATGAAAATTTCAAATTCAACTTGAAGATGAACTCTAAATTTGAAAATAATATATAAATTGTTTCCAATTCTATCTTCATACTTTCAAATAAAATATTCTCTTTTCTCATTTGCAAAAAGTATAATCAAATACAACTCCATTTTCAATTTCAACTTCAAAAGTTTCAAATAAAGTAAAAATTACTTAATTGCTATGGCAAAACGCCTAGGATTGCTTATTGGGCGGATCAGATGAATTATTACGCTTAGCGGTTTGACTTATTGGTTATCGATTTTAAAATATACTAATTCACTAGCCAACCAATAAGATATCGGTTGGTTCTGTAACAGATAAACAATTATCAGGCGGTTATCGAATGGTGTATCGGCTAAGAACATTTGAAGTCATCATTATATTATTGCATTTTTACTGATCTACAAAAGCACATCTGATCCAAGATGCAAACTATAACGTTAGAAGTATTATAACATAGAGAAGCACATAAACGACAAAGAAGTTTCTTGCTCTGCTTTGCTGCTACTGATACTGAGTCTTTACTTTTTACTCTTTACTCTTTAGAGTTAAATTTAATACTTAACAATGATTTAATTAAGGCAAAATAATTAATGGACTTCAGGGTTAGTAATAAATTACCATAGATGATGGGACTTTAGCCTTTAGGTTTAGGATTTATAATAATATAATTTGTATTTTATATATCAAAGGATAAAAGTGTAAGTATGGTAACTCTTAACGGGTTAATGGTTTATCCGATAAGAAAATTGAGTAATCCGCCCCCACACCAATAAGCCATTAATTATAAAATTTTAATCTGTTCACCAATCGTTTATTCGATAACCTAATACCAATAAGTCAATAAGCCAATTTTGCGGTTGGCTTATCGGTTACGATTCGATTTTGAACCACCTTAAAAACGCCTACTTAATTTTCTTATAGTATATTCTCTTCCTAAAAATTATACAGATTGAAATGTGATAGCCAACAACATTTAGGTACTTGAAATAATACATTCCTGTCCAATTTCTCAAAATCTCGGGTTAATAAACCCACAAATGTAAACCTTGATTTTAAGTTTGATAAAATCATGAAATTAAGCATCAACGTTTTCAATTTTTAACTTTTGAAGTTTAACAAAGTACTCCCTTTGTTTCGTTTTAGTTGGTCCTCTTTCTAGAAATATTTATTTCAATTTAATTGTCCCATTTATGAAATCAAAAGAGTTTTGTTTTGGGGTAAATTACTTATAACTATACATTAAGTAACCATTATTACATTAAATCTCAAAACACTAAACTAATTACAAAAATCCTTTTTTGCATCTTCTTTCTCTATATTTGACGATACATCACTGCTCCCCCCCTTTTTAACGCCTTCTGCTCCGCCAAAAAGCTAAAATCAAGGTCATGTATCAAGCGGTTTCCCCAACTCACTGATTTTGAATTACAAATGTGTTCTCATCCACTTCATCAACAAACAAGTTTCAACTTCTACTTACAACCTCTATTATCTTTCTTCTTCAATTTAATTTGGAGCTTAGTATGTTTTCATACATTTTAAACTTTATTAGTTCAAAAATTGAAGACAATCGTTTGTCAATTTACTGTTTTTCACCAATTAAATAATATTAATGGAGTCAGCACCATTGTTTAGTATTGGTCTTACTCAATTAGATGACAACACTCAAATCCAGTTGTAGTTGGTTTTGTTCCTGGCGATTATGATATGGATGACAATGGTTTTCGTGAAAATAGATCAAAACATCGTAACGACCCGGCTATGATGAAAAAGTTACGGAAGGTTGCTGGTAGCAGTAGTAAAAAGACTATTGTTGTTGCAGAGGAAAACAAAAGCTCTTACATCTCGCGACCCTCTTTCAAAGGTATAATTCGTTTGCATCTGACAGATATAAGTGTTAGAGATACATATAACTGATGTATCGGGCTAAAAAAATCAACTGATACATAAGTCTGATTTCATAAGATGTGTGTTTGAATTTCAGATACATTACTTGTTATGTATCAATACGATTTCTGTACTCAAATACATACACGCAACAATCCGCCAAAAGCTATCATCCTATGTATCTGACAGATCTATGTGTTAGAGATACATAAACTAATGTATCTGGCTAAAAAAATCAACTGATACATAAATCTAATTTAACTATATGTGTGTTTCAATTTTCGATACATAACTAGTTATGAATCGTTATGATTTTTGTACTGCAGATACATTCAAATGCATTATGCCCAAATATGTTAAGTTATGTGTCTTATGACTATGTTCTTGTTAATGAATCTAACTACCTTTTGCTATGTATTTGTATGCAGGGTATAAAATATGGAAAAATAAAGATCGAAAGATTTTGGGACAATTTGATCGAAGGAGTTTCAACTGATTTTGAAAGTTGAAATTCTGATGTTGTTACTGCTTTTTAGGGATTACATAGACGTTTAAAAATCGGGATCGCGTTGATTGCTCGGCTACACACGCGATTTCCATTTTTTTTTCTTTTTAAAAGCCAATTAGTTAGTTAATGATGTATCGGTATGTTATGTATTGTAAATGGAAGTAATGTATCGCGCATCCACAAATTCGAGGTTTGGAGTAATTATGAAAAGATTAGGGAGAGAGTGTAATTAGGTAGTAAACTGTAGAGATTTATATTGTTTATATTTTATTTTGTTCTTCTAATACTACCATATCATTAGACTTGTCAAAATGGGCTGACCCAACCCAACCCTAGCGGGCTAGAGAGTTAAACGGGTTAGGACGAACTAGCCATTTTAACTAAAGGGCCTATAAAATAGCAGCCCAACCCAGCTCTAAGCGGGCCACGGGTTGGGACGGGTTGACCCTTCAAAAAAAAATAAAAGTAACCCGAAACATGATAAACAAAAACAATATAAGTACTAGACAATCACCAACTATTATGCCTTCACTTTAATATGTCACCTACTAGTTTTTAGCATCTTACTAATCGATTTGGAGAAATTTGTATTGTTAAGCAAAAGCTGAGCAACTATGAGAAGAGAAAGTGTTTTAACAACCCTAAGTCTGTATTTGAAAAATGTTGTGTACTTAGGAGGAGAAAATGTTTTAAAGGTTGTGTTGGGCTTGGGTACTTGGATTTTTTATTGACAAAATCCTAATTTCTAACAAATAAAAGACCAACTTAAAAATATTTAATAATTATTTTAAAGTCTCAATCCATGGGCTGGCCTCTGAAGCCAACGGTTCAAGCGAGGCTGAGTTTATAAGCCTCGTTCCTAAATGGACTGAAAAAACTTAGCCCAACCCAACTTAATTAAAGGGTTGGTTGGGTCGGCCTCACGGGCCAAACCTATTTTGACAGCTCTACATATCATTAAATAACTACACAAAATGTATATACTCAAATTTATACTCCCTCTAATCCAAAATAATTGAATTGTTGAGGTATTTTTCAATGTCCAAAATAAGTGAATTTTTCAAAGTCCAAGAGAATTGTTGAAACTTTTTTCCATGTTTACCCTTTCATTTAATGAGGTTCCTAAGTACTTCACATTTTCTAGGATAATAGGTTAAGAATAATTAAAAGGATAGAAGTGAAAAGTAGCCTATAATTTATGTCCTTAAATATTTTTCTTAAAGGTGTGCCATATTCCAACAATTCAATTATTTTGAATTAGAGGGAGTATTCTTAAAGCATAATTAATTAATAAGATTAATTTGGTAAATAAATCTCTAATAAATATTTTTTTATGGAGAGTATCAGGTCAATAAGGGCCAACTATTTTGAAAAGAAGGAAGTTGACAGTGTGCCTTATAACTTGCCTTACATTGTTTAGATTATCTAACTTGTCAGTAATTAATTAGCATGAGATGATTCAACAGGCATTTGCCCTAGACCTGCACATTTTTTACAACTATTCACCTTTTACAACACATCTCCTATTTTTACACAATACAGCCGATCAGTAAAGTAATAGTCAACAAATATATATGTTTTGTATATTAAAAACCAATATATAAATTTATAAAAACAACATAAATTTCAATTTTTTTGGAGATAATTACTTTCTATCTCAATTATTTTTAATATTATTAAAAATTTCTGATTTAGTCCACACGGATACATCACATTCTTTTTGATACATCACTTAATGTTACACGGATAAATCACGTTCTTCCTGATACATCACTTCATTTTATATGGATACATCACATTCCACACGGATACATCACATTCTTCTGAATATATCACTTAATTTTATACAGATACATCACATTCTTCCGGATATATCACTTAATCTTACACGAATATATCACATTCTTTCGGATACATCACTTCATTTTACACGGACACGTCACGTTCTTCTGTGATGTATCCAAGCTTTTAAGTAAAATCAGGAATTTATGTAATTATTTAAAAGGATTGAGATTTAAATAGTTATGGTAAGTTAAGTAATGGTATGATGTAAATTTTTTTTTTTTTTTACATAATAGTATATTTTTTTTGTATATTTTGATAGCAAAGTAGTGTGGACTGAATTTTTCGGGCTTGTTTCATGTTTTGGGCCACCTAGTGTTCAACATTGTTGGGCCAAATTTTATACATTCTCCCTAGGACTAAGATTGGCAATTTGTCTTTTCAGAGCTAGTAGGATTGAGCGAAGTTTAGAAATAACCTTAAGATGAGTTGTTCTTGATATTTTGTTCCAAAAGTCTAACAAAAATGGCTTCATGTGGGATGATCTTGATTTTTGACCTCACTTAACAATTTCTTTAAAAAATAGTATCCGCTTCAAAAAGTTCTAACGTTGCCCGTGACCATGAAACAGACGTTTAAGATATTTTAAGACAGTTAACATGTCTTATTATGTTTGCCCTTTTCAACTTTTATCCCCAAATTAGCATTTTTTTAACTTTGATTTACTTTTGAAATGTGAGTTAATTATCAAATGGAGGTGGAAAGAAAAAAGCAGACACAAATCTCTACTCAGATTTTGTTTTGAATTCTCAGTGGATAGTTCAAATGTTAAAATGTGTAGAATACTTTCAAACTCAAAGATGGTACTGTACAATGAAAATTTCTACTTTGTTGACTCTTGATTTGGGAACCACAAAAACCTTGTAAGTTTGTAGGACGACCACAAAAACCTATGTACAACATATTGGCATTTGAAGAATAAAGCCAGTAAAAAAATTGTTTGTTTTGTGTTCCTTGTTTTACGTGATACATAAAATATTAGTAATTCATTTTATAACAGTTCATAAAATCCAGATTTAATCCGGAATAGTCATAATTTACGACAATTTTCCCTACCGTGAGCATTCATCATTATTTGCCCAAAAAGTTAAAGTTAATTTATCAGAGATATTGAAGAAGAGGAAGACTTAACTATGTTTAGAATAATTTTTTTAACTAATTAATTTGAACCATTGAATTTTCATTAGAAATGGGTTGCACATTTAAAAATACACTGAACGAAATGGAGTGGATCATCAATGGAGAGGATCTTGATCTGCACAGTACAAACACTTTGACCCTGCTTGTTTCTTGTGATGTCCTCCTAGTGCCGTACACAAGCCTAGTTCAAACTTTATAGAGTATAAGTATTTGGCATTTACTAGTTTGCTACCAATCATGACAATTGACACTTCTGGCTTCTTCTTCGATCCCTTTATGTTTAGAAGTTTGCCCTCAAATTGTGAAATCATAAATTACATGTAAGTTTGAATGACAAATTAGAATGCCCTCTAACATTTATAGCTTTTTGATTGATGACTCTACTGAACAACTCGAGAGTAACATGCCTCTAATATAACTTATTTGATGCATATGTGTATAAATAACTAATCTTTGACCGAAAAAAAGGATTAAGGAGGAAGAAGAAGATAATATTTTCAACTAGCTAGCTTGGGTAATCCTACTCATAAAATGGTATACGCATGCATGCAAGCAATATCTTCTCTCAATTAATTCATTAAGTATTAATTATATTTGCCTAAATCAAAGAACAGTACTACTACTACATGCTCCAAAATGAACGCTTGTGCGGTTTCTTTGCTCATTGTGTACACTTTACAACAATTGCTTATACTTATCTTTAAAACTACTTAATTCTGTAAATATTTTTACACTGTCAATACATAAAATTTAAACTCATTTATGAGTTTAATTATGTTTTGTCCCCAAACGGTTTAAATTATTTTTACCCTGTCAGGTTAAGATGGCCTATAACAAAAGGTAATTCTTTCTATCAAGCATGATAAGATACCCAAAACATATAGTAGTATATATAGTACAACTGTTAATACGAGTTTATATATGTTTCGTGCAGTGACGATGTAAAGAACTTTTACACTATCAGATTAAGATGAGCTATAACAACAAATAACTCTCATTATCAAGTCTTGTAAAATAGTACACTGAATAATTTGTTATAAACGGTTATAACAGTGTAAATATAAATCATTAAACAGTAAAATATAGTATAACTTGTACTCCCTTCGTTCCTATTCCATTTATGTGTATAAATAGGGCTAAAAGCAATCTCATATATATTCAATCAACCTTAGCCTTCCCATTTCTCCAAGCTGCTTAAATCCATAAAATGGCAACCCAAAATAGGATCATCCCTTACAAACATGTCACCAGCAATAACTGGAGGAGCTATTAATTACTTCTGTGTTTATAGTTTTTGTGTGCAAGGCCCTTATCCGACATCACATGGACCATGAAGCAAAACAAGTTGTAGCTTTTGGAATCCCTCTGGCAATCGTCTTTATGGTCTTAACAATCCTTCACGTATATTGGGGAGTTCAACAGTGGAGAAATGGAGAAGAAGAAGAGGTTACACTGCCGATGGAAGTACTGAACGAACGTCGCATGGCACATCTTGAGCGATGCATGGTGGAAGATGGGTTTCCTGGTCCATATTGACGATGTAATCTTCTTTCATCCGTAGTACGTACTAGTGTCTTAATTAGTCTAATCTACTAGTTTTACTATTTTGCTTCAAAGGGTAGAGATACGATATGCGTACATCTTATCCTCCGTAGACTTCACTTGTGAGATTGCACTCGACATATATATTGTTTTTGTTGTACTCCATAATGGCTAGCTAGAGTTAGTCAAGTTAAAGTGTTGAATGTTGTAAGAGATGTATGGTGCTACTCTGTGTTGAACTTGTTACTACTTCCTCCGTCTCAATTTATGTGCCATTTTTTAAATATTCTGAAATGTCAATTATTATGTCTTATAGTACTTTTTCCGTAGTTACCAAATATATAAAAAAAAATTCAAAAACTTTTAAGATTTTAAGATTTCTTTTCCAAATTCACAGTCAAACTTAAACTGTTTGACTCTCGGAAAGTGAAAAGTGTCATATAAAATGAAACAGAGGGAGCACTATATATTTTGATACTATTTCATTTCTTTGCAAATGAAGAAGGCATCGAGCTTTGCTCCTCATATTGTGTGGCCTGATCGTTAGATACGCCAAATAGAGATCGAGAGTGGGATGAAGAAGAGAACAGGTAAAACAAAAAGGTACTCCCTCTACTTCAATTTTATTTGTTGTATTTTAACTTGACACATATATAATTCATAAGTTTTTTTTTTTTGAATCTTACATGATTTTTAATTAAAAATATGTTAAATGTACCAAAATAGTATTATTTAACTTGTTGAAATTAAATAGTTAGTAGAAAGCTAAAGAGAGAATTTGTTTAAATGGACTAAAAAGGAAGAGTTGTCAATTAAGAGAAACCCTCACATTGCAAACGAAATCCATTTCCAAAAAAATAAAAAAAATTCGAAGCATATGGTAGCATCGCACTATAACTTCAATACAAATTGTAGCCACTCAAAACTGGAAAAGATTCTCACAAAAATATTACCGTAAAAGGTAAAAAGTGAAATGGTACATTTGTCAGTATAAAGAGTACATAAAGAGACCAAATACTTTCACTATTTCATAATGATTGAAAAAGGAAGCAATAAGTCCAGAGCTTAAAGAACAATTCAAAAATTTCATAGAAGAAACAAAGAAACAAAAAATGCCAAAACGATAAAGGCACGAAGGGGACCCGCCTTACATAAAATAGTTGACGGCCGTCAGTCACAAGGTAAGGCGTGGCAGTCAACATGCCTTGCAAGGCGTGGACTGTCACACGCCTTAGCCCTTCCCTACTGACAAGCACCGGCCATTTCATTTCGCGGGGTTGGGGTGGGCGTGGGGGGTGGCAAATTATATTGGACCAGCAGTATACATGGTATAAATGAATGATTTCATCCATAACATGAATGATTTAACTTATAATCAAACATTACTACAGTGTAAATTATTTTAATATGTCAACATTTTTAAGTGATTCAATAATATAAAAATAATATACAAGGGTTATGGTAGAGTGGTAAGTACTCTTTTATCCTTAACCAGAGGTCTCGGGTTCGATGCCCTCTGTGTACAGAGTCGCGTTTGTTAGAAAACGCTTTTATCCCCAATGTTAGACTTGCATTGCCGGTGCGAATCCAAATTTAATCGAATTCCATGGAAAACCTATATATATATATGTAGATAGAGAAAGTCAAGATTCCATGTTGTTATCACAAACATGATCACTTGAGAGGGGAAAAAGAAGCAAGAAAGTTGATCCTATAAGAAATCCACTTTTAGTATTTTCAAATTAACTTCATAAATGAAGCACTAAAATAATTTATACCATGTTAACTGCTGGTCCAATTTGCCACCCCCCACGCCCACCCCAACCCCGCGAAATGAAATGGCGTGGACTGTCACACGTCTTAATTGAATTATTCAAAGTTCAAGAGAATTTTTTGGACATTTTTTCATATCTACCCTTCATTTACATCTTAATTTTCTTGATTAATGTTTTGGATTTAATTTTCTAGGTTATGAGTTCCAAGAAACTTAATTTTCTTGGAACTTTCTTACATTAATGTGGCTGAATTTTCATCAACAATGTGATCTACTTCAGCATTGAGGTCAAGAAGTTCATTTGTATCAAATAGAATATTTAGATCAAATTGTTTGTAGCCATGTTAAATTAACTAAGAATCATGTTAAAGTAAACCTTTTTTATAAGAAAAAATTAGAGTGAAATTAAAATTTTAAATTTGGCTCAATCTAAATTTTTAAGGTTTTACCTCCAAAAATTTGTTCAATTAAGACGTTTAATCATTCTAAGAGCCACGTTTTGAATTTTGCACTAAGAATAAATTGATCACATAAGTGAGTATTGAGAGTAGTTTTGATGATTAATGTTTTTACTTTTCAAAAATAGTTTGACAATTAATTAAAAAGGTCAAAAATGGAAAAAGATGACTAATTTATGTCTTACTCTTTTTTTCTTAATATATGTGCATTACCCCAATAATTCAATTATTTTGGAATGGAGGGAGTAGTAATTATACTATGTTCCCAACAAGAATCGATTTGTGGTTCCTCCTGGCTCTTATAGTTTTGAAATTCTCTATTCACCCATAAGACTTTAATTTAGGGGAACGAAATTATTCCTCAAAAATATGATCCGCTTAATTTATTTAATTGGGCAAAATTAGAAGAAATGTTCAATAACACTCTTAAAAATTGAACAATTAAGTTATTTTAAACATTGAAAAATGGGTTACAAATTAAGTTAATATTGACCAGAGGAGTATATATATGTATAAAAAGGGCAGCCCTGCTTCCAAGGCTTGAACCCGTGACCTCCTGGTAACATGACAACAATTTTACCAGTTACTCCAAGACTCCCTTCAGAGGGAGTATATGTATATACAAATATAATCAAGGTTACTTCTAAATAAAAGTAAGATTACGCGGATTCCATGCAGTGTGACTAAGATGTAATTTATTAGAGATTGACTAATTTTATGTAAGTTCAGTCTTTGAGACATGCAAATTTTTTGTAAATTTTATTTACTTATTAGTTTTTTTTTTCCCTATAAATTAAAGTGTTCAGAAACAATAGGACTCATTGAAAATCCTATATTTTTTCATGATGTGATCTCCCTTGAAACAGAATTCCTATTTGAAATAGTCTTCTAAAACCTATTTACCTTGGAGATCGAAGAGATATCTTCTCCGGAAAATTCTCATTCAGTAAACTAAGCAAAATCAACCATCCTATTATATAAATATATATACGAGGGTTTATGTTACCCTAAGAAATCACCATTACTTGTTTTCCTTCCTTGCTTTGTAGCAGTGTTGGTTATATATTAATTACTACCATGGACAAAAAAACAGATACCACTAGTGGAATATTACTGTTGGTGAGTGTGGAATCTGTTTCTTTTAATACAAAAATGAATGGAAGATTCTACATAAGAATTTCCGTTGATACAGAAGATCCGTTACAGTGCCAATCAATGTTTCTCCCATCTAATATTATCATAAATGCCAACATTATTAGATGGAAGTCAAAGTTCATGTTCATATTCAGGATTGATCCAAAAGAGGCAAAATCTATTCGTTTCGAGGTGTTTAAGTATCGTAGATTCCTTCCCAACTCTTTAGTAGGAGTTGCAACATACAAATTGGATACCCAAGTACTCAACAAGAGTGCTACTAAATCAGGGGAATTGCGTTCAGAAGAAGAAAAATTTCTTATTCCTTGTAAGCATAAGACGAACACAAGTCTTAAGATTTTTCAAAATAAGGCTGCAAAGGGATCGTTGAATGTAGAAGTGGTATTGAGGGAGAAAGTATCAACTAAAGATGGTGCTCGGGATTATTTTGTCCTCGAATCAGAAGATTACAAGTTCCAATAGGATATTTCAAGATTAATCGGGGAGAAATGGTTTTTTAGTTCTTTATAAACTTCTTTTAGTTTTTTGTCTTTTTTATAAAAGATTTTTAATTTATCAATAAGAGATGTGAAAATATCATTCAAATTGTAAGATGAAAAAGTCATCTCGTTGCTTTCCTTGATATAATAATAGCTAGGATTAATTAGGACTTCTTTAAGTGAAGCATTTTAACTTTTAAGATTAGTTAATTATTTGTGATCCTTTTTTTCTTATGATATCATTCTTAATATTTTGCTCTTCTTATTATAATATCAGTATTCTAGTTCTTATTCATATTAATTGAATTTTTTAAAATGAAAATAAAAAATATCAAATGTGTTTCATAATTAACAAGAAATTTAAAGGGAAATATGAAATACAAACTTAAAATTAGTAAGTCTTATTTAATTGATGACTTCAGCATGAAAGAGAGGCCGACTATTAATATAAAGCTCACTACGAATTAAGAATAAAAGAAGTTGTAATGCTATTAGCTATATGCAAGGTAAGTTGCATTCAAAAATAGTGGTGTGGTTGACAATAATAGAAGGAAATAAATATCATTATAATATTATATAAATAGTATAGCCTTGTCTGTTGCTACTATAAAATAATGCTTCTCTACAACTTTTACAATAACTAGTCTTTGAATAAGTGTGTGTTGCACGTATATTCTCCTATCAATTACTTACAAAGTTTGTGGCTAATACCTTACCAATTGTTTAAAATGACAAGTCATTTGTTTTATCCGTGCACATGCCTTATTGATCAGGAAGTCCTGACGTGAAAAGTATTTATTCCATGCTAATTTTTCAACTCCTATCATATCTTATCCCCCATTTATATCTGAAGCACCTCATCCATGGGTAAACACCTCATTGTTATATGAATATACATATATAATCAAGGTTACATTTAAATAAAAGTAAAACTACACGTATTCTATGCGGTGTGACTAAGAGTAAATAAATATTATTAACTAATTTTCTTTCCTACCTATTTACTCCAAGATGTAACTTATTAGAGATTGACTAATTTTATGTAGGCTGAGTCTTTGAAACGTGCAATTTTTTTTTTTAATTTTATTTATTTATTAATTTTAATTTTTTTCCCCTAGAAATTAAAGTGTTCAGAAACAATAGGACTCAATGAAAATCCTATTTTTTATGATGTGTCTCCCTAGGACCAGAATTCCTATTTGAAATAGTCTTCTAAAACCTAATGACTTTGGAGATCGAAGAGATATCTTCTCCGGAAAATCCTCATTCAGTAAACTAAACAAAATCATCCATCTTATTATAAATAATATATACATGAGGGTTTATGTTACCCTAAGAAATTGCCATTACTTATTTTCCATTAATTACTATCATGGAGAAAAAAACAGATACTACTAGTGGAATATTGGTGTTGGTGAGCATGAATTCAGTTACTTTTGATACAAAAATGACAGGAAGTTTCTACGTGAGAATTTCCATCGATACAGAAGATCCGTCACGGAGCCAATCAATGATTCTCCTATCTAATTATATCATGAATTCTACCAATATTAGATGGATATCAAAGCGTGTGTTCATATTCAGGATTGATCCAAAAGACGCAAAATCTATTCGTTTCGAGGTGTTTAAGTATCGTAGATTCTTTCTCAACTCTTTAGTAGGAGTTGCAACATACAAATTGGATACTCAGGTACTCAAGAGTACTAAAGCAGGGGAATTACGTTCAGAAGAGAAAAATTTCTGATTCCTTGTGAGCATAAGACGAACGCAAGTGCTAAGATTTTTCAAAATAAGGTCCCAAAGGGATCGTTGAATGTGGATGTGGTATTGAGGGAGAAAGTATCAACTAAAAATGGTGCTCAGGATTATTTTGTCATCGAATCAGAAGATCTTATGATCGCAAGTTCCGATAGGAAATTCCTAGATTAATCGGGAAGAAATGATTTTTAGTCCTTTCTAAACTTCTTTTAGTTTTATATCTTTTTTACGGTAAGAGATTTTCAATTTTTATCAATAAGAGATCTATAAATGTCATTTTATTCCATTTAAATTGTAATGACAAGACATCTAATTTCTTTCCTCGATTTAATAATAGCTAGAATTAATTAGGACTTCTTTAAGTGAGTCTTTTTAAGATCAATTTATTATGGTTTCTTTTTCTTATGATATGATTCTTCATATTTCGCTCTTCTTGTTATATATTAGTATTCTAGTTCTTATCCCATATTAATTGTTTTTTTAAATGAAAATTAAAATTATTAAATATGTTTCATAGTTAACAAGAAATTTAAAGGGAAATGAAATACAAACTTAAAATAATGAATCGAGAGTCTATTATTTAATTGAGACGTCGGCATGAAAGAGAGACCGACCATTAGTCGTATTACATTAATATTGAAATAATGATTCAGCTCTAAGGGCTAATACTTTAATTTAGGGGTAACATAGTTCGCTCTTGAAAATATCAAGATCAGACTAATTTATTTATTTATTAACTCAATTTATTGAATTCACAAAATTTTGTCAATATAAAATTGGGATAATTTTGTCTAAATATGTTATTTAGATTGACCCATAAAAATCTTGTAAAAATATTTTTATAGGCTAAGACGTTAGATTGAAGTTCTAATGCACTATAGCAATGACTAAGGTAAATCAAAATAAATAGAGCTAATAAATAAATAAATTAAATAAATCATATTTTCAAGGGCTAATTTTGTTACTCCTAAATTAAAACCTTATAGATTACGCACATGTGAAACATAAATAACAATTCTAGCAAGTTTTAATACGTGCTTAATGCCTTAATCTAGTAACAAACAATTTAAAGATGAGAAACCCAAAAATTTAGGAATTAGTTTTCCTATTTTTACTCCCCCTCAACCTAAATCTTTTAACTTTATTCATTCAACCCTAATTCCCTACTTTTTTCCGGGTTCATAACCTTCAAACCATTACCCAAAATTGATAATAGCGAGTCGCTTCGATGGTACGCATTTTCAATTTTGAGTTGTGAGTTCGAGTCACTAAGAGAGCAAAAAGGGTGGAGCTCCTAGAGAGGGGTTAAAAAATACTAGTAACCAAAATCTTTTTTCTTTTACATTGACAAATATACATTCTTTTTCATAATACTCCATGCTATATAATATATACCATATTCTTTCCTAGTATATAATATACTGTCTATATTTTACACTGTAGAATTTGATACTTTTAATTTAAACAACATGTATTTTTCATCTATATATTCTATCTACTCTTATACATGTATATTATAATTATATTATTATTATATAATTTATATAGCATGGACTTTAATTTATATTTATGTACACACAAATCTAAATATACATTATACCATTACTATACATGGTATATATAGCTATACCATTATGATCCAATTTATTGTAGTTTTTTTTTTTTTTTTTTGAAGTGTTCAGAAAAAATAGGACTCAATGAAAATCCCTATTTTTAATGTAAATCTCCCTAGGACTAGGGATTTGTATCAGAAATAGTCTTCTAAAACCTATTAGATTTTGGAGATGGAAGAGATATCTTCTCCGGGAAATCCTCATTCAGTAAAGCACGCAAAATCATCCATTTTATTATAAATATTATATATATATACATGAGGGTTTATGTTACCCTAAGAAATCACCATTACTTATTTTTCTTCCTTGCTTTGTAGTAGTGTGGGTGATATATTACTACGATGGAGAAGAAAACACATAATACTAATGGATTATTACTGTTGGTACACGTGGAATCTGCTGCTTTTAATTCAAAAAAGAATGGAAAATTCTACGTGAAAGTTTCTATCGATGCAGAAAATCCGATGCGACGCCAACCAATAAGAACACACCCATGTGATGAAATTATATATTCCAACAATGTTAGGTGGATGTCAAAGTGGGTATTGAGGATTGATCCAAAAGAAAAGGCAAAATCTCTTCGTTTCGAGGTGTTTAAGTCACGTAAGTTCTTTCCTGATTCTTTAGTAGGAGTTACAACATACAATTTGGAGACTGATCAGCTCAAGAATAATAAATCAGGGGATTTACGTTCACAAGAAGAAAAAGTTCTTATTCCTTATGAGCATAAGACGATCACAAGTCTTAAGATTTGTCAAAATAAGGTTTCAAAGGGAGTGTTGAATATATCAGTGCTATTGAGAGAGAATGTATCAACTAATGATGTTGCTGATCAGGATTATTTTGTCCTCAAATCAGAAGATTTTCTCATGCCCAAGAGCCAATAGGAGATATCAAGATTAATATGATTTTCTAGCTTTTTATAATTTTTTTTGTTTTATGTCTTTCATAAGAAATTTCAAATGATCATTTTTTTATAAGAGGGCAAGAAATCTCATTTCATTTGACTTTTTTTTTTTAATTTTATATAATAGCTAAGGTTAATTAGGATTTCTTTAAGTACGAGTCTTTTCAAGATTAATTATTGGGATTTTTTTTTTCTTGTGATATCGTTCTTCATATGTTCTTCTTCTTTTTATAATAGTATACTAGTTCATAAAATCAGGCGTATCTCATGTTAATTAATATAATTTTTTTAAAAAATAATATAAAAATTATTAAATGTGTTTCATGATTAACACGAAATTTGAAGGGAAACGAATTACAAACTCAGAATGAGGTCTATTATAACTGTTGACGTTGGCATGAAAGAGAATTCAATTATTAATATAGAGCACACTATGAATTAAGAAAACGCTCCATTCAAAAGAGTAGTAAGTATAAGTTTAGGGGTGTCAAAAAAATACGAAAAAAAGGTTCTAAATTATTAGGGTGATGTGATTATTTTATAAAAAAATCTAAAAAAAAATTCGAACATAATAGCCTTACATGTATGAAAATATATTTTATATATTAATAATATGTTAAATCTAATATATAAATCTACTTTATAAATATTTATCAAATATAAAATATATAATAACTTAGGCTACTGCCTAGTGGACTTTGGGCCTTTGTCCTTGGGCTTTTAGGATTTAACTATTAGGTGGACTTTGGGCCTTTGCCCTTGGGCTTTTAGGATTTAACTATTAGGTTTAAATATTAATAGAATGCTTAAATATAAAGATAATACGGCAAAAGGCAAAAGCTATTTCAAATTCTAATACACTCATGTCACGATGATCCCTTCATTGTTGTGTTGCTAAATGCTACTTGATAGTTCATAGAGAGTAGAAGAAAGAACTGCAGAATTATGAATGTGTTTCTCTCTTTATGAGTTTTATTGAGTTGATTTCTTTTAGTAATAAAAAGACGTTTTGATAATGGTGTATTTTGAGGTGACACGTTAAAAATAAAAAATTAACTGTACAGATACTAAAGAGAAATCGAGATGATGAGACGGTTTTCAAAAGTCTAGTTTTGTTTATATGAAATAAAATAACCGAAAAATTGATATGATATAAATTTTATAAAATAATTGTCCGAACCGTATCATTAACACCCCTCAGTATAACCTCTTTCATTAAATTTGATTTGATTTTATTTTTGTATGAAATTGGAGTATTCCTTTATTTCACTAACATAATTTTTAAAAAAAAAGAAGAAGAGAAGAAGAAGGAGGTTATAATGTTATATGCAAAGAGTAAGGTGTATACAAAAATAAAGGTGCAGTTGACAATAATAAAAGGAAATGAATATCATTATAACATTACACAAATAGCATAATCAATATTCAATAATGCTTTTAGGATTGCACGTATTTGGACTCCCACGTGCCACGTATTTAAGGTGGTACCTACTGAATTTACATGTAACTATTCAATAAAACAATTTCGTCAATATAAACAACAATTTCTTTTTTTCTACTATATAGAAGCATGAGTTGGAGGACGACCAAGGGTATATTTGTCATTTCAAAAAATGTTCTCATTGCTTACTTATGCATTAGGCTTCAAAGCTTGGCCATAAATTCTTAATAACAAAAAAACCAAGCCTCTTTTTCTAAATATTAATCATTCCCAATTGATATGATATCCCACGTGATCCACATCTGCCCCACTGCAACTCTTCTTAAATTCTTTATGTTAGTATTCATTAATGATTGGTTTTTTTCTTCTTTTTAATCTTTAACGGAATTGCACTTTGTTCATATATATATATATACTAGTGGGGAGGAGCCCGTGCTGTGCACGGGCCCAATGATCTGGCCGATGAGATGAAAAAGCACATGCTGCAGGCGGAAAAAATTTACTCAATGCATGATATTTGCACTAAAGTAATCTATTCACCTCTACGTAGTAGCAATGGCTCATATTTACGTAGTGTGTTCGATATAGCTGAATTTATGAGAAAAATGTGAGGATCCAAGTAGGTAGGATATTGTCATGCTAGTAATTAACAAAATTATGTTCATATCTTTGACTGACATGGCACGGACATCTCCTGATTACCCTGTTGTACAAAAGAGATTTAATACTGGCAAGGAAAATTCGGTGCTTGCTTGAATTAGCTATTAGGATTAGCAAGAAAAAGAAACTATGAAGTTAAATACTAACATATGTACTACAATCTATGTATTCATTTGAGAACAAAGTCATGCAGTTATGATCTTGAGCTTTCTATAAAAACAAACAATCAGATTGTCGACGTTAGCGTGATCTTGGTGATGCAAGAGTTGATTCTACAATTGGGTAGAATCGGAATTTCAACACTGGCCATTGATAGCACATATTTCATCCAAAGGAAAAGAAGATCAAGAATCAGAATGATCAATGCGGAGCAAAATTCTTGTGAAAATTAAATCATATTTTATACGGCAAGTGACGTATTTCATCTGAAGGAAAAGAAAATCAAGTATTAGAATGATCAATGCAGAGCAAAATTCTTGTGAAAATTAAATCATATTTTATACGGCAAGTTATGCTACAAACTACAAAGATTAACATCACCTGTAGATGTTTAACCGAAGTACAAATATAGACTTGCATGAAATTTCAACTTTTGAAAGTAAAAATATGTTGCTGACAATAATAAATATAAGTACATGTCCATCTCAACTGACAAAGGAGGAATGGAGACAGAAAGAAAAAACTCAAAAATTGCTACATTACATAAGTAGAAAGTGAGCTACCTGCTATCAACTACAAATTCTATGGAATTCACAGAAATTTGATAAAGTTTTTACCTTTTTCTGTGGTACACTATTTTGAGCTGCTTATAAGAAATCTAAAAGAATGTAGAAAGAAGAACAAAGGAGGAATGGAGACAGAAAGAAAAAACTCAAAAATTGCTTTAAATGATTAAATAAGGCAATGTAAATTCTAAAGAAAAAAAGACTATTATTACTTCAAGGCCAACAAATTGTTAGTTTAGGCAAGTAATGCAAAGATCATTCACATTCCCAGACCCCACTTTGTGGGAATATACTGGGTATGTTGTTGTTATCATTCACATTCTCGACATGAACATCAAATTTCAAACACGATATAGGTCACGTTGCCGGTAAATATTTTGAAAAAATTGCATATAAACTTGAATGAAATCTACCTTGAAGTGTTGTTGCACATCATTTGTTGGAATATAGGTAGACCAAATGCTTAGAGCTTTACAAACACCAACTCCCGCACCACACAAAATGAACATTCGTATGATACCAAAAGATAGAGGAGCATATACAAACAAAAGCCCCATTCACACTCAGTAGATACTGGTTCTTTGGCAGATGACTGTGTCTTGGTTCCATCCGAACCAACTTTGTCTGTACTCTGGCTCCTGAACTGCATTCATAGAAATATTGTTAAGGATTTGCATCAGAAAAGGAGTCAATGACAGGAAAGAATGATCGTTGAGTTAAATAATACGATGATCTAGAAAGGAGCTACAAAGCAGAACCAGTACCAAATCCTGTACATATGTATTAAAAGTTTTACGTAAATACAATTAAACATAGATTTTAAAACGCAATATCACAACTCAGAACCATACAACATTTTAAAATTTGAATCCACATTTCTGGCAAAACGCAGATGGCATAACTATATAAAGCACCAATAACAACAATATATCCCGTGTGTATACAGACTTTACCCCTACCTCTTGGAGATATGAGAGTATATTATATGCTTACTGAGCATGTAACAATACAAAAATAAGCTGCAAAAGAAAAGGGAAAAGCTTCAATTTTCATGACTTATAGGTGACTTGAACCATCATTAATCTGCATCTAGTTGTTGTGTTTCTTGGTCTCCATTTTATTCAGAATAAACTTTAAAACAATTACTTATATAGTAAAAGTGTATGAAAAATTTCAACTGTCCTTTTACAGTCTCTCGTTAACTAAATTAGATGCTGGAAAAAGTGACTTTTTATGCTGGAAAAAGTGACTATTTTTCTATCTCTGTGTTCAATTCCTAATTCCTAAAGGCGGATACAACCATTGAAATGGGTGGTGTTCCATTAAAAATTACGAAGGATATATAAAACACCCAAAGCAGCAGGAAAAACAAATCGGATTTTTTTCCATTAGAAAAAGATAATAGGAAAAAATGGACCTACACAGCAACCCACACACGAAGAGAGAAGACTACAAAAGGATGTCGTACCCATGTCAGATCCTTCAAAAATGAACTACTTTTGAAGGATCCGACACACACCCATTCAAAAATGAACTACTGAGATCAAAGTCCACAGATCCCGTATATTTACATGGCGTATATTTACATGTTCATTGCTAAGGTTTTTCACTTTTCTATAAACAATAACTATAGTAAGAGTTTGGCAAGAATGGATTTTGGGTCATCATGTATAGTAACTAATATCAAACAATTTATTTAGTAATATTATAAATAAATTTATCAATTAATTTATGAATCATAAGTAGCAGACTTATCAAGTAATTTATGAAGCATCAGTAGCAGACAGTTTCACAAGTTTGTGAGCTTCAACTTTGTCGCATACACATGTATAAAAATGCACCAATAACGCGGCTGTAACTATTTGTAGTCATACAATCATTTTTCTTACCAGTAACTTGCAATATAGCTTTTGCTCGGGTGTTATAATTTCACGCTTCAGCAAAAAGTGTCATTCTTTTATTACAAAACTACCATTCGCTGTCCATCAAAAGTGTCACTTATTAAACATTAGAAAATACTTGATTTAATTCTTATGAAAATCAAAACAGAGGAACAAAATATTTGTTGAATATATCACATTCATAGCTCTATAGAACCTGTAATATGTTCCCTCATACCTTTCTTGTCCTTTTCTGTAAGATCAGCTGATATATTGCCGTGTTGTTGTTTTCTTTGCTTCCTCTCCTTTTTGGGCTTTGGATTGATCCAAAAAACAACTTTTTTGTGCAACCTAGTGTATATTCAAAAACTTGAGATTGCGCAGAGGCATGAAGAAGCAAATACCAACTCTCGTATAAATAATCTTGTGATTTACCTGGTAGTTGTACTTGTTGTACTTGTGATCAACCTTTGAGCTTTCTGAATGGAAAATTTCATTCAGAAGTGTGTTCGGTCAGATTTTAATTTATCAATTAATTTATGAAGCATAAGTAGCAGACTTATCAAGTAATTTATGAAGCATCAGTAGCAGACAGTTTCACAAGTTTAATTCTTATGAAAATCAAAACAGAGGAACAAAATATTTGTTGAATATATCACATTCATAGCTCTATAGAACCTGTAATATGTTCCCTCATACCTTTCTCGTCCTTTTCTGTAAGATCAGCTGACATATTGCCGTGTTGTAAGCGCTCAACACGTTTTGAGTCTCTCTTTGGGGCTTAAGCGCACTTTAAGTGAGGCAAGAAATAATCAATTGGTAGAAGATAGCGATATTTAGAAAGGATACATAGCAGAAATGAATTTTTTGAAGTCAACAACGAACCAGAATAGAACAGCAGTACCTGATTGAAGTTGTCAACTTCTTCTTCAGGATTATCCTCAAAACCGATGGAAGAAGAAGTCAGAGGGCCGACACTACTGTTTCTTTTGTATTTTCCATGCTCTTGTCTTCAGTTTATCCTAGAAAAGAGTAATCAAATTAATTACGATCTGATCAACTTTTGAACAAACAGAAATTTTACAACACGTAAATAAGTTAGTTTTACGCACACATACAAATAATCACCCAGTGGCAGATTATCAAGATAGGTAATAAGCATCTTTAGTTTAGTTCCACCTTCAGAAGTCAATATAGCTATGATGCTGCACATACTGAAGCAGCAAGACCTTTTACATACTTGGACGTCTAATAAAAGGGGCATCTGGGTTTCCTTCATTGCAGTAACAATGGAAAGGAATGCAGTAGCAACAAACTAATTTGTCATAAGCTCATCTTTCTAAAAGCAGAATGCAGATATAAACCTGTCAAAATAGTTCACAGGAAAAATAGTTGTGGTAGCACTGAAGCCATAGTAATTAATGATGCTCAATATCCAATCCAATGGCTCTTTCTTAGTTTTCATTAAAAACCTATGTGAGACTATAGCTAGAATCTTTTAAGCATTTTCAACTTCTAAACAAGACCGTTCTCCTAAATCATTATCCAAGAACGCATTCGTTTAACCTATGCACTGATGAATTGAATATAGAAAGAATAAAAAAAGCCTAATTTGTCTAACCTATTGACTGATGAATTGAATATAGAAAGAATAAAAAAGGCCTAATCTTTCATGGAATGTTGAAAGTGTTAAAAGGAAAGATTCATCAAATTAAAATCTCACCTGGTAATTGTATAGGCAGCACACCTAAAATTCCGGAAAAAACAACAACTTTCGGTGAAGGTATTTGGTGAAGTAAGAAGAGATCAGGAAGTGGTAGCAACATAAGCATTATCATAGAGAGCTTATTATTGTTTCATTTGTAGACATTAGCTAATATGTTTCAGCACAAGTATATCAAATATAAAAATTCTTATATGTTGTCAGTTAACTGAATGCCTTTTTAATAATTTCATCATAAACGACATTGTATGTTGAGTGATCATCTTTGCTATCTGACGTCAATGGCCTAATCAATAGTTTCACGCCTTTTGAACTCTTAGCTCTGGACAAAGCCACATAAAGTTGGCCATGGGAAAAAACGGGTTCACGTAAATAAATTCCAACATAGTCTAAAGTTTGACCTTGTGCTTTATTTATAGTCATAGCAAAACATAATCGTATTGGAAATTGTGTCCTTTTGAAAGGAATTGACAAATTCTCATCTGCTGAAGCTGATAGTGGTATGCGAGGAATAAAGACATGTTTGTTTTGAAAATCACCGTTAGTAATTTTAGCACTTATAATATGTGTTTTAAAATTAGAGCATGTCAATCGCGTACCGTTACATAAACCTTCAGAAGGATTTAAGTTTCGTAGCAACATTATTGGGCAATTTTCTTTTAAAGTCAATCTATAAGGTGGCAAATTAGCGGGATTTATAGTATGTAGATAATCTTCAAATTGACTCTGATCGTTTGGTTCAATAGTTTCATCAATTGCAATAAATGATTTTGCAGTATTTGGAAATTTAGATATAAGCATATCATTTATTTCATGAACATAATCATTTTTTGTTGTTAAGATAACACGGGAAGCTAAAGAAGAAGAGTTATGAAATAAGGAATCTATATTGGGATATGTTACCTTGAATAATTCATCTAGAGATTCTTCTTCAGTGGTAAAAGGAATGAGCAAAGATTTGGGAATTTCAACTTTGTCGTCGGAGTTAAGCTTTTCTTTTCCGTCGCCAATTCTCATTAGGTACTTAGAAAAAGCAGGATCTGTTCTTGCACGCATATTCTCTGATAGATGTAATTTTTGTAGTTGGTTCCAGATTTGTGAGTATAGTAAAGTTTGTGAAATGAAATCTTCTTTTTTTCCATTTCGAACGACAGGAAGAGTTTGTCTAAAATCACCACCTAAAACAACAACTTTTCCACCAAAGAGTATGCTTGTATCCATTAGATCTTTCAAGAGTAAATCAAAAGCTTCAATAGTTTTTCCTTTAGCCATTGATGCTTCATCCCATACAATTAATTTTGCATCTCGAATTAAAGAGGCAAGTGAGCTTTGTTTGCTGATATTGCAATTAATATTTTCATCAACATCAATAGGTATTTTAAAGCGTGAATGAGCAGTTCGTCCTCCAGGAAGAATAGAGGCTGCAACACCGGAACTTGCAGTTGCTAAAGCAACAAAACCTTTAGATCTTACAGTTGCTAATAAACTTCGATATAAGAAACTCTTACCAGTTCCTCCAGGTCCATCAATAAAGAAAGCTCCTGCTCTATTTGAAAAAATTCTATTAATAATCAAGGTATAAGCTCTTCTTTGTTCTATATTTAGTTTTTTTTCTAATAACAAATCCTCATCGCAAACTTTTATGTTTCTCTCAAAGTGAACATCTTTTGCCTCTTTTGCAGTTTCGGAGGCTTTAATATTTTCTAGAACAAGCTTGTACTCATTAATATCATGTCCCATAGAGTGTAAGTTATCATTAATATGGTCCAGAACTTGGCGACGAATATCTGTAAGTTGAATGTTTCCAAAGTTTTTAAAATCTTCGGACATAGGCTCTTCAAATTGTTCCCATAATTTCTTAGGATTGGTAGGATTACAATACACTAATAATGTAGCGAATAATCGTCTCAAACTATATGGTAGTTGGTAACTCACAGCTTCAGTCATACAATCAATCAAACTGTTATCAGAATGTAATAATCCTCTTTTTTCAGCTGATTCTCTAAATGTAGTACAATATCTTCCATCGACTTTACGAAGATCTTTATATGATTCTGGTGCTCGTATATTCATTAATAATAATCTAAGATAATATCTTTCTCCTTCTGTTCGATGACACGTCACAACACGTCCGATAACTGAACGTTGTTTTCGACGTGTCCACATTTTATATGTGTTTGACCATACAAAGTATTCAGGAAATTCTTTGTATAATAATTTAAGTTCTTTAGCATCTTTATTTGTCTGGTTCATTACAAAGAATTCAGTTAGCATTGTTTTTCTAATCATTGGATTTCTTATAATTGAATTTATATTTTGAGAACTTTTAAAAGAAACATATTGTTGGTCTTCAAGATGTAACTGAAGATGGTAAACACTTGGTGTCATTTCGTTAATAGGAAAACCAAATAAGCGCCATGTAGCTTCAGGCGGAGATACCCAGCGAGCAGATTGGTACTCTTTTATTTCGTCAATCTCTATTTCTTTATCATGTTCATGCATATAAAAAGCTATTTTATCGTGTCCTTTGCAAATATATTTGTAAAGATATTTCACAACTTTGATGTCAGAGCATATTTCAACATTCATATGACAGTTAAATTTACCAAGTAAAAATGGATTGTATGGCACCACCCATGAATTATCCAGAAATTGTTCTCTAACCTTTATAGTGTGTCCCGTCTGTCGTCTTTTGTAAGTTGGATATGAGTTTTTTCCCTTTGATGTTCGGTCAGCAAAATCTCTGGGGTAGTGAAATTTACAATATCCACTTTTCATACACGAATTTGTAGGATTCAAATGACCACAAGGACCATGTATCATATGATGCACAACAACTGAATGTAAGTAACGCTCTTTATTAGAATCGGGTAATTCGGCACGAATAAATCTATCATAAGATTCAGGTGTCAACAATCTGTATTCATTTGCCAGAATTATAAGAAAATGTGCATGTGGGAGACCACGTTTCTGAAATTCTATACTGTAAATGAAAGCAGCAACCTTTCCGAATACATTTCTCTTTAATATATCAGTTTTTAGCTCTTCAACTTTTGCTCTAAATACTCTGCTAATTAAATCAGGTCTGTTTTGTGCCTCGTCAGTAGGTAGCAAATGTTCTTTTATTTCTGGCCATGTTGGATTACATGTCATTGTCAAAAACAAATCAGGTTTTCCAAAACGTTGAACTAAAGCGATAGCATCAAGATATCGTCGGCGCATGTCTCTTGGCCCTCCCGTAAATGTAACAGGAAGGAATGTCTGTTTTCCAATTTTTGCAGCATCTCTTTCACCATGTCTTAAGACATCAAGAAGACCTTGCAAAACTTCCATTCGAAATAACTCTGGATTGAAGGAAAAAAAATCCAATCTTTGTGTTTCAAGTTTTATGAACATATCAACAATATATTGTTGGAATGCTCTTCCTGTATGTAAGAGTTCATCATTTTCATCATTTCTCATTTGAATTTTGTAGCAGTAATATTCACGACAAGAGACAGTATTTCTTTTTTTCTTTTGTTGTTCGAGTACCTGAGCTTCCATATCAAGAAAGTTATCTATTGAACACATATTTTTAATACTTGGTAAGTGTTCCTCTTCACAGGAGGCACGATGTGTGGTAGTATTATTCTTCTGTAGTATTTTTTTGATACCACAATGCCAACCATCTTGACCATATGGAAATAGTAATGGGTATTGTAAGGGATCATAACATCCGTAATAGTAATTAACTAATTGGCTTTGATTATTGTGAGTATAAATTCGAATATGAGGTGTGGAGATACAATGCACATCTCCATCAACCCATATTGCTGAAATCTCAGATGTAGTAGGGAGGTTATACACACGTTGATCTAAACCAGAGTCACATTTCAATGCAATGTAAAAGTGTGATAGTTCTGGAACATCGGATAGAGATTTAAGGAAAATAGAGTACGGATTAACTTCTAAGACACCCATCAATTTTCTAACTATTATTTCAGGAATTCCAATCGAACAACCAATTCTATTTGCCGCTTCATTTTCATTGTCATAAAAGTATAGCTGCAAGTTTTTTCCTTTTCCAGTTGCGGGGTATAAATCGTCAATGAAGTGGTACATTTTCCCTTGAACTCTAAAGGTATAAATACCATGATATCTTTGAGCCAATGATTTGTCATATTTTACACCAAGTGAAGTAAATGCAAACATATTGTTGTATTTTCTAACATATGTTCGAAAATATTCAGACTCTTCAGAAGTATCTAAAAACAAATGTCGCAGTTCTGTAGGCATTTTATGTGTTGTTAGCTTAATTGAACCATTGTCGCAGCAAAATGCAGGTGGTTCGTACTGAAATCTTTTTGCACTACAGAATTTACAATTTGGCACAACTTTCAGAACTATATATTCAGTTTGTGACTGATCGATATTTATGTGACCACTCCTATTTATTCTATGCCCTGAGTAATACAGAGAAGGTTAGAAATCAATTTAGATTTCAAGGAACAGTAGTGAATACTGTTGTATGTTGAGAGAAATACAAACCTCTGTTTCTTATATTTCTCGAAGCAAGACCGCATCGGTCTTTAGGTGTATGTGAGGTAGAGCCTAATATAAGACCAATTATGAATTACATGAGCAAATGCCTTGTGACAGCAGAACGTTAAGAGGGGAAATATGATTTTTATACTTGCCTGTTTCAAAGACACAGAAAGGTTGAAGTATACCTTTCCCTTTAGCAGAAGTGCCAGGTGAAGTATTAACTTCAGATGTAATAGCTAATAAATAAATGAGAAATGCGTTAAATTTATCATGTTCAAAAAGAATAAGAGAAAGCAGACACATTCAAATAGGTGCAGAACAATATGCATGGATGTCGATTTTGTGTGTATTCGCAAGCATTTCGATGTGTAAAAAGAAAAAGTTTAATTTGCTAACCTTGTGTTGTGGTAATGCAAGCATCCCTTATTACAAGAGGTCTGTTTCGCTGAAATGTTGAATTTGATGCAGAAGATGTTGTTCGCATAGAATTATTTGACGCATAAATTTGTACAAAACGCTTCCTTGAATCGAGTTCTCTAGTGCGCCTTTGTAATAATAATGCCTCTTTTTCAGTTGGAGAAATTTCGTTATATCTTTTACGTCGGTTGAATTTTATTTCAGCATTTGTACTCAACAGACATGGACGTTTGTTATTTTGGGCTGAATGTGTTGCGGAGGGCCTTTTCCTATCCCCAGACATCTGCAACCAAAAAAGTCAGACATGAACGTGGGATGTACTACATAACCATAACCCGGAATAGATCAAATATGTAAACGAAGTTAGGGAAACAATTCCACTTGATTAAAAATAGAGTTGCGTCATTTACTTAGAACTTATCACTATTTTAGCTTGTTTAATGGACCTTTGCTCTTGTTTGTACTTTTGTCAAACAATTCACGTGCAATTTCAACTCTTTCCTCTCATTCACCTTTTAACCTCCAAAATCTAAATATGTAGAATTAAATTGATAGAAAAATGAAAATCAACCAAACTTATCACCATAAAAGCTACACCAGAATATAAATTTATGTCCTAACTGTAAGGAGATAAGCCATAACTGAAGGCAACTGAAGATGTAAAATAGAAGCAAAATGGATCAACCAAACTTCAGCACATAAACCATAGCAAGACACAACCAAAGACAGTAAACTATAAATTGAAAACTAACCATGGCGAAACGCAGAAGACTGACGATAACGAAGAAATCGATCGCACCCAACTCTCACGAAACCATTAATTGTGCTATTAGATTGTGATGGTGTATGATAAGAGGGATCTGGATAAATCTTCTGAAGAAAACGTGTCACGTGTCATCTGAAGAGAATGACACAGCTTATATAATATGACGAAAATGCCCTTAGTCGAAAATGCCCTTAGTCCCTCAACTCCCTCTTATATAATAAGAGAATATATATATATATATATACACTTATTTCTGTTCCTTTTTATGGTGTGAAATTTTTAGTTTTGTTTATTGGAATATCCTCATAAAAATAGAATTAATTGTTATTTGTATATTTAATTACTCTACAAAATAGTTATTGAAATGATATAATAATAAAATAATAAATATTTATTTGTCTTACTTTTCTTTTAAGTTTGTTTCAAAAAAATGCCTTTTTTTTTTGTAACTATTGAATTATAATTTTTTACTTATCATGTTTAACACCACAAGGTTAAAATATATTTTGACATATTCTACGTGTTATTAATTTAAGACCATAAGATTGAAAATTCTTTTTTACTTTTTTTAAATTTTATATCAAATCAAAATCAAACAAATAAATTGAGAGGGAGAAATACTCAATTTCAAATAAAAAACTTTCATATATTGAAAGGTAATTTTAAAAGTATAACAGAAATTATAAACTACAATAATAAAGAAAACTTAATAGTATAACATTTCTTTACACTATCAATATATATATGACATAAACTCATATAATATGTATTATTTGTACTCGATTTTCATGAGTAATTTCCAGCTATTAATAAATTATCTTAGAATTTATCATTTTAAAATTTTAGATTGTTTCATTATGAAAATTAACATATGAGATATTCATACAAATAAAAAGAAATATCTTGTCTCTTTAAAAAATAAATTATTTAATTTAATTTACTCATATACTAACCCCTTACTACATAAATTGGTCATCCGGACATTTTTAATTACTAAAAATTACCCTTCGGTTACATGTATTGCAAGTGTAGATTCCATCAACTTCTCTTCTTCTTCATTTTGCTTCTTCTCTTCTTCTTCATTCTTCTACTTCTTCTTTTCTTCTTCTCTCTCTTCGTTGCTTTCCTCTTTTTTTTCCTTCTTCTTCGTTGCTTTCAGTCACTAAAGTTTCTTCAAAGCTTGATTTTAAAATTTGACGTATCATATATATGAATTGTTTTGCATGAATAATATATTAAAAGACTCGAAATATAGAGAGGAGCTCATAACTTAAATTTGAGATTGTGTAGAAGAGATTTTGAGTTGATCGAAATTGAAAGACTCTAAGAGCCATTACTTTTCAAGATGAATTATTGCAATGTATAAATATTATATAAACAGTGTATTGGATGTATATACATCTCTAAACATAACTATACATCATATATACATGATTATACACTATTTATACAATATCGATACATTACATAACTATTTATACTATATTGATACATTACATATACATTATATATACAATACATATACATCATTTTTGTTGAATTTTTTTTTGTCACATGTATAGAAGAAAGAGGTAGAAATTTGCTTCATCACTTTGTTTTCATTTTTGAATGCGAGAAATACGTTGAGAAGGCGTGTACATAGTAACAACACTTTATTACTAAAACGGAGAATGTAACGGTGACAATTGTCAACAGGGCAGTGACAAGTCTATTTCAATATCAACATAAAATGTATGCTTATTGTTTTTTCATAAGAAGAGTATACTTACAGATAATATCTTGTTACGAATGCTTTCCAACTGCATGAAGTAGATCTCTAGCAACATCTCCAGATCATCCACATCATAGTAATTAAAATGGTTGCTCACCAACTTCACTTTTGCCTTCAGTTGAATTAAGTCTAGAAAGATTCGGTGCAGCAAGAACAAGATTGGGCTATTTTTTATATAAAAAATATATGGTTATATATATTGTAAATTAATTACTTTATTGCGTGTGTGTTAATTACTTTATTGTGTGTGTGTATATATGTATCCCTTTTAATCTTTGATATTATCAAATGTACCTCAGCCGTCCACATTTTGATCAGACGGTACCTATCAACTCCTTCACATTTCACCTGCTAGCTTTACTGGGTCTATATTATGCCCTTACTTTTCATCTTATTACTTTAATTGCCCTGTACATTTATGTAAATAAAGGCATCTTTACATGCTTTCTTAAAATGGTAAAACTAAGTACTTTTCCACTGTGAGAGATGACGTCTAACTAGAAGCACACATTAAGCACACAATATTATTAAAAGAATCTTTGAATATACATTCATTGTAGATTAATATAAAATACATAAACTTAAGTAGAGGGAGATTTTAAGATTAACAATACCATTAGTGCCAAATTATTTGGTAAAGGTTCCTAAAAACGACTTGATTCTTAAAACTTAGTAGGCGTTTGGCTATGAAAATTAAATTTTTTGAAGTTGGAGTGGAAATTGGAGTTGAAGTTGGAGTTATGTTTGGCCATGAAAAAAATTAGAGTTCTTTTTGACTTTTTGTGAGAGAAGTTGGAGTGAAAAAAGTGAAAACAAAAAAATATTGTTTTCACTTTTTCGAAATATTATTTCACTTTAGTGAAATACATTTCATGGCCAAACACCACTTGTTTTCACTTTTTTCAGTAAAGTGAAATAAATTTCCGGAAAAAAGGAAAAATTTTTTATGGCCAAACGGGTCATATCTCTTTTAGTTTGCTCTATAAAAATTAAGTTGACTCTCAAAATTATATTTATACCATATAAATTAGAACAAAGAAAGTAACATATATTATCTAAAAATTACGTAAAAAGTATTATAAATCACATAATTAACAGTTCAAATATCTAAAAACCTTATAAAAAAATTGATTGACTCTCGAAATCCATTTGTACCACATAACTTGGAAAAAAAGAGTAATATATATTATGTGAAAATTACGTACAAAGTACTATAAACTACAATAATTAACAACTTAAATTTTTTTTAAAAACAATTGTTGAGCCTCGAAATTCAATTTTTGCCACATAAATTATATATTATGCGAAAATTTCATAAAAACACTATAAATCATAACAATTAACAACATAAAATACTTCAAGATATCTTAAATATTTAGATGACTCTAAATTTCATTTATGTCACATAAATTAAAATAGTAATAGTAACATATATCGGGCCCGTGCTGGCACGGGCATATGTATCTAGTAAACTAGATATGAAGGGCCGTAAACGAGCCCAATATTATAATTTTTAATATATTTATAGGTTTCTAATTATTTTTTCAAACAAAAAGTGATTATTATATTTTTAAACAAACATGATAGGAAATGATAATACAGATCGTTTTTTATTATAAAATATTTTTTTTTTCCTTTTATAAAATCAAATAATAACTTACAATTTATTAAAGTTGACATAATTAACATTAAAATATCATATGCTCCAATGCTTATTTTAATATAAGGTCAAACACATCCTCTTAAATTAAACAACTAATTTTAATATTTTTCTTTCTTTACTTTATGAAAATTATACAAGAGAATAAATTAAAATTATAAGTGTCAATTTATTGATAATTTTTATAGAATTATACGAAGCGTAAAGGATATTGATCCATATATAAATTGATTTTGAATACATTAAAATTTATTTATAGGTGTTTAACAAACGAAAATAACGACTCACTTGATGGTATATCATTCTTTACAAAGTGATAAAGGATTGACTTTATGTCTTGTCTTATATATGTCAAAATTGGGAGACCAATTTAGTATAGTAAGTTCTTCTTTTAATGTGATTTGTATACCTGATGAGAAAATGTACTACCTCAAACAGAGACAACCAAAAGACATTAACAAAAGTTAACATGATGTATATTGTAATAATTTAACATAGTTAGTTAATATTATATTTTATATAATTTATTTTAAATTATTTTAACGGGTGATTAGTATATTATAAATATGTCTTCATAAATTAGGCTATGTATTATTAACTTTTTGTAATATATGACAAACATTTATGTAGAGTTTTGAAATATAGAGAAAAAAAAATTCGCTTACTGTGTTGAATAGATAAATACCTATTCAATATTTATGAGCATCTTTTTTTATTATTTTACTATAATATAGTAGTAGTTATTTTACATAACTAAATGTGCAATCAAAATTAATTTTACCTTTTTATTTTTTTATGGGCACATATGTGAGTATTCTCATGTAATGTCATCCTCTTATAAATTACTTCTCCCTCTATTTCAATTTATATCATGCAATGTTTCAAAATATCTTTTAAAATCAATAAACTCTTAAATAAAAGGGTATATCTTTATGGACTTTTTGCCAACTAAATGAAATTCAACATGAGTAAAGTATTGATAATGTTATAAAATATTCGTTAAATAAAAAAAAATATCATTCTTTTTAGAAGTGACTAAAAATAAAAATATATCATACAAATAAATATAGAGAGGGTATTAAAATAGACATCTTACATGATGTATTTTTCTAAAAAAATTTACTGCATATTAAGATAAAGTTGTAGTTGAGGGGTGTGGAGTTCCTGTGAAGAAATCATATTATTGACAACATTGAAAAAATTCTTATGAAATGAAATGACTATTATGCTAAAAAATTTCCATTTAAAATAGAGTTATAGTTACCGAATATGGGGTTCACGTAAAAAATTATATCAAAATAGTAAAAAAAAAACACTTATTATGAAAAGACCATTATATCCTTGATCATCCACCTCTTCTAAAAACACCATTCTTCCGAAATTTCATTTTAACCATAATCATATAATTATAATTTTATCCTTAAATAAAATTAAAATTATAAATTTGTCCTTGATCGTTCTAGTTATGACTCTTCTATATAATAGAAATACATACATAATAAGAAAGGGCTTCTACCTTGAACATAGCGCTAGAGTTATATAAATCCAACTTGAATATGAGACAAGAGATATATGTATTTACCTTGAATATGATGCTAGAGATATATTACATTGGGCAAATGATTAAAAATGATTATTTTCTCTGTCTAATAATATTTGTTCACTGTATTAAAAATAAATATCCAATAATATTTATTCAGTTTGAAAAATCAATACTATAATTTAAATCTCTGTCCAATAATACTTGTCTAATTTAAAAAATTAATATTATAATTCAAAGAATGATATAATAAAATTATTCATATTATTTATTATTTCTTAACATATGTCAAGTCAAAATAAACTACTTGTCTTCGCTTTAAGCAGCTCCTAAGATGCTGCATTAAAAAAAGGCTCGTCAACTATTGAATAAAGATAATTACGATGTAAAATGGAAGATTAAATTATTATTTTTTTTGCTACGTATCCAAATAATCCTTGAGAAAAATGAATCAAAATATTGTCTTTATATAGTTCATAATTTCTTGTTCGGTGTTCTTTGGGTTTTTCTTTCACATGCATATGAGTATTATTTAATTTAATTAACCAACATTTTATTTCATAATACAAACACAAATATTTAAAATTAAGGATGAGTCATTTGATTTTGAGCTTGACACGTGTCCATCCATCAAAATTTAGAATAAATTTGTGCTAAATACAATGGAAAAAGTATGTTTAGATTGAAAGTATACCTCTAGTATGCATTTAGACATGCGATTTCATCTTGTTATTTGAAATCATAAGATGAAATCCCAAATTCTCCAAAAACCTTGATTGGAAATTTCATATCATTATTTCACCTTTTTCAAATACAAAAATTAACACACAAGTTTATATTTTATGAAAAACAACCTCATCATTATAAATTTTGCAAAAAGACTCATACTCGGCGACTCGGCATGAAGAGATTTTACATACCATGTGAAAGAATAACTAATTACTATTATTATTGACTATTGGATCTTTATAAAATTATATATACTTGAAAGTTTGTAATCGCCAATATTTATTTATAAAAAAATACGAAGGTATGCAATTTATTAGTGCAATGTCTTAGCATGTTACGATATCCTATATATGAACTATAGATTGCTCATTTGATAACATTATTATACAAGAATTGGTGAAAATATAATAGTTTTCACAATTCCAGGGGCTTTCATGTTTACGAGAAAACATATAACTTAAAAAGTTCAAATTGCATATTCAAACAAAACTTTAAATTCATCTCAAACAATTTCATATTACAATTTGAAATCATGATTTCATATTGTATTGTCAAACGGGCCCTAATTATCTCTTTTCCCGTACCAAATGAGCCCACAATTAGAAAGAATTAATTAGCCCAAATGTATGGGGGCTGGAAGAAATAAAGAGCCCAAACTCTAACCACAATTCTCCATTAATTCTTGCCCAAAAAACACCCCCAATCTTACTCCGTTTACGGCGAAATCTTCACATTTCCGGCAATCGGACGAACGGTATGTTTCTGTTATACGCTACTTTCCTTTCTTTTTTGATTAATGTAAATGTATGGAGAAATGTAATGTTTTTAGGTATTAAAAGAGACAGCAACAATAGCTTGATTTGTTCATTTATACATCTTTATGTAAATATTCTGTTTATCGAAGAAATTTTTCTACTGCCTAAAGTTCAGAGAAAATTCATATTGTACTTCTGGTACACATGTAACTTGTTACGTTTTTTGGTTTGGATAGACTGTGGTGGACGTGCCACCTCCCACTAGCAACAGGTACAAGGTCAATTCTTAGAAGAAGAAGAAGAAAAAAAGAGTTAACAAAAACCAAAAGTTGTGAAAGAAAGAGCAAGGTGTGACGTTTGAGCTTTCATCCGTGTAATTCATGTAGGCCAGAAATTGGGTAGTTTGGCATAATTTATCAGCTCATCATAGGATATTGTAAGTGGTGAATGACAGATTTTATGAACTTGATAGAACATTAATATCATTTGAAAGATTGTTATATGCGGAAATTGATACTTCTGATTCCTCACCACTTGAACTTAACAGTGACGTGCAAACTTATTCCGTTTTTTCGTCTTTTGGTGTTGTTTATATATATATATATATATACTACAGAGGCTATTACGTTACTTTTTTGTTTCCTGGGGGGGCTTGAGTTAGATGTTTCACTAACTAAATACGAGGTTAGAGAATATTTCATATGTTGTGATTAGAAGTTGGTATTCTGCTTCTTTATGGGGTTTTCATCTTGCCTCAGTTGTGTGTGTCTCATGAATTGTTCGAATTGTCACATTGAGAGTTCCCTTTTGTGTTGCTTATCAGAAAAAAGAAAGATCCTTTATTTTTTGCTTTTACATTTATTAGCAAAATCCATTTTTCTTATTCTCCATATATTTAAGAATCTGGACTTCATGTATTTTCTACTTCATTTGTGTTAATAAGAAAACGTCATAACATGTTAGTTTCATATTCTGTTTTACTTCAATGGGCGAATCTCTTGGTTGAGTTTGCTCTCATCTTGTTGCAGATATGCAGTTTGTCTTACTTTTGGATTCTCCAAGCTTTAGTGCAATATTCATTTTGTGATTCAAGTAGTTGGTTGAATCAAGAGGAGACAAAAAATGCCGCTTTATGATTGTATGCTTTTACTGAAACCGCATGTAAAGAAGGAGGCTCTGATGGACCTTGTTGCAAAGGTTGGGAAGCATGTTTATAGAAAAAATGGTGTGCTTACAGAGTTGAAGTCATTTGGTACTGTCCAACTGGGTTATGGCATTAAGAAACTAGATGGAAGATACTATCAGGTATGTCTTGACTATCCTTTCAATAATGTCATATTTGCCTTGTGTTTGCGATAAGTGAGTGATTTATTAGAATGCCATCAAAGACGGAATGCAGTCCATAAACAATTTAACTCTAGAGCAACAGAGACAAGAAACACTACGTGATTTCTTCCATTTACCTAAGTTTGATATGGAGAGTTACCGGGTACCTGTGTCGGTGGGAGATAACAAGTACTTGGTGTAATAGTCGAGGTGCACACAAGCTAAGCCCCATGTCACGGTTGTTATAGAAACAAAACTATATAAGTTCCCAAGATATGAATTTATGCTGGTAGAAGTTCCAAAAACTGGCCATTCCATTTTATCTACTTCTGGTGCTTTAGCAGTTGTTCCATATAGCACAAAGGATAGAGCTGTTTAGCCCCATCCTCATTTTTCTGCTTTTTTCCGTTATTTTGGTGCATGCTAAGATAAATAAGTTTTATGTCTGTGATGAGGGCCATGCTTTTGAAATTTCTTTCCGTGATGCACCTCTTGTAACTTGGATTGACCTTTCTCTCCAGTATCTTCACAAAGGAGTCAATAATTCTACGTCAACTTCTGTTCTCGATATTATGATTATTGTTACTATATTTAAAGATGTTGCATGTTCTTTAGGGTCAATTGATGCAAATGACATTGATGACACCACCCAGTTTTAACAATGAGCTGCATTACTTGAACAAAGAAGACCGCCTACTCCGTTGGCTTTTGGTTAAGCATCGTGACGTCAAATTTGGATTTGACTTTTTGGGTGAAGATGATGCTAAGACTGAACTAAGCAAGTTGAGGAGCAACATATATGAAAGCGAGCAAGAAGAGGAAGATGACGATGACGATGATGATGACTATAACGTCGATGAATCCGAGAAGAAGTCAGTCTAGAAAACTGATGAGTTTCACTATAAGCTGATCAGAGGCCACCATAACCAAACCAGAGGAAGATAAAAAGGCCACAAGTGAACGGAAACGTACAAGTTAATGGCTGGCTGAAACTAACACTAGTAGATCAGTAAAAATTGATAAATTTCTGGCACAGTCACTTTCTGTCTTTGGTCTTTACTATGACAGTTTTTCTGCCACCTTCCATCACCAATCAAGTATGTTGTTTAATCTTGATTATATTTCCTTGATATTTGATCTTGGAGTGTGTTTTCGTCTGTAAATATGATTCTCCTCTTATGGGTTGTGCTGATCAGAGACTAAATTGTTGTCTTGCTCTACATTTTCGCTTTAATACTTTTAAGTATAGTGTAGGGATGGATAAGCTAGTAATCACCTTTGAAACAATATAGAGAGAAAGGAAAGGTTGGTTTGAAAAACATGTTACAACTCAAATTGCAGCTGAATATCATCAGCTACAAGCCCATTGTTAATGTGAATTGAGCTCTCTAGATCGACGAAATCAGCAGTTAAGGTCCATTTTATACAACTACTGAAGCCCAAACAGTATAATTTATCCTTGATCACTAAAGTTTTGTGACAGATGAAAAATGATGGTAGAAGCACATAATCAACGACCGATCTATATATGATATAGGTATTTTACACTCTCTTTATGTTCAGTAGATCAAATTGGGACTCCTGTACAAATCTACATTCGAAATTACAATCAGAATCTCTCTGGTGATCGCCACCCTAAAGAACAAACAAACTAAGAAAAACTCAAACTCACTAACAGTTAAAAATCAGAACACCATGAGAAATGGAGCTCGAAGCCATCAACGAGTGTTTCCAACTCAAATATTAGACCTGACATTTTTACAAGATAGAGGATATCAAGCTACGTGTGAAGCTAAAAGTTCTAGATGGTCTTGGTGAAAAATCAAGACCAAACATCTCTTTAGGAGCTTGTCCTGGCTTCATCAATCCGGTTAACTTTGCTACCAGGTAAGCACTATCTGCAGTGTGGTTCATATCATCTGTCTTGTTCCACAAACGCTGAACCAACTGAAACCTCCTATGTTTGCTATTAATCCGAATGCCCCACTTGAGGTACAGGCTTTCTCGTTCTTCTTCTGTTAACTTCCTCAGCATTTGCTTGCGCAGCATCCTTCTTTCTTGTCGAAGCTCTTTTATGCTGTTTCACAAATCAAACAAGTTACCAATCCGTCCAAATTCCATTTGCATAGTATCTAGCATTTTGCTTTTGCAGTTAACATGACAAGTACAAGACCGTTGTGTTATTTGCAACATGCTTTAGATACAAAAATAGTGCACATGTACATGGCTGATGTACAAATATATGCCTACGAGGAATGATTATCTCCTCTTTTCCTTACAATTGTTAAATGTTTACCGAGCTGGATGTTAGTCAAATTACCTTTGTGAAAGGGACAAAGTCCTGCCATTGACCACAGTTTTCTCTCCATGCGAATATATGTCGTTGAGGAAGGTCAGTCTTCTGATCTCTACCTCCATATATACAGCATCCTTAGCATCACCTTGGAAAAGAAGGAAAAAATATGTTCTGTGCACGAGGGAAATGTTGCAAACATTCCAAAGTTCAATAATCTCTTTCTGTAGCATCTTGAACTCCGAGGGCCAGCTGCGAAGACTTTTCGGATCATCTTCAATTGGGTCCAACCCGACATCTCTGACACACTTTGATGGCTTATCATGCTCTAGTTCAGCCTCCTTAACCAGTAACATACAAGCACATATTAGTCATAAATTAAGGAAATGCAAGAAGAGTGTTACACGTAAAAATCTTGGGACTTTATACTTGTCAAACTTAGTTGAAGCTTTTACTCTGAAAGAGTTGGAAGTTTGCACTAAAGCATAGAAGAATCACCCATCCAAAAAATGAAGCATATAAAATTCGTCATCCTTGAGTACAAACTCCATGAATGACTGGAATTATGAACAGATAAGAGATTGGAGATATATGGAAAGATGCTTCAAAAGACAGGTAGAGAAAAGGAAAGATAATACTCACAGGACACTCTTTGACCTCCTTCTCATATTGAAGCTCATCTGTTTCATCCCTCCTTGCATCACATGCATCATCTTCATCATTGACATTCTCATCAGTGGTATCTTCCCCTTTTGATACTTCATTGACGTCATTCTCGTCATAAATGATGGAACCTTTCTCTTGGGAGTCCGTCATATCAGAGGTAAAGTTTAGGGGAGAAATTTTGATTTCCCGACACTCTGGTCTTGCGTTGACACTTCTTTCTGACCGAGATGGTGGAGTATTTTCATTTTTGTTGAGTTCCTTAAAACGTGGAGAATATAGATCATCCATTAGGCTAGCTTTACAGCTTCTGCTTCTAAACAATTTCAAGCTTCTTGAGCCCGGTGAATCGCTAAGGAGCTCACATGGTGAGGATAAATTTGCTGGAGAAGGAGCCTCAAATGTGTGCACACAATTCAACTCTTTCTCTTCTTTCTCTTCCTTCAATGGAAATGGTACCGACTCTCTATTGTCTGCGAACTTTGGTGATTCAAGGGTTTGGGAATCCTTTGAGAGAAGTGACAATGGTTCACTAGATTTCCTTTCTTCTTCAAAAGGTGAGAAGGACACAAATTCTTGGTCTTCTTTACAGGGAAACAATGTGAGTTCTCCATTTATCTTGAGTGAAGGTGTTAGTACTCGGTCATAGTCGTCTGCTGGAGGTGATACTGTTCCCTTATCTGCTTTGTCTCCATGTTTTGCTGTCCTTTCAGCTGGAAATTTACTGCTTTCTTCAGTAGATAGAAAATTGGATTCTTTTTTTCCCTTCGTACTTGACTCCTTGGTTTCAATGCAATGAACTTCCTTGAATACATCTTCTGAAGTTCCATTACTTTGTTGTTCAATCTCATCCCACCCTTCACATGAATCGCTTTCACTATAATTTGAACTGCCGGCTAACAACCTTGGAGATGAACTGTTATGGAGAAAGTTTTCTTCAAACTCTGGCACACGTATAATTTGGTCCTCGGAACTACTCCTGCTATGTCCATCTGAACATGTTCTAATATCAGCATCTATAGATGGAGTGTCTGACAAAATGGACACTTGCATTGGGCTTCGATAATCTGGTGATCCCCGCACACGCAGATTTGGGTAGTTTCTTAAACCAACCTGTAACATAATAAGGTGCCTTTAGCATAAGCTAAGGAAGCAAATACATAGACAGAAAATAACAGTCTAAGTAGCATATATACCTGCATCAATAAACTTGCATCATCTCCAAGCAGTTGTCGCATATCTCTAACTTGAGTCTGAGCAATGTCACGCTGCATAGTCAAGTCCTTTATCTCTTTCGCCATCTACAAAAAGATGGCAAAATGACCAAGAGTCCAAGGTGTCAACCCGGTGCAATTGTAAATATCCAGGTAAAAATTTCCAAGAAAACTAGATTTTCTACTTGTTTTAATTTAAGAAGATGGCTAGAGATTAAACGCCCTAGTTATATGGAGATCACATTTTGCATTCAGAAAATTTCAGATTACTCTAAAGATACACATCATGCAAATACATGTGATCATCTGTCAAGATGCAGTACCTGTTCTATTTGCTTGTTCTTCTCTCGCAGTAATGCTTCATAATCTGAAGGGAATAAAGAAGTTCTAGGACTCCTGAACTCGCTCTCCAATCTCGCCAACTCCCTCTGCAAATGCTTCACTAATGCTTTATCTGACATGACTACATTCACTTGGGCAGTAGTAGTTACTTCCTTGGCGCAACTTGCAAACAGAAGAGTATTCCTTGATTGCTCAACATGACTTCGTGCAGGGCTCATTGTACAGATGATGGCAGTTCTACCATTGCCACCCAACGACGGTTGCAGTATCCTAGTTAACTTTGAATCTCGGAAAGGAATGTGACCGTTTCTACCCTTGCTGTATTAAATAATATAACAACTTGCGTTAGCGACAATTTTAATTTCAACTAGATGAGAAGTGATCTGGTGAGGTATTTTATGCTTAAAATCTGAAAGCATTTTGGATATCCTTGGTCTTCATGAAGAAAAACAAAGTTCGATGTGAAGGCAATGTAAGAGGACTGGGCAGAATCCATGCAACTGAATTATATGTTTCGGTGCTGACCGCAACGCCGACATATGACTTCTTAAGTGGTAGCACTACAATAGTAAGTTTGCACCAGAAAACATGAACTCTTACAGTTATTCTATTGAATTAGCTTAGAAGGGAAGCAAGAAATATAAACGACCTTAGCTTGCGTATAACAGTGCCCAAAGTCAGCAAACTGCGATTTATGTGACAGCCCTCTTTAAGCCTTGTGCCAGCTGACAATGACTGAGATGCACGCTCACTTCCAGCTAAATCGACAAAATTCTGCGTTTCATCGAGAAAAAAAGCTCTTATTAGTATGATGATATCTGAGACCATGCTAAACATCAACTATCTCCCGAGACAAATTTTCATACCACAGTAGCTGAAAGAGAACTGGAGTTGTCCCTGCCTAAATACTCCCGAGCAGAACTTTCAATTGTCTGCAATAAGTTATGTGTCAAATACTGTAATCTTCTAAAAGCTAATACTAGCTTGTTAGCCAGTTGCACATGACTAATATTAAGTTATTTTACCAGTCTGATAATTTGGTGAGATCTTGAGCTGGTCTCATTGAGCGCAGTTTCCCCTATCTGTCTCTGAGCTGCAAAAGTTCAATCAATATCAGTCAGTACTCCTCATTCCGCGCTTCTCAGGAAAAAATTCGCTCCAGCACTAAATATATTCAAAATTGTAGATGCCTTGTGGAAGTCAAAGCTAATCTTTCGCATCTTACCTTCACAAATAGAAAGGAGCTGAATCACATGGTTCCAGTCCCTCAATGTTTCCTCTGTAAGCTTCTCAACAATTGTCCCTCTCTGTCATAGTTGTTTTATGAGATTTTAAAGGAAAAAAAACTAAAATTTTGTTGATCAGAGAAAAGGACCAACCTCAGGGTCATCTAGAAGTCTAAGAAGAGTGCTGTCAGCACTAAGGAGATCTCTGACAGATTCATTGTAAATCTCCATAGCAGAAAACTTCAAAATAAAGTCTCTCTCTGTGTGCTACAAGTAGTAATATAACTAGATATACTCAGTACGCGAAGCGAAAAAGCCTTGGATGATAAGAAATGCAGACACTATAAACAAGTGATCACAAAGCATTTGGACCTTACCTTCTGAATGTAGTCATATATATCTGCTATGGCATATTCAGTTATACCAGTCATAGTATACGTCTTTCCACTGCTCGTTTGTCCATACGCGAATACGCTTGCTAGAAAATACAAAAATGGTTTCAGATCAACAATACACGATGTTGCTTGGACTCTTCAAAAATATTGACAGGTGCGTGTCGGATACTTCAAAAATAGGCATTTTTGGAGGATCCAACACGGGTGTGGCAACACTTTTGGATAGTCCGAGCAACATAAGTCACTTTTACTTAGATAGCTTTTGTTAAAAAAACAGAAGATGAAAGCACTGAAAAATGGAAAACATTTTGTTTTCTTACTCACAATTGAATCCACTAACGACTGAAAGAGCAACATCTTTAGCAGCTTCTTCATAAACCTGTCTTGTGGAGCAATTAGTCCTAAATACCCTGTCTGGAAGCAAAATCATATCCAAAAAACAGAATTAATGTCAAACTGAGAGAACTATAAAGTACAATTCAATTGGTAATATCCAAATATGGTAAAACAGGACTTTTTGAGGCTGCTTAAAACTTTCTTTCCTGAATTAACACAAATTTAAATCACAATTAAGAAAAATAAGCTTAGAACTACCTAATTAAACAATTAATCCAAATAAAGTAAAAGCAGATTTACTCAAAATACATCATCAATTTCATAATTACTTACCAAATGTATAAGCAGTAGGATACATAGAGCGTTCAGAGACAGAAAGATTAACATTCTTGTAAATAATTGTAGTGTCATTAATACACTCCCAATCTGAAACATCATTTCTTAAAATCTCCTTATCATTCAAAGGCCTTAGACGCACCGACACTAAAATTCTCTCTTCACGGCCAACAGACTCCTTCACTACCTGATCAACAGCTCCCATTGTGCCCATTGTACTCAAAATTATGAACAAAATGTCAAACAAATAAGTATAATATATATACCATTTACTTTCTTCAAAGAGAAGTAAAGGGTAGTAGGCATATTATTGTGGTACAAGTAACACAATGATCATATTTGTGTGAATAGTTGAAGGGGAGTCAATGGAAGTTGAATGATAAGGAGTATATATTATGGGTTTTAAGTGTATTTTGTCTCATGCATTTATGGTTTTTTCTTATGTGCTAAATTTTAGAGTTTTATAAATGAGTATTGTTTGGATGCTTATGAGTTATGGGTTAGCTATGGTCCCCATTTACAGTCTGTCAGTCTCTGTCTTGATTCTTATGAATGTTCCTTAACCTTTGGTTTTCACAACAAAACCAAGGATTAGGTTTAGAATGTCATTCATTCATATTAATTAAAATACTTATAATATAGTAGTAATAATTAATATTCCTTTCATCTCATTTTATATCACAATATTTGATTGAATAAGGAATTTAAAAAGAAAATAGTTTTAAAAATTATTATCTATATAATGTATAGTCAATTTGAATCTTGTGATCACAAATTTGTCACACAAAAAAAGACACTCTGTTTGAGATAAATAAAAAAGAAAAGTAAAATAGTTAAATTGAGACAACGAAAATATAACAAAAAGAATATATATTTACTATAGCCAACATAGTTTTCTTTCTTTTTCTTTACACTTTAGGAAAAGGTGGAATTCTTCTTCCTGTGAGAGGTCGTTTTCAGGAAAAGTTGATTTGATAGTTTTTATGAAAAAATAAGCACCGCCCATTTGACAAAATCTCTGTTTAGTTTCTCCACTCTTTGGAATATGAATCTCAGAGAGAAGAATAAAGAGACAGAAAGAAAGTAAACAGCATTAAAAAAAAAACTATTTGAAAATAAGTAGAACTAGAACATAAATAGTTTTTTTAAAAAAATAATTAAAACGAACAAAATTGGGTCTATATTGTTTTATTTAGGATAGGAAAAGGGAAAATATGAGAGGAAATTACGAGATGAAAATCAAACCCTTACTAACAAAATAAAAATTCAAGTAGCCAATCAACTAAGCTACCATGATTTCCCTCCTAATTCTTTTCTTTAATATTTGTTTGTGTTGGTTTTTTTTTTTCCTAATTTGTTGCAAACTTAACAACCAGATGCAACTACAGCTTAACTATTTTGATGACATTTTTTATCTTAAACATCAACTAATAGTTGGTTAATTGTTGTTATACATGTTAGATCTCATTGTAACAGGCTACCAAAAACTAATTGCATTTCTTCCATTTCAAATTAAATTATTTTCGCCCTGACTCAATCAATTCGGTGAACTGACCATTTCATTAGATAAGAATGGCCCCTAAATTAAAATTTATGCCTAAATTTATTTCACTCAAAATAAATACTTTACTAGTTTGAATTTGAATTAAAGAAATAAATGAACTAGTTTTTCTTGTTTGAATTTGAATTAAAGAAAGATAGGGTGACATTAAAGGTGAACAGTCTTTATCAACTTAAGACGTCTACTTTTTGTTAGTTGTAGAAGCAATGCCAAGCAAAAATTAATATGGAGTTCAAAAAGGAATTCTAGGAATTCAAAAATATGCATCATATTATAATATTACGCTAGCATTATTTTATGCTCGATTTTATTAATTATTGTGTTTTCTTTCTCTGGTTATCTTTAGTATTTGTACCGTCTATACTTTTTTTTCAAATTATTTTCTAAAAAACGATTTTCTTGAGCCAAGGATCTATCTGAAATAATCTTTCTACCCCACAAATATAGGGATAAGATTTGTGGACATCTTACCTTACCTCCTTCAAACGTCTACTTGTAAATTTACACTTGATATGTTGTTATCGTTGTATATAACATATTATAAATTCGCATAGGGTATTCGAAATAGATTTAAAAGAATAATTGTGGGGCTTTGACTTGAAGCTTAAAGGCACGCTTCATATGTTTATTCGTCTAAGTCTTATCTCATCTTGCGTTTGATTCTCATGTAATGAATTCGTGAGTGATAAGTAACGTTTGTTTCTTAAACATATCTGTCAAAGTTTGGGCATTTATTTAGCATATATAAAGTTATTTTACGGGGTCAAGTAGAAGGTTTTTGGTTAAAATGCCTTTAATATTTTCTATATTTTTACTTAAAAAAAAATCAAGTGTGACATCATTAAAAGAATAGTTCGATATATTTTTTTCTTATTTGAGTGACCTTTTGGGTGAAACAGGGACTAAATTAAGTGGCTTTTCTGATATAAAAGAAAGAAATTTGACTTTTGACTGAAACAACAAAAATAAAATTATTTTGTCTTGTAAAAAAAGTGATTTTTATAGCTCGGTGGTCAATGAAGTAGGTTGAGAATCACGAGGTCTTACGTTTAAATTTTAGCAGAAATAAAAATACTCTATTAGATGATATATTTTTATCGGTTTTAATCTTGATAAACAAAATTACCTGACTTTTGAAACTTTTTCTTGACAGGGAAATAAATTATTAAATTATGTTGTGCTTACATACTGCATTGATATTTTATATTCATTTTCATAAAAGCATGGGACACCTTTACAAACACCAATATACTACAAGTCAACAAATAAAAGACACGCAGTTTAGGTGCTTAATTAGAAGCTAAAATATCATTTTCACCTATATGTTGGTGCCCAAATAAATTAATGGAAAGTCCCATTTACCCGAAAATACTAATGCAATATTTTCACCTAACCAGAGAAAAAATATATATGAAGACAATGAATGCTGGCAGGTGAAGATCCTGTTAAGTCCAACTCTCGTGTTATCTCTGTGGAGCCTGCCTTAATGACTGACAATCTGTTACACTATTAGCATAAAGTATTCCCTCCGTTTTATTTTATTTAATCTTCTTTATAAATATATTTGTTATAAATTAATTATCTATTTTCACAAATCAAGAGTGTTTTATTATTTTTTTCTCATATTACTCTTAGTATTAATAAACTAAAGAAAATAGTAATACTTAAATTTAGAGTTTCAAAATATCATTAATAGAGTTAATTTTGTAAAATATACTTCTAATTAATAATTTCTTAATGAACGTGTCAAGTTAATAGAGGCCAAATATAATGGAACGGAGGACTAAGTTACGTATTTATGGCTTAATTTAAAATTTGAGGCTTTCGAAATTCTTTCTGTCATTATTCCATAGCAGGCAATTACTTAATCATTGGGAATTAACTTACTATTAAATGATTATGATTTAACTTGTATGTATAGTGACAGCATAAAATTCGTTTGAACTATGTGTTATTTTACTATGTCTCTTAATTTATGTGATTCTTTTTTATCAGTTCTAATAAATGTCATCTTCCTATATTTAATAACAATTTAACTTAAAACCTTTTATTTTACCTTTAATGAGGTTTTTTTTTTTTTACTTATTTTAGGTCACAAATTTCAAAAATCTTTTTTTGGTTCTTAAACTTCGTACTCAATTAAACACTCATCACATTATAAATTGAAACTATGAAAGTAAATAGAAACAGTTTTATTTTTCGGGTTACTATAGCCAATTCCAACTTTTTATGAATGGTTACACTATGCAATTAATTATCTTTACGTGGTAAGATAACGTAAGGTCTAATGAAAAAAAAGATATGGTAGTTTCTGTTTATATAGAAAGTTTTGTCCCAGAAGACAGAAAAATAATGGTAGAATATATTTCTTATCATTTTCATATAGTGTATAAGATGTATGCATTTCAACTACAAATCGTGTACTATTGTTACAAATATATCGTAATGTCTTTTTTATTCCGTTGAAAATCAATTTACAATGCATATGCTTATAGCTCCCCTCAACAACTTGTGAAAGTGGACAATACAGCCTCCCCTCAACGTCTTGCAAAAGTGGGCAAAACAAACTCACGTTTTTCATTGAACAAATACATGAAAAGAATCATATTAAAAACGCTCTTAACCGAAATTCTTTCTTCGCGATTGAGAGTAAGGAAAAATTCAACCATGAAGGAATTCGAAACGAAGGCGTGCATATATTCTTTCCATGATTATGACGTCCTCATAATTCTCGAAAGCCATTACAATTACATATTTAGTATTGATTCTTATAATACTATTGGGGAAGTCGAGAACCTAATTCCTGTATATGTATATTTGCCAGATTGTCTACCTAAATCGGAAGCGTTATAAATGCTATAACAAGACTTCGTAAAAACATATCTCGATAATTCACCAACCTAGGCCTTCACGAGATAACAATGCTTTCATGTTCATTTTCCTGTTCCTTTAGTCTTTTTAAGGATATTTTTTTTTTCTTAAGTTGTGATCATGTCTTGCCTGGATTATTGTATCAACAACCAGGATACAAATTGTAATGATTCCTCTTGCATTACAATTTTTACTACAATAATGTTATCCATAGATCAAACTATTTTATGGATAAACTTTTGTTTGACTATATACAATTCATTGCATGTGCTCGGAGAACTTTCAGTATATAAAATTTAGACGCGAATTATTATTATATCAACCTAAATATGATTCTCCAATTCGAATATTGTCCTATTCTGTTCTTCCAATAATGAATGTGTTTTGATGGAGGCCAATATATTTCATAATTATATTTCCTCTCTGATTTTCTTAAGTTAGGGGAATCTAGAGAAATAGAAAAGTAAAGCTTGGTAGAGTATGTAGGGATGATGGGGCATATTTGACTAACAGGAAAAAAATATATTACAAGCCATGTGCTTTGAAAAGAGAAGCTTTAGCATTTCCTTCCTTACTCTTCATTATTATTATTATCGTTATGCAGCTCAGATGAATCATCAATGGAGAAAGGACCATTCACATGCATGTGTGTGGCCACTTCTCATTATTTGCAGCTTTATCTATTACCTGTCGCTGCTTTTTTTTTTTTTTTTTTTTTTTTTTCTAAAAAAAAAAAAAAGAAGTTGGTTTTCTCTTTCTCCAAACTTTAATTTTCAATTGAGTATTCAGTAAACAAACGGTTCTTTATCATTCCAATTATTCAGTGAACATTAAAATAGTAGGTACGTACTTATAATTTGCTTGTATTCTTCTTCCAATCAATGTGAGGCACGGATATCTTGAAGGGGTTAAAAAAAGCGGTCTATGGTGCTTAGGTGAATTCAATCATTTATATAAATACATTTATTTTTAATTTTTTTTTTACCTACTGTACAATTTTTCGACCAACGAAATTCAGTTGAATTCCTTGGGGGAACGTGGCTATGGCATTGTTCACAATTGAAATTACTAGTATAATGCTCTCAAAAGGCTCACTAAGTGATTTCGTACCAATTGTCCTAGCCTTCGTGGACAATATTACTTGATACCTGTTGCGGATGGGGGGTGACATGTATCCCGTGAAATTAATCGGGGTGTATGCAAAGCTGGCCAGACATTACAAAAAACAAAACAACAACAACAACGACAACTCAATCGTTTGACTAAGATTGAAACGAGTAGATTTGAGGAATTCGACTTAAAATTTGTCTCTCTAATCTTTAACAATTCCTTTAGCAAGATCAATTAAGCTTACATTTGATTTTTGTCTACAATTTACAGAAATACAATGATAATTGATAGACAATGAAGTAGAGACTTGAAGCTAATGTCTTTTAGGTTCATGCATGATTTCAGAGACTTGGAGGAAGACAAGAGAGGTGGACCAAAAATGCACAAGTCAAAACGAGGACTGAAAAAACAAAAGGTATATGGAATGGAACCAAAGCCACAAAATCTAATGACCAAACATGTGGTGTGAAGGTGTTTTCTTAGTGTTAGGAGATTTTGGGGCATCAATATTAGATTTGAGTCCCACCTTATAATCTCTCTTTCCTTTGCACTTTGTTATATAGAGGGGCCTATAATTATGTTCTGAAAAGTATGCCATATGCTATGTTGGGTACTTGTGTACCCCATCAGAAAGTTTAGTTCTAGACCTCTAGTGCATAAACCGTTGATTTCTTGGACTACTAAGACATGTCTATTATTAATAACTCGAACGCATTCTTTGTGTGTCCAAAGAAAACAACAAATAAGTGTCCAAAGAAAAGAACAAATAAGTGTCCAAAGAAAAGAACAAATAAATACAAAAACAAAAGTCACAATTTCTAACATCAGTTTTCTGTTATTTGTGGTTCATCTTTTATAATTACTCCCTTTTAAGTTTTTTGACACAAGGTAAGGCAGCCTACAATAGATCTTTGTGATCCGGTCCTTCCCAAGATCCCACATATAGCGAGAGCTTAGTGCATTGAACTGCCCTTAGGTCTTTTGACAAAGCTGCGACGATATTTCACAAGCTTCAGCTTTGTGTTGTATTTAATTCAAATGTACAGTTTGTCAACTTTAGCTTTACTGGATCTTGAAGATTGTATCTTTTCGAGAAACATGTGATTACCTTTTTTTAAAATTTTATTTTAATTTAGCTTATATATAGTGACATAATAAAGAATTTACTGCTTCCAAGAACAGTGCTAAAGTCACATTTACAGAGTTCACATGGTTTTCACTTTCGACAATTCAGGCAAAGGAAAGGGATTTAGATTGATGATATGTATATAATAAAACACATTCAATACAAGTGTAGATGCCAATCAATGGATGACTTTTTGTTCTTCAGTACTTATAAACTCTTACATGAATGACATAAGATCCTCTGTGGCTGTAATATTTTTGGATCAAAGCAACACGTACAGGACAAAAGTCCTCTAAAGGCTGCTTACTACAACACACAGGCTAGCTGAAATGCTTAAAAGTTTTAAGCAAACTGAACTATTGGCTAATATACAATTCTTAATTTTACACTTACAAGTAGCTATCTTGCAGTTGGAGTTAGAACTAGAAGAACGTGTCATGGGGCCATGAGTCCTTCAATAGTGTAAGATAGAGATTCTGCCCAATCAGATTTGAGCAGCAGTGTCTGCAGGGTGTCCATAACATCATAATCAGGATCAAGCTTCCGTTGCCAGCCCTACAAGGCAATAAGCATCATCAAAAGAAAGAAAAATCTTAAACCGGATTATTGAACACTACTCAGCCGACTGATCATAGTACTTGTCAGCAAGTACTTTTGACATGTTTGAATATAGAAATGCAGGTTAATCATTTCCACATCTTACTCATGAACGCCATGTTTGCTGAAAAAGGAAGAATTACCTCGAGGACTAAAGTTGTCACCATAACGGTGCAGACATTGCCATCTATATTCACTCTGTGATGCCTAACTTTCTCAAGAAGTTGTTCAATGCAATCCGCAGGGTGAACCAAATCACCTTCTGGAGTACCCCAAAAATCAAATGACTCCTTCACTTCCTGTAGGATGTCAGTAAAATACTAAGGCATATATCCATCACCGTCATTTATGAGAAAACGATAACAAGTCTTTTAGCATAAGGATATCATGCACAATAATGGGACTAAACTCTCCACGCCATAGACATTAGCTGTACCCACAGAAAGATGACAAATCAAAATTTCATGAACAAGAATGTGTAGAAATATTGAACAACTCGAAGAATGTAGATCTAATTATATATAATCTCATTAATAGCCAAAAAGCTAGTGGTGGCAGATAGGAAGAGAAGAGGAGATTGGGGAAAGAATATATTAGTCCCTCCATCCTCCTTTTTGCTTGATCTACTTCCCATTGTAGAATGTCCTGAAAAATATTACCTCCTTAAATGGAAAATGACCTCTCAAAATGTCAAAAACATACGATGCAATATTTTCATATTCCTTTTCCATCTTCTCACAATCTATATTCACAATTTCAGAAACAAATCACTCAAACCCTTTTTCAAAACCTCCCAAGCAGTCAGCCTTGACAGGCAATTTGGTTAGTAAGGATAGATCACTAATGGATTTCAAGTTACAAGTTCACTAGTTTAATGAGGATAACTAGCAAGCCCTATAGGTTGTTCTTACAACATCCGATGACCAATTTTTTTCTTTGCATAAGTGATATAGTAACTTTTTTTCAAGGGATCAAAAAATGTTAGCTCCGTTGGAGAAGATAATTAAGAACAGCTAAAGCAAGTTTTGAAACAATCCATTTAAGATGCATGGAACTAAACCTTAATGAAGGCTTCTGGATTAGGGCAATTCTGTTTCTTTGACAATTGCAGAGTGCACTCTGCTACAGTCTGGCCATCTCGACAAGCAATTGCCTTAAAGAACTCCAATAGTATTATCCGATCATTGTTAGAAAGTTCAGCAGTCATGCCTACATCAAGGAAAACAACATGAGGCTTTGATTTGAAGATTCGTTTCCGAGATGACTTGCTTTGGGTTACCCGAACAAGGATATTTCCAGGATGCATGTCAGCATGAACAAAGTTATCCACCTGAAATGGTGAAAGAGGTATTATATTAGAAGTGGAAAAAAAGGCTTAAGAGCAAGTAAAAAAACTAGTGATTTCAATAAATAACATAGAGAATTAGATTGTTCTAATCCATCTAAACACTTTTTGGACTCGGTAATCCCCTCTCCGATTCCATCCCCTCTTCAACGTCACAAGTTCTAGACATTATTGAAATAGACTACATAAAAAGAAAGCAAGCAACAAATCAAATGTCATAGAAGGCTTCTTTTCGTCCTTCTTTATAGTTATAACACTAAGAACAGAAGTAGCAGTAGAAAACAGTCGTAAAGAAATATTGTTAATAATGCCAAAATAATGCATTTGAATATTTAGCTATCCCTACTAAGTGTTTTAACTTCGATAAGAGTACAGTTTCTGGACAGTATTCAAGGCCAATATATCACCAATTACTCAGAAATGCAACAAATCTATAGTATATCCAAGACAATGTTTTGACAAGTTAGAAGAAAAATACAGCAGCTAACATTTTCCTTTTAAGGGAGAGTAATGACTAATAAACAATTATAGAAAAGAAAATTTCATACAAAATTCTAACCAAAAGAAAAAACAAGAAATTCCATGTATCCTAACATTGGCCAAACAACATTAGTCATAACTAAAGCTTTTCTTGGAATAAATGCTCCACATTTTTATTCAAATCTTGCACCAACACATTTGCTTTTATAGCTTGAGAGAGAACAACAACATCTAATATAGTGTCAGTTTTTTGTATTGCATTAGACCTTTATATTCATTACTAGTATTTTCAAGTCACACACTAGCATTAATATTTGTGCTTTACTCGAATTTAGACAAATTATTACGAAGAAACACACACACACACATATTATACATAAAGAGAATATTACCAAAAGCATCTTTAGAAGAGCATGGGTCCCAATATGAGCAAGTGCACTTTTAAACCTTTCATGTCCTTGAAGCTCATCAACATAATATGAAACACATTCCCCTTGTTCAAAAGTCTCCACCAATACTGCAGGATGCACTAGGGGATAGACAGGCTTTGGAAAAGAGACATCCTTCCATCTACGGAAATTATAGATGAAGCGGCTTAAATGTGCAGCTTCCCTAGCAAGATCAACTTGAGACATCATGAAAACAGCAAATTGCTGGACGCTTTCATCCAACCTTAACCACTTAAGTTTAGGAATGCACTTTGATATCTTAGCGACTAGATTAACAATCTCGAAATCTCGTCTTATTGATTCACCTACTCCAGGATGCCTAACTTTCACTGCAACCACTATAGGCTTGACCTGTCGACCACGGTACGGATACAACAAGGAAGCCCTATGTACTTGAGCAATACTTCCAGAGGCCAGAGGTTTCTCCTCAAATTCATCAAAAATTTCAGAAATCTCTCGACCAAAGGCTTTTTTGATTGTCTTTTTCGTGTAAGCAAAGCTATGTTCGGGAGCTTTTGTGTGGAGTTTTGATAGCTCAGTACACAAATCTCTAGAGAAAAGATCAGGCCGTGTAGCTGCCCACTGGCCCCATTTGATAAATGCAGGACCTGCTCTTTCGAGTGTGCTGCGGAGTACCTGCAACCACAGTTTCCTGAATGAAGGTCCAAATGCATCAGCAAATGGGGCTATCATAATGCTAGGAGAAAAGAGTATCCCCAAATAAAAGGCTCTCAGCAGCAGAACAAAACCTTCAAATATGGAATACAACAATGAGGTAACCAAAAAATGTCCATCTTCAGCATGCCTGTAGAAGCTAGTCCTTGGGCAACCATACTCCAAGTCTGGTGGTGCTTGTGCCAGTGCTATTCTTCTTCCATATGTTAAGGCAAGAAAACTAGGGAGAATCACATAAGACCTGCTCAATGCCAAGCTAAGTGCTTGTGCAAATCGACTTAAGCGAATAAACGTTTGTCCCTCATAGAAAGATTTACGTGATAACTTCTTCCAAGCAATTTGTGCATGATTCCTTACAGCTGTTCCCGGTGAAGTCACTGAATAACTCCCATGGAGAGTATTACGCATTCTATGTGCTACGAATGAAGCATGTACCCTAGTGGTACACACATATTGCCCATAAAATCTACATCTAGGAGGACATACCCCAATCTTAATACGTTCTACTTTTCTCGTTTGTTCTGAGCGGATAGTGATCTGATTTCTGCATAAGGATTGTCTAAGTCCTTTTTTTTTACCAACTGCAAAGATTCTGCATTCCAAGCACAAGACAACTCAGCAGATGCAAAATATAAAATCAGTAGCTATTTCACTCTCAGAATAATTTCCTCTTCTGGTATGTGCAACTAAATTACTGTTTCAAGTACAATGATAATTAGAATGACTACAGTGAAATCTGAATGTTTAGCTTCCTATGCAGAACAAAAATGTCCCACACTCCGAAAGGAAGGCATTAGTACAAAAAGTACTTCAAACAAAGGATAGCCTCCTAAATTTGGAAAAATTATGCTAATGCTTCAAATATACCCATGGACTCCCAAATACGGAAAAAATGAAACATTGCCCTGAATAATGCAGAACGTGCATTTTTTGCTTGCAACAGTTAAAAAACTTGAAGGAGAGCCTTCGCGTAACTAGTAAAATTATTGTCATGTGACCAGAAGTTCAAGTGTTCCAGCAGTGAAAACAGCCACTTGCAGAAATACAGAGTAAGGCTGCATACAACAGACTTTTGTGGTTCGGCCTTTCCCCGAACCCCACGCACAGCGGGCGCGGCTGCCCTTTAACAGTTTAAAAACTTCTTGCGTTGTGTTTAATTTTACCAAAAAAAAAAAAAAAAAAAGTTTTGAGAAATAGGAATTGAGCTGTGCAATGGAGTATCAAATGTCCACTAAAAACCTTCCGATTTCAGCAAAAAAGTTCCCGCCAACTTAAGGTTAATTACTTGTTCAACAATAAATAAAAATACATCTAAACAAATAGAACAGAACACGCTGTAATAAGATATTAGAAAAGAAGAAAAGGGAGGGCGTACCTTGACATGGCGAATAGTTTGCAGAGGCTAACGTAAACGGGAGATGAAGAGCATCGCCGATAAGCATTTTTTTTTTTTTTTGAGATTGTCGGTGATTAAAAACCAAACCATATGATATACGTGTAACTTTAAATGCTCCTCATTTCTTGTATCTTTCTTTCTACAATTAAGAAACCTAGGTGTCTAGTTTTTGGCAGAGGATAAATAAACAACACGCATTTGAATTGAAATAGCATTAGTAGTGTTACTCATTCATTAACTATTTGCCAAATTAAGTAAATATTTTACATATATTTTATTAATTACTAATGTATATTTTTAACTTATTTAGTTATAATAAAATAAATTTGTTTATTACGAACACCACATGCGGGCGGGGATTAACTGTTAATTTTGAGTGCAATAATGTTGATCAAGAAAAATTTTAAATTTAAACAAAAAGTAAAGCTTTGAAAAGGGAACGTTCTTATTAAATACTCCCTGTATCAAAATAACTGGCATATTTTATTCTTTAAAAGTCAATTTGATTAATTTTTAAAGCTAAATTAGATCAGATTAATTTATTATTTTAAATTAAAATTTAAATATTTAAAAATTATATAAAAAATATTATAAGTTGCAAAAAAAAAATTTAATATAATTAAAAAATATATCTTAAAATACTAATCAAGATTTATATGATATGATTTTAAAGAAAAAATATGTCAACTATTTTGACTTCGTAGAGAAGTTTGGCCAAGTTCTATGTGCACCGCATACGACCGTGCACTAACGTGTTCCACCTTGATCCATACATGGCATTGAAGATTCTTGTAGTACTAGATACTCGAGTTCGTGTCATGAGCTCAATTTATGTTTTTTTATTTCAATTTATGTGGCATGAAATTTAAAAAATTAATTAAATTTTTGTATGATTTTTAAATATTTAAGTTATTAATTATTGATTTATAGTATTTTTATACAATTTTCAGATATTATTTGTTACTTTTTTTGTCCCAATTTAAGTTGTATTAATAGAATATTTGGGAAAGTCAATCAAAGTTGTTATATAGTTTTAGATGTTAATTATTATGATTTATACGTCTTTATTAGTAATTTTCAAATAATATATGTACTTCCTCTATTCCAATTTATATGATATTGATAGAATTTGAAAAGTCAAACAATTTTTTTAAGTATCTTTTAAATATTTTAATTTAATAATTATTGTGATTTATATTATTTTTCACGAAATTTTCAAATAATATATTTCAATTTATGTTGCACTGATAGAATTTCGAGTCAATAAATTTTTTTTATGTGTCTTCAAATAATTTAAATTATTAATTATTATAACTTATAATACTTTTTATGTATTTTTTAAATATATAACAGATTAAAAATAAAATAAAAATAATTAAAATAAAGACAAAAAATATAAAATTATAAAAATATTCTCAATCAAAAGCAAGAATGACAACCACCAATTGACTCCTTCAGTTGCTTGCCACTGACAATTATATATAGTAGTAATACACTTTATTGGTGGTGGGATACTTTATTTGGCTTTGGCATGCTGTTCATTTTGCAGCAATAAGTTTCACGGATCCGGCTCCTCTTTATTTTCTATTTCTTCATTTACTTCAAGTTTTTATTTGGATAGGAGATACATATCATTATTTAAAATTAATAGTTGAGATTTAATTAGTTAAAAAAAAGTCCTAATCATAATTATTTACTTTCATATATTTGCTCCTTAAATATTTTTAACAATCCATTATATCTTTATCTAAATTATATCTTTCCTAAATATATTAAATCTTTTCTTTCTTTTTTTTTTTTTTATAACAAGTCTTTTCTTTCTTTCCTTAGAGCAATTTTTGTACTTTTTTTTTTCTAACGTTTGCATTTCTCACATAATATTTGCCAAATGAAAAGTTAAAAACTGTGGCATGATGTTTTTTAATTTTAGGATCAAAATAAATTTAATCACTCAACTTCAAATTCTTGTTACTCTCTAAAAGGTGTCCATATTACCTAATAGAAAAAGTAGCTCTTTTGAATACTTAATTAGAAAAATAAAACTTTTAACTAAATTATGAAGATTCAAAAAAAAAAATTAGGAAAAGTTTTTAATATATGCTCATGGCAGTAAAGAAAAGATTTTATATATTTAATAAAGATATAATGGATTGTTAAAAATAGTCAAGGAGCAAATATATGAAAGTAAATAACTATGGTTAGAACCTTACTTTAATTAATTAAATTTCAATCATTAATTTTAATGTATGACATGTGTCTCCAATCCAAACAAAAACTTGGAAAAAATAGAAAAATGAAAAATGGAGAGGAGTCGGATCCTTATATATGTGTAGTTGCCTGCTATAATAGTGCAAGTGAATCGTTGAGGCGTAAGGAGCGGTGGCTATTGGTAAGCTAATATTGTGACTATTGTATATTGTGTAGAGTAAATTATTAAAATGGATTAGTTCGTGGGAACTAACTTCAATTCCTAGAGAATTTGAAGTTCGATTTGGGGCAATTCTCTTGAAGGTGAGTTCAATGATTCTTCCGTTACGTTCAGTTACACAATCGTTGTTCTCCTCCGAACTTAATCTTACCGTTAACAATTTGGCCCTTTTGGTTACATGCTTTATTCATTAAATTGATGTTCTCCATTCCAACAGTCAATTCTCAATTTCTCTCCATCACGCTTGGAAATAGGTATCATACACATTTGATGAAGGAGATCTCTGATATGGTCTCTTTGTAGTCCATAAACCTTAGCTAATTATCTCTAACCTGCACATTATATTGGAGATATTGAATATCTTAAAAAAATTTCCTCTGCTTTTGAAATCACAACAATAACAACATACCAGTGTATGTAATTCTACAAGTGAAGTCTGAGTCGGAAAGGATGGTGTATATGCAGACCTTACTAGCTCCCACCTTGCTAAGGTAGAAAGATTGTTTCAATCAGATAAACCCTCTGCTTTTGAAATTGTCGGCACATTTTCAAAGAGCATGGAATTGTGCTCCTCTTATATATATATATATGTATATATATATAAACATCTCACGTATATGGAGTTTTTGTTCCAGAGTAAAAAAGACTAGACAAAATTGGCAGGGAGAAGAAGCATCGAAGAAGTTTCTTGGATTATGGAACACCCACCCAAGTATCAAACCGTACTACCGTGACGTATCTTATTACTTGTCGGAAAGCCAAACTAATAACCACGTGCGCACATTTTTTCCTTCTTGGAAATATCATACCGTACTCGTGACACCCGTTATATTGAGGCTTGGAACCGACAACATGAACAATTTCATACAAATGGGCTTAAGCAACTACTCTATATCTGTCCGTGTATTAAGAGAGAACTATGGCTGCAGACTGCGGTATACATCTCTATAGCTACTAGTCGTTCTGAGAAAGAGGAAAAAATAATTCTAAGCATATTAATTATATGCATGCATGTTAACATATTGTTATCAAACAAAGTGAGGCTTTTGCTATTTAAGGACCTCACATGTTGAAGTTGTTGTTTTCAGGGGACAATCGGTATTTACAACATGAACTTCAATAATAAATTCAAGAACAACAAAGAAGTTCAAACTGTTTTTCTGGAAAATAGAAAAAACAATAAGAAAGAAATGAAGAAAGAAAGAATAAGTCCACCGAATTCACGGTGTGTTCTTAAGGAAATTATTTCCCTCAACTATCCGAGGTTAATGGAATATATCTTTTCAGGATAAAATGATTCACTTCAGCAAATGATGGTACCTCAAATTTGTCGAACTACAAATTCACTCAACGATTTGTAAATCACACTTGAATTTTTATGAAGAAGAAGAGTTTATTTACTTCAAAATGTTGTACCTTTACCTGAGAAAAAAATCAGATATTTATAGCCAAAAGGTGATGCTTCAGAAAGAAAGCAATGGTTCATGAAAGATCACACTGTTTCGGACCATCGCCTCTCCTGCGAAGCCCATCTGCGGCCACAAATGGCCACTTGTGGCCGCAGGTCACCTTTCGTCAAAAAATAGAAAGTTGACACTGACATGCGTTCTCAGATGGACACCTACGCGCACACATTGCCATTTCGTGTTCAAATAGTGCCTCGAAATGTTGCGTCCCTTCGAGGTGCGTTGTGGCATGCGTCTGTGAATGGAGTAAACCCGTCAACCGGGCCGGGCAGGGTCAACCCGGCTCCGATTCGGTATTTTTTATCGGGCTTGGGCCGAGTCCGGTCCGGTCATCACTCGTAATGGGCCGGGCCGGTACGGGCCCAACAGTAATTAAACCTCAAACGGACCAGCACCGGCCCATTAATGCATTTTACATGGGCTGGGCCGGGCCGGGTCGCGACTAAAAAAAAAATTGAACTTTGATTGTTTTTTAATATAATACGACTTAGAATACGACTTTAAAGAACATACATATATATGTACATTCAATATATACTACTTAAAAGAATATACATACATATATACATTCAATATATACTACTTTAAAGAACATACACATGTATTTACATTCAATATATACATTCAGAAGGATGGGGAGCGGGGGTCAGTATAATGTGTGACGGTAAAGCATTGTCAAGTAAATCAGCATAATGATTGTATAATGTGTCCATGTAACTATTCGCATCAGACATAACCGTAAACAAAGAAGGTTCTTCATTAGCTTTTACTTCTAAAGCAGAATTCGGACATAGTATTATATTTCATAAATGGATTTATTACAGCACCAACTAAGTTTATAGGGGGAAGCGGAAAAAATATTTTTAAAATTTATCAATCATTGCCTCAATAGCATATTTGTAACCTGGTTTAAACTTATACTCGTTAAGCAATAAAGAAATGTCGGCTATATAAGCTAAAATATTACAAACAGTAGGATAATAAGCACCAGAAAATTCAACCGTAGCTAGATAAAATTTTTGCAAAAAATTAACAATATCATAAATTTCAGCCCAATCTGAATTTTGTAACATATAATCGGGAAAATCACTAGCAAATTGGTTAAAAGTCATAGTAATAAGAACTTTATAAATATTGCAAGTATTTAAGAAATCATACGTAGAATTCCATCTAACATCTATTTCTTCGGGCATTAATCTCGGTCTAAGTCCATTTTCCTGACATTTTCTTTTAAATTCGGTAAGTCTAATTTTTCTATTATTTCTTTGAATAAAACCAACTGCAAGTCTAACTTTTTCAATAGCAGGCTCAAAAAAAGCAAGACCATCTTTTACAATTAAATTATATATATGGCAAGCATACTTAACATGAAATATTTCAGGTAACGGTGGAGAAAGTTCAGTTTTTAACAACTCAATAGCAGCGTTGTTGTTAGATGCATTATCAAAAGATATACATAAAACTTTACGGTCAATACCATAATATCTTGCAACTTTTGTAATAGATTCAGAAATAAATTTTCCAGTGTGTCTACGGTCTTCATCATACAAAAATGCTAAAATGCGTTTTTGCATAACAAAATTACTATCTACCCAATGACAAGTAATTGTTAAATAATCATTCTTATTAATGGCACGACCAAGATCAGAAGTTAAAGCAACTCTACATGAAAGATTTTTTAATAATGCAGATAAATAGTAAACATATTGTGCATGGAGTCTAAAAATATCGGACCGACAAGTACTTCTAGGAATACCCTCAAACATAGGATTGTAAATTGCCTGAATATAATGCATAAAAGCTTCAGAAGAAGCAAAAGAGAAAGGCAAACAACCCACAGCTATCATTTTGGCTATTTCTTCACGATCCTTCATTTTATTATAATTCTTAACTAATTGATTGGTTTTTGGGTTCAATCTAGTTTGATTTGGGCCCCCAACTGTCCCACCACCAGTTACTTGAGCTAGCTCTATTGGGTGGTTCTCCTTCAAATGTCTCGACAACTGACCCATACCTCCTTTATTACCCCTGATCTTATGCTTGTATTTTGATTGACAAAGATCGCATTCAACCTTAGTGGTTCCTTCTATTCGAGTAAAAAAAAATTCCACACAACACTAGTTTTTTTACAAGATCTTACAGGGGGTCGGGGAGGAAGATTAACCGATTCAGATTGAACATTAACATTACCAGATTCGGGTGTAACATCAACATCATCATCATTTTCATCTACATCAACAGAGTCTAGTTCATTCTCTTTTTCTATACCATAATTTTTTTGAGCCTCAAAATAATTCATATCGTGAGCACCTACACGTATTTCATTCTCAAATGGTTCGCTAATTGGTTCCGGAGGCACACGAGTATATCGAGTATTTGAACTACCTCTACCGGAACCAATTTGTTTCTTACTACCACTACCACTACCACTTTCGGGACAAAAATTTCTAACACTTTTACCGATTTTTCTTAATTTATCTATATTACAAATTAAATTAACAATTATTCAAAAAACACAAAAACAATCCAAATAAATATTCAACAAATAATACACTAATTAAAAATTAAAAGTAAGAGATGGAACGATAATACCAAATTTTTGAAGTACTCGAAAGTTGATCAATTAAGTACTTTTGAAAACTTTCACGTAGTAGTTGTAATTGCAAAATAATAAAATATATAGAACACTTTATGAGATAATTTTAGCAAATTTGAGAGAGAATAAGAAAATGAGAATTGAGATTGTAGGAAATATTTTTTGAAATGGCATGTATTTACAGGAAAAAAAAATTTTGATTTTTTTTTTTTTAAATTAAAGCCTAAAAAGGCTGTTTGGTCGTTGGGCCAATGGCATTATAGCCGTTGGGCCTCAACGGACCAAAACAGCCTTTGCAGGCTTGGAGCCCAACGGCCCTTTAATGTTTTTAAAAAAAAAAAAAAAAATTTTTTAGTTGCCGGTCCGGTTTTTTAACTGGGTCGGTCCACCGGTCTAAATACCGTGTCCGATCCAGCCCCCTAAAACCCTCAGGCCCATTACCCATACCGGGTCCGGTCGATAAATGGGCCGGTATCGGTTTGACCCGGCCCAGTTGACACCCTTAGAATGGAGAATATTTTCGTATCGGATTTTTTGAATTAAAAATTATTAACTCTCAAATTTCAAATGAATTTTATCTAAAAAGGTAATCTCTTGAAGCCAAGCGATGACGACGATAATGCAAGGCTTGTCTTCTTCTTTCCTCATTATCCACATGAAGTTATGCTTTTATATTTAAGTATGAAGAAGTTTGAAGTTTCTTTCTTTTACCCATGTGGGAGAACACTTCTTTCTTAAAGTGAACTCACATTTTTACTTTTCCTCTATTTTTCATTCACTTTCATCACTTAGAACCCAATAGAAGTATCATATGATCATCTCATCTAAAAATTCTAATTGTTAATTAAAGTGATGAGTGCACGTGTGAAATATATTTTGACGCAATCATCAGCCAGGCTAGACAGAATATTTGGAAAAGTAGGCGTTGGTGTGGCAAAATGAAAATAGGTTGCTTCCATTCTTACACAACTCCAATCCATCTTTACTAGTACTATTAGATAGAAGATTCTCAATCGTACATCGTTGTCCTATACTTAACACTCCAATGATAAGAACTTTCTAGGAAAGTTCACAGATATTCACATATCAATTATTGTAAGTATTAGTATATCCAAGGCTCCATGCAGTTATAAATGAGACAATCTCCCTAGATAGCTAGACTTGTCAATAGCAAGAGAAAAACGAAAGGATAAAGAAAAAAAAATCTATATCAACATAAAATATTTATCGAGGAAGAAAAGATGATAGTGGAGATTGAGGAAGTGAGCTGCGAAGCACTGCCTCTGCTTTCACTAAACCATGTGTCCTTGTTGGTGAGAGATGTCTGGAATTCTGTGCGCTTCTATGAGCATGCCTTGGGCTTTTCTCTTGTTAAACGCCCTTCTTCTTTCAATTTCAATGGAGCCTGGTAATTAGCCTCTATCTTATAAAATATAGTACTTCCTCGTATCAATTTATGTGGTATTTTTCGTTTTCGAAAGTTAGTTTGACTAATTTCTAAAACTAAATTGAATTAGATCAAGCCAAGATTTTAAAATTAAAGTTTATATATTCAAAAACTATATAAAAAAATATTATAAGTTACAATTCATCGTCATGTCAATATGTTTTAAAAAAATATATTGTTAAATATTGGCCAAAGTTTATATAATGTAAACCTCAGAAAATGAAAAATGCTACATAAATTAGGACAAAAGGATTAGTACAAATGTTGTTTTATATTTCACGCGTGCTTTGATCTACGCCAATATAAAAAACAATCTTGTTATGTACCCATTTCAACAGGCCTATGCAGCCACTTAAACTGGTAGACTCTTGGAAGACCGTTTAGATGTCCAATAAATTATACCTTTAGTTCTGGTGTGTAAATGAAAAAAATCAGTAGCTTATGCATGTCGGGTTCGAAACCGAGAAGATGTCATGCGAAAGTTAATGATTGTAAATTATTGGGACGATAAATCAGATGACATAAAAGCTATACTAAAACACATATTATTGGATATGGTTAGGTCTAACGACCTACATATTAAAAATTAATATTAAAAAAATATAAAATCTATAGGGAAAACTCTCCCCCTAAACAAAACTCTTAAATGACTACATTGTGAATGTTACTATGTTATGATATGAGAAGAGAGATCTTTAATTTATAGAGTTACAAATTTTTTCCTCCAAGAAAGAGGTTAGTCAATTTTGGAAGTGTTTTATATTTTAATTTCAGAAAAAGTAAAAATAATTATGTTATTACTTTAAATTTCCTTCAAAGAAAAGTAAAACTCAGATTTGATAAGAAAATCAGGGCAAAAACCCTAACAAATCTCTCCTTTTTGGCTTGATTTTCTTGACAAAACTTGATCCTCGTTCTTCACATGTATGATCTTCGTTCTTCACATAATCTTCATCATTGTTACTTGGCATGCTTAAAAATTGAGCCCTTTTGGGTTAAAAATATTAGAGCCCTTTTGGGTTAAAAATGAGTCTTTTATAGGGTTAAAAGTGAACTTTATTTTCAAATATTTAACAACAGGATTGTTGAAAATATGATTTACAATTGTCTCCACATGTAGTATTTTGGACCCCCCTTTTTTTTTTTTTACCAAAAGCAAAATCTTCACTATCCCTAAGTGGTTGCGATTTTGATCTTAACATGTGCTCAATCTGACCATCGGCTCTGATACCACTTGTTGGGTTCGAAATCGAGAGGGCGTCATGTGGAAGCTAATAATTGCAAACTATTGGGACGATAAATCAGATGACGCAAAAACTATACTAACACACATATTATTGGATATGGTTCGGTCAAATGACCTACATATTAAAAATTATTATTGAAAAAACATAAAATTTATCGAGAGAAATCATCCCTAAACAAAACTCTTGAATGATTACATTGTGGACGCACTATGTTATGATATTAAAAGAGGGATCTTTAATTTATAGAGTTACAAAACTTTTCCTCTAAAAAAGAGGTTAGCGAATTATGGAAGTGTTTTATATTTTAATTTCAGCAAAAGTAACAGTAATTATGTTATTACTTTAAATTATTTTTTTTTTTAAACAAAGACTTATTACTTTAAATTTACTTCCAAGAAAAGTAAAACTCAAATTCGATAAGAAAATCAGGAAAAAATCCCTAACAATGCATTCAACATGGGAGAACTAGTAAGCATGCCCATATACTGCTACAACGACAATAAGTATATATATTAATTAGTAATAAAAATCTTTAAGCATGAACGTTTATTTTGTACCTATTTTATGGTATGTATTGAAGGTTGTATAACTATGGAGTTGGGATTCACTTGCTTGAGAACAAAGCTATGGAGGATTACGATGCCCTCAATGAACCTCGAACCATTAATCCCAAGGATAACCATATTTCCTTCCAGGTAAATTAACTTTCATTCTTTAAACAGAGGCAGATATAACATGGTTCAGCCGAATCAAACATTTAATATTACTAAATTTCAACGTATTAAATTATGAACCCTTAAGTTTAAAAAAAAATGCAATGCGCTTGGATTCAAGTGTAATTATAAAAGTCTTAGCTCCCGTTTGGTCATAGATTTTGAATGTCATTTTTTTCAAAAGAATTTTCAAATATTTATAAGACCATAATGTGACCTCTTTTTGGCCCAACATATATGACCGTTGGGCTATTTTAAAATTTCAAAACTTGCTCCAAACTTTTGCATTTAAAAAAAAAAAAAGAAAAAAAGTCCCCTATCTTTCACAAAATATGACCACTGACTATTTTAATTCAAAACTTGTCCCAATTTTTATATTTTATAAAAAGAAGTCCCCCATTGGTCACATTAGTCTTTTATGTTTCATTTTTTTATCATTCAGCTGGTACAGCTATATGACGATTGAGTATTCTTGATAGTTTTAGAACATATGGGTATAACTCATGTTTCATGTTTTTCTTTTTATAAAAAAAGTGAAATGTATTTTAAAAATTATGTCCACAAGCATTTTTAAATTAAAATCAAACTTCACCCAAGTGAGGTTTTTCAAAAATTGAAAATTATGTCCATACGCTAGCTTAGAGGTTGAAACCATTAAGTTTAACTCTTGAATCTGTCTAATGAAAATTAATTTGAAGTTTGTATTTCATATATTGTTCCTAACTAACATGTGTACACTATGTAATTCCAATTAGCAGTGTAGTGATATTGTGCTGGTGAAGAGGAAGTTGGAGGAAATGGGAATGAGGTATGTGACTGCACTTGTGGAGGAAGAAGGGATCAAAGTGGATCAGGTGTTTTTCCATGACCCTGATGGCTACATGGTTGAAATTTGTAACTGTGACAACCTTCCAATTTTGCCTATTTCATCAAGCTGCCCACTTAAGCCTCACAACATTGGAACCTATAACAAAATGATAGCTACCAATTATGGATGTGGTTTCATGGAGACTGAGATGATGGAGAACTTAAGCATGAACATGCTCAACTTTTCTTTCTAATTATTAAGAAGTATTACATACTGTACTATATAATTTTCAGTTAGTTTGTTATGTGTGTGACTGAAATTTTTAATTATTTGAAAGTTTGTCAACATTGAATGATATATTGGAGAAGTCACTATTGGTTACCATTTGTTTAGGTGGCTTTTTCCCCAGTTCGTATGTTTAAGTTTGCCTGTTAAAGCTGGTGGAATAGTTAATGTACTTTTATTTTGAACTATATAGTACTCTATATAGTTTGTATATGTGCAATTGTATTACCCTCTCTGATTCAGTTGTTTATTTTACTTTTCTTTTTAATCCATTTCGAAAAGACTATCTCTTTTTCTTTTTAACAACTCTTTAATTATATTTTTTTCATATTATATGTTTAAGACCATAAGATTAAAGAGACATTTTGATATATTCTACATATTTTTAGTTTAAAGTTACAAGATTCAAAAATTTTCTTTACTTTCTTAAATTTCTTGTCAAATTAAAATTAGATATGCAGATTGAATCGAAAGGAATATAAACTTTGTTTGTCTCGAAAAAAGATGAGCACATTTGTTGCTTCAGATTCATCAAGTTCGGTCCTTTCTCCTAACTATAGTTTTGTGTCTTCTTAGGCGATCTCAATATATTTCAGATTCTGCTTTCATATGAATCTAAATACGCATTTGGACATGCGATTTTATCTCGTGATTTGATATCATAGATGAAATCAATACTTAGACATGCGAAAATCTCTAATTCTCCAAAAAACTTGATTTGAGAATTTCATATCATGATTTGGAGTTTTTAAAATATAAAAATTGACCCTCAAGTTTATATATTTTGTAAAAAGAAATTCCATCATTTTATATCTACCAACTATTTATTTCATGTGTAAATAAAATTTATAGTTGATATTATTACTCTTACCAACCTGTAAACCATTTATATCGGATATAACCATTACTTTCACCAATCTTCAACCAACCAAATTTGTTATTAACCAAACCAATGCCTACTATAGATATTAATGATATTGACCAACAAACGACTCAAAGTAACAATGTTGGTTCGTCTTCTCAATCATCTGATCGAGAAATGCATGCTCAACGTGAGGAGATTGTCCATAAATACTATGTGGGAGGATTATATTAAAGAGTAGTACATTACAACTCATGTTTAATTTTTCTTTTTTATTGAACTAAAGCTCGATCAATAAATGTTGTATTTTTTTTAGAATATCTTTGTGATAGTGTATTATACTTTTGTTATGAACTCTTGCTTATATGGTAAGATTGTATAAAGAACTGGATAATTTTGATAGTTTTCACAACTTATGTGTTTTTATGTTTATGAAAAAACATATAACTTAAAAAGTCCAAATAGCATGTTCAAACAAAATTTTAACTTCATCTCAAATAATTTCATATCATAATTTTAAAATCATTATTTCATCTCACATGCCAAACGATCCCTAAAAATAAAAAAAAAATATTCTAACTTAGAATTTTCCTTTTTTATGCATTAATTAGAGATCTTGTATTTTTATAATTTTCATGGAAGTTCCTCTGTAATAAGATATTCATTTGGACGAGTGATGGGTAGGGGTGGCCAAAAGGCGAAATTAGTAAATCATTTGTTTTAGGCCTTTAAATTATTGAAACCCCCCAAAAAATTTAAAGTGAATTTTGTAATTTTATTTTTACTTAAAATAATATTGAAGATTGTTAAAAAAAAGTTCAAAATTTATATTCAAAGAAAAAAAGAAAAACTATCTACCTTTTACCAAAAATATTTTAGAATTTTGAATTAATTAACTCAAATCTTTATATAAATAAATAAAAAATTTACAACAGTATTAAAGATAATGTATTGCAAACACATGACTAGCATCTTATTAACTAGAATTAAGTCTTACAGTAGTTTTTATATTACTATGTGAGGTTAAGTAAATGTTTTATGACATTTAAGAATACTGCATTGAAAATAGCAAGTATGTAAAAATAAAAAAGACAACTTTCATCCCTTATTTAGAAGTGAAACTTTGGATGTACCAACACTGCAACAAACAGTTGGACTAACAGCTATTTAAATTGTACATTTTAGTTGTACTAACACAACATTACCCATATGTATCAAAAGGCAAAAGCTATCTTAATTGTACTCTGCAACCTTATAAATTTATGCCATTTTCGGCCCAATTTAATGAATTTTTTTAACCCGTCATTTTTAAAAGGAAATCCGTATAACACATGTCTTTTCTTTTCCTGTGTTGTCATATTTTCCACATATATACACAGCAGATCCATTTCACCCCTCCCCACCTCTCCCCTCTTCTTCCTCTCATCTTCAATTTCCTCAAAGTGTTGCTAAGACCAAAAAGGAAAAGGAACAAACAAAAAGCTCAGGAAAAAATTACTAGCAATGCAAGCAGAATCTGCATGTTGAATATACAAATGAAGAAAATAGAAAACATGAGAAAATTGTGAGTCAAATTCAAAGAACGCCAACAAGTCAAATAAGGCAAAGGATGGAGGGAAAAAGTAGATTCTGTGATTTGGAATTGGAACGGCAGAAAGCTGTAATAATTAGAATGGATTTGACATTTTTGCATATTTCATTTATATGATTTCGATTGTGGTTTGGTTTATGATTTTTAGCAACAAAAAAAATATATTAGACTATTGCATTTGCATATTTTGGATTGTGATTTTTAGTAACTAAAAAAATACATAATAATTAAAAAAAGAAAAGAAAAAAAGATAACTCTAAATTATTATTTTTTGTGTGTCTTTGTATATATACGTAAAGCTTCTTATTTTACTTTAGACTATTGGTTTTATTGAGACGCCCTAAGTAATGGGACAAAATGATGCCAGTTGAGTTTGCAATAAGACATCGTCAATAAGAAGCATATGTATCAAGATCTAGTTTATAAGAAGCTACCAGCATTTTGGTGTTTTTCTCTCTCTCTCTCTATATATATTTTAACTTTTTTGGTTATAAAAATCAAAATATGTACAGTATTATTATGCGATTAGCTTTTTTTTTCTTCCTTTTTTTTTTTTTTTTTTTTTAATGAAAACTGCGATTACATTTGTATATGTATAGTCTATATCAATTGTGATTGAAACTTTCTAAATCCACTGTTTCAATGTACAACCCGAAGTCTTTTAGTTTTGGGCCAAAGGGGTGTGGGGTATTAAAACCCAAACAACAGACAACAACTAAATTTTTGTAACATTGTGAGCTTATTGCCTCTTTCATGTTGTTTTTAGTTGTCCACTTAAGGAGTTAATAACTCAAATGTTCATTCAACTATGAACTTTTATTTCAGAAAGTCAATCCACTTTGGTCTTTATTTCAAAAGTCACTCACCTATCACATTTTTACTCAGAAAGTTACCCAATTTATTTAATTATTTTTTAAAATAAATTTGCTTATGTAGAATTTCTATTTAAAAACAAAATTCTAAAAAAACAAAAAATATTCCTTTAATGAACTTTTTATCCTTATTCCCCTAAATTAGGACCCGTTTGGCCATAAAAAATTTTTACTTTTTTTTGAAAATTTATTTCACATTAGTGAAAACAAGTGGTGTTTGACCATAAAATTTATTTCACTAAAATGAAATTTTTTTCCGAAAAGGTGAAAACAAGTTTTTCTTGTTTTTACTTTTTTCACTCTTATTTCTCTCACAAAAAGTCAAAAAGAACTCTAATTTATTTTCATGGTCAAACATAATTCCAACTCCAACTCCAAAAAAATTAATTTTTATGGTCAAACGCCTACTTAATATCTCTCCCTCCTGTTTCTCATTTTTCTTCTCCTTCTCCGTTTCTTACTAGTCTTTTGTTGAAATACTCTTTAGTTCCTTTACTTCCAAAAATAGTACACTGCTGCAGCTACGACAATCTTATACACCTCAGCCTTGCTACTTGTCCTATTACACCACCTCTCTGCACACCTGAGTTCCTCCTATTTCCATTCGATACAATTCTTCTGAATGTGCAATCATTTAAGCAGTTGGGTCCACATGCCATTAGAGTTGTTGCATCCAAAAAATAAGTGTTGTATGGATTCTGATTAACTACTACATAATTTGCATTGCAGGTTAACATCCATCCCTCATTTAACAAGTCTATCACAAGCGTAGATTCTGCCTAGTGCTGCTAATCTATTTAAATGTGTGCATATTATACCATAATTAATTAGTGGTGTGTATAATATAGTGGACACAATCTCTTTTCTCAAGTCTTATTCAAAGTAATACAACAATTGATCAACATTAAATTATATCAAAATTGGCTATGCAGGATTTAGGGGAAGGAGAAGAAAAATGAGAAAGAGGAGGGAGAGATATTAATTTAGGGAAATAAGGATAAAAGGGTCATTAAAGGAATACTTTTTATTTTTCAGAATTTTATTTTTAAATAGAAATTTCACATAAATAAATTTTATTTAAAAAAAAAGACTAAATAGTTTGAGTGACTTTCTGAGTAAAAATCTAATAGTTGAGTGATTTTTAAAATAAAAATCAAAATTGAGTGACTTTTTGAGATAAAAATCCATAGTTGAGTCAACATTTGTGTTATTACCTCTCCACTTAAGAATGAGCCTTTAATGCATATATACATGACCCCTTATGACTCAATTTGCTTCACAACAATCCAAACTTTTTAATAGAAGAAACTAGAATGAGTTAAAATTATATGCATTAATAATATAAGAAAACATTATATTATAAATTACTTGAGAAACTAATTACAATTACGTATTCGTAATAAGTGTTATCTTCTTTATTATTTTCAGCATGACTACTTTGATACTATATTTATTACTTTTATATGCTATATTTAAATTAAAGATCTATTGAAGATAATCTGTCAATCTTTACAAGATAGGATAAAATTATGTGGACACCATCTTTCTTAGGCCCGGTTTGTGACATGACATTGCATTGAGTTTTTTGATGTATTCATATTAAGTGAACTTAGTTACTTTAAAAATAAAGTAGATAACTTGCAATTACAGTTAAACCTACAGTGGTAGAGTAGAAAGTTTTTACACTTTCACAGTTTCATTAATCAAACCCATTTTATCAAATATAAAACTAATCTTCAAGAACTTTTTAAAAAATTATTCAATATATAACTAAAAGTTGCTTTAGGAAAAAATCATGTACAACTCGTAAATTCACCGACAGCGCAACTAATGAATACGGGAGAGTAGTAGGAGCCACATGAAAAAACTTGACAAAAATTGAAGCATTAGGTAGGGATGTGCATTGATCGGATCGGTTTGATTTTGTGTATTATCGATTTTCGATTTGTAAATACGCTAGATCGATAACCAAACCAATAAGATATTCGTTATCAGTTTTTGGTTGATCGGTTTGATCTTTATCGATTTGATTTTTGGTTTAACCAATAAAAAATACTCCTCTAATATTTTTTACTTTCTCTTATTTTCATTTGTTCTACACTATCTTCATGCACAAAGTCTACACAAATTATAAGTACTAAGACAACAACTATAAAATGCAAAAGACAATAAAGTAAGTATTTAAAATCTAAAGTCATTATTATATAATTACGAATAAAAATATAATTTTAATGGGCTATCTGTTTAACCATTAACTAAAACCTTAAAATCAAAAACCGAACCGATAGTCCAATAAAAAAATTTACAAAACCGTTTGAAAACCATTAACCCAATACTGATAAATCGATAATATTTTTATCGGTTGAATCGATTTTTGCACACCCCTACAATAGGGGATCAAAATTAATCAATCGACAAATCATTACGTACTCCATTCTTAAATAAGTGCTTCTTTTGATTTGGGCACATGTTTAATAAATTGCTCACTCTTAGAAATTAAAGGTAATTTTACTAACTTAACCCTAATTAAATTTTCTATTTTCAAGTTGACATTGATTACTCCCTTCGTTTAAAAAAGAACGACATACTTTCCTTTTTCGTCTGTTTAAAAATGATTGATTCCTTTTCTTTTTTGGCAACACTTTAATTTTAACTTTCCACGTGGCATGGGTAAGACCACAAGATTAAATGATATTTTGATATATTTGACATAACTTTAATTTAGGATCACAAGATTTAAAAATCTTCTTTATTTTCTTAATTTTAGTGTCAAGTTAAAATATATAATTCTTTTTTAAATGGAGGGAGCACTATATTTAAACTCAATAATATATTAGGAAGATTATAATTAAAGTTTATTTAAAAACTTAACTCATACACTTATTTAAAAATAAAATCAAAATACAAAATGATCATTTATAAAGGAAGGGATGGAGTAGAACACAAAAACAAAATTCACGTACGGTTGTTGAAAATGAAAAGGCACACAGTAGCACGTGGCAAAATCACAGACCTCACAAGGTGGCTTATAATATTATGTACATTATTATAAAAGAAAATCCAAAATGATGAAAATGGAGAAGCATCATTGAAAAGACAAAGAGAACTACAAAGTTGTACTAAATATTAAATTTGATGGGCCAGCTCTGAGATATGTAATTGGTGGTTCATAGTTCTCCAATGGGAATTTTCTTTAATCTTGTGGCTCTGGTGTATTCCTTGTGTTGATGCCACCATATATTTATCTTTTTATTTGTCTTTTTTATATATATTTCCTATAATAGATCATGGTGCTATTCGTGGTCTGATTTTCAAAACCACCAGCCAATAAGAAAAATAATCCTAGTCCAAACTTACCATCTTCCATTATCATTATCATTATCATTATCAATTAGTTTACTACTAGTATTTTCTCAAACTGCATTTTTTCAACCTTCACCAACATCCACAAAAATATTTAACATAAACGATAAAGAAAAATACATTTTAAATTTTTTATTCATACTCATTTTGAGGCTCGACTAATCTTTAACTTGTACGAATAAAATCTTTTATAAGTTACAACGAGTGGTTAAGGGTGGAAGGATTCCGCCAAAATATATGGTGGAGAGAAAAATATTGTTTGTTAATATATAAGAGTTGGTGAGTTGTATCCTGCATTGTCTCAAACTACTATAGTATTCAACTTTGCTCTTCTAGCGTGCGACTTAAAATATAGTTCCAGTCTTTGGGGGTTATTTGACTAAATAGAACTTGATTTCTTGATAAACGAGTTACTGATATATAGTATATAGTAATATATATATATATGAGCCTTTATATAGTGTTATTATTGGGTGATTGGTGGTATAAATGAATTATGCGGACACTTTGCGACGTTTGTGAGAGTGCTGCAGCCATTCTTTTCTGTGCTGCAGATGAGGCTGCCCTTTGCCGTGCCTGCGACGAAAAGGTCTAGTTTTACTCTTAAATCTTATATGAAACTTTTTCATTTATATTTCTTGAAAATATGCTTTTGTGTTTTCAGTGGTTGTTTGTTAAGCTTACTGGAATTTGTTGATCAGTTTTAAGAATTTACTGTTCAAATCAACTTATATCTGGCATAGGGAGAGGAAGAACAGAGAAATGACCATCTTCTTGCATAGTGGGTTGTAGATTGCATGTGTTGAGCATAGTTATATTTTTATATTTTTTTTCCCTTCCTAGGAGTTTCTACCCTTTTTGCCCCTTGGTGACTCAAACTCACAACCTCGGGGTTGGAAGTGAGGGCTTGCCATCCGGGCAACTCCTCTTGTCTTGAACATAGTTATATAAGCTACAACGGGATGATGCTAATTAGAACTAATATTGCCTGAGATTATGTGTGTGGTTTCTTTTGATAAGTGAGATTATGTGTATCTTTAAAGTAATCTGTGCTCCATCTTCAACATCGATCGTTAAGGTCAATGCTCGTGTGATTAATCTAATAATCTGGTTTTTGGACTTCTTGTCATCAGACAGTCCTGATGATTTCACTAGGTGCTCAGGCGTGTGCATCTTTTGAGGCAGTTTAGAATAAAGAAACCATGTTGATTTTCATTAGGCTTGCCCTCATAGAGCGTCCTTTTGTTTAAAGATCGAAAATCATGCTGAGGTGTTATACATATTGACATGTGTTCAGTACTCCTAATGGTAAAATCTGGGAATATATCATTGCTTCTTCTCTTTTGTTCTAGTTTCATTATTTCATCTTCTTATATGTGAACAATAATTTTTCTTAGCGCTTAAAGGTTATTTATATATCTGTATATGTCGGAAGTTGTCAAATGATTCTGATCTTCCTAGTTGTTTTTGAATTATGAGATACACTTTATTTAAAAATTTATGCTATTAGAGAGGACACACTTCTATTTACTTAATTATATCTTGAACATCCCTATACGTGTGAATTATGTGATTGCCTCATCCAAAAGCTTACGATGTTAGAGAGGATACACTTCAATGTTCTTAAATTATACTTCCAACACTCTCATTTCTGATCCGGAGTTATGAAAGGCCAAATCTGTTGGGATGCATCATGAATCAACTTTTTCTATTGATTTAACCAGCTAAATATTGACAAACAACTAAGAGACTTTTGATGTTTTCATTCTTGTGGACACTTCTAATCATATTCAAATTTGGTCCATAGGTTCATATGTGTAACAAGCTTGCTAGTAGGCATGTGAGGGTTGGACTTGCTAAGCCCAATGATGTTCCTCGTTGCGACATATGTGAAAATTCCCCTGGTTAGTGGAGCTTAAAATCCTTTTTGTTCTTCAGTTGCTTAGTTTCTTCTTCTGATTCCTTTCATGTTATTTTTGTAATCTTGTCCTACAAAAGAGGGCCTGCAAAGTGAACTAATTATCGGTAATTTCCTTTGCATTACACATGAAGCGTTCTTTTACTGTGAGGTTGATGGAAGTTCTCTTTGTCTGCAATGTGATATGATGGTACACGTAGGAGGTAAACGAACACACAGTAGATATCTCCTGTTGAGGCAGAAGGTTGAGGTTGGTTTTTCGTTGTACGAGTTACATGTTACTCTTGATATGTGTAACGTGCTATATATATGGTCATTGTTCTTTTTTTCTGTTTTCCTCGTATAGTTTCCAGGAGACAAGCCTGGGCCGACAGAGGAATTAGCCAGGAAGACATTAGATTCTGGTGAAAACAAGAGAGAATATAGTCACTCACCAAAGCCAATGGTTGAAAACAATCAACAAAATCACAGGGTCTCTCCAGTCATAGTTTCAGATGGGAGTGCAGATGGGCATGGCAAGAAGGACAAAATGATCGACTTGAACGTGAAGCCAAGTCGTTTTCATGGTCAGGCATCTAATCAGGTTAGCCAATTGTAAAATATCTCGGAATAACTTTTCTATATTTCATCAGTAATTTCAACTTGATATAGTGCAGAATCTTCACATTCTCTTTTTCATTTGAATGTTAAATGTTTATCACGTGAACTGAACTGTCTGAAAACCAATGAGTCCTTGGTCTACGTTTAAGTTTGAAGTAACGCAGACTAGTTTCTTCCAATTTCATCCATGCATGTTCATTCTTCTACTTCTCTCTTTTTCCCTATCCCTTTTATTAAAGATGGGGTCGGCTAGGACAAAGGTCTATAGCAAGACACTTTAACTGCATTGGCAAGATTTCCAAAATTAGAATGGAAGATTTGATTGGTACACCACCCTTAATTTTCAAGAAACACATAGTAGCTTTATATTTTGTATCACCATTGCTATTGAGAAAGACACACATCTTAAGCACTTACATTTGTTCAAATTGGATAACCCTGATAGGAAATCAGAGTGCACAACAATTTGTTTTGGTTGTCTTTTTATGTTTTAGTATGAGGTGCTTTAAAATTGGACAAATTATCCAATTTGTATGTTGAAGAGGTGTTTCTCATTCTTATGTTTTCGGTTAATGTCTCTCTTAATCTCCTGGCATCCTATTCATGAATAAATTTGAATAGAATGTTCCTGCTTTAAGTTGCAGATACACTGTCAAGTCTATGCCAAATCAAGTAGAATGTTCCACAATAAATGTCTTTCTCAGCCCATTTCTACTTTGCAGAACTTATAGGTGAAAAAGGAAAAAAATTGACAGATTGTTCATAAAAAGATTTATCCAATAGTATTTCCCTATTTAAGTTTCTAAGCATTAATATTTGAACTGATTTTTCGTTTTTCCTCAACAGGAGTAACTCGTCTTCAGGGATTGTTCAAGCCAGATATTTTTTGAGCAAATGTTGATGAGGCATCAAATAGACCTCATGTGGCATGCATGTTCCTCCTTTGAGCATATGGTAGAAGGTTCAACAATGCTATTGGTGAAGCGCAGTATCCCAGATAAGTAATCAAACAACAATTGGTAACTAGTGTAAGACAAAGCGCAGTTCTAAATGCTTTGAGCTCTGGTGAAGTCTATGGTAGTTTTATGACAGACTCATGATCACTTTTTTCTATAGTAGTAGTACTTTTGCTGTTAAGACAGCATTGTAGAAACTGCCTGTCGAAAGTATGTAACTGAAGTTTAAGATGATTTTGGTAGAAGTTACTGTATCTTGAAATTTAAGGTTATTTTTTGGGTGTAGAGATTATTTTCATCTCTTCTTGCACTTGTATTATAGTTCTCTAAATTTTTTCTATTCAGAGATTGATCAAGATAGACATGATCCCGTGTGGTTTTGTGCCCTTCACCAGCAAGAAAGTCAGCATATCTGTTGCCTTCTCTCGTTATATGCTCCCAAGTCTCTAGCAAGTCTCTAGCACTTCTCACTAATTCTTTGCAATAATCTGTCAGGGCTCTACCAAGGATCAAATTACACTTTGACTATTTCCTATGCATAATTCCTAGTACAGAAGTCACACTTGAAGGCCGAGTTGCTTCCCAATAACATCTTTCTTTTGTTATCGCGCATCATAAAATAGCAACGAAGGACAAACAAGTATTACAGAAGGACTACTACTTGCATAAGGATGTTCCGAACCCAATCTTGAATAGACAAAATATCCATATCATGTTTCATATCAGGAAGGATGCCAAGATCACAAATAGTTTTTGCCTTTGACCAAATCTGAATATTTTATTAGACATGTGGCTTTTGAGCATCTGTTGACCTACTGTGCTTCATTAACCAGAGCCATCTCAATTTTCTCTGGATGATTAGTCTCATTCTAAGTCTGGAAATACACTTTGTAAATCTGAAAATTTACTGCAAACTCTACTTCTGATTGTCGCGTTGAAAGTTCAGTTGGTCCTCCTATTTATAGACCAATGAAGACATCTATTTATGATTGACCTGATATTTGCAAAGGGTTGCCTTCCAATGGATGCATCCTTCCATGAAGAGACAACTTTTCAAGCAACATCTTTCATGAAAGAACATCATCAATCGAAGTTATGGGACCAACATTTGTGAAATTTGCTAACAACACCAACAATATGTATCTTTTGATTGAAATGGAGTAATGATACTATATCAAAATTTGAAGTTGAGTAATATCCCAGTTCCTTTTACATTAACAAAAGTCAGCTTTGTCATTCACTCCTCATTTGGTCGGACTGGCCTAGCCTCAATAGCAGTAATTTTCGGTTCCTGATTTTATAACATGATCCTCTGCTTTAAGTGCCTTAGAAGTGGAAAGTTATGTTTTCTCTTACACTATAATTGATTTTAATGGAATTTGCCGCATGTTTGCACCTTAACTTGGTGGAGAATTTGAACTCATAACATAAACCAACCGAGGGAGATGAATGTTATAAATTGCTAAAAGCACACAGTATATTAACAAAAAAAGTCTCAAGGAGAAGCTACAAGCACTTATGCAGTTCGATTTGGCTACATTACATGCTTCATCATCAAATATCTATAGACTTAGGTAGACACTTAATAGGTGTATCCCTGCACGAACATTCCCTTCTTGGCCTCGTCAGACTCACCTTCACCGGTGTATTTTCCTAGCTGGGCAAGAGAGTTGGCCTTTGCTCTAACAAGCAAGGCCTCCTGAGCTGCCTTCACATTTTCTGGTCTTCCACTCCAAGTCTTGAGGCATGTGTTCTGAAGGGCTCTGGCATATGAGAACGACACGTGCCATGGGTTGGGACTTTGGTTCATGGCGTTCAAGTTAAGAGTTGCCTCAACTTCAGATTGTCCACCAGATAAAAACTGTGTATTATAAATTATGAAAAAGATTATCAGTCAAGTTCTTGGAATTATGGAAAAATATTTGATATAGCCTAAATCTAGATACTTACCATGATTCCTGGGACAGCAGGAGGGATTCTTTGGCGGAGGAGACTGAGGGTGTAGTCAGCAACTTGCTGTGGGGTGGCCTTCTCCTTGCACTCTGCTCCAGGGGTGACCATGCTGGGCTTCAACAAGATACCTTCAAACATGACATTGTTCTGAGCAAGGTAGAAGAAAACTTCAGCCCACACCTGCTTGGCGACTTCAAAGGTCCTGTCAATGTTGTGTTCACCGTCAAGTAAGATCTCTGGCTCAACGATGGGCACCAATCCATTGTCCTACAAGGATGAACCAGAAACTTTAGCCATTAATCGTGTTGAAAGCTTAAATTTATACTACAAGCGCAATTTTTAACCGGTTGTAGCAAGTCATTACTCTAACAATGTTACTCCCTCCGTTTCAAAAAGAACGACCTAGTTTGACTTGGCACGGAGTTTAAGAAAATAAAGAAGACTTTTGAATTTGTGGTCCTAAATTAAAGTTATGGCAAATGTACCAAAATGCCCTTGAATCTTGTGGTCTTAAACATGCCATGTGTAAAGTTGGAATTAAAGTGTTGCCAAAAAAGAAAAGAGTCATTCTTTTTGAAACGGACTAAAAAGGAAAGTAGGTCATTCTTTTTGAAACGGAGGGAGTACTATATTACACTTACTATGAAAAGTTACCTACTATTGTAGGTAAATTTAACTTTATAGTGTAAAAAATATATACATTGTCCTCGTACAGAACTTAAAATCGAGAGAGCTATTTGTGTTTCCACTTTGTATGTATATGCCAACTTACCTGAGAAATAGCAGCGTAGCGAGCTAGACCCCAGGCTGCTTCCTTCACTGCAAGTGCAGAAGGACCATTCGGGATGCTCACAACAGTACGCCTGTAAGGTTCACAATGAAGAAGATAAGATGAGCTTCAAATTAAGCAATGATTTCTCAACTTATAAAAGAAAAGTATACCATTTGGCAAAGCGGGCGCCTTGTTGGTAGTAAGCAGCAGAGCGGGAGGCAAGGCCATCAAGACCTTGGCACCATGATTCATTGTTTGAGCCAGCCAAGGGAACAAGACCCTGTAGTTTTCAAACAAAAGATAGCCAACTCTTAGAAATACACAAACGGAGAATCCTTTGAGTCACTAAGTTTAGATTTTTTACCTTGTCAACCTTAATACCAGGAACAATGTTCTGCTCAACAAGCACATCAACCATTTTCTTTCCCTCGACAGTTGATTGATAAAGTGTCTCCTCAAAGAGGATGGCACCAGAGATGTACTGTCCTAGTCCAGGAACTGAAACTAGAAGGGTCCTGAATGCCTGGCGGTTAGCCTCAGTGTTCTCCAATCCGATTGAAGCTAAACGCTTCCCGCAGGTAGCATTGGACTCATCCATGGCCAAAATTCCACGACCAGGGGATGCAATAGTTTTCTACACTCAATCCATTAGTTCAAATTAGCTACATATGCTTCATTCATCTCAAGAAAGCTCTATAAAAAGGTTTAAACAATTGTACTCTTAGAAATTCTAACTAATCTTAGTTCACCCTTTATGATACATCACATTATCTCGGTAATAAGTTTCAGCACACAGTAACAGTATCATTATCCAAGTTCAAGAAAATTATCAAGAACTGGTTGTTTCACTTTTTTATCAGGAAAGGGAAACACTAGCAAAAGTCTTTAAGGCAAATAGAGCCTGCGGAAACAGCTCTTCGTCCATAGCTCTGTGATACCATGATTTATAGTTCCTTATCCATAGTAAGTGATAGTTAAGCAGTAAAAAGAAGATAAGTGCATGTTGTTAAGACGTAAGTAAAATAACAATTAGTACTACATGAGATAGGAAGCTTTGAAGTCAGAGCAACAGAAGTACTGGTAGATAGGGAAAAAAGGCTACATTCCTCCTCTTAATTTATATGACAATATTTGACTGGCACAGAGTTTAAAAAGTACAAACTTATGGTCATATAAAACAGAACAGAGGGAGTATAAAGGACCATGTACCGCGGTTTTGACGAGTTCGTCAGCATAGGAGCTAGCACGGATAGTAAGTGCAGAGGAAGCAGCTGGGTGACAGCGGACAACGGAGACGGATGACTGGCGGAGGGATTGCCCTTTTACAAACTCAGACTTGTCAAGGACTGGAGATGTCTTGAGGAGAGATGCTGATGCCATTTTCTTACTTTCCTTATCTTTCTCTCCTCAGCTCCAAGTTTTTCTTGTGTGTTCAATATACAAACGGAGAGCCCCATGCTCACTACATTTATAGTCCAGGAAGATAATATCATTTGAGGCCATTATACTTTTGCCAATCAGCACATGCCAGTTGGTTTGATAACTTGCTGACTTGGCTAGACTTGTGTAGGAATTTGCAAACTGATGGTTGGTTTTCATTAGTTTACTCCTTTTTTCTTATTTTCCTTTATCATTTAAACTTGCTGTGCCACAAAATTAGCTCCTTTTGGAACTTTGCAAAACCATATACTACACCCATTAGGTTTGAGGCTCTGGTTTTTCTGAAGTACAATGACTAAAATTTCCCAACAGTCTAGTTTAGGTTCTGTTGAGTGGCCACCATGTAATGGCATCACGATTTAAACGATTAAATGATCCACAATTATGTTTTAGGTGTCTGATATTTGCTTCATCAATCGGAGTATTTCCTCATTTTTGGCAAAAAATACGCATTTTTTTCCCATAGAACTTGCTCCAAAGATGCTCTTTTTGCTAAAGGGTTGGCTAGTAGTAAGTTCCTGCAGCAATATTTCCTGTAAAGGATGCCAGCAACAACCTTACATGGAGTTGATGTAATGAGATTGATAGTTCCTACCAATTTTGACTTTATTTGAAGAATCACGGGAAGCGTACACTTCCTTTTCAACCTGGGTCCTCATAAAAATCTCCACATTAAATTTCCATATGTGCTAATGTATTCTCTTTTGCTTGTAACATCAGAAGAATAGGTGACAGTAAACAAGTGAGAGCTCACAAGGCGACCATTTCATTCTGGTCCACCACGCCCAAAAGATCTCGCGACTTGTTCCACCTCTAATCAAGGAAAGGTGAGCACATTATGAATCTCATAGTACATCAATAGTAGAACAAGAGTAGACGGTCAAATCCATGATGGCCCATAAATTTCAAGAAAATAATGTCATGACTCAGGAGCCACTCAATTGGTAGGACCACACCCCAGGACAAACGACCACGGGTCTACAGTTGTTACCATCTTTCCTCTTCTTTGTTTCTTTCCTTTTTAACTGTTATTGCTGAGAGATGGTAATCACGTATCCCCATCACAGGCCATTAGGAATACCAGCAATCAAATGCTTATGCAGGAGGTGGGAATTGCAATTCTTGCACTGCTACAACGTTAAATACTCCTTCCGTTTAAAAAAGAATGACCTAGTTTGACTTGACACGGAGTTTTAAAAAAAACACCTTTGAATCATGTGGTTATAAATTAAAGTTGTGTCAAATATACCAAAATGCCCTTTAATCTTGTGATCTTAAACATGCCACGTGGAAAGTTGGAATTAAAGTATTGCCAAAAAAGGAAAGGAACATTCTTTTTGAAACAGATTAAAAAGGAAAGTAGATCATTCTTTTTTTAAACGGAGGGAGTATAAGCATCAATGGTGGTGTGTACGTCACGGGGGAGGCCTGTATAATGAGAATGTGCAAGGACAAGACCTGTATAATGAGAATGTGCAAGGACAAGCTCACGCTTATTCATTCGATAGGTACTCTCGACATCAATTAATGGGGGGCATATGAAAGACACATACAAAAATAGTCAATAACAAGTGAGCAGAAAATATTTCCCGGCTCATGCTCCACAAAAATGAGGTACACTTAACACTTCTCACATGTTTGAGCATTGTGTCAAATAATGACTAAGCCTGTCACGCCCCGAGCCTACACCCTAGACGTAACATGGCACCTGGACCTACGTGTGATTACAAGTGGATCTTTAGCCTGGCGAACCGTTCATAAAATTAAATTTTTAAAATATGTGGAAGCTAGAAATACCATAAACTTTAATTTGAAATACTGAATGTCAACTTGAAAGACAACAAAACAACCAACTGTCTAATGTCTAATGAAGCCTCTATAACTCATGAACTGAAAGAGTAGCTGGAAAATGGCCCCGAGCTACCTTCATTGGGAATTAAGAACTGAAACTGAAACTATCTAATAAGCTGGAAATTTAGCAAATCATCACCAAGCCCTCTGGATACAAGGAGGACTCACCACAAGCTGATACTGGATGGTCTAATGAAAGGACTGGCTGCGGTCGTGAGTTTGTATGCTTGTATCTACATCATGAAACAATATAGCGCAAAAAGAGCGTCAATACTTTGAATGTATTGGTACATAAAAGCGGAATGAAAACTGGAACTGACATAACTTTGGAATTAAAACATAACATATGCCATGAGTAAGGAGATGTGAAGCAAAAGACTTACCGGCTCTTTTCTTGCAAAGTTGCCGGGACTAAAGTAGTGCAATGAATGAGTTATTTAAAAACATGTACAATAACTTAAATAGTAACTTCATGAAATGTAAACCCGAAATAATAAATTGAAATGCCGTAGAACAACAACTTTATTACAAACATCATACATAATAAGTAACTTGAACAAATATTAAGTTTTTCTAAATAGGGGGAGTTTCTCTTAACCGACATAAGTCATGTGAGTAACATGGAGTCCAATGTCTTGTCCACATTGAGAAAAGCCGTCCTACACCTTGCCGGGGTATAAGACAAAACATAACCTATGGATCCAACTCTTAGCCCAAAGGCAAAATCTATGGTGACGACGTAGTTATGGGACATGTGACCTCGAACTCATACCCAACTCGGTGTTAAATAATCCTCCCCAAAACATAATAGATGCTCATTACATAAGTCTTAAAACACTTTCAAAATTCATGTTTGATTCTAAATTATCGTACCATAACCATATCGTTTTAAGTGAACCGTGGCTCTAAATCTTCATAACTTTTCCTTTACTTTTCAGGATACGACAATTTCTTTACTCTTCAAGTCATGGTATTATGCATAAGGGTTTTCATAAACTTTTCATGAACTTGCTATCTTTAAACATATTTTATAATAAATTATAGATAAATCTATAAGAACATGAAATAAATTCTCAATACAAAATTCCCAAGCCATAAGCTTTATGTAAAAACAAATCTTGGATATATGATTTAAAGTTAAATTCAAAAATGACCTTGATTCGGAATGTAATTGACAACAGTCATGAAAATATTGACTAAAATGGTAACAAAAGTCAATAACAACACTTAGAACATTCAATCTTTTCCAGCTTCTGTACATGTTTAATAATCAGTACGACTGAAGTAATCAGAACTTTTTTGTAGTAACCTCTGATTTAGCTAGCATGGCATCCTATAGAGTAAAGAACAACTGCCAATGTTTCATACTAGAAAAAGAAAGTGCAGCACATGGCTGAGCATACATGACACATTAGCCTGAGAAATACTATATGGGAAGAAGCACATTTTGGAGGCTAAATCAGATTTCTGCAAAAAAATACTCCCTCCGCTTGAATGACCTAGTTTGACTTGGTACGGAGTTTAAGAAAATAAAGAAGACTTTTGAATCTTATGGTCCTAAATTAAAGTTAGGAAAAATGTACCAAAATGCCCTTTAATCTTGTGGTTTTAAACATGTCATATGGAAAGTTGAAATTAAAGTGTTGCCAAAAAAAAAAAAAAGTCATTCTTTTTGAAACGGACTAAAAAGAAAAGTAGGTCATTCTTTTTGAAACGGAGGGAGTAGTTGCATTTGGAGTTCACATAGTGTCATTCATTAACCGTGAACTTGCATTCTCATGGTAACAATTTCAGAGTGTTACTTTCGAGTTGATCAACAAATAATTATTCTCATAAAGTCACTTTTTTTTATAGTGAGCATTGGAATCGAGAAGAAATATAACTTCTTGAGATAATAATTATTAGTTGAGTGACTGTGAAATCAACTGGTCCTCTTTCTTCTTTTTTTCTTTGTCAATTTCAATAGAGTGCCTCAAGTATCATTTCTTATGTGGTATGCATAATTCAGGAGATTAAATTTAGAACATCCCACCTCTATGTCTCAGAATCTTCTTCTTCTTCTTGTATGGGCGATTTACGCGACTGCCATTGGAAATTCCAACGGTACGATACTCGGCTAAGTAGTATAAATAAAATGGTGATAGATATAATTACAATCCGTTGTAGTCTAGTTGGTCAGGATACTCGGCTCTCACCCGAGAGACCCGGGTTCAATTCCCGGCAACGGAATTTTTGTTTTTTCCTCTTTCTCAATCAAATAAAAAAAAAAAAAAGGAATAATGTTTGAAAATTTCTTGGATTTACGTTTGTAATACTTGGAGGAATTACAGGAATTCTTTTGTGATTTAAACTACTACGCCAACCTCCAATAATTATTTTGAGTTTCTAAGGATGTATAAAGGTTTAATTTTATATATTCCAAGTTTACTCTTTGTAACTTTACTCATTAGATTTTTAAAAAAAAGTCAGGCACTTAATTTTTGTTATTATGCAATACTTAGGCAAACGTTTTTGGTCAATATATATTACTAGTTTTATTTTAGGAAACATATGTAAATGCGTCCTTCAGTCATCTAGTTTATCAATATTGAAGTATATTTATCAATATTGAAATATACACTGCATATACACTTTGGATATATTATGTACGTATTTTGTAAACTCATCCAAAGACATTGTGCTGTAATTTTTCCATATTCTTATTCAATTGGCCACGTTAATCCTAGAACTTCATTTTTTTTCCTCGACTTTTTTATTTTGTTCCAAATGATGTTTAGATATGAAAATTGAATATTTAGAGGAGGCTAAGCTAACTATGTAATTTTTGTGAATGAGACGTATGTAATGAAAAGGACAAAGTCAATATGACTTCAACCTCACGGGATATGTTATAGGAGTAATTTATATGCATACACCATTTTTCCCGACATCTATACAAATTACTTGGTTTGAAATATATATGGTACCACAATATTGTTTTCTTTTGCTCTAGTTGTTTCTCAACATGACTCATTACGATTTCATTTCATATGCATTATGACTTTTCATTAGCTGGGAATTTCAAGTTTATGTCAGGGTAGATCTAGTGAATAAGTTATTGGTTCATTTGAGCGATTTATACTTTTAATCTAAATTTTATATATATTTTGAACCCAATGTATTATATAAATAAAATATGGTAGAATTTTCAATTTGGACTCGTATAGTTTAAATCTTGAATTAACTCTGCTTTATGCAACGATTGTGTGATGGTTTGTAGCTCAAGGCAAAGCTATTATTACAATGCTTTATTCTTGGTCACTTTTATACTCCCTCCGTTCGCTTATTATTACAATGCTTTATTCTTGGTCACTTTTATACTCTCTCCGTTCTCTTTTACTTGTCATTATTTTTCTAATTGGATTTCTATTTTTAGTTGTCACTTTTGACATATCAAGAAAAGACATAAGAATTTTTCCTATTTTACCCTTAGCATTAATTGGTTATTCTCTAAACCATTTTCAAGACATATTACTCTAAACATCAATTAATAAGGGTAGTATGGTGAAATAACCGTATCAATAATTATTTTCTGAATGGGTGTGTCATGTCAGAAAATGACAAGTAAAAGCGAACGGAGGGAGTATATTTCGTGTATATACTAATTTTATATTGCTTTACTAATATGAATGATTAAAAGGTTTCATATTGCATAGAAAAATTGTAGTTTTAAATTCTGTTATTATACTAAATAGTTCAAGTAACATCAAATTAACAGCTTGATATTAATAACAGAATTGCATGTGCCAATATCTTCTGTAATATATATTTTTTTTAAAAGTACAGTATATACCGTACTTGTCATGTATTTTGTATTTATGTTTACAATTTTATGGTGAAAAAACAGTACGTTGGCATGCATTATTAGCCATGGCTTTTGGCTTTAACATGCCACTAAACATTGCCGTGTCCGTAAAAGTTGTTGGATTTTCGAAGATGAACTTGGACGACCATCTATCTGTCTTGTCAATTTGCTCAAAATCCCATCAGTGATATGATGCATCATTAACAACTTATGTCTACGTCTCTTTAATTCCTCCAGCAAAATTATACAACTACCTCTTCCAAATTCACATCTGCAAATGTGCCTCCTAAAATTATTGCATAGTAATTCCTAGTAGGACTTAAAAGAGTTTCAACTATAATGATAATAATGTTTAAAAGGCAGCCCGATGCACTAACACTACAACAATAAAGGCTTTAAGCGGTAATAAATATGCGTTTTAGCAAAGAGTGTTAAAGTTTTTACCGACACTAGTTAATTATCATTGGATCAAATATTGCTATAGGCTTTAGGGGAATTACAAAGAGTGTTAAAATGTAATTGTCACTATTAATAATTGCCTTTAAAAACATAATTTAACAGCAACTAATCTATTATCGCTAACTAATTACCGCTAAATGTATTTTTTGGTGTAGTGTGTAATTAAAGCTCCCGCTATGTATGAGTCCCAAAAAAGATTGAACCACAAGAGTCTATTGGACGTAACCTATTTGTACTGTTAATATTTAAACATAACACAACTATAGAGAAATAGAACCCGTTTGTATATGTTCTCCTAAACCAAAGATATGTCTATTGTCATTTAATCAAGCCGTTTACATAACTTATGTGTAAGTTTGTTAGACAAAATTCATTATCTCGCGCCTTTAATTTCTTATTTTTGTTCCGGGTACAAAATCTGTATTTAACAATAAGAATTTTAACTTTTCAAGAATAAATTCAAGAACAACAAAGAAGTTCAAACACAAGTTCAACAACTATGAACTATCAAAATGAAGTTTCTACTATTTTTCTGAAAAATAGCAAAACCATATAGAAAAGAGATGAAACAGAAATGTAGAATCAAGTCCACCGAATTCACGGTGTGTCCTTAAGGAATTTATTCCCCTCAAGTACCCGAGGTTAATGGAATATATCCTCTCAGGATAAAATGATTCACTTCAGCAAATAGTGGTACCTCAAATTTGCTGAACTTCGAACGCACTCAACGATTTAATGATCACACTTGAGTTTTTAAGAAGAAGAAGATGTTTTTCTTTCACAAATTTAGGAAAAAAATCAGGTATTTATAGTCAAAAGGTGGTGCTTCAGAAAAGAAGCAATGGTTCTTGAAGAGCGGCAACTTTTCGAAACGTCACCTGACCTGGGGACCCCATCTGCTCCCGCAGGTCGTCAATTGACTATTTCCAGAAACATTACTGCCTTCTGCGAAGCTCACCTACGTCCACAGGTGATGGCCTGCGCCCGCAGGTCGTCATTTCACTTCGAAACAGTGTCTCGAAGGGTCGAGTCCCTTCGAGGTGCGTTGTGACATGCGTCCACACATGCCATGTGCATCAGCAAATGGAGAATATTTTCGTATCGAATTTTTGGATTAAAACCATCACTATTTTTCAAGTTTCAAATGAATTTTGTTCAAAAAGATAATCTCTCGATCATTTGCCGAAACCAAGCGACGACGATGACGGCGCGAGGCTTGTCCTGTTCTTGCCTCACTATCCACATGAAGGAATGCTTCTCATTATAAGCATAGGAAAGTTTCTTTCTCCCACCAATATCGGAGAACTTTACTTCCTTAAAGTGAAACCATAATTCACTTTTTTCCTCCATTTGTTCCCTCTATTTTTCATTCATATTTCCACTAGAACCCAACACTTATATCTAGTATACTTTCAATGTAATTTGACCAACTCTAACATGTTTAACGTATAATTAACTTTTTAAGTGATTTGATCATATAAATAATGAATAAAGTTTGAACTGATCGAACCTATTATCAGTGTCATGAATTCGATGCAACTACGTACCACGGCTTTTTAGGTTTAAATTTGTGCGTCACATCCAATTGGCAATAGTCAACACAATACATAATGCAACACCTCCAATTCTTCATCACGGACAAGATATATCATGACTACCTTCAATTCCCCTAATTTAATACTATCTCCATTTTCTTCTTTCTCCCAACTCCAAGCTGTACGTACTTCCTAAATCCTAGCCCAATAAACCAAACTCTTGATGAAATAGGAAAACAATAAAAAATAAATAGAGTAATATTAATATAGAGAGTAAGGTTCAGATGTAACTCCAGTTCCTTCGAAATCGATAGTCAATTATCCTATTTCCGATAAGAGCAGTTGACAATTGAATCCTATTGACCAGTATTTTCATATGCGTAATAGTGCGAAAAGAAGATCCGATTCCAAGTTGTTCAAGAATAGTGACGTTGAGTTTTTTGACTAATTTATTTTTTATTATATAATATATATATATATATATATATGCTGTAGCTAAGACCCATTAACAGTAATTTTTTCCTCCCCAACTTACTTTGAAAAAAGAATAGTCACAATAAAAATTAAAATAGTTGTCTGAAATACCAAACTCGTGCACGGGGTCCCATGAATGATGCTAGATTTTCTCGAAATCTGTTCCTGCTTTATCAATTTTGTCAACCATTTTATCCTAAAATCTTTTTATATATTCTATCGCAAACAAGCAGAATCCATGCAAGTCATGATGCAAAAGAAACAGTTCATATACTTTATTGCAAAGAGGATGGCTATAATATAATGGCCATTGGTTTTATGTACAGGTTGTTTGTTTGTATTTTTTTTGCTGCCAAATAGTCACGGTTTCTCCCTCTCAGTCCCACTCTCCAGCTGACCAAAACAGACACTTTGCTATCAAACAGTACATAACATGACAAATAATTGTCACACATAGGAGGCGGATGGAAACTATGTTCAATGCGATTATCCAAACTCAGTATTTTAGGAGAAATTAAGATCTCCTCGCCATTTACAAAATTAATTGAAGAAAATTCAGACCTCCAACATGTAAAAATGAAGATCTCTCATAAAAAGGACATAAAACTAAAAATACATTGCAGTGCCCTAAAAAACGAATGCTCCCTTATTTTCTATATAGAACATCAATATTTATATATGAAGAATCATTAAAATCTCTAACAAACATTTGTCGAATAAATGATTTTAATAGTACTATGAATTCAGCAATTAACACTAAAAACCTTAAAAGCTGAATGAATCAAGTTTAAATCTTAGATCCGTCTCTGATCACACAGGATATAGCCATATGAGCATAAGGTAAAATCAATATTCAGAAAAGATTGGTCCGAGTGAGCAAAGAAACAAAAAGATAATACGGATACAGAGTATAGACACGACTTGTCAGATTCTCTTCCTATGCTATTTCTTATTCTCTTTCTCACCCGGACCAATCATTTTTAATTACCCCATACATTCTTTTTCACCCTTTATATGGGTACTACTATATATTTCTGACTCTCATTATCTTCCTATCTTCATCAGGATTTTAATACTTCCAGGATGAAAATATTAGAGCTATTTTTTATCTTAATGTTGCTTGCTATTAGCACAAATGCTAAAAGGGGTAAGTATTCTAAGAGGGATAATACATTGAGGGTGGCTAATGAAGAAAATGACTACTTGAATTGGATTAACCGCATGAGTTCTCGCAATCATTCTGTCTTTCAAGAAGCGAAGAACAAATTAGAGCCTTGTAAATTTATTAAGGTGAATAAAAATCCGAAATACGGAGACTTTACTTCGGTTCAAAAGGCTATCGACTCAATTCCAATAGTCAATTCTTGTCGAGTGGTTATTTCTGTTAGTCCTGGGACTTACAGGTAAATTTTTATGCACATTGTACACTTCCATTGTCCTGTTTTCCTGCATCTTGATTTTGTACTATAAGGCATACAATTATTGAGCAATGTTGCTAGTTAATTATGTGGAGAATTTTGCAGGGAGAAGATTGAAATCCCAGCAACAATGGCATACATTACCTTGGAAGGTGCTGGTTCACACAAAACAACTATCAAATGGGATGACACTGCAGATAGGACAGGAAAAGATGGCCAGCCAATGGGAACTTATGGTTCTGCAACTTTTGCTGTTAATTCCCCCTACTTCATTGCCAAAAACATCACCTTTAAGGTAGTTGTGTACTTTGTTGTTATGTTTAATAATTAGATGCATGTGTTAAGAACTAATGTTTATCTCTGAAGATGCATGGGCATGGTTGTATCAGAGGCGGAACTAGAATTTTGAGTTTATGGATTTCGAATTCTAAAAAATGTAATTTACTAGGCTCTTGATAAATTATCTATACATATTAAGTGGATTTTAGCCAAAGGTATTGGGGTTCTGAACCCGTAGGCAAAGCTCTAGCTCCACCCCTGTGTATTCAAGATATAATTCTTGGATCAACTTTATTTCTACTGACAGTACAAAAGATTTTGTACAATTGGTATATCGGAAAAACTATTCTCACTTTTTTAAAACAGGTACATTTAGTTTCTAGTGACCTGATAGTATAAAAATTATTTTACCCCGTCGAAGTATTGGGTCAAACTCATAATTAATTCATCCGTGAACAGAATGTAGCCCCAGCACCACCATCAGGTGCACTGGGAAAGCAAGCGGTGGCATTAAGAATCTCGGCGGACACAGCGGCATTCATAAATTGCAAGTTCATTGGAGCACAAGACACACTGTATGATCACAGGGGCAGGCATTATTTCAAGAACTGTTATATTCAAGGTTCAGTAGATTTTATATTTGGAGATGGGCTATCCCTTTATGAGAATTGCCATCTACGTGCCAAAACAAAAAGCTATGGGGCTTTGACAGCCCAGAAAAGGGAGAGCTTACTGGAGGAAACTGGATTCTCTTTTCTGAATTGCAAAGTTACTGGATCTGGTGCTCTTTACTTAGGCAGGGCTTGGGGAACTTTCTCTAGAGTCGTCTTCGCTTACACTTACATGGACAAGATCATCACACCAAAGGGATGGTATGACTGGGGAGATAAGAACAGACATATGTAAGTTCTTTCCTTTCTTTTTTTCCTACACGAAATTCGTATTACTTGATGAGTTCACTAAGGAGTTTATGTTGATCTGCAGGACGGTATTTTATGGGCAATTCAAGTGTTCAGGACCAGGGGCGGATCATGGTGACAGGGTGAAATGGTCTAGGGAACTCACTGAACAAGAAGCTAAACCTTTTATCTCACTCAGCTTTATAGATGGTCATGAATGGCTACTCCATGTTTGATGATAACTGTAATGTCTAGCTAAGCTATGGCAGTCACCAATCTTCTTAATCCTGTACAATTACGCAATTTGTGTAAACATATTGAAAATGAACAAACACTAGAAAAAGATTTTTCCAAGCCAGTATAATATGGACCAATTTTCTCATCCAGGCATCTTAATTGTCGCTGCTTAAAAGCTGCAAGTCCATCCGTGAGAAAAAGTAGCTCTTCCTCCTTTCGTCAAACCAAAATACAGTCACACAAGAATATATTATGGGTGTGTTCGGTATGGATTTTCTCATGTTCGTTAGTTAAAAAATTTTAAAAATATTTTCTTCAGAAAAACAAACTCAAAGGAAAATGACCTTCTAAATAGAAGTAGGGAAAAAAGTGGCACTGTCTCCGACTCTCAAACCCACCCCCACCCCCATGCCCCCACCAGCACAACACCCATCATTCTACCCTTACCCATTCTCATTAGTGTGTGTTAGATACATACAAATGCTTTTAGAATAGCATTTTTTTAAGAAAATAAATAAAAGCCACTAGTTTTCCTATGGAAAACATTTTCCTCCATAATCGAACACACCCATATCACCGTTCATTTTCAGAAACTGTTAAATTTTTATGCTACTTGGTTGAGTTCTAAATTTTACAAGAAAATTCCCTTAATTTGATCTGGAAACAAGCCCAATTAAACTGCCAACTGAGTCCAGTAAATAGTCGAGAAGAAATCACTGCTAAAAGATAAGACAGCACAATACTCGATCAAATCACATGCCACCAAACTTAGCCTAACCGAGGAACGAGGGAACGAGTATTGTATTACAAGAAGCTGGGAGCTATGTATATAAGTTTACAAGAGACAAACAATTAGAAAATGAACTGTACAAGTATAAACATATGTACAAGGAATACATAATACAAATCCGCCATGACGGTCAGTTAAAAGCGTCTTTCTTCGAGCAATTGAACTGTACAATACCAACAGGCAGCCTGACAGAAACAAACTGAACAAGTCAATAACAAAAAGGAATATACAAGTCTTTAGGAAGGATGAAATCAAAAGCAAAATGGCAAAACAATATGCTAGCATTTACTGGCAAACAAATATAGGTCCTCTTAATGTCAACATCATATATCAACATCTCATGTTCCACATTGTAATGGAGAAGATATCCAACACTCCTACAGAATGGACACTTCTTAAACAGCAACCACTCATACGCAGCAAGGACATCCGGCACCCACCCCTTGATATGCAGTAAGGACAACCATCATCACCACCACGACAAAGGGATAAATAAGAAGGGATAGAACTAATGAGGACACAAAACAGATAGTGAAAGCATGATCTATTTTTGCAACAACTATGCAAAGAGCTGGCGTCAACTACAGGAAAATGATGTAATGTTCATATAAAATATGGATCTCCCAATATCGGAGAAAACTGAAAAGTAAACACAGGTGACGCACCACATAGATCATCAGGATTGGAAGAGAGTTATCGTCGCAATGTAACCATTCTTCATCACCTGTGACAAATAAGCAAGATTCTAGTGAAGCAATAGGAAACGAAAACACAAAGAAAGGAAGAGAGATAAAATGTATAGCAGAACCACATCGAATTTATTTGAAAACAAAGAAAGTCACCTCAAAGGCAACATTTTGGTAGCCATACACAAAGGTAGATCCAAAAGGATTGCTCGTCGAGCCTTGAGTCTGGATAGCAGCTCGACCACAATCCCCTAGTATCTCCTGCAGAATCATTGCAACTTAACAATGAGTCAGCTTGAAATTGAGCCTAGAAGAAGAGGATGTCGGATGACAGTTATACACAGGTACCAGCACAAAACGGTTTATCCATTAGTTCTAAATATCATATAACATGAGCAGATTCTGAGCTTTAAAAAATGGACAGGGTGGGGAAGAGCAAGGCAGAGTAACAATTATCCAGAGCACGAATGGTAATAACTTCAAACTTGATAGCCTCAAAGGGATACCAATAAATGAATAGAATAACTACGAATCAACCAGAAGAAGAATTCACCTTAACTTGTTCCCATTTTGTGCTGGCTGTAATAGTGGCATTAGAGGAGGTTACATCCTGATGAAACGACCCTACAACTGTAGACAAAATGATGCAAAAAGTATGAAAACGAATATCGAATTCTTTTACATCGATATAACAAAAGAGGGCTTTAGATCTTCAAAGAATCAACTCACAATCAGAACAATGGATAACAAAATTGCACTTCATGTACGAATTAAAATCAGCATGCCCAGGATAGTTGGTGTGCAAGACAAATTTCTTGATTTTATGTGTCTGCAAATAAACCATAATACTTTGAGAACAAACACAGACTTCATAACATGTGCTCATGGAAACTCAGAGGATGACATACCTGCCCATCAAATAGTATATCTAAGCCACGAGTAAAGTAGTTGTAGAAGTAATCACCACAAAGAGTTGTCCTCGGTCTGGGATCTGAAGCAGAATGAATCACCATTTGATCAACCTGCATAGCTAACGAAGTCAATCTCCGCCAACAATCTTACATGTATAAACATGACAGAAACCGACAAGAAGTTGGGTATATCAATTTTCATTTGACACCAAAGAAATATAGCAATACCTGTTTCTGATGGACTCCGCATGGTCGACCTAATTCAGTCCAAACATCCTGCATAAAGACAAGATAAGACAAGGTAGCATGGTTGATTGAGTCATCAGAAAGGATTAGGACGAAATGCAGCACAGACAAACCTACACCAGATCGCACGCAACATATAAGGACAAATAGATCCAAGCATTGTAAAAACAAAAGTGAAACTACTAAATGAACTAAGTTCAACACCAAGTTCATCTATGAGTTAAAACTTCAGGAAAGATAACTGAAGACAGTATCATATCAACACGATTAGATTTTTCACAATGTTAAGAAAAAATAATCCAATGGAAGAAAGATATACTTTAAACAACTCTATCAAATGATTAACCCAAAAATAATCTAGATAGTTTAAACAATTCTATCAAATGATTAACCCAAAAATAATCTAAAGAAAGAGTAGTTACCTGTGGTGATGCACCAAAGGGAATGTGTTGGCCACCAATGCTAAACCGTAATTCTTCCCCCAGCTAAAGAAAATAGAAAACAAACATAATCATATGTAAATCAACTGAACTACATGTCAGAGCAACTTCAATCGTCAAACTTAAAAAATGACACTTCACACATCTTTTACTATCCAAGTGGATGAATCTAAACAGGATGATCTAAACTACTGCACAGAAAGACATAAGAACTTCGTTTCTTGTATCATTGGAAGTGAAAAATACTGCTAAATCATTCATCAAGTATCTAGAGACAGCATTTTGAGCACAAAAAAGAAAGAATCTGATAACAATAAGATCAAACTAGACACTCAAATCTTCGCTATTCAAAAGAATATATAAGGGGCAGACACTGATGTTTTTTTAATTCTAACCTCAAAAATAGTAGCCATTTCCAGTGGAGAAAGAACTACCAAAAATAGTATCCATTGCAAGAGGACTAGTGGAGAAAGAACTACTAAATGCAACGGCAGCAGATTTAGTTTACAATAACTTCATTTCCTTTCCATCACAGTTTGAGATAGCACTAGGATGAAAACTAAAGCATCATCAATTTTGATGCAATACTACACTTTTCTAGCTCACAAGTTTGAGATTCTCTGATGATTGATTTATGACAGAGCAAGACAACCATATCAGCCAGAACTGTAAAATCCTAGAGGTCAATTTCCTTTTTCAATGGCTATATAATTGGGGGGAAAAAAAACAAAATATGAAGAAGCAAATCTAATGCTTCTCCTGGCAGAGGGAGTTGTGAAAGGCCAAATTTAAGTACATTAAAGCCAAAACTAATAAGCTCAAGATGTGAACACCCTCTATGTCAGCTCTATGTAATGAAAAGCACAAGTGTACAAAAAGGACACTCAAAAGAGCTTTCCCCACGAAAATGAAACAAGAGCTGCCGCTCAAAGAAGGAGGACCTAAACTTACTATTAATACATTATTCAATAAGAAATCACATATAACATTAAAGAGACTGCACAAGAACTTCAGTGTGGACATGTAAAGGACCGAAATAAACCTTAACATGCACTTCTTCCATGTAGTGGCTGCCAGCAGGCAGAGGAGGAGTACAGGCCTTGTCCATCATGGATCCGACACCCACTTTACTTCCAGTAGAACTATCATATATTGATACACGGCAAGTAACTGGAGTTGTGCCATCTGGAAACTCAAGAGGTAGTTCCGCTGTTCAAGTGGAAAGAGAAAGAAAAGAAAAAAAAAATTATTTATACAAGATTAAATAATTTGAGTCTGCACAAGTATGAAAAACAAAAATAACCAGGAATACCGTCTCCATCACGGCAGCAATCGGTATACTGGGAGGGTATTGGAAAAGCAAACGACAATCCCTGCAACGTTGCGATCTATCAGAACCCTCAACTTAGAACTAGGTGATAGATAACAATAGACATTGGACTAGGTCATTCAACTGTGCAATTCAATAGACATTGGACAAACATACCGGATAAAATAAAGTGTAAACTCCTCGGTCCTTGTCATATGTTCCTGGATAGGTCGGCCCAAAAAGAGTATAGACGGCTAAAAAAGTGGCTAAAGTGGACGGCCCACTGAAAGTAACAAAATCAAAAGACATATTTTAATCAACAGAAATGTCGGGAGGTGTTAACACAGCATTAAGAAAACCTACCCATTTAAAGAGTTGTGAAAGTAAACACTACGAAAACCTACCCTATTACAGAAGTGGCATAGCGCATCTGAAGCCGTTTTACATCAAATATTTCAATAAGGCGCAGTCTCTGAAACAGGTAAGACTAGCGGACGTCAGAGATACTTAAAAATTTGTTTCTAGTCATCCATTACATCAAGTAGAAAGCTCTTGAGCTAATTTATAAAGTAAATAAAGCTTCTAAAAGAGAAACTTACAAAAGAAATAAGCTCATGATAAAGAAAATTACAAGAGAACAAATTTAAAAGAGAATAACATAATTTTAGAAATTCCCAGAATAACATAATTTTGGAAATTTCCATAACTCACTCCATCCCAATCACGTTCCACTTCAGAAATGTACATGCTCAAGGAAACTAGATATTAGATGTATTCATGCTATTGATACTTCTCCAAGTATATTCTTTTTTCAAGGGTAAATCAAAAGGAATTTCCTTAATGTGCACCGAGGTGATGCCAAATGTCGATGGTGGGTAAAAGGTGTTTAGCATTGAGCCTCCAAAAAATTATTCAACGACCTACAAATAATGGAATCTCTTATTTACACCATTAGTATAGACAAGGTAAGTAATGATCTTCAGCATCCGTCTTTCAACTCCTACAAACGTTCGCCATATCTAATAAAAAAGGCATCTCAATGCTATCCCGAAACTTCCTCCTTTCCTTCCCTGTTTTGCTAAACCTCCATGTTGCAAGGGCGTCTTCAACTGTTCAGGGAAGTAAATCATGGAATACACCAACACTCCTACTTCCGCTGCATAGTGAATAGTGTAGTGAAGGAGCACAAGATTAGTGCATTCTCCCTTTATCTTGCACATGCAATACTGATAAACATTATGTAACTCCTCCTTATCAAGTTCCTGCATCCTATAACATCCCATGAAGCAGATCAAGCGAAGAAAGCCAATTTTAAGCGTTTTTTGAACTATCCAGCAGATAAATACAACAAGGTTCCACCAGGAAGCTGACGCAGTTGAAATGGGAAGGACACGGATTAGGGTAGAAAGTTAGTAGGGTAAAGTGTTGTCTCACTTAAATGATGAATTAGTGTCTACAATCTATATACTTCAAGGAAGAAGACCCTAAGGCTTATGATGAAGCAATGAGGTCAATAGATGCTACGTTTTCAAAAGAGAACGTTAAAAGTGAACTGGACTCTATAGTTTCTAATCACACTTGGAACTTGTATGATTTGCCAAAAAGGGTGTAAACCCATAAGTAGTGAGTGGATATTCAAGAAGACATTGAAACATGATGGTGCAATTGACAAATATAAGGCTACACTTGTGACTAGGAGTTCTATTACTTTAATACTTATTCTCTATGACCAAAATAGTGATCATTAGAACTCAGATGGTGCAACTGACATGATGCAGTTGCAATGTGGAGGACATGGATTAGGATACAAGGTTAGTAGATAGTTGAGTGTTGTCTTGCTTATCCTTCCATACTAGTAGTTATAGTATTTCTCCTGTAATTTTTTATCCTTCGATTTCTATTACTATCTACTGTCTGTTGTACTTCGATAATCCACTATGTTGTTGTAGTTACTGTCCTTTTCTCGTAATACTTTTGACATGCTTTCTATAGTACTTCGCCATGATTTCTTCACTTCCACTATTTCTTTTTCGATTTGCTGTGATATATTTTTCCTTGAGCCGAGGGTCTATTGAAAACAACCTCTCTACCTCTCAAGGTTTGTTGTTGTTGTAATAGGTGTAGCAGTACTGATAATCTTGCACGACATAATTAGACTTCAAAATTTTGGTCGCCAGCATACTCTAGCTTAATAAAATCTTCTGTTACTCCAACTGTAGCAATGTGCACTTGCTTCTTCGTGAACGCTCCAAATCAAATTCAATTCAATAAAGTATGCCCCTCACATGTGGATTAAAATAAATAATCAAGATTACAAATAAAGGATAAAATGTCTTGAAAAGCTGACACTGCCACCACATTTTAGCCATGCATTCAGAATTGTGAATCCAGAAAAGAATGAGCCATAAATAAAATGTCAATAGTTTTCTTGAACAAATTACAATCAGTAATCTTTCCATTCAATGTAAGGGAACTTCTCATTAACTAGATCCGAGAAAGTCATGCACCAAATCTAATACCTGTGACCAGGGATCAAACCGCAGATGAAATCCATGATCTGGGAAGCTAATGACGATGTCAAGTTTTAAGGGTTCCTGCAGAACACAAATTGAGCATTGAAGTAATGTAATTTTCGTGATGCTGGTGTGCAAAACTAGCCATGTTCACAATATTCTACTATAAATATATTATTACTTGCTGAGTTCATCACAACTAAATGGGGAACTTTTATATTAAACCAACAAAAGATGGTAAGGGTTTACAAACCCACTATAACAAATGGCTCCTACTGCAAAATAGAACCAACAAAAGGTACTAAGTCTGTGAATACCAGAGCACTAAATAACGCAAAAATGATTCTTTGAAACGCATTGTGATCAGCAATGCGTAAACTGGTTGCTTTGAACTTCAAAGCAACTAAACATTCAGAAAGTAAAATTGATTTAAATGACATCTAAGGTGGACGATTTGATGTCACAGAAATAAGAAAACATACAACAACAACCCACAAACTGGGTTCTAGAGAGGGTAGTGTACGGCCCCAGAGAAGTTGTTTCCAATAGACCCCCGGCTCAAAACAAAAACACTCTAGAAAAAGGCTTAATAATAAGTACACGAGACAATAGCTAATAACAAGATATAAGCCAACATAATGAACAATACAAAATTGAATTACAGATATTGTAAAAATAGAATATAAAGTAAATCACCGTGAATCATACCTCGTCGAAATATTTAACATGGACAACATCATAAATTTTAGGCTGCTGCTCAACCTGCGCAAAAGCTTCACAAATAGGCATTCCTGAAACATTTACAAGCAAATCAGCTAAACTAAACCACAACCATAACAATTCAACAAATTGATCAACCTAATTAACAATCGATGACCTAATCGGCAAACATAAGTAGCTATTAAAATAGAGTATTACCTAGAGTAAAAGGACCGATGCCACCACCAGGACGGAGATCGAGAACAATAGAACCCATTGCAGTGCCTTCACAGCGACGTCTAGGTCTCTGCATAGTTGGTTGAAATATGAATCGGCGATTGTGACTTTGAAGTCTATAGAAGACGATAGAGATAGATAGATAGATAGCTTTAAGGAGGAGGCAAACTGACAAGTGACAACCATCTGGCAAGGTAAAACCAATGGTATGTATGGTATCTGGTTAGGGAATTTGGCATCCAACACACGAAACGTCACGGTAATTTTGAATATTATGTTGATTTTTTACTTTCACGGTTCTGTTCGGATATGTTTCCATATGTTTTGATAGGATCAATCATGGGAACTTACATGTGAAATTTTATTCACATGCGTAATTTAAATTGTTGTATTTTCATTTATAAGGATAAAAGTTTTATAATTTGTGAAAATATTAATTTCTTCAAATCTTATTCTCAAATGAGCAATATCATATTTCATAAATAACTTATCGAAATATATCTAAGACGGCATTTCAATCGAAATGAGATCAATAACTCTAGAAGTTATATTTTTCATAGGAGTAGGGGTTGCACTCGCAACCGAGATAATGTCAGCAGGTTTATCATTAGTCACAACTCCTAAAGTCACCATATCTATCTTTATACCCTTTTTCCAAACTTTGCCCAGTGCAGCATGAACGATTTTGATACGCATAAATTTCAAAAAAAAACACAAAAAGAGAAACGATTAAATACAGAGACAACACAGTCTAACTTACTGTAAGTAGACAATCTAAATAATCAAAATACGATAAAAGCAGGCACATATAAGTAGATAATCTAACCTAAATTGTATTCTAATTGAAAGAACAAAAAATGCACAAAAATAACCCTAAGATTCAACTCAGGAGGAACACATCGGAACTATCGAAATGAGAGCAAAATGCACCTAGAATTGAAGCAAAATACAAATTAATAACATCAAATAATCAATAAAGAAGAATTTAACTTCGAAGAAGCTCAGATCGGAGCAAAATGCAAGTTAACAACACCAAATAATCAATCAAATAGACATTTTAGTACGGAGCAAAATGCACATAAAACAGCGAATAATCAACAAAGAAGGAGGAATGTACCTACGTTGAAGCTCAAATCGAAGAAATTTATAGAGAATTTGAACAACAAAAAAAGGAAGAAATTGAAAGAGGAAAAGCTTAGAGAGAGAGAGAGAATAGCGTGTAAGAGAGTAGGTAATAAATACGTGCTATTACCGAAAATGTGCAACATGGGTTGTTTCGGATAATTTTTGCAAAGTTGGGTCGTTTTACTTGTTAATAATTATAGTGGGCTAGCATAATTTTCCCTTGACTAGTTAAGTGTACGTGTTTTGCACGTGTGTCTCACGCCAAATAATAAAACTACATATAAGAAGAAAATTATTAATCATGATAAAAAAAATTATTGTCGACATTGATAATATTCTTTAAAGTGCAATATATATTTATCCATGTGAAATATTCAAATACTAAACAATTTTTCAATACCCATTTGGACTTCGAAAACAACCTCTCTAATTTCATGAAGTATAAAATAATTTTGCTCAGAAGAACGTGTATTTTGAGTATTCATTTAAATGAGAAGTTTGATGTATTTTTTTTAAATATATATATGTGTGTGTGTGTGTGTGTGTGTGAACATCGAAAATAAACTTTATCGATAAATAAGCTGAAGAAGTGAATATTTTATTTATCAAGATTGTTAGTATAATTTTGTGCATTCTCCTGATTCTCCTTTTCTGAATTTTTGTGATTCGAAAGCCTCAATATCGCGGCATATTTCTCGAATCTAGGATGATGTGGACCTCCTTGTGATGTATTTGATCATCAAGAATATCGAGCATTACTTCGATATATTGAGTTTCACAAGAAAGATCATTACTTGATCACTTTGAATCTGAGAAGACAGTATTTGATGTCTTGATCACTTAGAGTCTACGTGCGTTGCACATGTGTGTTACGTCAATATAAAAGATCACATACAAAAAGAATGATGTATATAATATTACATAAAAGTGTTTCTAAGTGTATTTTTATCAAAAGTAATTTTTTTTAAAAAAGTATTACTAAGAACCAATTAGTGTTTGACCATCTTCGATGATATTACTAAGAGCTCCATGTTGACTCTAAAATGAAAACATATGTTTATTAACTTCAAAATCTTTAAATATTAAATGTTAGGTATTCTTATAATTCAAATAAGAAGGATTTTATATTTCTTTTACACAAATATGTTATATTACATTATTCAAATAAAGAAGAATTTAATACAAATTAAAATTTATTTATACTATATAATTTAGAACTTTTTAATTATTAATTCTTTTAATACCTCATACCAAAACATTAGTACAATGCAAATTAATGGAACGAAATTGTGCGCGTATCTTTCCCAACTAGTCAAGTGTACGTGCTTTGCACGTGTGCTTCATGTCAAGCCATCAATCAATATAAAATATATTATCGAAAAATAGCAATTGACTTTAAATAAAAAATATTTTTTTTCTTCAATTTCAACGATGAAAAATGAAATTCAAGCTTTTTTTATATATATAAATCAAATATAATAATTCAAACTTGCAAGTTAAATTATGTTCGTTTACTGATAAAAGTAGGAAAGAAGCCTTTAAAAAAAATAGTTAAACTTAAGTGCTACTAAGCCTTGGAGACGATGTCTGCTAGAACATCACCTATAATTTGCACCTTAAAATTTATGACAACATAAATTCACTTAGATTAAAAAAAAAAAAAACTTCCCTTACATTACTATCAAGAAATCATTTGAGGGATAAAAAAGGAGTTCTCATACTTTTGGATTTAAAAGAAAATTGTACTTATTTCTACATATATATTGTGCAAAGCGTAGTCCGTCAAATTATGATAAATCATTTGAAAATAATTCAAAGAGTTGATACATCTCATTCCAACTAATTAAGGACCAAGACTTAGTTGATTGATAAGACTATCAATGTTGGACAACGTTCATCCATCAGATCATTATCTGTTACGGGGCAACTGTAGTAATTTTTCAGATCATGCATTGAACAAACAACCAGAATTCATCAATTGTTTGTAGGGGCCTGAATGGACAATTTGTTTGCTAAAATACAACAACAATAATAACATATTCAGTGTAATTTTATAAGTAGGGTTTGGGGAGGATATGTGTACGCTGACTTACTTTTTTCTTATAGAGGAGGAGAGATTATTTCTTTCAAACTGATGAAAAAGACAATAACAACAAAAATTTTAGTGATAACTCATTTAGATTATATTTTACCTTCCAAGATAGAATCTTTTCTAACATAGTTTGCATTAATAGAACTCCAAAACTTAAAATTAATTTTGAACTTGCCTGCACGTTTAAACAATGGTATGTTAGTAAGATGCATAAATAGAGAAGATCTCTAAATGTTAGAGTGTGAAAGAATGAGTTTCAATACATGAATACAAAATTAATAAAAGACAAAAATAAAAGAAGTTGAAAACATACAAAGCTAGAAAAAGATATCGCAAAGTTGAAGAAGAAGACCTACAATGATTTATTGTCAATTGTTAATTATGCATAATTCGTACATAACCTTTAAAGCTATTAACTAAAAGAAATTAAAAAAGAATGATGATAATGAATGTAAGAAGACCCTTGAGTCAAAATCAAAATAAGAAGAAAACCTGGAAAAAGAAGAAGGGTCGTATTTTTTTTATTTAGTTTGATCAAAATATTATTTAAATAGAATTATAGAATTATTTTTTTTTTCATATAAAATAAATTCTAATTGTTTTAAAAGTGGTAAAACTTAAGACCTCCTAATAGAAAGGAAACTTTAAATTAGTTAATGGCAACAATAGTAATTAATTTCAATAACAATTTATATATGGAAATTTATAAAAAAGGAAAAAAAATAAAAGTTCAATAAAAACTACAATAAGGTTAAAGAATGGAACGGCAGTTCCTTTTGGAACTTTAGGAAGACGTCTCTTTGGAACTTCTCAAAACATTAAAAATAAAAAAAATAAAAAATTGGTATAGTCCTTTTGAAATTTTGGACTTCTGCGCTTAATGTTCTATGAAATTTAATCATTATTTAAAATTGTTTTCCCCTTAAATAACTAGTCTATTATTGTTATAAGGAAAGTTATAGCGTAAGAAATTTGTCTCACAAGTCAAATAGGAGACGAATTTGGCAAAAAGTCATGTAGAAAATTTTCAGCTGAAATAATTTATTTTTGAAATATTTAATTAGAAGAAAAAGGTGAAAAGATAATTTAGTCTAAATCGGAAAGTTTTAATGAAGGACTCACTTTTCTAAGAGTCTTCACACTTTTAATATATTGTAGATTGTAGATTATAGTTTGCATAAGAGAACATTAAATTAGCTTCATCAAGCATGTATTCAAATTTTAATTTGCATAGGAGAACAGTAAAATAGGTATTGCATCTCATCATAGTGTTTTCCCAATTCTGTTGAGTCACTTCCACGATTTTATCCGGGGATAATTTATACAAAGTTCTTCAACATAAAAATGAAATAGATTCGTATTAAATGGAGAAGCCATTGTCAATAATTTCTATTTAAATTGAGAGTTCTTTAATAAAAAAGTTTAATTATTACTCGAATCTCTAATCACAGTCCATTACAAAGAAGTTGATTTTTTTTAATTGAATTTAAGGTCTTAAAACAGCAGATTTTTAATTTCATATTAAATTTTGAAAACATCTTTTTGAAGTACAAACATCTCTTGATCAATCATGACAGAAATATTACTTATTTAGTGTCATCTATATTCTTCGTCGATAGTACTATCAACTAAAATTGATATATCCCTCGTTATGAAGTTAAATTTGATTTTTTCACTAATACTATAGCAAAAAACAGCTTTGACTCAATAAGAGAGTTGCTCGGATGATAAATATCCCTCGCTTTAAGTTTTAAGGTCGTGAATTTGAGTCACCAAGGGAGTGAAAGGGGTGGGAGTTCTTAAAGGATAAAAAAAAAGGTTTGAAGTTTGAACCAATGATTTTTACTTTTGTAAATTTAATATTAAGCACTTAAAAATTAAATCATAGCGTTTAAATTTTGAACCCATACATTCATGTATATGTGTGGACTGAAGGATTTGCGGGAAGGTAGTCTTCAAGAGCCTTGAAAAGTTCCTTAGAAACTTCATCTTCCATCAAAATTGAAACACTTTCTATGATGTGTAGTCATAATAAAGCCAAAATTTAAAGTTTATATCATAGAACAATTTTAAGTTAATATATAATAATAACTGGATAAAAAATTAAATATTTAATAAATAAGTACATAATTAAATTTCTAGATATATTTAGTGAATAATGAATTAACAGCTATGAACAAAACCATGTGAGAACAAACCAACTTAAACAAATACCTACATAATTTTGTAGTGAAGTTAAAAAACATATGAAGTAGTTGATTCACTAACAAAACAGACAATAAAACAAATATGTCTAGAACAATTAATGTTGGATAATCAATTGATAACCTAAAACAAATGTTTAATATATCACTTGCAGCCTCAATTGTATAATTAGGCCTCATTATGATATCAATATGAGAATTCAACAACTAAAGCTGATAAAATTTTAAAAAGTAAAATTGCAGGCATATTATTAAAAGAACGTGTAAAATTAAAGTATAGATCAAATTTGAAAAAACACAATAAAAGCACTTGATATACATACATCATAAGCAATGAAAGAAGAAGCAAAATTGAAAGAAAAGAAAAGCTTACCAAACCAAAATAAAAAGAAAACCTAAAATCAATAAGCCGTATGTTTGTACGTAGAAGAAGTGGTATAGTTAAATAGATTTGTAGAATTTATTTTTATATATATATAAGGTAAAACTCTAATTGATTTAGAAGTGTTAAATATTATGATTTTTTACTCAAATAAGGACTTTAATTAATTTCAACATCTTAAATTATGGAAATTATTAAATGACAATAATTGGAGAAAAAAAGTGAAAAGACGATTTTGTTTATTGCGGAGTGTTTTAATGAAGGGCAAAAAATTTAAATTATTTTTTCTAAGGGTCTTAACAGTTTTAATATATTGTAGATGTGGATGTAGATAAATTGCATATCTCCAAGTTCCTTTTATAAACATATTTGGGCGATCATATGTTGTTACAAACTTTCAAATACACATATTTTACAAACATTCATTGGTCAAAAATAGTACTAACTATTTATTATTTAATATAGTTAGTTTATACGGTAGAGACAATCTCTTCAGGTGAACTCCCTTTTTTTTTTGCAACTTTTTAAAAATGATCTTTTTACGAAATATAATTTATGGGTCAAGTTTTACAATTTAAAAAAAATTAAACCTACTTTTAGAGCATTTGAGATGTGAGGTTTGAAATTTAAAGTAATTTTTTGTGCAAATTTACAAACTCGAATTTCAAATCAAAATTTGAAATTGAAGTCTCAAATCTTATGACCAAAAGCTTATTTATTAAATGTCCAACTTGAACTCAATGGTAAAATCTCGCACTCGCTTTGCAAATAGAGGATTTTGATAAATTCAATACAATGTATTTAATTGTGAGTTATTTTGTTTTTTTTTGGCATATTAGTATTTGAAGTTTTCATAAAATTCCCCCAACTTCAAATCCTCCATTAATAACTTTTGGGCTTCTTATGTAAATATATCATCAGACATGCGTATGTAAAATGTATCAATATTGTATAAATAATGTATAATTGTTATTGTATGATGTATAATTATATATCAGAGATGTGTATCTACAGTATATTAAGAGTATGAAGACATTTAGAAAAGTGACTCAAACTCCCCTCATTAAAACAATTCGCAATAGACAAAATCGTCTTTTCATCTTTTCTCCTCAATTTTTTTTATTATTATAATAATATTTAAAATTTTAAGACTTAAATTTGAGCTTTATATAAATAATCTATTTTTGATAGGAGAAGAAAGGTAGCCCGTCTTTGGGAATGTGAAGAAGTGGCTGACCAATCAATCAAGAATTCCAACTAAAATAAAATTGATTTGTCGTTTTTACTGGAGTTGTACTTCTCCTTTAGTATATACAATAAAATCTCTATAAATTAATACTAGTAATTTGATCGCGCTTCACGCGGTAATCAAAAATTTCATTAATTTTACGATTTAATTTTTTTGATATCCAAATATGTAAATAATTACAAAAAATATTTTTAAGATCTAAAGTTTTCTTTAATTCTTCTTTCACAAGATAAATTAAATATTTATAAATTCTGTGTATTTTACAAAACTTAAAATTTTAAAAAGATAAATTAAAAGTCTAAACAAATCAAAACAACTCATAGCCTAATTAATTCATCATTCATTAGAAATACACATGAAGATAGTATAATCGTACTATGAAACACACGTAAATAGTTACAACACATTCATTATGCAAAGGGTAGCAACAAATAAATCAATGAGTAAATTTATATGTGCATAGAAAACTTACATTCTAATATATACCACCAAGTGATTCTGGTATTATAACCAACACCAAAACTCATAAAAGTATCAAAATTACTTGGGTTAAGTCCTAATACCTGTTTATTCCTTGTAAGTTTTTAAACAGTCTTCCTCCTAAACACCAAAATGAAAAAACAAACAAAGGTAAAGAAGAATAACTTCAAAATTCATAGAAACTCGTCTTATGCATGTTGACAATGAATTATTTAACAATATAAATTGCAAACACTAACAACTGTTCTTATTTTAGCCCGATTTGAATAAAATCATGTAACATACAGAAATAAGAATACAAAGACGAACACGAAATCTCAATAAAAAAATAATAAGTTTGAGCAACTAATTTTATAGGAATGTTGATATTTGTTTACCTCCTCATTTGAATTTTTGTTTGCAAATTGATTGTGATCAATACTTAGGCTTTTAAAGAAAAGGAATAATTGGAGTAGTAAATTTTGAGAATTTTAGTTTTTACAATAAACTAAAAATGAATGGATGGATTAGTAATTGGCATATTTATTTTCTTACAATAATAAATAAATAAAAATGTAAGGGCAATTGCCAAAAATAAATAAATAGGATCTTTGGCCAAAGAGAGGTGTCACATCACTTCTCTAATACCGGACTTTATATTATATAGTAATTGATTTTCATGATGATTTTTTTTATCAGAGTTCGAGATCGATAATACATTAAAAATGCTAAACTTAAAAAAGTGCAATACATACATAAAAAAAAAAAAAAGACGACTTGAGAGCGAAATACTTCTTGCCTTCATAAACTCCTTTCCAGTTACATGTTAATTCGCAAGATTTTCTCAATCATACTTGTTTGGAGGATGATAATATGTGTAAAAGAAATGCTAAAAAATAAGAAAGCATGATAAAGTACATAAATATGAAAAGAAATACTTGAGAACAAATATTTCTTGCCTTCACAAATCAAAGTAATGACTTTGAATGAGAGCTTTCATGAAATAAAATAAGAGTTTATATAGGTAAAATAGAAGAATACCATAAGACATTACAAACTTACAAATTAAATTATGGGGGTTATGGACATGAAAATTATGAAAGTTATGAGTAGTTATTCCTTGTAAATGTATTAAATAAAAAAAAATAGAAAACTTAAAATATTAGAGATCTTGTCATTTCATTATTAGAAGATGACCAAAAAATAAATAAAAAAATTTAAACAAAGAGAGGTGATACTCTTCCTTTGCCTAATTTTGATATATAAATAGATATATATACAAATTAGTACAAATAAAGAAAATAAATAAAGAAAATCATTATAAAAGAAGATGATTTTTTTAATAACACATAAAAAAAATAGGATAATACTAAAATATTGAGAAAAAAGATAATTGAATCTCTTGTTATTCTTTTATTATTGTTCTTCTTTATTGCATAACCAATGCACAATTAAATTAAAAAATAAAAGGCTTGCACCCATTCAAATTTCTTAATAAAGAATAGGAGTGAAGTAATAAATTTTAAAACATTTAAGTTTTTACAATAAATAATAGAAATAAATGGAGAGAGTACTAATTAATATATTTATTTTTGTACAACAATAAATAAATAGAAATGGAAAAATTGCCAAAAAATAAAATAGAATGGTGGCCTTAGAAGTATGTCACATAAACAAATTTCTAACCTTCCTTTATATATATATATTGATTATTGAGACCATAAAATATTATTATTTTATAGAGATATTATTTAATCGATAAATTAATATTTATTAATTTAAAGAGTGCTTTCAAGATTCAAGGTAGAGAAATGATTTTGAGTCTCTAACGTAATTTTCTTGGTTTAATTTTCAGGTTCTAGATTTCCTTTTCTACTACACGTCTTTTTATATTTGTAAGTAACTTTCGTTATTGAATTCCCAACGTAATTTTGTGATTTCTAGATTTTAGATTTCCTTTTCTATTGCATTGAGTTTATTGATCATTGAATAACAAGATTTTGTTATCAGTAGCCTCGTAGTTTCGAGGTTTCAAATTTCTTTTTTTATTACTTTAGTTTTATTAATCATAAATAACAAATCACCCACTTATGTCTATAACTAGCTTTTGTTATTGAGTCTGTAACATAATTTTATGGTTTAATTTCTAGGTTTCAGGAAAAAAAAAATTCTATTACGTTGGTTTTATTGATCAAGAATAACATTATGTTTGTAAGTAATTTTCGATATTGAATCTCCAACATAACTTTGTGATTTCTATAGGTTTCAAATTTCCTTTTCTATACATTGGGTTGAATAACAAATCATCATTTTATATTTGTAGTATAGACTCGATCAAGGTTTAGTTTGATTATTTTATATCTAAAATATATTCAAATACAAAGTAAATATTCGTGATGTAAATTTTGATTTTGGTCCATTAGTGCTAATTTTGACATTGGGCGGTGTAAATTACATAAAGAAATAATAGCTTTTGGAAGCTCCAATCTCTTTGAAATTAAGTGATTTTTTAGTGACTGTATGAAAATAATTTATTTTGCTGGTGAATAATTTGTTATATTGATCTTAATTTTCTCTAATGATATATTTCAAAACTTTCCTGAGCTAAAGAGTACTTTTTTCGTTCCTTCTTACTGTGTCATAATTTTCTTTTAGAGTCAAACAATATAAACTTTGATCAATATTTTAAAATGTATTTTTTAATCATATTGACAAAAGAATATTGCAACTCATAGTACTTTTCATTTAGTTTTTGGATATCTAAATTTTAATTTAAAAATATTGAATGAACTAATCGAATCTAATTTAGCTTTGAAAATTAGTCAAATTCACTCTCAAAATGAAACATAACAATTAAAAAGGAACGATGACTTTTGTACTCCTTCAAAATTAAGCCATCCAGTCAAAGAAATAACTTGATATTGGATAAAAACAACAATATTAGTCGTAATATTAAGATTTCATAATTAACTAAATTTTATTTCTATGATCATGTGTTCTGAAGGGTTCCAAATTTGAATAGAAGTGCATTGCTAATTACATGATTTTTAATTTGAATAGGAATGGATTGCTACATCTTTATATTAGGTTTACTGTTTTCTTTTGTTAGCCCACATATTAATGCAGTTGCAGACGTGGATATGCATAACAATTAGATCTTTGTAGTGACAATCGCAGCCGCAGGTAAGAATTTTAGCCAAGTTTAAATATTTCATACATAAAATCTTCTCAAGAACTAATTCTATGTTTATAATTTAATATCAACTCATTCTTCTTTTAGAGCACGAGGATTTATTCATGATTATTGAATTTTATCATTCCCTTATTTTAGATTCATTTATTTTTTGTTGGTTGTGTAATTCCATAGAATAATACTATTTATAATTATATATTAGTTATTGTGTAATTCTCTTATATATCTTTCAAAGTACGTAATTTCATTAATTGTTTATTGTTAATATAATATACTCCCTCCATTTCTTTTTATATGCTCTCTTCATTTTTCGTGAGTCAATTTGACTAAGTTTCAAAGCTAAATTAGATTAGATTAATTTAATTTTTTAAAATTAAAATTTAGATATTCAAAAACTATATGAAAAGTACTATATTTGCGATTTTTCTTTTTTCAATTTGATTAAAAAATACATCTTAAAATATTGGTCAAAGTTTATATAGTTTGAATCTAAAAAAGAAAAGCGAGCATATAAAAAGGAACGGAGGGGTATCAACTTTCACATATATTTAGATTTCTTTGTGCGCCGTTTAATTTGTTTAGCAATCACAAGGTGAAATTAGAACTAATCTTGAAAAGAGTTTGCAAGAACATGAAAAGGAGTTCAAGTTCTCTAAATCTTAAAATTTTCTTTTGGATGATCTATTTTTCTTTTGTTTTTCCTGGGGTTTAAAATTTCAAAATTTTGTAGGAAGGAAGTAATAAATCATTACTATTCCATCTACTTAGAATTGTGTAGATTGGGTATGGAAAAAAAAATCTTGGTAGGAAAAACTACCCCCGAATGCGCTCTACTCGACGTGAATCTAGATTAATCGGACTCCAATGTTGATATTGGACACCGAATGAAAAAACAAAAATAAGGTGTAACTTACAACAATATTCAAAATTTTCAAATATTAATAGTGTTCAAGTTAATAATAGTGACGTGATACACACGTGCAAACAAGTACACTAAACTAGTAAATCAATAAATATATACTGGTATACAATATTTATAAATTGCAGCGGTTCATTTTCCTCAACAAGTTGATTTTTTCTCAATCCCGACTAATTCAAATCTTCTCTAAACAGTCTCAAATTTTAGATATGAGATCCTCTCGATGTTTCAAGTTTTTTGGTATATTATTCACTTGAAAGGATTCACGACTGTGGCAGGTCAAATTTTAAAATTTGAATTTTCAAGCTCTTCAACCATGGATTTCAATGGACATCAGCTCAAATCATCCTTTAAACAACTAAATTTTAGATATGAGTTTCTCTCGATGTCTCGATTCTTTTGATCTATTATTCACTCGAAACTGCTTACGTTTACAATAGGTAAAATTCTAAAATTTGAGTTTTGAAACTCTTCAATGGTAGATTTCAACGAATATCAGTTGGAATCTTCCTCTAACTAGCTCAAAATCATTACACAAACAAGGTCTAGATAATGGTGGAGAATGGGGAAGTAGAAGGCAGCTTGGGGCTTGGCCAATGCATTCTCGTCAGTTGTTTGTTTGAGATAAAAGATTCGAAGGGCTAATTAGGGTAATAAATAAAGGGAAAATTTCATTTATATACAAAAAAAAAAGTAAAAAGTTTACAAAAAAAGCAATCCATTTTCTATTTACAGGAAAAATAGTCAAAAAGAGGTATGGGCTCAACAGAGCTCAATTAGGCTCAAGACCAGTAGACCATTTTTGCTTCTTTTTTTTATTCAGCGTAAATTTTTTATTTTTTTAAAATTGTTTTTTTTTTGTTGCGTTTTTTTATAATAAAAAAAAATCCCTTTTTTTCAAAACTTTTTTTTTTCATGTATCAATATTGTATATGGTGTATAAACATGTATATATGATTGTACAGATAGTTATGTAGTGTATATTTAATGTATCGATATTGTATAAATAGTGTATAAACGTGTATCGATATTGTATAAATGATATATAAGCATGTATACATGATGTACAAATAGTTATGTAGTGTATATGTAATATGTCGATATTGTATAAATGTGTATAAACATGTATCGATGATATATAGATAGTTATGTAATGTATCAACATTGTATAAATGGTGTATAAGCATGTATCAATATTGTATAAATAGTATATAATTGTTTATCAATATTGTCTAAATAGGTATGTAGTGTATCAACATTATATAAATGGTGTATAATAGTGTATCAATATTGTATAAACAATTATGTAATGTATCGATATCTATATTTATTTGACTATCATGTGTTCCCACCCTAATAAATAAAAGTATAAAAAAATAATAATAGAACAAGATAAATATTCATTTTTTCCACAAAAGAAGTGAAACAATTAGAAAACAAAAAAATATTTTATAAAAAGAGCAAAAAAAAAAAATTGTTTAAATAATGAAAAAGTTTTTTTAAAAAAAAAAATAGCACAAAAAAAAATTAAAAATTAAAAATGGCCAAATGGCCTAACAGAATAGGCAACCAGTGATTTTGGTAAAAGGATTGTCGGCTGCTATGATTGTTGTAAACAATTTAGCTGAGCGGCTAGTTTTGGTAATAATAATGGCCGAATGGTCATTTTAGGTTTAAAAAAAAGGGAAAATTATGCAGAATGTCAGCCCACTACAATTATTTACAAATAAAATAGCCCAACTTTACAAAAATTACCCAAAATGGCCTATGTTATATATTTTCTGTAATAAAACACATTTATTATCAATTCTCTCTTACTCACTACTTCAATCTCTTTTAAACTTTTTTTTTTGTTCCAACATTTCCCTCCACCGTATTCGGGTAACTCCCTTAGAATGGATGTACGTTCCTCGTTAATCATCCACCGTTAGCATTTGTGAAAAATCCGACGAGCTCCGGCCAGTAAGGTAAATACGATCGCCGGCGATCTTCAGCTTTAGCTTTACTCTTCATATAAGCTTCATGAGCTAATACACCTTCACTCTTCTTCACAACCTTCTTCTTCTTCTTCGTTACTTTTCCAGCGAAGACTTCAACTTCGCCGGAAATCTTCTTCTCTGATGACGCCATCTCCTCCTTCCGATCAACTTTCGCCGGAGTTGTTGGTAGTAAGAACACGAAAGTGTCTCTTCCATCACTATTACTCCGGTGAAGAAAGTCTTTGAATCTTCATAACTTTGAAAATATATTATACTAAAAAAAGTGAAACTCGCGCAGGCAATATTGGCCAACTGCTCAGTTTTCCAGGGGTGGTAGAAATTGCTGTTGATAACAACTTAACATGATTAACAAATTGCTCCCATGGTTAACAACTTAACATGATGTTTACAGTTAAATAGCTTATTCTGAAAGGTCGTGCTTTTGATCTCATATTGGTTGCTGAATTCTTCTGAAAGTTCTGACACGTTACAGTATAAATACTTCTCTAACTTGCAAGGTTTTCGTGCAGCATCAAGCATGTCTGGTTTATCTCCTTAAAATCTTGTGTTCTTTAATATGTCATGTTAGCTTTGTAAGATCATATCATTAAAAATGAGATAGGAAGGTTAAAACCAAAGAGTTACTCTCAAATAAAGAAATGTGTAGCTGCATTTTCACTGAAGAAATATGCGACTTCTATGTATATAACATCGATACATGATTATACACCATTCATACAATGTCAATACTTTACATACCTATTTATACAATATCGATACACGTCTAATCTAAATATTATTTATACAATATTAATACGCTCTTGTACACCATTTATACAATGTCGATACGTTACATAACTATTTATACAATATCGATATATTACATATACACTACATAACTATTTGTACATCATATATACTTGTTTATATATTACATATACACTACATAACTATTTGTACATCATATATACTTGTTTATATATTACATATACACTACATAACTATTTGTACATCATATATACATGTTTATACACCATTTATACAATATCGATACATTACATAATTATTTATACAATATCGATACATGTTTATACACTATTTATACGGTATCGCTAAACGTTTATACGCTATTTATACAATGTCGATACACGTTTATGCACTATTTATACAATATAGATACATTACATATACACTACATAACTATTTATGCAATATCGATACATTATATATACACTACATAATTATTTGTTCATCATATATACATGATTATACACCATGTATACAATATTGATACATGAAAAAAAATTGCACGGAAAATGTTTGAAAAAAAAAGAGCAAAAATAATTTTTTTTTTAAAAAAATTAACGCTGAAAAAAAAGAAGAAGCATAAATGGCCTAATGTCCTTGGGCCAAATTGAGCTTTGTTGAGCCCATGACCCTTTTGACTATTTTTTCTGTAAATGAAAAGTGGGCTACTTTTTTTGTAAATATTTTATTTTTTTGTATATAATTGAAATTTTTCCAAAAAATAATAATATTGGGTTAGTTTTTGTGTAAAAAAAATTTCTAACGGACATTTTGAGTAATTTTCCCATAAATAAATAGTTTGGCTATTTTGGGTAAGAATTATAACCGATTGGTCATTTTGTTTAATTTTCTCATAACTTTGGCTCCTAATTAATTTTGAGTTTCACTTAAAGAGAGACCAAATTTACCTGGGCCTAGGCCCAACAACAATCTATCACCAAGCCCAGCTACACTTTGTGCAACTAATAAGCCCAACCCAGTGAACTCGTGCACTAGCATGGCACGATGCACTATATGGTGACTGATCTGTGATACAATCATACAACTTGATTGATCATACCATAAGATCAAGTCAAACCTCAACCTTTAACCTTCTTATTTTTTTTGGGTACATTTAACCTGTTAAATGTACACGTCCAATGCGATAAATAGATATTAAAATCATCTTAAAACGATATAATTGATAATCTAATCTCCCATAATTTCATCAAAACGGATATTGTGTTTTTTCTTTCCTTGACTGAAGTGAATATTTGCTCATTCTATATGAATCATGCACTGTATATATTGCTATGTACAAGTTGGTGGATGCGCCTAATAAATTAAAGTACCTTGTTGTATATTTGTATTGTTTTAAAAATGTGGGAATTTTGTCATTCTCATAATGCAAAATTGAGTTGTTATAAATTGAAAAAGAAAATTGTGACACGCATTTGAGAGCTACTTCATTTTGGCTTCCAAACTTAATGTACATGGGGTATTTTGAGTTAAATACATTTTAACAATGGAAAATATATCTGAGAAAATATTATTAAAATGGAGTTAGTGTTAGGTAAACTCGAAATTTGTGTGGTAATGAAGGTGTTACTTTCTTTTGCCTATTGCATATTTCTTAAATATAAATGTGTTTTTATGGAGGCACAAACCACCTCCTTAAATTATTGTATTGACTGAAATGATGTTTGACATTTTGTTACCATTCTCATGTTCTATGACAAAGGAAGAATGGTCACAGAGCGAATATATGAAATTTTGGATTATATTTTTTGTTTTAGTACAATTGCAACAAAAGAATCAAACATGGTACATAGTTGATGACACTCTATCACATTACTATTAAGTACTTCCTCCGTCCATCTTTACTTGTCCATTTTTGAATTGACACATACCTTAAGAAATAATAAATAGAGGGGTGATTTTACTATATCACTCTTTGAATATAATAAATTTTTTGCTTTGAAAAATGTAATGAGAGATGAATAATATTTAATATCAAGGGTAAAATGAAAAAAAAGGGGTTAATTATGTATTGATTTTCCAAACTGGACAAATATTATTGGACATCTCAAAATAAAAAAGTGAATAAGTAAAGATGGACGGAAGGAGTATAACTATTGCCTTTTTTTGTGTACTATTACTAGTTTGCATTCTGTCATAGACAAGTTAGGAATACCTAGTATAGGAGTATGAGTAGAAAGAATAGGTTCCATATTAGCAAATTCTATAGTTATATAAAGAAAGCTTTGGTTTGGTCCCCTCTAGCTTGGATTATAAATATGTGATCAATTTCATATCCCACTATCCAGGTGGGTTTCGTAAAGTTATAAAACTACTACTAATTACTTATACCATAAGAATCAAATCAGTGCCTTAAACAACGCTTCAATTCGAACAAAATATAAATCACATAATGAAAATAGGTAAACGTAATCAGGATTAGCTATTATGATTTTAAAATAGAAAAGATTAAGTGGTCTTGAAGATTCTATTATATGCAATTTTTTCTGATACAAATTACAACTATATATTGACTTAATTCAATATTAAAGGAAACACAAATTCATATAGACAAACCAAAATTCCTCCCCTACTTTGAAGTAACTTTTTTCTTTTGAAAAAGGCGGTGAATGAAATTTGAAGTTCTATGTAAAGAAGACAAAAATAGCAATTTGAAGGAAAATTTCAGGAAATTTCTTAAAGTTAGGAAAATTCCATAATCTTCAAGGCGCAAGTTATCACCTTATTTTAAATTAGCGTGATGAGGATGCATAACTAGGTCATGATTTAGTTTCAATTTAATTTCAATTCGTATTCATCTTTATTGATCAAATTCAAGAATCATATGTTTGTAATGCCAAAAAAAATGTCATATATACATAGTAACATACTTAGATCACATTACGCTCCGAGATCGAGGCACATGTAGATCTCTATTAGTACGTTAAAAGTGCTAACGCATGCATGCATACAATAACTTCACAATATATTCATGATTAGAATTAATTTTTGCTATAGCTAGTGTTAGTGGATATCTACTTCATGAAATCCCTTCTTAGCAACATTTTTGTTCTTCATAGCTTTTTCGTTTTTTTTTTCTAGAATAGAAGGTACAAATTAACATTTAACACAAATGTCATGAAGAGAAGACAAATAAGTACCTCTATGTAAGTGCACTTATTTGAATTTCTGATGAAGTGAAAAATATTTTTGGGCTTAATTGCATTAAAGACTCTGAGTCAAAGACAAATTCTAATTAGCGTCCATGTAATGAAAATAAATTAGGTAACCTTTCCGCAAAACATTTAAAACCACAATCATTTCATAAGTCTGTGTCAATCTTAATTGACGCAACTATTTGTATTATACCCACAGTCCACTAGTTTTTATTTGCTACAGGCCAAAAATATATTAAAAGAAAAGAAAATACTAAGATTAGTCAATTAATGATTGCCCCCCCCCCCCGCTTCTTCTTAATTATCTGCGTGTTTCTTAATCCAACAAATTTTGGTTTAAAATGTTGTCAGTTGTCACTTTAGAAAATAACATACTATGTTATTTTTATTTTTAAATCAAACCTTTACCATTCTAAAAAGACATACAATTATTAATTTATAATTACTCATTTAAGTTACAAATAAAAGTTATTTACTAGTAGAGTAGGATATATCACATATAATGGTGAAAATGAATTATATTACATGAGTGTTTAGTGTAATTAACTCTTTTTTTTAAAAGAGTGCGCCAAAATTTTTAAAAACCCGTGAAAAGTACTTCTTTTGTCCATTTTTACTTGTCTAGTATTGATTAATTAACGCATCACATAAAGATCAATAAATAAAATGACAATTTTATTATATCACTCTTAAATATAAAAAAATCAATGTTTTGAGAAATAATTATAGTTAATAATAAGGGTAAATTAAGAACTAGATGATAATTATCTCTTGTTTTTTTAGCTGGACAAATAAAAATGAATATCTATTTTTTAATATAATGGACAAATAAAAGTGAACGAAAATAACCTAGGCTAACACATTGCTTATAATGAAATGATATTGCATTCAAAAATTATAAATCCGTTGTCATCGTATGACAAATCAATCCACAAACAAAAAGCAAAGGAAACACAATGTAAGAACAATAAACGGACACAAATCTGGTCTCCTTTTATTTTTTTTCCTAAATAAAAATGAAAATGGAATATTTCCAAGATTGGGTAAAAAGAATAAAAAGGGCAAAAAAGATAACGTTTCCCCACCAAGTGTCTATGCTAACTTACACGTTTTCTAAATCTGGAGGAAGAAACTTTACTTGACGTCTTGGATTGGCAGTCTTGCAAGGAGTAATTTGGAAAATTAATTAATTAATTAATGGTGGCCAAATACTGCAACTGCTCTTAAGTGGACAGATTATCATTTATTAATCCTACTTGTTTGCCTCAATAAAGGCTCTTTATATTGTTCCCAACAAATCTCATTCTGTTCACATCTTATTTCTTAAAATTAATTAATGGTAACCAAACACTGCAACTGCCCTTAATAATCACACCCTTATATCCCCATTCACGTTAAATATTTCTTTATGTTTCATTTTACTTCACCAATGTTAACTTGACACTAAAATACTAAGAGTTTATTTTATTAAATTAATTACCTTATTAATTATATTTTGAAAATCTAAATTTGACTATTATTTTTTTCATTTCATTTTACTTGGCTCATGTTGACTTGACACTTCCCTTAATCTTTTACTTTTCCATTACCAAACCAATAGATAGTTTATCCATTTGTGCCTATTCTATTCTTGATATTAAATATTATTCATTATCTAATGCATTTTTCAAAATATTAAATTTATTATATTTAAAGAGTGATATAGTAAAATTACCTCTATTATTTATTATTTCTTAAGATGTGAGTCAAGTCAATAGTAGATAAATATTATTGGACGGAAAAAGTAATAGTCATTTATGATAGGATGATATTGGAAGAAAATGATACAATTCACCTTATTTTATACATTGAACAAGTAAATTGAAATAATAGTTAATAAGAGAGCTAAGTAAAATAAAACAGAGAGAATATTATAAAAAAAAGAAATGAAGTTAAGAGGATGAAATCAGGATAAACCAACACAAGCTAGAGTAATCTCCGTATCAATAAAGTCGAAGAAAGACCAGAAATCAAAAGGCATAATAAATGCAAGTAGAAGGTTTGCACTTTGCAGCTGTCTTTTGTAAAAAGTTATAATCTTTTTCACAATAAAATTATGTTGTCATTGTAACAAACAAGAGTAGAATAAAAAGTGATAGAAAGATGCTGCTAGTGAAAAGGCCTGTTAGATGATGGAGTATAGTATGCTATAGTCTATAGGGCATTAAGCAGTACTTGTGCCGGCTGATCCAACCAAAACCAACACCATAATCTGACTGTTACTCCCATTACTACCCAAAATAAAAAAACATATGATGAAAGACCACCAAAAGAATAAAAGAAAAGTACAAAATTGACCAGAAAAAAATAAATAGAAGTAAAGAGTTGGAAACCAAGTCACGTGTAATTAGACAGTGGAGAAAATTGAGTATCCAGTCATAATAAAAGACCCAAAACAAGGCTAGTAGTAGTAAGAAAAACAATCCCACATGAGCCGCGTTTGACGGCATCCCATGTGTGTATTGATGTGTCGTTGTTTGTTTCGCTGAAAGGTTAATAAACATAGTAAAAACTACTCGTCCCGTTTTGTTTTCCAGAGCCAATCCGAATTGATCTTGTAAAAGATCTGCTACACAACGAATATGTTTATTTTTCAAATGATTCATATCGTCAAATGTACCCATTCCAAATTTCAGCCCAATCAAATGATCAGTGCCCGTGAAACTACTGTCAATGGTTTACTCAATTACTTATTGGGAATGTTAAAAAAAAGATTATTACGTGATTTTTTGAATATGCCTATATCTATTGCTTTTCCTTCATTGATTTAATTCTTTCAATAGATACCGAGATTCATATTATTACTATTATTTATTATTATTACTATTACTATTTTATTTTATATTTAAATAAATTATATTCATATATATATTTTTAACATTTAAATTTTAAAAGAGATAAGTTTATGAAAGATAAAAGTCTATTTAGAGTTCTTCAACCATGAATTTGTCTTTTTAAGCTAATGAATTTTTTTTTAAAAAAAATAAAGTATAATGTAATTTCAAATTCAAATATCTTTAATCTTTAATTCAAAATTTTTATTACAACACTATTAAGTTTTGTCCTAAAATTGTCACATGGCTTCTCAATAGCTTGCCACTTGACTTCTTCTGATGCTTCTACTTTTGCTTTTATATATATATATATATATATATGGAAAATATTTTATTTTATTTATTTATTTTAATAAATTTAGAAAGTTTCGTTACTACTTTTTTTCATACATTCGTAATATTATATAACAGAATAAATAGCCCATTTGGCCGAATATTTTAAATCAGTTTTATTTTGATTTTTTTTTTTCAAAAGTATTTTTGCTGAAAAGCATGTTTGATCAATAAATTTTAAAAAAATATTTTTGAGCAATAATTAATATTTGACTAAATTTTTTAAAGTATTTTTTTAAAAAAACTATTTTCTTTAGCTTCTCAAAATTAGCTTTCGCTACTCTCCAAAAAAATTTCTCAAAAAGCTGATTTTTTTTAAAAAATGAGTATTTTTAGAAAAAAATTAAACATAACTAGATAGGTAACTAGCTAAATTTAGAATCTCTAAATATTAGAAATATTAATAAGATTACATTACTAAAATATGGACATCTAATCAATACTTATTTTAAAGATGTGTCATATCAACATGGACAAAGTAATATAAAAAGGCGGAAGTGCTACTCTCTCTATCCCTCTTTTCTCTTTCTTGTTTGTCTCTCTCACACACAGAGACACAACACACACATTTTTTTCAATTTAGACGCACACTTGGGTTCAACCAATCGTGCCTCACCACCCTTTCTTTCTTTCTTCCTAATCTTTCTCTTTAATTTTTTCTCATTTCGTCTCTGAATTTTCTTCCTTTGTTCAAACGACGTCGCTTTAGTCAATGATCATCTCCTTCAATTTCGGTAATCTAGGGTTTTGATAACGAGCTCAAAGTTCTCCATGGATGCTGCTGCTGGTGGTAATTCCAGCTCAGCGATGTTCGATGAAGGTACTTCAACATCTTTAGGTTTACAGAAGTCGGAACAGAGTAGTTCCGTACATTGTACGGATGGTTCTCAGTTGGTCGGAGTTCCGTCTACGGTCTCCGGAGGTGCTCCGACGACGGTAGCTGTTGTAGATATGAGGACTTCAGCTGCAGATTTGATCGGCGACGGTGGAGTTGAAAGGCGGAAGCGAGGGCGGCCACCTCGTAGCCAGGCGGTGAAACCTCCTCCGGCTAAGAAACAGCGAGAAGAGGACGAAGATGTTTGCTTCATATGTTTTGATGGTGGTTCTCTTGTTCTTTGTGATCGCAGGTGAGTGAAGCTCCTTTTTTTAATCAGTTTTCATACTCTACTTTCCATTTTGAAGTGTTCTACATTTACTTCACTTTGAGCTAAAAATGTTGATAGAAAATGTTCTAGTGTTTCTGAAATAAGCGTAATCTTTGTTTGATAAGCATAATTGTGGTACAATTTGTTTTTTTTAATGATGGATAGGGGGTGTCCAAAGGCATATCATCCAGCTTGTATTAAGCGGGATGAGGCATTTTTTCGCTCCAAGGCTAAATGGAACTGCGGTATGTTTTCTCTTACTTCGTTATAGTTCATATACTGTAGTTCTTTGCTGCTAGAGTTGTTTTTGTTTGTATTAATTTATTCTGTTGATTGGATATTTTAAATGCCGAAATTATTTTGGCAAGAGCTAAGAGAGAACTAAACGACATTCTATTTAAGTAGAGAGAAATAAGAATAGTAGTTTCTTCATGGATTCTCTATTCAAAAAATTACTTTATCTTAATAGGAAAATAGTGGTACATTGTTGAGCATGGTACATTAAGGCCTAAAGTCTTGCATGGCATAATTCATGTTGTTACATTGTAGAAGCATCTTCTATAAGTGCAATGACAGCCTTAACTGATGCTTCTAGAACGAGTCTTGAATGTTGGGGAGGTTTCAGCTGTAAATTTGGAACATGGTAATGTTCCTGCATAGTTAGAATTGGGATGGGCATGTATAATACACTGGTTTACAGAATGCTTTGCGCAAACATTTCAAATTTCCAGTATAAGTGGAACGAGGGGAAGAATCAGCGGGGTGAGTGTTCTCAAAGTGGAAACCATGGAAAAAGCATGAGGATCATTGTTATGTTGCTTTTTCTCTTGCTTATTAATATATTGCCTGAGTAACAAGTCAAGGTATGGGTTTGAAGAGCAGAAACATTTCTGGATGCTCTTCTGTTTCACTGTCCTTTTTTTGAGATAATATGAAGTCCTAGACATGGAGTCTTATAAGTTGTTATTAGACCTTTTAAAATTCAAAGTGTGATCTCATAATATAGTAATTTTTAAGATTTAGAAAATGAAAATTGCAGCACTGGCTCCCAATACTTAGTGGATCTTTTGTCTTTTATTGTGTTGTCTCATGTACCTTTTTGTTGTCTTCATAGTCTATTTCTAAGTTTTATGGAGTACATCTTGCATCTTTTGCCTTTTGTTGTCTTGACTTGTGCATCCTTTTGTCATCTTTAGTCTTTCCCAACTTTGTATGAAGTGCATAATGTATCTTTTGCCTTCTATTGTCTTGACTTATGTATCTTTTATTAGTCCTTTTACAAGTTTGAATAGTATATAAAATGTATTTTTTGCCTTTTATTGTCTTAACTCGTGTATCTCTCTTGTCATTAGTCTCTCTTTGAGGTTATATAGTGTACATATTTATATATTTTACCTTTTTTGTCATCACTTATGTATGATATTGTCGTCTTCATAGTCTTTTTCCAAGTTTGAACGGGGATTACATATATCTAACATGTTAGAAATGATTGCTACTTCCACAAACTTTTTTGGGCATCTTTAGACAATCTTTCTCACCATGTGTATTGTGTGGGAATTCCCACAGATTAGTAGTAAACAAGTTCATATGATTGTTAATAACTTCTCCCTCTCCCTCTCCCTATTTTTCTGTTTGTCCTACATTGCACATTTTTGTCAAGAGCCTCTGAAAAATCTCTTTCCGTTGGTCCTTGTCCTACAGAGAAGAAAGGTTGTGATTTTTCTATTAAACGGGAGGGTTAACTGTTAAGCATAATAGAATACAACATAAAAAAAAAATAGTACGGAAATATGGTTAAGCTGGGAGCTTCTTGAAAGAACCTTATTTAAGTCGCCCTGAAAACCTTGTTGCTAAAACCAACTTTTGGTATTGATTAATGTTCTGCTTGAATGATGCTGTAAGGAATGCAAGTATTAGCTTAAAAATGTATCTCAGTATATCATAGTTGATATATTCGAGGACATTTTCTGAGGTCTGTGATATCCATGGAATCGATGTCGGAAGGGTTGGAACAACAAAAAAATTTACTGAAAAATTCAAGTAGAACTTATCAAAGTAATCATCAATCTTAAAGTAGGATCTGTTTCCATGATTAGTACCAGAGACTGCTAGTGCATAATATTTTTGCTTTTGGTTTTTTCACTTAGTACTTTTTTTTGAAGTACTTTTTTTTGAACTACAAAAGATCTGGTTCTATTTTCTATATGAAGCATGTCATCAACATCATTTGCCCCAGAATGATACAGCGCACTGACATTACTTTTTTTTTTTTTCCAGGTTGGCATATTTGTAGTGTGTGTCAAAAAGCTTCCCACTACCTGTGCTATACTTGTACATATTCATTGTGCAAGGCATGCACAAAAAATGCTGATTACTTGTGCGTTAGAGGAAACAAAGGCTTTTGCTCGACGTGCATGAAAACTATCATGCTGATTGAGAACAAAGACCAAGCAAATAAGGAAATGGTATGTCTAATGTACTGTAAGATCTCACAAAATATGTTTCCTTATCAAAAGAAAAATGTAAAATGTACTGTAGATCTCAATAGATATGCAAAACTCTGCAAATGATTTTCATAACATCTTGTCATTTTCTCTATGGGAAGATTCCTGTTTAATGAAGTACAGAAGATCTCACTAATAAGGCACCAAGAAGATTCAGTAAGTACAAAAAGGCATATAGTGATTAGCTTTTATTTACCTTATAAAAAAGGTACACAGATATGTAGTGGTTAGCTCCAATACATGAGTAAACTATGCTAAGATCACGGAGCTAACAGAGTCCAAAAAATTATCAGTGCTGTTTACTTAGGGTGCACAAAAAATGTTGATTACTAGTGTGTTAGTGGAAACAAAGGCTTTTGCTCGACGTGCATGAAAACTATCATGCTGATTGAGAACAAAGACCAAGCTAATAAGGAAATGGTATGTGCAATATACTGTAAGATCTCACAAAATATGTTTCCTTATCAAAAGAAAATGTACTGTAAGATCTCAATAGGGATGTAGAATTTTGCTAATGCTTTTCATAACATCTTGTCATGTTCTCTATGAGAAGATTCCTGTTTAATGAAGTAAAGAAGATCTCGTTAATAAAGCATCTAGAAGATACAATAAGTACCAAGGTATAGTGGTTAGCTTTTACTTACCTTATAAAAAGAGTACAAAAGATATGTAGTGGTTAGCTCCAATACATGAGTGAACTATGCTAAGATCACGGAGCTAACGGAGTCCAAAAAACTATCAGTGCTATTTACAAGAGTTAGGGTGCTCCAGAAAAAGAGGCTAACTAAACATCTAGCTTTCAGGAAGTATGTAGAAGCTGATATTCCATCAGAACTTCTGTGATTCCTCTATGTCCAAGTACACCAAAACTTAGATACTGGGATCATTTTGCTGATACTTTTGATGGCCTTATCAACTCTCTAAAAAAATCAGCATTCATAAGCTTCTTTGATTGACTGTGGCATGACCCAACTTAGTCCAAAACTTCAACAGAAAAAGCTCCAAAGGTCTGCTGCAGCTGTGAGGTGAAGGACGAGGTGACTAGAAGCCTTTCATTGCCTTGGACCTCGTTGTGCAGTTGAGGCTTTTACTTTCAAATCTACACACATTGATACCCCTCCAATTGCCCATTCCTCTAACCATAAGCCTATGAATGCAGCTAACTCATGCCATGGCTCAGTCCTTTCTGGATTGGTACGAAGACAGTATACCTCTGTAAAGATACATTCTCCCAAGAATTATTATTGCCTTTTTACCCATAAAAAAGAACGCTTAATTTATTGTGGAAATGATGGAACAGGACACAGTCTTCAGCACTTTATTCCGGTTGTCAGTTTGATCTTTTCTTTTATGGTTAGTAAAAAAAGAGTTATAAAGATAGGAATTCAAGGAGGTGCAAATCAAAGATTATCCTTGGTAAGCAAAAGCAAGAAGGATCTACAGAAAGAGAGAAGAGGATGCTTACCGGTCTAACTGCGAATAAACAATTTATTCTCCAAACACTGATTTTATCTTCTCTTTCCAAATTCAAGATTATCGTGTTTAATTTTATTGTTGTGTACTACTCTTTTCTTTTATCTCCCTAAAGTAATCTTGGGCTAAGTTTTGATTTACCTAAAACTATCAGGTTCAGGTAGATTTTGATGACAAAACCAGCTGGGAGTATCTCTTCAAGGTGTATTGGGTAATCCTAAAGGAAAAGCTATCATTAACACTTGATGAACTTGTTCAAGCTAAGAATCCGTGGAAAGAATCGGATGCAGTACATGGTAAGCGGCCGTTACTGCCTTATGGTCATTATGTTGCAACTGATGGCAAAGGTATTTCAGGCAAATCGTTTGACCATTCAGAGCTGAAGAAACCCTTAGAGCTGTTAGAGCTATCTAAAAAGGATCCTCCAACCACTGAAAACCGAACAATTGCAGAGTCTAATAACCCGAGCATTTTCAGTTCTACTCCTCAGTCAGAGCTAACAAAGCCTGCTGAAGAGCTAGAGCTCCAGGAGGAAGATTGTTTGAGGACAAAACAGGGAACCACTGCTGTGCAGACATCAGTGAATGGATGCATGGAGTGGGCGTCGAAAGAGCTATTGAATTTTGTTGCACATGTGAAGGATGGTAATACTTCTGCTATATCTCAGTTTGATGTCCAGGCACTTTTGCTCGACTATATTAAGAAAAATAAGCTTCGAGATCCTCGACGGAAGAGTGAAATAATTTGTGATATGAGGCTCAAAAGCCTTTTTGGTAAGCCACGCGTTGGCCACATAGAAATGCTGAAGCTTCTCGAGTTTCACTTCCTGATAAAGGAGGATTCAGTGAAGAGTGCCTTTATACCAGCTGGAATTGTTGGAACAGTGACTGGCCATGTAGAACCTGATGATAGGAATGATATCTCTTCATATAAAAAACGTAAAAGTCGTAAAAATGGTGAAGTAAAAATCACCCAGATTAATCTTGATGAATATGCTGCAATTGATGCTCACAATATAAATTTCTTATATTTGCGGCGTGATTTGATGGAAAATCTTGCTGGAGATGTGGAGAAGTTCCATGACAGAGTTATTGGCTCAGTTGTCCGCATAAGAATACCTGGTAACGATCAGAAACAGGAAATTTACAGGCTTGTCCATGTTGTAGGTACAAGTTGATCATAAAGCTTTTGTTAACACAGTGATGCAATATAATGTTGTTCTAGTTTGTGGGGCTTATAGTACTTTTTAATGCAGGTACATGCAAGTCATCTGAACCATATAAGATCAGAGATAAGACAGTTGATTTTCTGCTTGAAGTATTAAACTTAGACAAGAAAGAAGCGATATCTGTTGATACTATTTCAAATCAAGATTTCAGTGAGGTAATTAAGACAAAACATGTTTTCCTTCTCCATCCATTTTGGAAATTGCTTCCTCTTACTCTCGCACTTATTAAAGAAATCTTGCTTACCAGCAGATATGCGGCAGATAAGGTGATATTCATCTTTATTATTATTCTGTGTTGTAGCTCAATATTTTCTGACTTTTTTCTTTGGCCGCTTATTTTCACATTAGCCATATTATGTATTGTTACTTTTAAGTAATGCAGTGCAAACAGCTGCTGTATTGGAATTATATAGAGGAGATATATACCATGTAAGCAGAGGCTGAAGGATCATTTAGTTCACAGAGACACGAGCAATCTTTAGTTACTATAATTTAGTCCATTTAACATGAATATGATACAGTCAGATTCGAGATGAGCTCATAATACTGGCAAGTTAGGGATGGCATTTTTAGGAAATTGTGAGAAGGGTTGAGTAAGTTTCACTGAATTCTGGTTCTACGTATTAGGGGTATGATTGTAAATAGGGAGAAAGGTTTTTCAAGTGTTTGCATTAGTAAAGTACTTCAAATTGACCCAAAAAAGTAGTAAACTTGGATTATAAAAATTAAGTGGGTTTATCTGTTGCATCGAGGGGATGAGGGGTGGGTTGGTATTGGTAGTTTGGTACGAAGATGAATCAGCCTGTTGTTATCACTTACCCTTCTTACCCATTACAAGCTGTCTGTCTGGTACTGACATATGTATATTATGTATAAAGAAATAAATATAGTTTCTCCGAGGGTTGAGGAGGTTCGAGATGGTTGTATTGATGGAATATCAAAATCAGCCACTTGTTATCACTTCTTCCCATTTCAAGCAGTCTGTCTGAGAATCTTTTGATATGTAATAAATTATTGCACGCATCTATGAGGAGAGTGGCATCGCCAAACATTGCCCATGAGTGAATCAGCACCTTGTTCTTTTTTGCTCTGGAAGGTGTAGATTTTTCTTATTTGACCTTCAATTTTTTGCTGAAATGGGCTATACGAAGGAAATCTGTTTTTATTTGTTTGTTTTATTTTGTCTCGATTTTTTTTTGTCATCTGCAACTTTGCAGTGAGTGGCAAGCTGAATTTACTTGTTAGCTGCTGACTATGAAAAGCAGTTGCATTATGGGGAAAACTTAGCTGCTGACTATGAAAAGCAGTTGCATTATGCGGAAAACTTATTTCACATTATTGCATTTATGCCTTAAATTATATGTGTTAAATTTTTATCCAAATCACTCTTATACCATAAAAAAGTTCCTATTTCTAGACTCCCCTGCCCTTCTACACCGATGATGTTCTTCTTTTCAAGGGACTTGGTTTCTAGCTATTTCAGCATGATTTTGTGGGCTTTAAGTGATTGCTTAAATTTGTCATTTCAGGATGAATGCAGAAGATTACGTCAGAGTATAAAATGCGGGCTTGTGGAAAGGCTTACTGTAGTAAGTGTTCAAAACTGAGTATTGTAAATTTTGCTTTAGTAAACTAAAATTTCTAACTTAATGATATTTAATTGTAGGGTGAGATACAGAAGAAAGCTATGGAACTCCGGGCAGTGAAACTCAATGATGTATGTCAATTGCTTTGTTCAATTCTTTTAACAGTGACCTTGCCTGTTTATCATCCAAAGCAATTTTTGGTTCCTTCAAACTTGCGTCACCCAACTCTACTATTTTCTTCCAATTCATTAGTATTGCATAATGGGCATTTCTACAAATTCATGGGTTCTGCGGGAATAAATGAAAAGATGGAGAACTAACATAATATTTTGGATAATGTCACCCAGGGGTGTGGCCTAGTGGTCAATGAAGTGGGTTGAGAACCTGAGGTCTTAGGTTCAAATCCCAGCAAAGACAAAACCCACTAGGTGATTCTTCTCATCTGTCCTAGCCTTGGTGGACAGAGTTACCTGATATCTGCTGCTGGTGGGAGGTGGCAGGTATCTCGTGGATTTAGTCGAGGTGAGTGAAAGCTGGCCCACAGTTATAAAAAAAAATAGGGAAAGAAATTGGTGAGCACATTATATGCTGGTATAGATAAAGTGGTACTACGTCTTCTGCAAAAGACCACCACGCGTTACTCCTTGTGGAATGGGTAGCTCGTTATTTCTTCATAAAGTAGATATGGTAGACTTTATATACTCTCTCAACTGGAGGGTTGGAAAAGCCGAAGACAATTATCTAAATAACTGGAAGATTAACTTTTCCTTGAACTGAATGATACTCTTCCCTTCCTAATTCCCCGACCTTTGATCAGAAAATTGTAAGAGAAAAGTTCGAGCAGTACTCATGTTAGAGGTTGGAAAAGATGCATTAATAGAAGATGTAAGAAAGAAAGAATTTGATGTAAGGATGTTATAGCAAAGAATTTAACGAAGGGGATTGTTCTAGTGGTAAGAGCTTTCCAATTCCAACCAATAGGTAATATATATATATATATATATATATTTATATCTTTTTTTTTTTTTTTTGATAAGGTCCAATAGGTAGGATATTTGATTCACCTATAGGGAAATGTGGGAAAAACCACTGTTGACTCCTGGAACCAGGGGTTGAGGGGGGGATGGGTTTGCCAAAATTTAAAAAAGAACATATGAAGGAAAAAGTGCAACACAGTCGTGACATTTCATACTGTTCTTGGCATTCAAGGTGGATGTACTTCCTCTGCACAGAAGAACTTCAAGCACATCGAACCATGTAAATTGGAACAGGAAAAGTAAATTTAATTATTTGTGCTCTGTCAAAAGGATTTCCCTTCTATTTTAATGTCCTTTATTTGTTCATGACCCTTATGTCTTACTCTTAAGTTGTCAAGATAGTACAGGCCCAAAAGGAAAAAAGGGGTAAAAGGAGAGATTAGTTGCGGTGAGATGGTAACTGATCATGCATTGTAGTGCACTCTCCATAAGTAATACTGTTCTTTCTCAGAACATCACAAATTGTTATAGCTACTTTCATGAAACTGTTATATTTTTCATTAAAATTTTTAGTATGGTGTTTTGATGTGCCTGTGCTTATTTATTTTAAAATACAGTCCTTGGAAGCGGAGATATTGCGCCTCAATCATCTTCGTGATAGAGCAAGTGAGAAGGGGCACAAGAAAGAATATCCTTTGTCGAGGCAATATACGTTAGTAGTTCTTTACATGCAAAAATCAGATTTGATGCCTCAATTGAAAAAGCTGAGGCACCGTTTGATATTTTTGTATTGTCATTTTGTGTATTCATTAATTGGAGAACATTGACCTTGAGCATGAGGACTTCCTTGACAGTTCCACGCTCAGAGAATGTATAGAGAAGTTAGAGCTTCTGAAGACACCTAAGGAGCGCCAGCGGAGGCTACTGGAGATTCCAGAAGTGCATGCTGATCCAAAAATGAACCCAGATTATGAATCTGAAGGAGAACACAATGACAAGAGAAAAGGTTTATATCATTTTTTTTTCCAGTGTTGCTAAGCCTTATTCCAATTTTTGGGGGGTTGGGGTGTGTGGAGGAAATAAAATGATTGCTTATTGCTGATGGAACATAATGCAGTTGAACATCCGGCACCAAGATTCACTAGAATTAGTAGAAGGGATGAAAAACTTATATCTTCAGGGAGTCGAGGTAAGATGAAAACTGTACTATGACGTCCTTCAAAAGGTTGTTTAGCGTCAGCTAACTAAAGGTTTTTGTTGTGTTTATCCAGTTAAAGAAGAGGGATCTATCATGGCTCGATGTAGGACGAGTGAGAAAAGAGAAGCTTGTGGAACTAATATCTTGGACAAGCAAGGAAATCAACTTACTGTTGAACAGCCTGTGGATAGGTCTGGATCTGAAGCTTCAATTGCTAGTCTCTCTACGGCGAACTCATCATCCGTTAATAGTTGTGAAACTGACAAATTGTGGCATTACCGAGACCCTGCTAAACGAATACAAGGACCATTTTCGGTGATGCAGTTGAGGAAATGGAATACATCAGGGCTTTTTCCCCCTGATATGAGGATATGGACAAATCATGAGCATGAAGACTCAGTACTTCTAACTAATGCACTGAAGGGGCTTTTCTATAAAGAATCTCAAGTGCATGATAAGACATCAAGACAGTCATGGGAACCAACTGGCTTGGATAGCAGAACTAGTGTTAGGTGGTCTGAGAGTGCTTCTGGCTCAGGGGGAGAATGTGGAAAGAGAGAGGCATTTGGGCACCTCCATAATGCAAATTACTGTTCAAACCGTAACACACAGTTTACGAGGATGAATGGGTTGTCCCCTTCTTTTCAACAATGCGTGGAGTCGTTGAAGGGAAATAATTCTTGTTTTGACAAACCCCAACTGTCAAGCTCCCCTTCATCTAGTCAGCGGGAGGTGATTTTAGCTCTTCCACGTCAGGAAAAAGGACAGGAAAATGATAATTGTCGTTCTGTTGCAGGTCATGGAACTCAGAATTCACGTAAAAGCACATTGTGCTATGCACAATCTAACAGTCGGAATTTAGGTCCATCTTCTGGTCAGAACCAGGGATCTTTTACCAGCAATAAATGTTCAACTAACCTGGATTGTGGATCTAGTTTTGCTTCAGCTACCCAATCAAGAGATTCATTTGAACAGAAAGGAAAAATGAATCTCCCAGACCTACCTAGTCCTACTCCAGAGACGAGCTATGGTGACCTTGAAGCTCAGGCTGCTGAGAAACTGCTTTTGTTGAGTTCAGTTATTCCTGTTTGTGGTTCAGATATTCATGATTTGCCAAGTCCTACCCTTATTTCAAACAGTGAAGCTCAAGGTGGGCATACTGCTGAAAATAAAGAATCTGGTCCGTCACGTCTTCCTGACAGTGAAGCTCAAGGTGGGCATGCAACTGAAAATAAAGAATCTGGTCCGTCAAGTTTTCCTGTTCAGGAATCAGGCCAAAGGTGGAGCAGTGCTTCTAGTCCAGTGGTTGGTGGGCCCCAACTTCGTGAAATAGCTGATGAATGGGGTAGAAGTTCACCAGCTGCGAAACCATCTGCTAAAGAATGGGATTCTGGTCTTGTCTCTGTTTCCTCGCCGAAACCGGCTGACACTATGGGTGATCATGTTGCTACACCACCTTCAAATGGCGACCAACTTACTGCAAAACCATCTACTGACCATCCTGGTCTCGTCTCCGTTTCCTCACTGAAACCAGCTGACAATCCGGGTGATCAAGTTGCCACACCACCTTCAAATGCCGACCAACTTACTGCAAAACCATCTGCTGAAGAATGGGATGGTCTAGTCTCGGTTTCCTCACTGAAACCAGCTGAAGCAGTGGGTGATCATGTTGCGACACCTACTTCAAATGCCGACCAACTTAATCATACTTCCCCATCTCATCCGATGTCAAACTTTTTTGGTGAGCCTATAGAGTTCAGCACTTTGGCTGAGGAATCAGTGTCGGACCTTTTGGCTGAAGTTGACGCCATGGAATCTCAAAATCAAAATGGTATGGGTTCTCCTACTTCTGCTATGAGGTGCAGTGAGGGGATGATACCTGGTTGCAAAACTGATTACTTTAGCCCGATGGAGGAGCTGAGTCCTACACATGATCCTGTAAGAAGTGATGCCTTGAGCTCCACTGGAGATCTACAACTACCATGTCAATCTACTGTGACGGATGAAACAGTTGTTGCATCTCGAGCTGATGCTTTTGATCCATTAAGGAGGTCTGGTGGAAATTCATCTACGAGTAGTGAGGGCGAAACCAAGTCAGCTGATGTTTTGTTTTCCCAGGGGGATGTTGGGTCTGTTATACCTGCACCTTGTACCACGAGTCAAACTACTGCATTTTCTGCAATGGGCAGGAGTACAGGATTCGAAGGTATGACCAATGGCCGTGGAGCAGCACCTGGAAACCCAAGTTGGGGTGGACCAGTTCAGGGATATACAAATGTTGGTTACGGAAGCAGCACGGGAGCTGCATGGGGAAATTCACATATGAATCGAGGCGCGCCTTTCACTGGGAATCCAATGTGGGATAGCCAGCGGAGGTATGCAGGGGAAAGGTCTGGTGGTCCTAGAGACTGGGCTCTTCAAGGAGGAGATTCAGGATTTGGTAGGGGTAGGTCGCCTTGGAACAGACAGCAGCCATATGGTGGTGGAGGATACTCTAGGCCTCCTCCCAAAGGCCAGCGAATTTGTAAATTTTATGAGAGTGGGCGTTGCAAGAAGGGGGCGGCGTGTGACTATCTACACCCGTGAAGGTGTAAATTGAAGGCAATTGCCTTCTTTTTGTATAATCAGAAAATTCTTTTTCGAGTAAGAAATTGACATGTAGCTTAAATGTTACTCCTATAGCTTAACTGAATTAAAAATGGCAGATTGCTATTTTTTGTTCCGGACCAGTGTGAACTTGGTATAATCCGTTTGAGCAAGTTTATCGACTCAGGAAGATTTTGCTGTATGTATGAGCTGCAGTAGTGTACTTATACAGCGATGTTCTGCTTTTTGATTGGTTAAGCTTACGGATTAATTTGACAATATGGTTAGTGCTATAAAATTGTTACATGTTGCCTTTGACATTCGATCATCTTAGCGCCTATGCTTTGCTACTAGGCGTATCAAATTTATCCCTGAAAGTAAATTCACATATATTAAGTTGGAATACTTTGTCAGGCCATCGAACCACTTTGAATGGCAAAACACAGGCCCATGGAAAAGAGGTAGAGGTGTGAAATAGAAGAGTGAATAATGTATTTTGGTGGATTAAAATGAGTTGAATCAGTAAATCGATTAAAAACAAGTTGAATATTAGCTTGGGTCAAAATAGGTAGGTCAATTTGGGCTAGACAATCAATCGTAACACAATCCATGCAACTCATTTTTCTTTCATTTATTTGTTTGTTCTTATATACCAATTTATTTAACTACCAAATTTTCTTACATGCAGGAGCAGCTCAAATTGGTCCGAACTTTTTAATGGAATAACTTAGGTTCTGCCCAAAATAATCCGTCAATATACATATGTCCGACCATAGGTGTTCAAGTCTCAGTGGGTTGATCGAATTATAGTATTTGGTTTGCAGTTTGCACAAAGACGTTGTGGTTCCTGTGAAGTTGTACATTAAAATAACTAGTCAACGTTACATATTCAAAGTCATAACTTGATGGTCAAACTTATGATGAAAATCATATGAGATAAAATTTAAATTCTAGTAAAGACAAAAATGTTAGACAATCCATAGTAATAAATGAAATAGTCGAAAGTGCATAATCTGATGCAAACACCATACAATATTATTAAACTAACATTATTCATCCCCAAATATCAAAATGGGTCGAAATCATCAAAGTGTCGCTGTGTGACGTTATAGTTGCAGTTTAATATTGAGTTAATCACTCTCCTTATTCGGATATTAGTCAAACCACACGAAAAGAGTTCCATTTAATTAATTTCCTTGTTTTCTCCTATTAATGATCCACTCCTACGACATAGGTCTTTTCCAAAAAAAGAAAAAAAAAACAAACACATCACTTCGGCCCTACCGTTACGCCATGTGTCCAAAAAAACATAAATCACCCCTTAGAGCTTTGGAAAGAAGTGAACGCTAATGGTGAAATTGGAAATACTCAATAGTTTTCATGAATTTTCATTTCATTCCTCCTTCACATAAAACTTGAAATTCATTGTCTCTTTGAACATAAACGATGTCGTCTTCGACATTGACGCCAATGCAAAGGTACGCAGCCGGAGCATTGTTCGGGCTGGCCCTCCATCAGGCCCAAATTCATCAGACTTGTCCATTGGGCTTTCCGTCCGACGAAGAGAAGGAACGTATAAGCAATAGCAGCAGTAATGATTCCGTCTCCGACGACCCTCAACTTTGGGTCCACGAATCTTCTGGCCTCCTCCGCCCAGTTTTCAAGTTAATTCCTTATGCTTTTCTATATTTTCTATTAACGTTGTTATTTGAATTAGCATTCAACGATTCAATTTGTGGTGAACAGATTTCTAGAGATTGATGAAAAAGCATGGAGTGGATTAGAGGAAACTGCTGGGTTTTCATCACCGAAGCATCACGTTGGAGCGGTTAGTTTTCTAATCAGCGTTGAGTTTATGTTGAGCCCATTAGAAAATTTACTGATAAGAACTCCCACGTCCAAAAGATGCAAGTACTAGTGGATGTTGAGATGTATGTGTGGGCATACTAGGAGAGAGGGAGGCAAGACTAAGTTAGTTCAAGCATGTGAGGAGAATATGCACAGATGCCCAATTAGGAGATGTGAGAAAATGGCTATACTGGTTATAAGGATAGGTAGATCCATAGAGGTAGGAGCTTAGCAAAGACTTGACATGGAGGTACAGGATTATGGTAGAAGGTTAGTAGGTAGTCGAGCGTGTTTTCCTTTTCAGTTTTGTTAGTATTACTCTCCTACTAGTTCATTTTCCGATTTCAGTATTACCTGTTGTGTTCCTTTGCTTCAGTAATTGTATTATTTGTTGTTGCTATTATTCTCTTTCTCAGTGTTTTTACTTTTCATACCTGTGGTCAAGCGTAATACTGGAAAATGATTTCATCGACATAGCATGCACACCCTAAGTCTGGTATATTTTAAACAGGACTTTGTAGCTATTGTTGATAAATGCTTCTAGCGGAAGAGAAAAAGTTATTTTTTTCTTTTTAATATCTTCTGCTACTACCCTCAGCGATTATAATTCTGTGCCCTTTTGCTGTTACTTACTTGATGCCATAATGACTGATATTACATTAGTTTGACAGTTTCTAAGGTCACTATCCGTCTCTGAAGAAGGTGCTGATACTTCTTCAGAAGCAGCAGAGAAGGAACTTGATCTTGCAAAAGCCATCGATGCTATGGCATCAAGCATGGAGAGAACTTCCGATAATGTGTCCAAGAAGGATAAGCGGCGTGAATATGAGCATAAATGTCGGGAGAAATTATCCCTTGCTGATACGCAATCTAGGTCCGAAGTGGAAAATACTACAAATGTTGAAAATTACCGAGAGAAAAGCAAGAACTCATCTAGCATTGAGCAAGCCCATTTAGAGTCTGTTAGTGGATTTGATGAAAAACCAGTGGAGGAGGCATCGACACTTGAATACTCTAGGAAAGTTACTGTTCTTTATCAACTTTTCTCAGCTTGTCTTGCTCAATCACCTGAAGAGAGTAAAAAATATACACGAAGAAGAAGGGGTTATGATGCACGACATCGCGTGGCTTTGCGGTTGCTAGCTACATGGTTTGATATCAAATGGATAAACGTGGTGTGTTCCTGCATCTACATCATATGTGATTCCTGCAATGTTATTGTTCAATCATTTATTCCCTTGCTGTTATCTCTTCTGGAGGTTTTTTCTTTAATACTACAGGATATCCTAGTGCATACATGCTAGATTTTATGCAGGAAGAATTGAAATGTTCAATTTTTACTAAAATGTTTTGTAAGTTTTCCTTGTGCATCATTTTTATACAAAAACTCATCTCCAAAGTAGGAGAAAATCAAGTGAGAAATACCCCCAACAAGGAGGAAGGTAAGAGCCCCAATTAGTAACGTGAGCTCAATAGAACTATTCTGCCCTAAGGAACTTGGACGGTTTAGGATGCCTTCTATTTTTGATGTGTATATTTATTACTCGTTCCACCTTTTCCCTTTTTTTGGTGTCTTTTATGAAGGTAGTGAATTTAGGCAAATGGTGGGGAAAACTCTGCACACAAGATGTATACCATGTCTTCATTAAAAAAAGATGTATTCCATGTAGAGAACATACAAAAAGACAACATTTTCCTACAAAAAGCATCCAAGTGTCTGTAACATAACCGGGAAATTGGAGGTGCTCCAAGATATACAAAAAAATAACAAGATTCCTCTAATATATTTGAAAGCTACTACTTTTAAAAAAACCCAGTTCCTTTCTCTCCATGTCTTGCACATGATTGCTAGAGGTGGATAGTGCTGCCTCCTATGCTCTCTGTCTTCTATTTCTTCTTCTGAAATTCATGCTAGCATCACATCCTTTATCGTCCCTTCCATTACCATTGTATTCTAAACATATTCTACAACTTACATAAAGCTTGTGCACCACCTGCCAATGAAGTAGTAGGTGGTTGACTTCCTCACTGTCTCTCTTACACATGAAGCACCAAAAACAACAGCTGCACCTCAGTCCCAAACAAGTTAGGGTCGGCTATATGAATTCTCACTTCTTATTTTAAGCTCATGTCATATCATCATCATAAAAATAGAGGCGCGTATCCAGGATTTCGAAAGGATGGGTGCACTATTATGAAAATACTTCGAGCGTGGGTTTACACATCTATATTTAAATATTTTAAGAAAAATATAACACTACTATATATGATAATATAGGGAGGGGAGCATGGGTTCACGTGAACCTGGTGACCCCCACCTAGATACGCTCCTGCATCAAAAAGGATAAATAAAAGTAAACTATTCCAACACAACACCTTAAACAATTAGCATTTCATCCCTGATTCTTTACGTTCTTTCTATCATCTCAAGTCCAATAATAAGAAATTCTTAAGTGGAAATATTTTAGATGTCGCTAATCTTTAGTCTTAGCACTGCTTAATTTGTTGATGGGATACCTTTGGAATTTTATGCCATACTATGGAAGGGTTCTACTACTTAGCTTATGTCATTTAAGATTCCTACAGAAGTGATGATCATCTTAAAAAGGCTGTTGCAAACATCTTGTTCTTCTGTGGCTGATAAAGTTCACCTCCAACCAGAGCATGGGAGGCATCTAGTTAGTAGAGAGCTGACAGTTTAAGTAATTGAGTGCTTTTCTCACCTTTGTTGAGTATGTTTCTAGAAAATCATAGGTTACAAGTTAATTCAGATAAGGATTTGTCTATGCCACACTTGTATCTTCACCTTGCTATAACTATGTAGTAGGCAGTAGGTGCATGTGGTAGTCCTTCATTCCGGGCTTTCTTACCTGTAGTTAACTGTTTCAAATCTTTTTCATCTTGTTACATTCTTCTTCTTGGGTTTTTTTTTTGGGGCACTTACATTATCATTAGAAAAAGAAGAAAAATTGGCATTAACTGTTGGTTCCACTTTTTGATGTCAAATTTTTTTTTCTTTACCATATGACTGCAGAAGCAAAGACATGTTTTTTTTTTAAAATTTAATCTGGCTATCTTTTTCTTCTAGACTAGGAAAACAGCTACTTCATATGAAAGGAGCCTGTTGTAGTGATGCAGAAATTTGCGTCGCACGAGGCTATAATAATTAAAGCATGGACCTCCTTAACGTTTACGTGAAAAAAGGAATTATCTGCTGCAGGAAGCCATTGAAACCACGATTGCTTGTTCTGCAATGGCCCTGAAAGAAGAAGAATTAAAGGAACAAAGCCGATCTCCTAAAAGCTCATGGGCTAAGTGGAAACGTAGAGGTATAATAGGCGCAGCTGCAGTTACTGGAGGAACCTTATTGGCCGTTACTGGTGGTATGGCATCCCAGACTTTCTTAAGTTTCTTAACTCAGGTCCTGACATGTTTAAGCAGACCTCGTAGGAAACAAATTTCTGACATGTTTAAGCAAACCTCTTAGGAAATAGATTTCTTTGTCCTTGTAGTGACAAGCCTTACAGGAAACAGATTTCTTCTCCTTTCAGTCTTCATTAGATGCATAAAGAAGTTGGGATGTGATTGTGGAGAACCCTTGTAGGAGATGAAATTGTTATAATTTTGTTGCCTTTATTTTGTTCTTAAACAGGTTTAGCTGCTCCAGCAATAGCTGCAGGCTTTGGTGCTTTAGCCCCTACTTTGGGAACTCTTGTTCCTGTGATTGGAGCAAGTGGGTTTGCTGCTGTTGCTGGTGCTGCAGGAAGTGTTGCAGGGTCTGTTGCAGTAGCAGCTTCATTTGGAGGTAAACACATGTTTCATAAGATATCTTGTTGCATCTCCTTTTTCCTCATAAGTTAATAATGGAGATGAGGAGAGTGCAACTTGTGATTTTGCACTTCTCTTTTCTTTTAATAAGGTAATGTTATTTCATTAGGGAAAGTACCAAAGAGGTACCGAAAACTACAAAAAGATGGTGCTAGGAGCACTATCACATAGTAGCTCATATAATCCAAATAATAAAAAGGATGATCTAAATCATTTACGCGAGTGCTTTTGCACTTATCAGGTAGCAAGGTTAAGATTGATTTATGGAACTTGAACATCTTGAAATTATCCTCCAGTTAGTTACTAAGGGTTGTCACCGATATTTTTGCTTACCCAGCTGCTGGAGCTGGACTTACAGGATTTAAAATGGCCAGGAGAACGGGAGATGTTGATGAATTTGAGTTCAAGGCTTTAGGAGAAAACCATAACCAGGGAGTAAGTAATTAGTCTTGTGTTTTCTACTTGAAACTGTCCTGTAACTCCTGCCTGTGGTTTCTTGTTTCAGTTAGTAGGTGGGCATTGAAGTCTGCATTTTGTGTCTTTGAGCTCTTTCATCTTTATTCTCATAGTTGTCATACATTTTAGTTTTAATCATGGACCACAGGAGCTCATTTATCTTTGTTCTCACTTTGCATTTTCGCTATCAGCGGCTGGCAGTTGAGGTTTTGATCTCTGGACTTGTTTTTAAGGAGGAAGATTTTGTAAGACCTTGGGAAGGACAACATGATAACTCTGAGAGGTAAAAATATTTTTTTTTTCATTTTTGTTGGTTGAACTCCATTTGGATAGATGATTTCGTTAATCTAGGTAAACACACACACACACACATATATATATTTGTATTTATGTATGTATATATATTTTATGTTTATATGAGTATATATGTTGACCAATTTGTGTTGATGCTTCCTGTATCTGTTGGTGAAGGCTTATAATGCAGAAACCCCTCTTACATTTCTCATTTTCTTCAGATATGTGCTGCAGTGGGAGTCGAAGAATCTTATTGCTGTAAGCACTGCAATTCAGGATTGGCTGACGTCAAGTAATAAAGTTGTACTTTGCTTTTCAGCACATATACATTGACCAGCTACATTACCACCTTGATCGGTTAGGATGCTGACATCATCACTAACTACAGGACTTGCAATGGAGTTGATGAAGCGAGGTGCTATGATGACCGTTTTAAAAACTCTGTTGGCAGCATTGGCTTTGCCAGCAACATTGCTTGCAATGACAGATTTTATTGACAGCAAATGGGCAGTTGCTGTGGACAGGTTTGTGTTTGTCTCTGTGTCTGTTCAGTGAAATCTCATTTTTTTGAGCTTGTGGTCATGAAGCTGTTTTATCTTCCATTTGTCCATGTGACAATAATAAGAAGTAAAAGGATTAGATTAATATAATTGCAGTAATGATGAGAAAAACCTATACCAGTTTTCTCATTAATTTTTTTGTCCCTGGAAATTCTAATCTTTCGACCCAGCATAGGCTTTTGGTGATGGACTTGGAGATCAAGAAAGAGAGGAGGAGAAGGGGCGTGGAGGACAGGCCGAGGATTAGATGGGGTAGCCTGACTATGGACAGTGCGCTTGAGATAGGGGAGAAGTTGAGTGCGAGAAGAGTTTGGGAGAGTAGAGGGGACGCTGATAGTATGTGGGATAAAACTGCCAGTTACATCAGGGGGACTGCTAGAGAGGTGTTGGGTGTCTCGAAAGGTCGTGCTGGCAAGCACCGAGGGGACTGGTGGTGGAATGGAGAGGTTAAAGGGAAGGTGGAGGTGAAGAAGAAGGCTTATGCGAAGTTGGTCGAGAGTAGGGATGAGGAGGAGAAGCGGAAGAATAGGGAGGAGTATAAGATTGCTAGGAAAGAGGCTAATTTGGCTGTTTCGACGGCTAAAAATGCGGCTTTTGAAAGCTTATACACTGCGTTAGAGGGTAAAGGTGGTGATAAAAAGTTGTATAGGCTAGCCAAGGTTAGGGAGACGAGGGCTCGGGACCTTGACCAAGTGAAGTGTATTAAGGATGCAGACGGTAAAGTTTTAGTGGAGGAGGTTCTTATTAGGAGGAGATGGCAGTCTTACTTTCATAAGCTCTTGAATGAAGGAAGGGACACTAGCATTGTGTTGGGGGATTTGGAGCAATCTGAGAGGCTTCGCGACTATGGCTATTGTAGGTGGATTAAGGTTGAGGAGGTTAAGGGTGCTATTCGTAGGATGCATAGAGGTAGAGCGACGGGGCCAGACGAGATCCCGGTGGATTTTTGGAAGTGCTCGGGAGGGGCAGGGATGGAGTGGTTGACTAGGTTGTTTAATACCATTTTTAGGACGACAAGGATGCCTGAGGCTTGGAGATGGAGTATGATGATTCCATTGTATAAGAATAAGGGTGACATTCAGGATTGCAACAATTATAGGGGTATCAAGTTGTTGAGCCACACTATGAAGGTTTGGGAGAGGGTGGTAGAGTTGAGGTTACGTAAGATTGTGCTTATTTCTGAGAATCAGTTTGGATTTATGCCTGGATGCTCAACTACTGAGGCCATCCATCTCATAAGGAGACTAGTGGAGCAATATAGGGAGAAGAAGAAGGACTTGCACATAGTGTTCATCGACTTGGAGAAGGCTTATGATAGAGTCCCCAGGGAGGTTTTGTGGAGGTGCTTGGAGGCTAAAGATGTTCCTATGGTGTATGCTAGGGCGATTAAGGATATGTATGACGGAGCTAAGACTCGGGTTAGGACGGTGGGAGGGGACTCTGAGCACTTTCCTGTCTTGATGGGGTTACATCAAGGATCGACGCTTAGCCCGTTTTTATTTGCTTTGGTGATCGATGTTTTGACTTTGCAAATTCAAGGTGAGGTGCCTTGGTGTATGCTTTTTGCGGATGATGTAGTCTTGATTGATGAGACCCGTGGTGGAGTTAATGATAAGTTGGAGGTTTGGAGGAAAACCCTCGAGTCTAAGGGATTTAGGTTGAGTAGGTCCAAGACGGAATACTTGGAGTGTAAGTTCAGCGAGACGTCGTATGAGGCTGAGGTGGTTATAAAGCTTGGTACGCATGCCATCCTAAAGAGAGATAATTTCAAGTATCTTAGGTCTATGATTCAGGGGAATGGAGAGATTGACGAGGATGTCACTCACCGGATTGGGATAGGATGGATGAAATGGAGGCTCGCGTCTGGAATCTTGTGTGGTAAGAAGGTGTCTCCTAAACTCAAAGGCAAGTTCTACAGAGTAGTGGTTAGACCGACTTTGTTATATGGTGCGGAGTGTTGGCCAGTCAAGAAAGCTCACATCCAAAAGATGAAGGTGGCGGAGATGAGAATGCTGCGGTGGATGTGTGGGTGTACTAGGAAGGATAGGATTAGGAATGAGATTATTCGAGATAAAGTGGGAGTAGCGTCGGTGGAAGCCAAGATGCGGGAAGTGAGGTTGAGATGGTTTGGGCATGTGTTGAGGAGGGGCACTGATGCCCCAGTGCGGAGGTGTGAGATGTTGGCTAGGGATGGATTCAGGCGCGGAAGGGGTAGACCGAAGAAATATTGGAGGGAGGTAATTAGACATGATATGGAGCAGTTTCAGCTTACCGAGGACATGATCCTAGATAGGAAGGTGTGGAGGAGGCGGATTAGGGTAGAAGGTTAGTAGGAAGGGGGCGTCATTGTTAGTAGATAGGAGAATTTTGTTTTCATTAGTGGTGCTTGTAGCTAGAGTATTTGTATTATTTCAAAGTGTGTTATTACTTGTTGTATTACTTGGTGGGTCCTGCTTATATTATTATTGGGTGTGGCTATACATATCGTTTCTTGTCCCTATACTATTTCTTTTCTACACTGCTGTATCTTGAGCCGGGGGTCTTTCGGAAATAACCTCTCTATCTCACATCTGAGGTAGTGGTATGCGTACACTCACCCTCCCCAGACCCCACGTGGTGGGAATATACTGGGTATGTTGTTGTTGTTGCTGTTGAAATTTCTGTATTTCCATCTTTTGTTTCGGTGGAATTAATTCTTGCTCCAATTCTGCTTCTGCTTAAATTATCAAGCAGTTCTACTATGATATTATGTTATGTCAAAGCAGTGTCTCGTACTTTGATTGGAAAAGTAAATTCTAACGTGTTGTTTATTTCAGATCAGATAAGGCAGGAAAACTTCTGGCAGAAGTGTTACAGAAAGGATTCCAAGGACATAGGTAAATAAGCTTAAATAAATTCTGAGCATTTTCCAGTTGAGTCTCCTGAAAGATTGAGTTTTCACACCAGCCACTCTGTTGGTTGTCTATGAATATTTCAGGCCTGTAACACTTGTAGGGTTTTCACTTGGGGCAAGAGTTATCTTTAAATGTCTCCAGATTCTGGCTGAGAGTGAAAATAATTGTAAGTGGTATTTTGAAATATGTTTTTCTTTTTTACATTCTATCATTTGCTTAAGATGATCCTAAAGTATTTTCTTGCATTTTGACAGCTGGGCTTGTGGAAAGAGTTGTTCTTCTTGGGGCACCCATTTCAATTAAAAACATGAACTGGGAAGCTGCGAGAAAGGTTTTTGCTTTCCACTTTGTTGATTTCAACTACTCTTATTAGTATGAGCATATTTATCCCCTTCCCCTTTCTCATTTGTTTTCTCTAGTATAAGGCTTGGACTTATCTACTCGGTTACCTCATTATTATTTGAGGATCTCTCTTCCTATTTTACAGGTAGTGGCTGGTCGATTTGTGAATGCTTATGCTACAAATGATTGGATGCTAGGAATTGCCTTCCGTGCCAGGTTTGCCTTATTTGCAAGGATAGTACTGATGTTGAATGTCTATTCGACTGACGTTGAGTTGGACATAACCTTTGTTAAACCTATTCCCTTGTACTCCCTTCAGTGCTTCATTTTGACTAGGCACAATTATTAAGAATTATTGAAAAATATAGTCATATTCTGATAATTTATTATAGTGTGGAATAATAAAATAAGGTCAAAACTGTTTCGAGAAAGTAAAGTTGGGTCACATAAAACATTTTGTCATTTTTGACCCCCTGGCTGACTCAAGCATGACATTCAAGTTGGGAGCAGGGTAGAGGGGCAGGCCACACTCTTGAGTTTCTGAACCTGTGAGCCAATTTGGGTAGGACCAGCTAACTTACGGGGCATTTCTAGATTATAAGAAAAAACCTTCCTAAGATATATGAAAACTTCATTTAAGAATCTTGCACAATAACTCGGGATAATAGACAAGTTGTGGATGGAGGGAGAACGTATTCCCTGTTTCACATGCCGTTTTATTCTTCTATTTCGGGGTAACTTGTGCAATTTCTCTTAAACAGTCTCCTAACTCGAGGTTTGGCTGGAATTCAACCAGTTGATGTTCCTGGCATTGAGAACGTAAGTTTTCTTCTTAAGGATAACCAAATTTGGATCTCCGTCATTTCTTGCTTAAACCTCTCACTTTTAACAGGTTGATGTAACTGAACTCATCGACGGTCATTCCTCCTATTTATGGGCTACCCAAAGGATTTTAGATCTACTTGATCTTGATTCCTATTATACGGTAGTCCTCGGTCGAGTCGCGCTGTAAAGACAGACATTGCAACACCTTTTCTTCCTCGGATAACTGCATTTTAGGGGATTGTATCTGTTACAGCCTTACAGCAAGTGCATAAGTAGCAGGGTTCTAGTCTGGAGCATCTGCTTATTCCTTAGCAGATTTATTTCTATTATCCTAGCATTATCTTATGTTTCTATTTATTACTACTGTTATTTCTTTCACTTTAGTTATCCTTAATATTTGTACTGTTAGTACTTTTCTTTCTTTAATATTTTCATTTACTCTTAGTTTTCTTTCAAATCATTTTCTGAAAAACAATTTTCTTGAGTCGGGTCTTATTAGAAACAACCTCTCTACCCCACCACACAAGGGTAGGGGTAACTAGTAAGGTTTGCATGGTATTTTAAAGTAATGTTTAGAATCTAGTAGTTGCATTTTACTCTTTTTGATATAGTTAAACAATTTTAAACGCTACAATGAAAATCAAGGAATAAGGTGAAGAGTAAGAGAAAATAACTTTTCTCTTCCTTCTTCAGATATTTTGCTATTTATAATTTGTTTGTCATTTATTCTATCACTAAGGTGATGGAAGAAAAACAATTGCTTACATTATTATATATTCATATGGTAATTTTTTCTTTAAAAAATAGCAACAATAAAATGTATAGTGTAATTTCGTAAGTGAGGTATGGGGAGAGGGCACAAAACCTTATTCTTACTTTGTGAAGGTAGAGAAATTATTTTTGATAAGACCATTAATAAAATCACGTATAGAAAAGAGATACAATAATGTAGAAGGAACAATAACAGCACATAATACGATAATCGAAGTAAAAAAAAATAAGTAATAATAAAATTGGAGAAAAGATAGTATGTGAGTAATAAATTGCAAGTGTAACATGTCTTGTTGAATTACCTCTCTCAGTACTTCTTAGGCCTACCACTACCTCTTTTTATACTTGTGATCATCAACCTCTCGCACCTTCTCGCTGAGTCGTTTATGCATTTTCTCTTCACACGCTCGAATCATCTCCCTCCCTCCACCCATCTTATCCACCATGAAAGACACTTCTACCTTATTTCGAATAACTTATTTCTAATTCTTTCTTTGCTAGTATGCCCACTTCTTTCCTAAAATAGCGTGGAGCTCAATTCGGGCCATTGGGCCCTCTTTAGGGCTACAGAACCAAGTCAGGACCAGCCAAATTCGGGTCTCATTTGCAAATTCAGGGTGTGTTTGGTATGAAAGAAAATATTTTCTTATTTTTTCATGTTTGATTGGATAATTTTTTTGAAAAATAATTTCTCTAGAAAAATAAGCACCTTAAAAAAAGAGAAAAAGGACTCGCGTAATAGAAGTAGGAGAAATAAATTGTATAAGTGATATCTTATATTTATTGTATTCTTCCGCCCACTTAATTCCTTCAACCCCTATCCCTTGACTATCTTACACCCACCACCCCCTTGGCCCCACACCCTATCCCCCATCCTGCTTCTATAGTCTTTTGCTAGATTATATATAAATGCTCTTGAGATAACATTTTCTTTTTGCTTATTTACCCAACACTAAGAAATCAACTTATTTTCCAATCCTACCAAACACACCCTTAGTTTGATAGAAATCGTTCTCTGTAAACGTGATGCTGAGTGCTTGCACCCAGGTTCGAATCCCCTTAGCCGACGTGATGGAACAATAAGAATTTAAACACGCTTCGCTTCACAGTTAAACCAAAGAGAAAAATCTAAATCGACTTAATTTGCTGTAGAGCCAAAGAGAGGGGAAAACAGATATGCCGGAGAAGAATGATACGATCGGAAAAGGCAGCAGTTGCTGCGTGGACGGCAACAACAAAGATGTAAATCCAATCAAAGAGGCCGGCGCCGGAGCCGGAGGAAAAGGCTCCGGCGAAGGCGTATCTTCATCATCGAAGAATCAAGGAAAATCATGCAAAGGATGTTTGTATTACTCTTCTACTTTCAAATCCAATTCTCGCAATCCTCTCTGTCTCGGTCTTAGTCGTTCCCTTCCGCAAGGTTCACCTGCTAACTTCTTCTTTTTTTTTTAAATTTGCTTATACACAGAACTGGAAATGCTTTGTTACTTGCTTATTGTGCTTCTCTTTTGCTAATTTTATTGCTTGGAGTGATTCCTTTTTCTGTTTTTCGTGGATTCATTGAATTTGCAGCTTAAAATGAAGAAATTTCTTAGGTTATTGGTGAGCTATCAGTACCTAATAGTTAATTGCTCGATAGATTAATGTAGAGATACTAGTTTTTGAGAATCTCTAATTGGTCTTAACAGGCAAAATATGAGTATTGGAGCAGAATGAATATTGAGGATTCATACATCCCACCATCTAGTTCGGAATTGAGGTGTAATAGTTGTAGTAGTAGGACTTGATCCAATTTGGTCTAACTGTGGGTTTCATGCGAACTGTGTTATTTATTTCACAATCTCTCTATGTATTTGATAAGAAATTGAGTTTGAGCTTAACTCAATCTTAAAAGCTAACTCATGAGGTGAGCATAGTCCAATTGTCCAATCAACAAATGAACAAATGATGTGGAAAACTAACACCCTCCCGCATCCCAGCTTGCCAACTGGAGCGTGAAATTGTGGACAACATATTATGGGCTCCAACGTTGGATAAACCAAGAATTGACATGGGTTTGACTCTGATACCATGATAATAAATGGGCCTCGGGCCAAATGAACCCCAAAAGCTAGCTCATGAGGTGAGGATTGTCTAAAGTCATAATAAGTTGACCAAATACCCATCATGTGGGACAAACTCAACAATATTGTTATTAATACATGTTGCTTATGCAGTAATACTCTAAATATTAAGCATTTTGGGCAGGTGAATTAGTTCTGCTTGAGTTAGTCCATGTCATATGAACTATCCTTACAAATATTTCTGTGGGGAAACAGGAAGCTAGAATTTCTTGACTTAACGTGCTCAGTTTTAGGGTACATAGCCTCTGCTATTGTATCTCATTATGCATTTAATGTTCTGCTTTAATTTTACCATTTTTCACATATTAAAAATTAGGCCTGTATTAAATGTGTGCTGAGACTGGTTTTGATGTTTGATAAAGTACCTCGATATATTGTTGGGGAATCTGAGAAGGAAGCTTCTAAAGAGGGTCGGAGCCTTACAGATTTTAGATATGCTTGTGTCGGTTATTCTGTTTACTTAGATCAGAAATCTCGATCAACTGATGCGCAAGAGGCACAAACGGAATTGCCCGTATGTGTTGGCCTTGAGGTTAGCATTCTCTTCTTTATATTTTTAAGTTTGCTTCATGCATTTTTTCATGTTATGATATGTTCTAGGATAAGTATGGAGAAGTAAGCTATTTATTTCTGCTCGAGGTGCCATTCTTTTAATAAGTTACAGTTACAGCGTGACGGTCCATAGATGTCTCTTACTTTCCTCTTCAGACCAGTATTCTGTTTACATGCAATTTAACCCTTTGCAAAGAGTATATATAGGAAGTTTATAGCCCTGAATGACTTAGTGCTTTCTGTGTCATCATTTCTGGTTACTCCAATGTTCCAATGTTTTTTTGGCTGAACTAACATAGAAAGTGTGCCATAGGTTTTGGTGGATAAAAGACCCTCTTCTGCTGATGCAGCTCCTGGCCATGCTCATGCTCATGCTCGTAACAGAGAAGGTGACTGCCTTGATTTCATTTTCTCTATGCCGAAAAATCTATACGATGTAATGCTCATATGCTATTGCCTATGTGTTTAGGGTCTTACTGCTTGATATGGATGTCTAGATTTGGTTCAAACATTTTGTTACATTGGAATGTGTTGTAGTTCTTTCCAGTAACATGTTTTAATAATTAATTACATGCTTGGTGAAAGTTTATTCTCATGTTAACCTACTGTATTTCCCTTTTTTCTTTCTTAAAGTAAAAAATTCCAGAAATATCCTTTATCAAGAAATCCTCGTTGAAAAATCAAAATGACTTTTTTATTTGTTGCTGAAGAAATTGTTTATACTTGTCAGTTTGATCACTGTTTTCAGCTTGGAATCCGCTTTATAAAAAAAATAATGGGCATCCCACTAGATCAAGGTTATTGAATTCAATGTCTTGCATCCAGAATAGAGTGGTTGGTTTGGCCTTTTGAGGTTCTGCATCACAGTGCTTTTCACCTAAGGACAAAGACAAAAACTACCAATGCGGAACTTTTTTGATAAAGTATTACTGATGCGGAATTGTTGCACTAGTTTTGCAGTGCTTTTCTCTGTTCTTCATAGTTCAAGTAAATCATACCAAGTTGGTTCTAGATGCACAAACAGTGTTTAAAAAGTATGCCTCCCTAGAGTCCAGCCAACTATATATGCAACATGGTATTTCCTCTTTATATAAAGAATAAGAGAGTGTTTCTGACTACTAGGATTATTTCTTGGCTCCTTCAGAAAGTTCTTATGTTCATCACTCTCCATTCAAAAACATACATAGGGGATACCCAAGGGTGTGGCCTAGTGGTTAATGAAGTGGTTGAGAACCATGAGGTCTCATGTCCAAATCCCAGTGGAGACAAAAACACTATGTGATTTCTTCCCATCTGTCCAGGCCTTGGTGGACAGAGTTACCTCGTACCTGTTGCCAATGGGAGGTGGCAGGTTTCCCGTGAAATTAGTTGAGGTGCGCGAGAGCTGGCCCGGATGGTTATTTAATAAAACAGACATAGGGGTGGGGTCTTCAAATCTTTTTCCTTTTGGTGCATAGCTTATTCGTCCTCCTTCTTGTCATTGTTTCAGCCATTATTCTTAGAGCAGCCATTGTATGTTGAAAATGGGGAACATCGTGACCCGCAATTCTGAGGCAATGCTGCTGTGTGGTAGGTTGTGATCCACATCTTCTTCGTGTCTTCTACACATATAACATCAATTCATGACAATGCATCCTCTCCTTATTCTTATTTCTGTTGTTGATATTACTCTTCACCCAGCACATCATGTAAAGAAAATCACTCTCTTGGGGATTTGTTGTTTCTCATCGTGAATTTAGATAGGGCCTTGAGCTACCTCCAGCAATTAAGTGACTACAGACTACATTATGACTTAACAGAGAAAGAATTTGAAGATGATTCTTTTCACAAGTTTTTATAGACCTTCTCTAAAGTGTGAGTAGCTATACAGCTATGTAGGAAATTTTCCAGTTCATGCAGTGGAATCTTGTATTCACCTTCTAAAAGATCATCCCATACACATTATCCTACAGCCCTTTTAAGAATGTCTGCAACCATTGCCTATAGATGAAGCCACGAGAACCCTATAGATCTTGAGATCTCCGATTTCAAAGTTTGCCCTCTTTGAACTTTACCACCAAGAGGAAGAACAAAGTACTTAGTAGGGAGCTCAACTATTTTACACCCCTCAAAGAAAAGATGCAATATATATATATATATATATATATATATATATATATATATATATATCCTCAATCTTTTCATCAAAAAGGTATCTTCTCACCTCCGGTACCCTTATATGAACCTGGTCAGATGCCCTCCATTACATTAACTTGCTTAAAGCTTCCATTACAAACAAGAAGACTGATGGAGATAAATGATCTTGTCATAATAAATTTACTGGCATTTGTTCCTCTTCTAAAGAATACCTAATGTCGTCTTTAAATTAAGATTCTACCCGCAGTTTTATGTATCTTCTACTAGTATTTGTTAGTAGTAGGAATATGAACAGATAGAATAGCTTAGTGTTATGACTGCTATTCATTTTGGGAAAACTCCTATACAAGGAAATTTTGATATTCCATTCTGGATTATTAATATTTTTAGTAAGAGATGCACAAATGATAGTTAAATTTAAATGTAAATGTAGCTGAAACAGAATATACAACTGTCTGGTTTTCTTTTCTGGAACTTTTCCATTTTATTCTTGCATGGCAAAGCTATTGACAGTGTTTCGCTTAGTCGTGGTGCGCACAAGCTGGCTTAGACCCCACGGTTATTTAAAGTATGGTAGGATGTTATATTTCTTATTCCTTTTTTTGATTCAAACATGTCTTCTCTGGCTTCTTTGTGTTCTTATTCATGGGTACCTGTTGTTGCTCTTCCATGCATTTCATGCTATTGGTATAATGTGTTAGATCTTTAGCAAATGAAAACCTCTAAATGTGGGATATTACTTATTAGTTTCTCATAATCTGATATGCAATGTAATTCAGGGGTCTTGTTATGAAATGTTTATTATTTCTTGCAGTTATTTGGAATGTATTGGTTTGATCATTAGCAGCCTAATTTCATTCTACTGTTTTCTTTAAAAAAGATGGACATGGACTTCCACAGCCTCGATCAAATAAACCAGCTAACTCAGGCGGTGATGAGTTCCTTACCAGGCAAGCAGTGTTTGAATTTTGATACATGAAATCTGCTTCACGTGATGCACTATATATAGACTTGTTTGATAACAAGGTTGTTCCCTTGAAAATACAGGTTCACAAGGAATGCTAACTTGGTTGCAATGGGGGTTGCCAAGAACTTGCGGAAAGTGGGAAACCGTATAAAAGAAAGTGTTGATGACATCTTTTATCGACGCCCAAAATAGGATTCTAATCCTGAAATAGAGAAATAGCAATGAGCTGAAGGTTGCTCCACCAAATAATATCTTCTTTTGCTTTATTTGTCCTCGAATAGGTTAAATGAAAACCTTGTAATGTGTATTTTGAGATTCATTTTGGTTAAATCCATAATTTTTGAAGATATGCCATTTGTAGTTGATAATCTTTTGTATAAACTGGTTATGTTGTTGGTTGAGGAAATGCTGAGGAATTCATTAATGTTGGTAGTGACGCTCCTAAGCGAATAAGTGGTTTAGTTCGAACTGTCATCTATAGTTCTGGTAGTATTGATTCTCATTTCCTTGGGATTTTTGCTGAGACCTCTCCCTCGGTTGAAAAAATTATGGATATCTGTACTAATTCTGGAATTTCCTGCCTTTCTTTTGTCCTGGGGATGCATTGTCTATCCAAACTGTTCTGCTCTATAAATGATGTGAAGAGATTTCCAGCAGTGACTTTCCTGAGAAAACGCTACGTGAAGGGCAGATTTTTTACCAAATTTTCATGTAATTAAACCACCACCTGCGACAACAACCTTGCTTAGGTTGTGCATAAACTCTACAGGTTAAGTAATATCGTGTAAATATAAACCTATTAGGCTCTGGGGAAACAGATGGTATAGGCTCATAAGTTCGCAAATATATATTAAATTAGAAGCTGTTGAGGATTCGAGCATGAATGATGCAACTTGAAATTAGAATCAGTATGGACCAGTCACAACTTGAGAAGTGAAAGCTAAGAAGTTGTCAGTCTTTCTTAATGATCTTGGCCTCGACATCTATGTTGAACTTCGGCTCTCTGTTCAACCAAGTCTTGCTATGCCAGGACATTTGGCTAAGACTCATCATCATCATCATACCCAATGTATTCCCACCAGGTGGGGTCTGGGGGATAAAGTGTACGCAGTCAGGGGCGAATTTAGGGCCTAAAAATGGAGCACGGGAACCCGTGGTCTCTCGGTAAAGCTTGGTATTTTATGTATGTATTTTCTAAAATTGGTATAATAATAACTGCTGGCACCCATGCTATCAAAATACTAAATGGTGCACTTGGTTAAATGTTGAGTTATGAACCTTAAGGTCTTGGGATCAATTCCCACTTCTTACATTTTTTCCTTCTTTTATTAGTGGTGCACCCATGCACTGAAAATCCTAGATTCGCCTCTGTACGCAGTCCATACCACTACCTCAGATGAAGTAGAGAGGTTGTTTTCAATAGATCCCCGGCTCAGAACCGATAACAATAACAAATAAAAAATCATAAAAACCAACAGCAAAAGGGGATAACACATCGCTAGATAATCGAAGAAGCATGACACTCACAGATCAACATTATAGACTAGTTATTCAAAATCACAAATATCACCAAAACAGCGCGAACAAGAATCTGCCTATGAAACAACAGTCAAAGATACAAGCAAACACTCTTCCCTGCTAAAACGGACAACTTCATTACATTTGTTTTCTAACAGGTGTCTCTAAAGCTTAGGATGATACATCACAATAAATATTTTATAATGAAAATATTTTTCACTATCCAACTAAATCCGAAAGAAATTTTTACAAAAATATTCTTCTATTTTCTTTTTATAATCCCAAAGAACTTTTTTAGGAAAATATATATTTCCTCCGTTTAAAAAAGAATGACCTAGTTTGACTTGACACGAAATTTAAGAAAATAAAAAAGATTTTTAAAACTTGTGGTCCTAAATTAAAGTTATGACAAATGTACCAAACTATCCTTAAATCTTATGATCTTAAATATACTTTTTAAACTAATTAAAAAAGAAAATAAGTCATTCTTTTTTAAAGGGGGGAGTACTATTTTTTTTATAACAATGTAAAATTCCCTTCTAGTACCGGGAAACTTTTTACGAGAATCCAAATAACACGCGGTAAAATTACTGGCGGTTGAATGTAGTACTACTTTGCTGAAAATGGAAGCTGGAAACAAAGGTTGAAACGTTTAAAAAAAAAAACGAAATGCTGAAGTATTTCACAATTCCCAAGAAAAACGTGGTGAGTTGAATGTAGTACAGTACTACTTTGCTGAAAATGGTAGCTGGAAACAAAAGGTTCAAACATTAAAAAAAATAAAGAAATGCTGAAGTATAAAGTATTTCACAATTCCAAGAAAAACGTGGTGATTTTCTGTTCCTTGATAAGAATACCATTTCTACTTTCTGATTTACAAAAAACCATTCACGAATTCAACTTGTTTGCATAGTCAATTCTTCTTCAACGATCGAACTATCAATTCGAATGGCCGCATGTAAACGGGTCGGATATTTCGGACCTAAACTCGGAGCTCTCGCCGGACGCAACCGACTCATTTCGAACGGCGCTTTCAATGGCAAGCGTTTGTTCCTCGTCGATACTCTAGCTCTAGTAATTACTTATCTTGAAATTGAAATTGAAATTGAAATTGAAATTGAAGAATATTTGATTTTCTTTTTCAGTTTTGAATTGGCCTTACAATGAATTTGTAGTGTTTGTTTTTTGTTAGGTGCGAAAACTGGAAGGACAAGGGGTGCCGACGAAGCAAGCCGAGGCTATAACTGCTGCTATTACTCAAGTTTTGAATGATAGCTTGGAAAATGTAGCTCAGACTTTTGTTTCTAAAGCAGATTTGCAGAGAGTAAGTAATTTTTACATGTGATGTTGAATTAATTATTTTTGGTATTTGAAATGGTTTAATGTAAACTTTATACTAATGTGGCATTAGTTTTATCTATAGCTTGAGATGATTCAAGAATCCAAGTTGTCTAAATTTAAGTCCGAAGTTCAAAGTTCTCAGGTATGAATGAATTCTTCACTGTGAGATTTGTGGTTTCACATTTTGATGTGCGGAGTATGGCTAATTTACTTTTTCATTGGTTGGTCTTGGCGAATTTTACTTGCCCTTTTTATAAAGAGATAGTTTTCGTGGAAAGTTTTCTCCTTTTGTCATTGTATATTTTGGTAAACATTGGGATTTGGAGTGGAAACAGCCTCTAGCAGAAATGCGAGGTAAGGCTGCGTACAATAGATCCTTGTGGTCGTGTCCTTCCCCAGACCCGGCGCATAGCGGGAGCTTTAGTGCATCAGACTGCCCCTTTTTGGGATTTGAAGTGGTGTTATGCTGAATGAGTTGGTTTTCCATCATGCATATTGCCTTTTGGAATTGTCAAGGACCTTAATGAAGGAAAATTTTCTCTTCCAGAAAGGGAGTGAATCTTATGCTAACTCTTCAATGACCAGGATGATATAATAAAAAGAGCTTCTTTTTCTAGATATCACCAATAACCAAACCCTTGGCCATTCTCTTTTGGTTGTTTCCCTTTTCAAAATCCAAATATTCTATCGATATTTGTGATGGCCATGCGTTTTACGTTAAATTCGTCTTTTATGTATACACATTTTCTGTATATTTAAGTTCGATACTCTTGCTTAATAGATAAGAACATTCCGCCGGTGCATCAGACGTGTATCATGTGTGACTATTTTATCCAAATTGCATGTGAAACTATCCTGTAGGTTCTTAAATACACTCATGTACCTCCATTCCCTTAAGGAAGGAAGTTAGAATATGTTCATAAAAATCAGAACTATCTGTATATTGATACTTGAGATGTCAGTCTGTTCTATAATGAGCCAATCTCAGGTGTTTAAGTGGTTTGCTGATAGTATTATTTCGAAGCTTAATGAAGAACATACTTAATGGAGCCATTTCTAATAGGTACTCCTCCTGTTCTAGTGCTGTTATGGTTTAATGTCCGTATTGATGTTGCAGAGCTCATCGACATCTCGATCTGAGTGTAGTAACATGAATCTAATCTCTTAAAATGAATTACCACACAAAATAGCTAGTGAACATGTATGTGTTAGTGTCTCCTTGGACTCGGAATGATTTTTTTTCTTTTCCTCAATGATCTACTTTACATTAGCATTTGACTTTTGTTTAAAATAACTAGTATTTGAACTTCTAGGTGGATTTTTATGCTAGTCAACTGAAATAATGAGAATTTAAGGCACTTGCCAGAAAGTTCCTTTTCGCCAAACCTTGAAACTTGATTTGGAAGATGGAGCAATTACCTTTTTAATATAGTAAGGGCTCATTTGGTGTGAGGGATAAGGGATAACTAATCCCGGAACTAATTGTAGGATGAGTTTATCCCATGTTTGGTTGGGATAAAATCGCGGGATTACTTATCCCGGGATTGTAGTGTTATTTTTATCCCACATTGAGGGTGGAATAACAATCCCGGGATAAGTTATCCTGGGATAACTTGTTCCCCAGCCAAACGGGCCCTAAGAGGTGATGAAGATGGCAATGCATGTGGCAATGAAAGGATTTAGTGCAAGGTGCGAGTCTGTTGAGTAGATGTATGTCGCTAACGTGGTTGGAATTTCAAGAGGTGTGATTCTGTGGGAGGTTGGGGGTTGATCAGATGGTAGAGATTGACAGTGAGCGAGTCTAAGATGTGGCGCAAGTGAAATATCAGAGATGACATGCTGCTTTGAGAATACATGGAGAAAGTATGAGTTAAAGACCAAGAGACATCTGGAGATACAAAATTCTAACTATGATTGTGCTGATAGCCATGATATCCCTTCTCCTTCTGAGCTAAAAAATAACCTAGGCCTAACTTACAAAAGGGAAAAAACCTAGTTATACAGTTAGAAGCACACTGCTACCATTATTTGGTTTTTGTGGACAGAAAATGACAGACATGGTGTATCAACACCAAACCACTTTTATTAAGGTTAGATACTTTTTGTACTTATTTAGTTGCCACAATTTGTCCTGTGTAGATTCCCCTGAATTTTTATTGAATACCTGGTCCCAGCATAGTCCCTTATGCAATGGAGCTAACTCATTATATTTTGAAACCAATTTTGTATCTTTGTGATGCCATCCAAGAATATTTTTACTTCATCAAAAAAAATTGTATACCAAACATATGAGGTGGTGGTGAATAAAAAGTGCTGTTGAAATAAGATGGAATAGAGAATCGACGTATAAGCAGGGTGCTAGTTGTTTCAATCAAATGTTTATTTTTCGTTCAGCTATCCTATTTTGTCCGGAAGTGCAAATTAATTCAAGACTCTATGTATCACACTGGACTTTGAGGATCCAGTCCAATTATCACAACCGTGTATGGAGGGTGTCATGAGTATCTGCAGCTTGGCATGCAGTGGAAGTTCTGTAGAGGTTGAGGTAGTAAGTTTCATGACTCGTGATTTGTCCTGAACTCCGGTCTTGCATACAGACAGTGTTCAGAGAGTTACTTTGGGGTCTTTGGTAGAGTGTATAAGAAATTAAGAATAGTGATGAATAGGGTGTATTAGTAATGTTGGGATTAGTAATGCTGGAATTAGCTATGTTGGATGTTCTCTTATCCACTGTTCGGTTTGGTGTATTAAGGACAGTTCTCTCTTTAACCATGCTTATCCATGTAGTAATCGTCCTTGTATTACTAATGCCATGGTTTGCTATGTATTAGTTATACACCCTATAATACTTAATACGGTGTATAACAAACACATTTATTAGTTATACATTGGCTGGAAATCCTACCAAACAAAGGATTAAATAATACCATTTCTGATACATGTATTAGATTCTCTAATACATCCTACCAAACGAGCCTTTAGTAGTTTACTTTTATAGTCAAACAACTAGTAAAGGAGATTAAAAGGACTATATGAGTGTAAAGGAGAACCATTGGCTACTTCAATTGTTAAAGTTAGAGGCAAAAGAGTAGTCTAAGTTGCTCAGATTCTTCAAAAATGTCAATGAATGCGTGTTGGATTCTCCAAAAGTAGTGTATTTTTGGAGAATCCGACACGGGTGTGGCATCGAAAGGAAGGATGACTATGAAACACATGCAATAGGATTTCGTGAGGCTTTTTGAGGAGACAACTGGGGAAACGCTTGGAACTGGAGCAAATCTAATGTTCTGCTTGTATTCTCTATGGATTCTGCCTGTGAAACATTTTGGTTGCCACACCATGTGGGGAGTATTGTTTCTCTCGGGAGCGACCAGTCTTGTGACAGTTATTACATTGAGGGTGTGTGCGAGGTGGTTCGATGGAACATATTCTATTTCAGTTCTGTACATTTTGGGTGGTCAAAGTAGCTGTTGTTGTCAGAGAACACATGTCTGAATCAGGGGGTACGACGAGACATTGTAATTGAGAGAACTAGTCATCAACAGTTGGATTGGAAGACCAGACTAGATATGGTTGCTGAATGAGTCGTGTTTTGGTTGGTAACACTATACTGGGAAGAACTGCGATCATTTTCTGTGATTGCTCTTATTGCTTCTAAACTTTTTCAGTGATCGGAGTGAGTTTATTGAATTCGTCCATAACAACCTGAAGTTATTCCAAATACATTGACATATCCTATTCCTGCTTCTCTATTTGATTCTTTTTGAATCACACCATAGAGATGAGATACATCATTAAGGTGTAAGGTATAAACCTTTTGCAAACTTACTATCGTATTTTGAACAAGGACCGAGGACACGTGTCATCAAATTCAAATCAATGGAATGCCTCATAGGGCTACAAAACTTGGCGCTGACTTTTCTCGTTCAGCTTATTCTCAACATCAATCTCTTTGGGTTTCCCTTTTTTTTTTTTGCAAGTTATTTGTGGACACCATCTTTTCCCCTCACGATTGGACAGAGGACCATGATAGGTGATTGGCTCCTGTAATCAAAGATGATGTGGTAATCATAGGGCTGGTGTTACTAACAATCTAACATCGAGGTTTTCAGAATAATGTTGCCAAATCCAACATTTGTATTCGTGGATTGAAAGAGCTCAAAGGTAATATGTTTGTTTGAAATTTAAATATAGAAGAATAATACAACCTTAAAGTTGAGAAAGACTGCCAGAGTAGGCGGAAACACACCTGAAAGTGACATAGAACTATAGAATACAAGTGCTTTGTTGCTTAAATGATTGCCAGAGTTCGCGGGAAATTTTCAGAATGTAGGTGGGTGATGCTGAAATCAATTGGCGTCCTCAGCATGATAGATATTTGTCAAATGTTGCCTAAAAGTGTTTTTACTTGTCTGTGTGTGAGGCGTTCTGCAACCGACTCCAGAGGCTTCTGGTTTGTGAGTGATTGCTCATGAAGATCCAGTGAGTGTGTAGTTTGATGGATTCTCTTGCGATGCTATTCTAAGTCTTGTAATGGTGATTGTTTACTCACAACAATTTTGGAAAGTTACTAAAGGGCAAAAAGATACTGAAAAGGGATGCGGTAGTAATTTTCTCCCATTTGCTGCTTGTGACTGCAGCAAAGAGTCGGGGTTTTCTTCTGATGATGCCTCTGATAATCTGTCAGATATGAGAGAATTAATATGTGATCCTTTTCTTGATAAAAAAGAAAAAGAAAAAAGAGATAAGATCATGTGGGTCGACGCAACGGACTTTACATACATATGTACAAAGGTGTAGAACTAGCACGAGCGTAGTGCAAATTAGAAAACCTCTTAATTCTATGTCTATTACATTGGACTATTTTTTTCTTTCATGATGATTCATGGTGTCTAAACTTGTAAAATGATTCATGCTTCATTCATTCGATGATCCAGGAGAACCACTTTTCTCTACTGCAACATGAAATTGAAAAACTCAGAAGTGATATAGAAAAGATGCGCAGTGAATTGAGGTTGGCCTAAACAATCTATATTTTCTTAGTACACCTACCACTTTCATTTTATGATTTTTTTCCTCTCTGGTCTCTGTTGTGGGTTATTGCAGGTATGAAGTTGATAAAGTCTCTGCTGGCCATAGGTTGGATCTCAATCTTGAAAGGGGGTAAGGAGTTACTATCACTATTTCATTTTGCTACATTATCTTCAGTATCTTTGTAGATTAAGCCGCCAGTTATTGCATAATCATTAGTAGTAGGATTGCAGATTAACTGCTAGTAAGCTGTTTAATCATTAGTGGTAGGATTGCAGATTAACTGCTAGTAAGCTGTTTACGACTTGTGTCAACTGTTGTGCTCTCTGTGCAGGAGAATCCGGGATGAACTAGCAAATCAGAATCAAGAAACTGCTAATCTTACTAACAAACTTGACCGAGTGAGTCTAATAAGTAACTATAGATTGATATTTTATACTACCTGGTAAATTGTACTAATCCTTTTCGCCTTTGTATGTAATTATGTTATTCCAGGAAATTCATACACTAAGGGCGCAGTTGGAAGCTGCAAAATATGATGTTATAAAATATTGCATAGGTACCCTTGTCTCTATATCTGCTGTTGGTTTGGCTGTAGTCCGTCTTCTGAAGTAAGTGGCTGGAGTACAATGCTAATGATGAGAAAGAATATGGTTGTTCAACATCTTTGATGCTCAATGGATAAAGCAGAGTTGTATGACACCTAAGTCTCAATTGCATTAGCAGACATCATAACTATAGCATACTAGTTAAATGTGCAATCCAGTTGCATCTTTTTTACTTTTATGCTCCTGGCTCCCCCATGACCCAACCTTCAGGTTTTGAACGGCTTGAAAAGAGTCCTTGCAAAAGATACGTCTGGACAGTGGTGTAGCCACATTGGCCAAGGGGTGGTTATTTGAATCCCATATATTTGCCAGAATATGTTGTACAAAATTTTCTTTTATGTATATGTATTGATAGTTGAATCCCAGTAACGCAAGAAAAAACTTCCACCGTTGTGGCGAAGAAGGTTCAGAAAATGTTTTAGGTCATAGGTTCGACTCTCGATTGTGACATTAAGCATTTTCTGAATCCCCTCGTCTCCATTCTGCCTCTATCCATATATAAAGGACTTCGTTTATGATAGACTAATTGTTTGCCATAGCTATTTCCGGATTGCCTGTCTGGTGACAAAATCGCTTTTTTTTAATAAAAAAAAACACAAAAAAACAGTGGATTATTAATCTTGGTTTAGGAAACCTTTGACTAAATGTGCAACTCAATCTTCTTTTTAACTTTTGAGGTGTAATGTTGAAGGGTTGTGTGGGCTGTATCCATGTTTGTTGCATTATGTTTGAGATGCTTTAAGCTAATTGTAGGATTTCAGTAAGTATGATTTTGTTTTAGGATTTCCACATGTGGAAGGATCCATGTGAAATTAGTTGGGCTAAAGATTTTCTTCCCTCTAGCCGCAACAATTTCTCAGTTTGGCCTATTACTGCCTTCAAATTTTGGTCGAATGATCTGCAGTTCTGCACACATTTTAAGAGCCTGTTTGGATTGGTTTTTGGCTTTTGTCTTATAAGGGAAAAGTGCATAAGTTAACCTCCTCAACATAAATATATGCAAGTTCCTCTATGGCTAGTTAGCTGATTGAAATTTGCAAAAATTACACCTTATGAAGCTGCATTATCGATTTTACCACTCTTTTTCTGTTGAAACTATGAAGTGTGAAGAAGCTTCCAAACTGGACAATAGCAATATATTGTTTTTTTCAATTATTGAGGAAACTGTAACTTCAATCGGACCATCGAAACGATTTGGTCATATGGAGCAGTGGCCCACATGCATCATTTTAGTATCCTACCTTAATACAATAAAATAAATAACTCCTAGGATTTTGGTGTATGTTTTTTCATCCTATTGCAATAGGCACATGGAGCTAACACTTGGCTGGGCTTTGTGTCCTAATTCCAGCCATGTATTCCTGAGTGTTGGGTTCGAAATCGAGAGGCGTCATGCGGAAGCTAATTAGTTGTAAACTATGTAGACGATAAATCGGATGACAAATAAAAACATACTAAAACATATTATTGATAGAGGGTTTGGCCAATTGGCCTACATATAAAAATCTAATATTGAAAAAGCATAAAAATCTATTGGAGAGAAAATCTCCCCCTAAACAAGACTCTTAAATGACTACATTGTGGATGTTATTGTGTTTTGGTATGGGAAGAGGGGTCTTCTATTTATAGAGTTTCAAAACCTTTCCTACAATAAAAAAGTTAGCCAAATATGAAAGAATTTTATATTTTTCTTTTTAGGAAAAGTAAAAGTAATTATGGTGTTACTTTTATTTTCCTTCCAAGAAAAGTAAAACATAAATTTGGTAAGAAAATCAGGGCAAAAACCCTAACACTGAGGACATGGTTCTGCAACTTGCTAATTTTTGTAATATTTGATAGTATCGTGCCTGAAGATGCTTGTTTTGACGTATTGACACTTCAATTTGAAAACGATATCTAACAAATTTCTCACCAAAATTTTGATCTCCCAAAATAGTACTTGTCCTACCTATCTTGCTTTAGGACAGACCATTTAGATTAAATGTCATAGCGATACTTTAATTTGAAAACCATATCTAACAAATTTCTGACCAAAATTTTGATCTCCCAAAATAGTACTTGTCCTACCTATCTTGCTTTAGGACAGACCATTTAGATTAAAAGTCATAACGACACTTTAATTTGAAAAGGCATCTAACAAATTTTAGGCCATTTTTGTTGATCCACCAAAATACTTGTCATACCTATCTTTCTTAAGGCCATTCTTGTTGATCCCCCATGGATTCGTTAGCTATTCATGCATACGTTATGTCTTTGATGGTTGTATATTTTCACATAGTTGGTTGTATAAAATTAAGGGGAAAGGACGTAAATAGTCACTTACTTTAAATTAATGACAAGAAAATGACCATTGAATTTTAATTCCATTTTCTAGCCATTCGCTGGCAGCTTATACAGTACTGATATAATTTTGATACATATCTTATATAATTACGATAGATATCTTATACAATATTGATACAATTTCGATACATATCTTATACAGATATATAATATATCATAAATATACAATTTCAATATGCATATTATACATATACATATACATATTTTATACAACAAATGATACAAATTCTATGCACATCCTATTAAAAAAATGCATATTCTATATAACAATGATACAATTTTTATCCATAAATTCGTTGCTCTATTTTTTTTACGAACTGTATCAGTATAGTATATGGATTGTATCAGTATGGTATATGAACTCTATCTGAGCTACCTGGGCCAAAGTGACCCAAATTAGGAAGTGAATTTGTTTGGAAAAATTACACAGCATAGATAAATTTAGACCATAATTACCTCACATGGTTAATGTTTAAAATAATTACTTTCTATGGTTAAAGATAGTTGGAAAAGTAGTTAATTATGTGGGTCCTCATATACAAATGAAGCAATATATACATCTTTTTAATTTAAATTAGAAAAAGGTAATAGAGAGTAATTAATTATGGAGCTCGCCTAATTGACTACTTTTTTGGCTGATTTTCAATTGAAAGGAATAGATAAGCTTAAGAAGATTTCAGAAATATTTTTCCCTATTCATCCGAGATTATGATCCCTAAACATCCGCACAAGATTTCCTTTGGAATAATCCATCAATTGTTGTGTATATTTGATTTTCTTTGTTTTTTTGTTTAGTTTTTTATCTTCTTCTTCATCTAATCACATTATTTTCCTTCCATTTCCCCCATTTTTACAATCTTAATTAGGATTTTCCCATTAAACAATTTGCTTTATTCGAATGGCTGATAAAATCTCATTTAGGAAATTGACGAGAGGTATTGAAATCTATTTATACAATCTTTAGAAATCTATGAAATCTATTTATACATATATGTATAATTGAATATTTTGTACAATATATAATAGATATACATATGAATATTTGAATAATTTACTTTTGTTGCCATCATGTTATACTTATTGTATCAAATCTATTTATACAATCTTTATATACTTTAGTTTTATGTATTTTACAAGAGTATACATATCTATTTAGATATACATATGAATATTTAAATAATTGAATATACGTATATGTTCATATGTATAGTTGAATATTTTGTACAATATATAATAGCTACACATATGAATATTTGAATAATTTACTTTTGTTGCCATCCTATTATACTTATTGTATCAAATCTATTTATACAATCTTTATATACTTTCGTTTTATGTATTTTATAAGAGTATACATATCTTGCATGTATACTTTGGTACATATATATATATACACAATACTTGTTATGAATTTTTTATGTTGTTTTCTCCCTTTTTCTTAGTTTTTTTCAGCATTTAAAAGTATAATATACGGAAGGAGAATATTGTGGGAGATTGGAGATAATTAAGGGTCTTAATTACACTTTCTTACCTTTTAAATGGATGGATTATTCTTTTTGTAACCGATTCTTGAGAAAAAAATAACTAATAGATTTGTATAAATGGGTCTTTATACATTTCTTCACTAACTGCTGCCTATAAATTATAATTAGTAAAATTTAGATTAAAAAGTTAGTTAGAAGGGTTCTAAGTTGTCTATATGTGAAATTTTGCCAATTTGTTTAGGCCGACTGGCCATGAATGTCCAATATGCCAAACTTTGGCCATTTGATTTTAAAAAGGTCAGCCCATGTCCTTTTCCCTGAAATTAAATCAGGTAGCAGCAGCTGGTTTTAAACCACATGCTTCTGTTGATTTAACAAACAAATGAAGTGGATTGAATATTATGATAAACAACTTCTGAATTATACTTTAAGCTATATACATTGATGTTGTAAAATAAAAAAATTACACCATCACTGAATTTTAATTTGGGATAGCATATTTGTAACTGTCATTTTTACTAAACTACCAATTAATACATATGCAAAAGCTTACCTGTAATTACTTAAGAAATGATTTCATTATGTACATATTTTTTACATCATCAGTGCATATGACTTAAATCATATAACGAAAGAAATATTTACGAAGGTGAGAGTCATGCTTTGCCTGACAAATAACGTATTCGAGTTTGTTCTCAGTTTCACTTCTTTGTTTTTATTTTCTTTCCATTTCTCGTAATTTCACAACTAATAATACTACCTAAATGGCTAAATTCATACAATGTTTACTTAGATTCTGTATGCTGTGTGTGTATTAGTTAATGTCAGCGAATACACACCTAAGTTTTTTCAAACTCATCAATTGAAAATGCATAGCAGTTGAATTGACTATTCTTGTATGTCACAAAAGAGATTTACCCTTTATTGTACCCAAATTAAGTAGGCGTTTGGCCATGAAAATTATTTTTTTTGGAGTTGGAATTGGAGTTATGTTTGGCCATGAAAATAAATTTGACTTTTTGTGAGAGAAGTAGAAGTGAAAAAAGTGAAAACAAGAAAAAGTTGTTTTCACTTTTCCGGAATTTTATTTCACTTTAGTGAAAAAAGATTCATGGCCAAACACCATGAAATTTCACTTTTTTCACTAAAGTGAAATAAAATTCCGGAAAAAAGTGAAAAAAATTCATGGCCAAACGGGCCCTAAAGCTTTCAACATTATCCAAATAAACTCCCAAAGGTTGTGTCACATATTCAACTCAATTAAGGTAGCTTTCGTCTTCCAAGTGTCAACTTTCTACAACAACATCAATTTTAGGGTGTTGAAGAGTTAGTTTAATTTAATTTGGAACCATGCATCTATATTGGATGAGTCAATGGTCTTTCAGAAACAATTTTTCTATTTCTTCGAAATAGAGGTAAGATATGTGTACATTCTATTCTTTTTTGATTCCATTTATAGGAATACATTGTGTTGTTTGCATCCACAATATCATTGGAAATCTTAATAGCTCAGTCACCTGTCAGTGAGGATTCGATTTCCATTTAATTTCCCCTACTCCTATCACAATATAAGAAGAAGACATAAACAGAGCCGTGTCCTCCTATTTATAATTAATTTATAGGGATAAGACAACTTCCCATTTTCTCCACTTTTCAGCATTAAATTCAAACTTTTCTGAACGCTCCCCCTCGCAGATTTCGACTTTACCCAACCCTGCCAACCATTATCAGAAATTTTTGTTATTAATTATTGCAGTGATCCTTATTAGTATTTGTTTTTTTCTTTTTCTTTTTTTGTCCATCAGAAACGTTGACACATAATCTTATTTAAAAAATTTATTTCTCATAATTAACCATTTTATAAGAAAATGGTTGTTGTTGGCCCCACATAATAGCACAACAAAGTACTTGACTACTTCTATAGTTTATGCTTTGTAGCGTGCAATTGTGTTCATGTATTTATTAAACCTTTGTATCCAGTAAAATAATGTCGAATATTAAACCCTTTCCAGACCCCACTTATGAGAATATATTGGATATGTTGATGTTATAATATTTCCAAAATTCAGCTTGAATTTTTTCTTGGAACAGTAGACAAGATAGAGTATGGGTATGTTGTTGCGGAAGTCGAATATATAGTGTTCGATTAAGTCGCAATTATTATAGCTAAAGTTAGCTATATAAATAGTAAATGAGAGAAACAATAAGAGAACACCAGAAATTTACGAGGTTCGACAAAAGTTTATTTTCTGCCTACTCCTCGGACACAACCAACCAAACTTTATTTCACTCCAAAAAGATACAAGTGAAATACTATAATAGAGAAAAGAAAGATTCAAAGGCCTTAAAGATGAGAAGGCAAGTGATTGGGATGATTTTACAAATGAACTAAGTGCCCCTATTTATAGGAGTGAATTCTTCTTCTTGATGTCATCAGTGACACCATCATCATCTCAATGTCATCAGTGACATCATCATCATCTCGATGTCGTCAGTGAAAACATCATCATCTCGATGTCGTCAGTGACATCATCATTATCTCGATGCCATCAGTGACATCATCATTATCTCAATGCCATTAGTGGCATCATCATTATCTCGATGTCATAAATAACATCATCATCATCATCTCGATGTCATCAGTGACATCATCATCTCGATGTCGTCAGTGAAAACATCATCATCTCGATATCGTCAGTGACATCATCATTATCTCGATGCCATCAGTGGCATCATCATTATCTCGATGTCATAAGTAACATTATCATCATCATCTCGATGTCATCAGTGACATCATCATTACACAAATGTTAAAGTTCAACGTGTGAAATCATTTAATGGTAGTTAAAGATTTCGACTACAAGTTGAACTTGGACATTTCTTCCCACAGAAGAATTCTCCTTTTTCAAAACGTTCACACTAGTTCTAGTCAAATATTCACACTAGTTCTAAAATCTTGTCAAATTTAACATATGTTCCATATATTTTTTCTAATTTTTTCATATTCAGTTTATAAAAAAAATTTAAAAATATTTTTCTTCATACCGGAGCTCACCTTATATCCTCTTCTTTTTCTCATTTTCAAGTGGATAAGGGTGGAAATTATTAGTAGTATTTTTTATTTATTTTGTTTACTTTTTGTGAGGTGTAGTTGAAGAATGCATTAATTCCTAGCAACGTGCAACGATTGGTTCTTATAGATGCCGTCGAGTAACAACCAAGTTTTTTGAATTTATTTCATATACGAGTATCAACTTTTCTAAGTCAACTAATGAAAATAATATTGGGTTCACGCCTTAGAAATGAATTCCTCTTTAAATAAGAAGTGTTTTACCCCTAAAGTAAGACTTCCAAAGTGAATCCGAATAAGTTGAGTTACAAAAATATTACCATGTGAGAAACCAATGAAAAAAAAACACTTATTCTAGTTTGAAGAAAATATAAGTACGTAGTGTTAGAATTTGTCCTGAATTTTTTATCGTATTTCCCTAATTGTCTTTTACTCAAAAGTTTATGTTGGATAATGCTAACATCCTGTCTATGGTAAGACCCTTAAGGGGGCTAGGGTGGTCCGGATCGGAGTCATAATCGAACATGACGTTTGCTTGAAGGGCTTAGTTAAGAAATAAAGTTGCGCCCTTGCTATCAGCTATAGTACGTTTTTGGCGTGATGATAAGCATTTGATTCTAACATCTTAAGTGCATGTTTGGGATTGCTTTTTTCTCAAAAAAGAAGCATTTTTTTTTGAGAAATTTTTTTTTTTTAAAAAAAGATGGTGTTTGGTAAACTTGTAAAAGTGCTTTTAAAAAGAAGCAGAAACAGTTTTTCTGCTTTAGGGAAGAAACAGAAAATTTCTGCTTTTCAAAAAAAAAAAAAAGCAGAAAATTATTTTTTTCATAACAAAAATATCTCTATCACACACACACATATATCAAAATATCCCTCATTAATTAATTAGCATATCTTATAAGTTTGATTAAAGTTTGCTTTTAAAATTTTAAATATTGATTGAAAATTTTATAGTATGTACTTTTTAATTAAATAAAAATAAAAATTTTAATTAAAAATATTATAATAGATATTTAGAATAAATTTTCTCTATAAAATAATTTTAATAGTAAAGGTCTATTGATACATGCCCTTTTTCGTCATTTGTCTCTCAAAAGCACTTCTTGAAAAAGATTATCCAAACACAATCTGTTTATCAAAAATACTTTTCAAATAAATTTACCAAACACAAATTACTTTTTTTCAAAAACATTTTTCTGAAAAACTATTTTATAAAAACACTTCTTAAATAAGCAGTTTTTTAACAGTAATTCCAAACGGACTTTAAGACTTCTGTAAATTTTCTGCATAGTAAGTGTGAATTCATTCTCACAAATGATAGAAAAAAATAACTCACATTAGTAAAATTTTAATTTCACAATTTCCTTATTCCAGGTTCCACTTAAACTATTTACTACTAATTGAAGATTTAACCTAAATAGCAGCTCATCCAATTGATTAAATTAAAAATAGCCGATGGATGTATAATACATACATATGATCGTGTATAATCAATGTATAATTTATGTCTATTGACTAGAAAAATTAAACAGTATGTTCGGCTATTTGAACGAAGATCCGTTCCTAATTCCATCAATATGAACCATTCATACAATAAGGTATAGTCACTATACGTAAATCAACAAGGATAAAATCTTTATTTGTTTTGGATTATGTTTTCAAAGAAGAAACAAACAAGATGGGCACATTTACAAGCCAAATGTCACGATAATTGAAAATTAAAAAAAAAAAAAGAAGAAAAGGAAAGAGAGAAGTAGTGTTTCCTACACACAAATACCATTCAAGCAATTCCTCTTTCTCTTTCCCTCTCAAGCAATTATTTTCGTCCTTTTGCTTTGGTCCCTCTCCATTACGTATATGCATCCACATTACATTTAATGGACAAACAAAATAAAAAAGAAAACAAACAAATAAAAAAGGTAAAAATCCAAACAAACCAATAATATGCTCTTCTCCAAGGCCCTTCATTTTTTTTCTTGTCCAAGAATGAGTGTATATCACTGCGTATACAAGTAGAAAATACCCCCATTTTTCTTCAATAAAGTGGACACAATAAACGTGGACTAGGCACAGCCACTAGTCGATTTGCCAATGGAGCAGTAAGGCCAAACATATCATCCATTTTAAGCTCACTTGGTTTCATCCCATCAGGTAATTCCCAAGTAAAGCAATGAAGTAAATGGGCCACAGCCATTTCCAATGCATAAAGCCCAAGTTGCATACCGGGGCAAGACCTTCGGCCCGATCCAAATGGTAAAAATTCAAAATTACCTCCTTTAAAATCTGGCACACCTTGTTTAAGGAACCTAGTTGGCTTAAAAGTATCAGGATCTTCCCATGAATTTTTGTCACGTCCAATGGCAAATGAATTTATGACAACATGTGACCTTGCTGGAATATAGTAGCCAGAGATGGTCGATTCCTCCGCGGTTTCGTGGAGGAGGAGAGGGATCGGAGGGTGAAGTCGTAGAATTTCTTTTAGACAACATTTTAAGTAGGTTAATTTTTCAAAATCAGATTCTTCAACTTTCCTATTCAGTCCAACAACGTTAGTCAATTCTTGTTGTACCTTTTTAAGGTCCTCTGGACTCTTCATAAGCTCTGCCATGGCCCATTCTATTGCAGAAGCTACTGTCTCTGTACCACCAAACATTACATCCTGCAATGTTTTTTCACATGCATATGTTGTTTAAATTATATACACGAATAGTAGAAGAATTACTATACAATTAGGTCACCTAAAGATAAGTATTAAGTAAATTAAAAGTAGAACTAGTTACCTTATAAGAAATCAGATAACCTGTTACTTTTTATTAGTATTATTATTTATACTATTGGTGTATAAAAAACGTGAGAGAGTTCAATATCTATGTGGGTAGGTGGGGAGTTAGGTAGTAGTAAGACAAACTACTGCAACTTTTCCATCTTTTTCAGGGAAATGAATTTTCAAAGGGATAATGAATGATACCAAATTTTCTAGAATAGGTTTTTATTGCCAGTTTGAAATTTTAATCATAGAGTTTTGCCCAGTTTGAAATGTTAACTATTGAGTAATTGGAGTTGACGGGTCCAAATGAATCTGTTTTTACCGCACTAACGCAGTTTTTGCACTTTAACTATATTCATTGGCTATTTATGATTTTTTTTTTTTTTAATCATTAGTAAATTCTTTTTAGAGTAACTTTTTCACATAAAAAAATTAGGCTATTGTACTTAAAAACTTTTGTTACCTAATCCATCAGCAATTTTTTGCCACTTGGCAAAATATATATCTATTGTTTACATTGGATGGTATATCTCACTGAAAGAGGGACTTAGAAAAATCTACTTATAAGATCTAGAACTTGCTACACGCTAAATCCTTAGTATAGAAAACTAGTATTTTGTAAGAATAATACTTCCTCCGTCCATAAATAGTTGCTCACTTTTGACTGGGCACATACCTTAAGAAACAATAAATAAAGGGGTGATTTTACTATATCACCTTTTGAATATAATAAGTTTTTTGCTTTAAAAAATGTAATGAGTGATGGATTATATTTAATACCAAGGGTAAAATGGGTAAAAATAGGTAAATTATTCATTGATTTTATAAACTGAATAAGTATTATTAAACATCTCAAAATAAAAAAATAAACAGGTAAAAATGAACGTAGGGAGTAGTTGGGACATTAACAATCATATGACTAGACAAAATCGTAATCATATTTCGTGTTATTTTGCGATATTCAAAAGATGAATGATTGGAAGCTGATAAGTTAGAGAAAATTAATGTTTCTATTATATACTCCATCTTTTTATTTTATTTGATCTTCTTACTAAAAATAATTGTTTTAATTTACTTGTTCAATTTATGAAATTTAGAGAAGTTTATCATTTTCTTCCAATATTACTCATATCATTAAATGACTACAAAAAGTATTAGTAGTCAAATTTAGATTTTCAAAGCATAAGTAATAAGGTTAGTTTAGTAAAATAAACTTCTAATTAAAATTTTTTGAAGGAAAATGTCAAGTCAACATGAGTCAAGTAAAATAAAATGGAGGGAGTACATTACACTCCATTAGAATCCAAGTTATATGGAAATCCACCTGGAAGAATAATTGTAGGAGTATTAAGCAACATAAAGTACTGCTAGTTTACATATTGGAAAGGGAGATTATTTTTTTCTGATGAAGTAGTAATAGTTTCAAAAGAAAACTTAGAAGTCTAGCTAGGTTATGCTAAAACCATAGAAATCTGATCATGTCTTAAAACAACTTATAATATTGAAAAGGAAATATGGGGTGAAACCAATTTGACCATACTAGCTAGGTTATCAATTTTCAATATTTTTCTTTTCTCTTAATATTAATTTTGTTATGATTGAGAGACTTTAACGCATTTTGTTATTCTAAAAACCAATCTATTTTCTGCCGTCGTAAATAGAGTCAACTTAGAATGATTACTAAAACCTTCATCTTACAAAGGAAGTTAAAAATAAAGTACTAAAAATATACATTAAACATGTATTCACGAAAAAAACATTTGGGTTACCTAAGCTTCAATAATTCTTTGTTGGTTATATATGTGCTGCCAGAGACACCCGTGTTTCTAGCTAGTACCAAATGATTCCAATCAAAAGTTTCTTGTTTTGCACAAGATTTTCTGGATCATCTTTGTGTTAAAATACTCTCATTTATCTGTTCATCTTTTCCCTAATACTCCTCCTTTCAGTTTACAATTTCACGACACATTTTCCTCTTCCGTTCCTTAAAGAAGAATGTCACTTCTAAAATATGACAACATTTAACTACTCGCTCCATTTCAAAATAATTGATCCTCTTTCTAAAAATATTAGTTTCAATTTAGTTTTCTCATTTATGAAATCAAGAGAATTTTAGTATGTTTTTTCAATACTACACATATCATTAAATAACTACACAAAGTGTATATACTCAAATTTATAATTTTTAAAACATAATTAATAAGACTAATTTGGTAAAATAAACCTCTAATAAATATTTTCTTAAGGGGAATGTCAAGTCAACAAGGGTCAACTATTTTGAAACTGATGAAGTATATGTTTTTTATTTTACCTTCCAATGAGGATTTTTTATGACCACACAAATATTATGGTATATTTAATGGCACAAGTTTCAAAAACATCATTCCCACACAAATATTATGACATATTTTAGACTATAAATTCAATTTTTTTTTCTTAAACCATGTATTGATTTAAATTATGCTACGCTAATTGGAACGTATTCCATATGTAACAACCACACACACAAAAAAAAAGACAAAAATTATATGCATGAAAAAGCATTAGGGTATTTGTTTTATCCAACTTACCATGATGATAGCTTTGATATTATCCCTAGTAAGCCTTATAGCATTCTGCAGATCTTCAGACTCATTTACTTTTGCTTCTTCACCGTAAAAAGCTAAAAGTTCATCCACCATATCAGTTTCTCGATGACCATCATCAATAGTACCACCATTAACCTTAGCCTTTTTTCTCTCAATATGGTCATCAATTATGGAATCAATGAAGCCATCAAGCGAGGCACGTGCCTTAGCAAGTTTAACATTTAGACCTTGCTGACCAACCCATCCTAGCCATGGAATAAAATCAGTCATGTTAAACGCACCGAATAGCTTCGAAAATTCTTGCAAAATTTTAATGAATTCGTCTTGTCCTTTATCTGAAAATGTTCCAAAAGCAGCTCGGTAGATAATTTTACTAGTGAGACTGAAAACAAGTTCCCCTAAATTGACGGATGTTCCCGTGTTGGTTGTGACGATCCTGACCATTGAGTCCACTTCATCGCGAACTGAGTCCCATGACTCAGCTCGTTTGCGACTGAAGAGTTTCATGACACATATTTTTCTCATCTGACGCCAAAAGGGTCCATAGTCAGCAAAAGCCATATCTGCACGATCGTACGTTAGGTAGCTGATGGCTACGGTCGCTGGACGGTTCGAATATATGTTATCTTGTACCTGTTAGAAATTAAACATGATAGTAATCAGTTTAATTTATTTACGATCAGCTATGCTATTTGAAAAATAAGGTAGCCAACTTCATTAGTGCTACAGCATGTTATTTCATGCTAGCCAACTTAATTAGTGCTACAGCATGTTATGTTATACTGATTATGTACAAATTATTTATATTGTCAGTAAGTATATATTAATTGAGTTTGTTTTTTTATATCGTTTAAATTTTTTTGATGAGGTAGTCAGATACTTCAACAGTACCTGTAGTACTTGGCGAGCTTCCTCTGGACCAGAGATAACAATTTTGTGGACATAACCCATTTTGAGGTGAAAAACGCCACCATATTTTTGGGCTAGTTTGGCAAGACCACGGTGAGTTAACTGGTCCATCATCATCATGTTACCAATGAGAGGCCAGCCTCTTGGGCCTGGCGGATAACGTTTCCGGCGAGATGTGGAGAAGAGGTATAAGAAGAAGAGAGGGATAATGAACAAGAAGAGTAGCATGGGCTGAGCTTGTAAAGCTTCAAAAGTTGAATTGATATTATTTTGCACCATCTCTTTCATTTTGTTCTAAATCTTTCTCTTTGTTTTTGATATCTTTGCTTTGTTTTTGAGTGGAGATATTGAGAGATTGGTGTGGTGCAGTAATATGTGGGAGAAGGGGACTAGTTGGGATGCAATTGCAAATTCAAAATGGTTCTACCTTTAATTGGTGGATAGGAGGGGTCTTTATATACAAATTTATCACTTCCTGTCGGTACCAAGTTGGTGTATATTGTTGATTTGGCCAGAGACGGATCCAGTATTTTAAGTTTATGGATTCTCAATAAAATAAATTATACTTATACAATAAAATTGGGCAAGTGGTAGAACGCTAGAAGTTGGAAGAAGAACTAGTGCAAGTTTTTGACATTTAGGAAAAAAATGTAAGGTTTTGCATTTTATTAGAACTAAAAACAAAAGCAAAAAAGGTTTTTACTAAAAATTTAAAAAGTGTGCATTTTTAGAACTTAAAAGTGGAAAGGGATTTTAATTAAAAAAAAACAAAGCGTTAGAACTAAAAACAAAATTACTTTTTACTACAAAATTAAAAAAAAAAAGAGTGTATTTTTACAACCTAAAAACAGAAAGGATTTTAATTTTAAAAAACAAAAAAACTGCCTAGGAATTTTAGGGGCTCCTTACTCGCCACTGAACCAAACTATCCATTTGACTATGGTTTCCATCTGCATACACTCATTCTCTTAATATACTTTTCCATATAATTATAAATTTACGGTAGCGGGAACCCCCACCCTCTACTGTAAATCTATCCCTCGATTTGGCGAACAAAATTAAAATATTAAGAGTTTTAACTTTGTCTATTCAAAGTATAATTTTATCTTACTTTATCAAGTTATTTAAAATAAAATTTACTAAGTAATTAATATGCACAAACAATTAGGTTTATCATTGAGATTTGCACATTATCAGCCAATACAAGTAAAATTCAAACTTTTATTAGTTCAATTTATACACTACATGTTGACTAAAAGATCTTTCACAAAATCAATCAGATGACATGACGCAAAAATATAAATGGATTAATAAGCCGAAAATTAGGATAAGTAATTTTAGTTTAAAGTGAATTGATAGTATAAGAAATAATTAAGGTATCTCCGTGTATAAGTTAAATCCTAGTTTAATACGCATATACAACATTATTTAAGCAGTTTTTTCATGCTAAACGAATTCTAGATTATGGAAGCTGAGCCACACATATAGACTATAGTATCCCGGAATCCTACACTAAGATAGTGGAATATGGTGGATGAATTTTCCCAAAATCATTGCCATCAATTATTGCATTTTTCTCTGAATATTGGCCATATTCTGGAATTACTAGATTTTTTTTCCCTTTCCTGCTAATAACAACGTAAATGAAGGTCTCATTTCCTTTTCTGGTAAAGTGTAGCACCAAACTATTGCTAGATTTTTTTTAAGTCCAGTGTGGCCAGAAAATGACATGCATTTTGGACAGAAGTATAATGTCTTTTTTAAAAAATAAAAATTCCATGTATTAAGCAAATTAACCAAAGTAATCTTAGTAACCAAAAATAATATTTGAATATTTAAAGTAACTGGTAGGGAGAATCTTAATAGCTTAGTTGGTTAGTTACCTGAACTCCCACCTTATTAGTGAGAGTTCGATTCCCCACATTGTAATCTCCTCCCCCATTCCCCTTCTCCTACCCCCATAAAAAAAAAAAAAACCAAAGTACCGATGCACGAGATAAATCTACAAAAATACTATGCTGGAGTATAATTTTTCCATCGAAGCGAAGAACATACTGTATAAAAAAAAGTTTCAAAGAATGCAAAAGTGATAAGTTTTGTTAAGGGAAAAGGATGGGAAATTAGGAGAACCAGACATCCCTTTAATTTGGAAACTTATCCGCACAAGGTGTTTCCCCAAATCAGTGAATGCATAATATGTGTTTTGAATATACACAACTTTTACTTCATCATGATTAATCACTGTGAAATTTACTTCACCAATTCTCATAACTATAGTAATTTGAATTGGTTTGGTATATAAACACTAATACAGGTAAGTATTTACCGTTCTACTGATAATTTGTCAGTGTCTTTGCAATCTATTTCAGTTGCTTTCGACATGGATCGAAAGTCTTAAAATTTTCAATTAACGTGTACACCAATTGCCTGCCTACTTAAGTAAGCTTACATATATGAAAAGTGGAAGTGATTGGTTGCGATCTTTATCAATTAGTAGCTCGTAATTACCATCACAGTGAGCTGTTTTGTATATAACTCAAGTGTCTTTTGCCTTCTAAGTTATAGGTAAATTATCTTCTGGCTTTATTAAGTAAAATAAAAAGGAAAACAAGTAATACGATCGATGGTTGCAATATTGAATTGTGTGATCGTCTCTTCTAAAAATTTAATTAATTGTTATATAGAGTTGATGTAATTTGATTTACTTAAATGCATCTTCAATACGTTTATTCATGTGCTGACCTTTTTCTCTATGGGTCAAATCTTCATAAATTCTTTTTTAATAAAAGGTGTCAATCAATTGGCGTTGAAATTTGAATTCAATACCTCAGGCTATCATTATGCCATATGATTGAAATGCATGATAGATTTATTTAAAATTAAAAGCTTAAACTACTATAGAACAACACATTTTTATTTACTTATTTATATATCTTCAATGTTAGAGCATGCAGTTGTAATACGATAGGTCTTTGAAAAAGAGTGGTCTTGGCCGAACTGAGTGATTTAGTTCTTGAGGTAGCAATATCGTTCACCTAAAGTTTTATGACTTTCATGATAAAGATGGATAAAAAAATCTACATATTTTTCCTACTTTAATTTCCACTGTATCCGTCTGATCATATTTGACGTTTTATCTTCAATTTTCAATTAACTTGATTGATTAAAAAAAGACAATAAATTACACACTCCATTTCGTTTTAGTTGGTCCTCTTGCTAAAAATATTTGTTTCAATTTAGTTGTCCATTTATAAAATCAACAGAATTTTATTATGCTCTTCCAATACTATCCCTATCATTCAAGGACTACATAAAGTGTATATTCTCAGATTTATATTTTCAAAGCATAATTACGAAGACTAATTTGGTAAAATAAACTCCTAATAAATATTTTCTTAAGGGAAGTGTCAAGTCAACAAGGATCAACTATTTTGAAACGGAGGGATTAACAAATTATAAACCTAATTTAATCGGAGAACTAACATGGGTACGAAATAATTTAAGTTCTCATATACATTGAAAGGTGTAAGAAATATTTATACAGTCATGTCATTTGAAGAAGCAATAACTAACCTGCTGACCACAAATTAATACACTCAATATGAACGGGAGGAAAATGGAATTCCTTTCTTTCATATTTTATTTTTGGTTTTCACACAACAATAATAAATACCTCGGCACCTCCATCGCATATTGACCGTCACATTTTCCTTTAATTTCATACGTCCTTTAAAAAAAATCATAAATAAAAAATCATAAACGGAGTAATAATTTTTTCAAATATAATCAATACAATTTACTTTCAAACATAACTAATCTAAAAGGTAAAATATTAAATAATTAATTAATTCTATTTTAATTTTATAAATTGAAAAGTATCTTAGAACGGACATTTTAAATAATACTCTATTTGATAATTAATATGGGGTGGAGAGAGTATTATAAGGGCAATCCGGTGCATTAAATATCCCGCTACATGAGTGGATTTGGGGAAGGGTCAAACCACAAGAGTATATTGTACGCAACTTTAGCTTGTATTTCAGCAAGAGGCTGTTTTCACAACTTGAACCCGTTACCTCCTGGTCGCATGACAGGAGGTCCAGGAGGTCACAGATTCAAGCTGTGAAAACAGTCTCTTGCAGAAATATAAAATAAGGTTGTGTATAATAAAATCTTGTGATTCGGAGTATTAGGTAAGACAAAAACGAAATGTCTACTCGGAACTTTGCTTACTTGTGGTCAGTTGTAGCTATTATTGGTTTGACATATATCTGATCTCATAGATGATCTTATTGTTATCGTACCTTCTAGAAATGAAAATTCTTTAGTCAAAAAGAAAGTAGTAGTAAATAATTAAATACTTAACAAATTTTACAATTATCTCAGAATTCTATCTAAAGGAGCCGATTTTGAACAAAATTGCTAGATTTGAAAACTACGGTTGATTAATCCATCCAATTATATTGAACTTTTGGGTGACGCCGAACTTTTTCTCTAGTTAAAAATATGTAATTACCTGTAGTACACTAATGAGGTATGTAACTTAAAGCACTAGTATTAGAATACGTATGCGATGCATATAATCTACAGAGCCCAAAGAACCCCTATTACACTTGTAATAATGATTTTACGAGTTTATCCTTAATTTTTTTGGAAAACCTATCTAAATAACTAAACATCCATATCATAATATCCCGCTTCTTAATTAGTTACATAATATCCAGCTTCTTAATAATTCCGGATATACGCCACTGACAAACAATGTAACCCTCCGAATATATATGGATAAATCCGACTTAGCCGTAACCCCTCGGATACATGCGGTTACATGCGCATGTATCTGATGTGCATGGATCTATTGCACCTTAATCATGTATCCAGACACTTTTTTAATAATATAAAGTGTAATTACGAAAAGTGTTTGAGGTAGTAACTAGCTCTTATACTAGTGAGTTTTTTTTTATTATTTACCCTAATTTTTAAATAACCAAAACTGGAGAATATATACAGTTTGCCCTTAATTATGGAAATAGGTTCACATTCAAATTAAGGAAGGGTGAAGGAAGAGAGTCTACTCCCAGTGATGGAAACCGCAAAGGTCTTAATTAATGGCATCAAGAATTCCAAGAGATGATATCACATATACTTTAGAAGTCATAAGACAATTGTTTCATCGCTTCACAACAAGACCATACGAAAAATGGTGCAATCATTCATAAGGGTTCATCCGGGTCAAGTACTGTAGCTGAAAAGTCTACATGCCTATTGATCTCTTTGAGTACCAAGCTGGTCCAAATTAAAGCATAAGATCGATACTAACAGTCGTTTGATCATAAAAATTATGAAATTTGAAAAAAGTAATATGTAATTTCAATGTGAAGATGATATTAAAAATTATAATTGTATTTTGTCATAAATATAAATTAAAATATATTTTTTTTAAGTGACAAGAGTATTTTTCAACTTTTGGAGTTGAATTTTGAAATTATATAGCCAAACATAATTTCTAAATCCATCTCTGCAAAAAAAAAAAAAAAAAAGACAAATATTAATGGCCGTTGCCGGCCACTAAGTTAAGATATTAATCAAGTGCTAAATTAACAAGGAAAACAACATGTGACATTCGATGCTAAGTGCTCCGTGGGTAAAAAGATGGGGACCCCTACTATGGGCATGGCCTGCTGGGCTAATTTGTTCTCTAGATAAAAGTTTGAAGATTGATAACCGTATACTATACTGTAGCACAGTATACAAATTCTTCGTATGCATATACTTAAAATCCTTTTTAAAAGATAAATTTAAGTTATATATACTGTCAATTTTTTTGAAAAAAAACTTTACACTAACCCTGCATGTAATTTAGTCGATAATGACGGATTAATTATTTTAATTTTTTTTTTAGGATTACCATATCAAGAGTGTCATAGAAGATATCTACCGTTTCAATGCACCGGGGAACATAAACTCGTAAAAGATATTTTCAAAAGTTGAAAAGTATGTGATTAATTATTTGTCAGTGCGACAATCAAGAATAAATGTAACTTAGGCGTCATCTTGTTGAAGAGTGAAAGAAATGTATAAACTAATCAGAAGTGCCTTCCAATTTTCAAATAAGTCGTGGATACATGTTTGTAATTAGTATTGAGGGATATTTTAACACTTTAAGCAACAGTAAAAATTAAACTAGCCAATGATAATTGACCCAAACAAAAGGTAAACGAATAAGAGAACAGAGCTTTAGTTTTGATGATAGTAAAGTTCTATCTAATTCCATCATTTTCTGGATTTGGAGGTGATTAAACAAATTGCAGGAGAACTTAGTAAACAGAAAAGATGATGATAAAAGAAGTCAACTTCCTTGAATGGTTCAATGATAAGGGAATTAGCGGATAAGGCTGAATTTGATGGAGTCAAAATGAACTGAGTTAATAAACGGTACGGTGGATGGATCATTTTACTTGGATTGAAATGAATTATCCTTAAATAAACTAAGATATGGGTCATAACCCCAACACACCTAGTTGTTACCAAGTTTTAATATCTTTACTTGTTTTTCATAATTTATTAAGTATCTAACATATAAAATTCTCTTTATTATATATATATATATATATATATATATATATATATATATATATATAAACATATCAAATAAAAATATATTTCTTTGAAAATATTTTGACAAAATGTTGTCACAAGTCAATTTGAACTATATATCAATTTAACTTTTAAGTGAATTTATATTGAACGAATCAAAATAAGATGAGTAGTAAAAATGACCATCCAAACCTATGCATGTTAAAAAATCATATATTTTGAGTTAATTTTACCACCCAACTCAATAATATTACTTGATACGTTTTGGGAGAAAAGCTGCAAGGTTTCAGGAGATCTAACATGAATTAGGTCCAAAAAGCTTCTATCATGCATTTTTCTCATTGAGTACGAAGCAACAAAAGAGAATTAAGAGCCTGACAATCGGGTTTGAATTCAGCACTTTTTAATTTGTTTAAGCAATGTATTTATTTTTAAAAAATTATTAGATATGTATAAATAATAAATTTAAAATCTAATTACTACCATTAGAAGTCTCATTTTAAAATTCAGACCCCATAAAAATAAAATTCTGAATTCGCTTTCGCTCACACACATGCATGATACAGTTGAAGGAGACAATTGTTGCATCTATCCATCACACAGATATGTTGCTTTTCACGCTGTATTGTCTAAATTTGATCCTTTGTGCTTACTTTAGATACCTTACAAGATTCAATTATTAAACCAAAATATAATGCATGGCTAAGATATGCTTCACTAATAGTTAATAAGAATACTACCACGAATATGTAGACGTGAAATTAAAATGACACATTATACTACACTCCCTTCTACGTTAATTGGTCAAAATTCAGTAAAACTAGATAAGAAACATTCGAACTATTCATTTGTACTACAAAATATAGAAATATCTATTTTTTTTAAAAATGATATTATGGTAGAGCATTAACGTCATGTGCATCTTTATCAACGTCATAAAAAGTTATTCGTGAGATGAGGAGTTAATGTTGATCATATATATAGGTGTCAAGTGTCATTTAGCAAAACAAAGAAATCACGTTATTCTCGAATAATAAGAGTATAAGATTAGCACTTAACTTTAAAGTAAATTAAACCAAAAGAAAAGGCAACAAATCAGATCATTACAAGAAACACATGAAAGACGAGTTATTTTCTTTCAAAAAGAACATCAGCATAGAGGGTTGAATAAGTCATTAACTTTGCTTAATAAACAACTAAACCACATGGCTAGAAGGCTTTAAAAGAGAGATTAATTAAATAAAAGGAGTCATTATCAAAACCTGTAAATTGTATTTGGGGTAACAAGTACATTGATCTTATCAGAATTGATGAAAAATAGCAGTCATCTATAGGAACACACTCCACAAAATAAACAGACCAATCAAGTAACACGGACGATTTATATTAAATAATTTTATTATATCATTGACTTTGACTTCTTGGCTTATAAGAAAAGGATTCAGGTAATCAGATTATATGTCCAATTGATATTTATATAATTTTATATTGAAAATCAATATAATTGATTATAACTCCATCTTTAGGTTGTTATAAAGAGTTAGTTACATTTGTTATAGTTCAACTTTATATTATTGAAGTGTGTGATTATTTCATCTAAAAGTTAATAGGCATTTGATCATGTAATTTGGAGCTCAAATCCTACTAGAGGGAGGATTTCCATTCAAGTTTGTGATTTCAATTTTTTTAAAATTTAAAACTTGACGTGTTAGTTTATATTTCGCAAAAAAGACTTGTGCTTTCAAATTTTGCAGAGAGAGAGAGAGAGAGAGGAGAGAGAGAGAGAGAGAGAGAGAGAGAGAGAGAGAGAGAGAGAGTACTTCGTACCATGCATGTGGGAGAATTATATTTAAGAATAACTAGTTACTCTATTATTTATTTATTTATTACCCCTGTTGATCTTTGTGAAATTACGTATATTTGAACATTTATTATAAAATGTAATGAAAGTATTTATTTATAAAAGAAATATGGATATGTGTGATTTATTAATTTGACGTCTAGGATATTTAAATATCTTATTTATGAATTAGTGTTTGCTCAATTTAATATTGTATAAGAGTTGGGAAAGTTTTTATCGATAATTTTTATAAATTGTGGGATTTTCATGTCAATAAAAACAACATACAACCTTTGAGATCCAAATTGCATATCCAAATAAAATTCCAACTTCAAATCAACTTGATTATCAAATAGGCCCTAAGCGAGAGACAGGTCTTCTTTGATATTGGGTGGTCGTGAAACTTGAATTCAGGACATACATCTGTCTACTTTGATTTTATATTAAAGTATATGATCATCTTATTTTAAAGCATAAATTATGAAAAAATTATATTTTTATTTATTTAATTATATCTTCTGACATACCTGATAATATAAATCTTCTTATATATTATCCTTATTTGCACACAGCTAAAGAAGTGGGGTAAGGGGAAGGTGTAGGAGATATTATATTTTATATAGGGAAAGAAAGGAGAATAACCGCACAGCTCTCCGTCAACATGCCTGCTTATTGACCGGACAGTTTGGTTATTCCCTGATGCTTGATGGATGCTGCAGCCGTGGCAATTCATTTGCTCAAATTGTGGATCCCACCTGCATTTCTCATGCTCCTGCAAGTTTTTGCCTGCTATTGCAACTCATGATGATTGTGGTTTGAAATAACATCTACATATTTAAAAGATACTTTAATATAAATACTTTAATATAAGTATACAATAATTGATAATTTAAAATATTTAAAAAATATAAAAAAAATTATAATTAAAAAAAATTTGATTAAATCACAAAATTTAAAAGGTGACAAACAAATTGACACGAAAAAAATATTATTTTTATTTATAAATATTATTAGCAATGAAATTAACATCATACTTTAAAAAAAATCTACTATCTGATTTCATATCATGGGCCAGTGCAAAACCAGTATATGAGTATGAAATGAAAGAGACAAGCTAGATATATATGTGGTGGATGATAGTAATCCAAGTCCAGTGGTTTCTTACTTCAATCTATGGTCAGAATGACTTCACCAATTCAACATGATATAAACGGAGATACAATATGATCTTGAGTAATGCTCTAATCATAATTGATACATCCATTCACATTTGTGCGTGGACTGTACTACTGTGGCATTGGTTTGATTATAAAAAAAAAAAGTGGATATAATAGAAATGATATTTCTTTGTAATAATAATGAAGATGCAAATGTTTGAAGATGCGGGGAGTTAGATACTTTGACACTATATGGGCCCGTTGGCCATGATTTTTTTTCACTTTTTTCCAAAATTTTATTTTACTTTAGTGAAAAAAATGAAATTTGATGGTGTTTGGCCATGATTTTTTTTTCACTAAAGTGAAATAAAATTTCGGAAAAGTGAAAATAAGTTTTACTTGTTTTTACTTTTTTCACTCCTACTTCTCTCACAAAAAGTCAAATTTATTTTCATGGCCAAACATAACTCCAACTCCAACTCCAAAAAAAATAATTTTCATGGCCAAACACCTACTAAATGTCACTTTCTGTTCAACGTGTGTGTTGGTTGGTGTTAGGTACTCGTTTTCTTCCTTTTCCGACTTTAATTTATTATTAGAAGACAAATTTTGCCATTTTTTGGCTGCGGTTCACACTAGGGATGTGTTTGGGAGGAAGGAAAATGTTTTCTGAGGAAAAAAGATTTCTAAAGAATAAGTAATTTTTTGATATTTCGTAAGTGAGCAGAAAATACAATTTCAAAAATATTGATGTCATATAGGATAGGAGCGGAGAGGGGGGGGGGGAGCTATGGGGCAGGGGCAGGTGTATTTGAGCATGTTGGAGGTTGGGGATTAATGAAATGTCACTTATAAAATTTGTTTTCTTTACTTCCACAGGGAGAAATTCTTTTAGAAAACTATTTAATAAAACATTTTGATCAATCAAACATAAAAAATATTATGATTACCTACGTACCAAACAGACCCTAGTTCTTCATTGACGAATTGCCGGGCCGGACATCATTATAGTTTTCCAACTTGTACACATGTTTGTTATTGAAGAAAAACTTATCCTGATTAATCTAATCATTTTTCCAACTTGTACACATGATTGTTATTGAAGAAAAACTTATCCTGATTAATCTAATCATTTTTCCTTGAGATACATTAGGGATTCTTATTAGAAAGGTCAGGTACAACAGCAATATCAAAATGAATCGAAAAGAGTCTACCACACATTAAAAAATAATTCTTTTTCTCTTTCTTATATATTTTCGAGTCACAAAGAGTACCGGTCTATACTCGATAAGGACTGCTTTTCCCGAGCTTTGTACAATGAAAATTTGATTTAGTCGAGTCATTAAGTTCAAGTCGAAAAGCTTGAAGACTAAGCCCTTTAATTTCCACATGAAGTAGGGATTAATTCGGTCCTAAAACTAGAATTCTGAGTAGTTCCAACAAATTCTATCACATGCATTAATTTATCATCTCTAGTTTTAAGACTACATACTAAATTTGTTTGTCTTCTCAGGACCATGCAATGCTTTCACAAATGAATTGATATACGTAGGGGTGGATCTAGAAGCTCAGGTACAGATTCACGTAAATTCAGTAAGGAGTCCATATTTGCATCCTTCAGCCGATGTGGGACATCAAAAAAGCCAAAGTGAAGTAATTAACAAATTTAAGGGAATTCAAAAAACTCTTTAATTTAAGTATGAAAGAATGTACTCATACATAAGCCACGATAATTGTCGGCTAAAATCAGCAGATTCACAAGCGGGGTGAACGGGTCAGGCACTCCAACTTCTCATATTTATCTTGTAATTTTCTTTGTCCTTTGCTAATCATTACTAATCTTAAGCCTCATATTTCTAATTTCTTTAACGTTACTAATCACTAAATAGATAATCCAATACAAACTAAACTCACGACTTTAAGCAACGATTCATTTAAACCACATAAGGTTCCAACATTAACATATGCTTTTCTGCTCCATTTAAATAGATTAAAAACAATAGATTAATATCAAGTGAAGAAGAGAATCTATCCACTTAAGAAAGTCAAAAATGGATAATATATATAGCCAAACTCTTTTTAAGGAAAGAAAAAAAGAGAGGCTCAAGTATGACATCATGCTAATGCAATGGTGAGTATACACTACTTATACATTTCGGTTATATATGTTGTGTACAAGTATTTATATTATATGAATAGTATATGTATATTAAATATTAAGTATACACTATCAATAGACTGTGTACATATTTTATAAACTAGATGGCCCAAAAGCATTAAACTTTAATTTAATTTGGACTATGGGAAAATAAATCAACACCTTTAATCACAACAAAGAATTGGATAAATGATATATTTTATCAATATATTGTGTACATATTTTATAAACTAGATGGCCCAAAAGCATTAAACTTTAATTTAATTTGGACTATGGGAAAATAAATCAACGCCTTTAATCACAACAAAGAATTGGATAAATGATATAGCATGAGGTTTGAGATTATCCAAACATGAAATATGTCAGTATCGAAGACCTACCACTAAATATCTTTAATTCTGAAGAAAAAATGGATCACCTTTCACTATTTAATTTGTCTCTTTTATCTTGTATAACTTCCAATTTTCTTCGACATTGGTCAACCACATTTACCGTAATGACAATGCTAGGCTTTTTATATTAAAGTCTTGAAGAATTAATGCATAAATGTACACCTTGTATCAAGTTCCCTAAGCTTGTCAATTTTGTCAAGACATGTTGGTAAGGACTTTATTATAAGGTTAGTTAAGACCATTGAACTTTGTAGGTTTTCTGGTAAGTAGATTTTAACAACAACATAAACAAAAGATGAAAAAAAACTACCGCAGTTAGGTTCAGATGAGAACGTAGAAAATGAAGGTTTTGCTAGTGTCATCTTCTAGATGTCGCATTTTTTTTTTGTGTATATATATATATTCAATGTCTTGACTTATTTTAGTCCTTTTCTGGAAAATTATTGATTTTTTAGGTGGCAAAATAGATGGAAGGAAGATAGTTTTATGCTATTCTTTTTGTATATTTTACAGTCATTCTGCAACCGAACTATCCTTTTGAAACTTACAGTCTAAAATAAAATATAATATTTATGTGACTATAAATCATTTTATATAGAACAAAATATAAAATATAAATTTAAATTATGTCTATAAAAAAATAACGTTCAACAAGTCGCTATCCAGAGGAGAAGAAATGAACTTTTTTTGCGTTTGGGGCCCAGAACCTTTTGGACTTGCAACATGTTTGTTGGACCACAAGCCCATTAGTAGGAAAGTCACTTCCGACTTTGGCGATTTCTAATTGGATCAGGCAGATTTGGGATAGAATGGATAAGCCCATTCCCATTTTGCCATTGATGGAGAATTATACAGTATGATAAATCAGTCGTAAAACTCCTACATTATTTAAGTGATAACACACTGGGAAATCCATCCTAATGTTCTACTCACAGGGTGCTTCCCCTTCCAAATACTTAGGTTTGAATTGACACTACACTTCTCAAAATTGTTCAATTTTTTGCTTTATGTCAGATTTTTGGACCATAAATATCCTTGTCATCAGTAAATCCTCTCTTACTTTCCGTTCCATTAACGGAATTCTAACTTGAAATAACTTGTGGACTTCATGAAAAAAAGTATGTTCTAGCTTGGTCTCTCAATTTTTTATTATGATTTAAAATAATCCTTATCATGGAGCTCTGTTAGAGATTAAGCCAAAAACAAAAGACTTTTTCCTAACAAGGGTAAAAATTATAACAAAAAGAGTAATAATATTTAAAGGAGGCATGTTGCTAGTACATGATCAAATATACTCGTTCCTTTAGAAAAATGGTCTGTAATTAATGGTCATCAAGACATGTTAAATCGTTAAGATCTTTTCTACTAGTTGCAAGTTGAGAAAAAATAGAAACCGCTAAATGAGAAAAGGTAGAAAGAGAAGAAGAATTTTATTAAATTGTTACTTCATTACAATGACTCAAGTAGTCCTTTTATAGACACTAGCAGCTCACTTATTCCAGCTAATTGCCAGCTGTTATAACAGCTGTAACTAACTTCCAATAACCAACAATGACACCTGGAACCCAATGCTAACTAACTAGATATTTTGATACACCCTCTCAAGCTGAAGGATGGAAAACATCCATCACTCCAAGCTTGGAAAGCAACATGTGATGTTGTATAGAACTAAGACCCTTAGTTAGTATATCCGCTAGTTGAGATGCAGTAGGAACAAATTGAGGACTGAGAAGCCCTGCCTTGAGTTTTTCTCTCACAAAGTGACAATCTATGTCTATGTGCTTGGTTCTCTCATGAAAAATAGGATTAGAAGCAATCTGAATTGCTGCTTTATTGTCACAAAAGAGTGAAATGGGAGTGAGAACAGAAAAATCCAGTTCTGCTAGAAGTCCAGTTATCCATGTAATCTCAGCTGCAGCAACTGCCATGCTCCTGTACTCTGCCTCTGCTGAGCTTCTACTGACAGTCTTCTGCTTCTTGGACTTCCAAGAAATCAAAGAATCTCCTATCTTGACCACATAACCAGTCACAGACCTTCTCGTATTGGGGCAGGCAGCCCAATCCGAGTCACAAAAAACTTGAAGTGCTGAAGCATTATTATGAGGAAAGAACAGTCCAAGACCTGGTGCTCCTTTGAGGTATCTCAGCACTCTCAATGCTGCATCATAATGAGATTTTTTTGGCCTCTGCATGAACTGACTTAGGAACTATACAACAAAGCTAATATTTGGCCTAGTGATAGTGAGATAGATCAGTCTACCAATTAACCTTTGATACATAGTGATATCTTGTAATTCTGGATCATTTTTGACAAGTCCCTCATAATGATCAAACTCAACTGTAGTTAAATGACTATTTGATTCTAGAGGGGTAATTGGTGGCTTGTATGCACTAAGACCAGTGTCAGATAACAACTCCAAACAATACTTTCTTTGGTTGAGAATGATAACCTTGGCAGATCTCAGAACTTCTATGCCAAGGAAATATCTTAACTCTCATAAATCCTTAACCTTGAAGTTTTCATGAAGAGTAGATTGAGCCTCTTTAATAAGGGTATGATTACTTCCAGTTATGAGAAGATCATAAACATAGATCAATATAGTAACAATATCCTTTCCAACCTTCTTGGCAAACAAAGAGTAATCATAAGCACTTTGTGCATAACCAGCAAAAATCTAAGTCAAATAATTTGTATCCTTTTTGTGTCACAGCATACCCAATGAACACAGTTTTCTTTGCTCTAGGGTCAAATTTATTCCCTCTTGGTAGGACTGAAGCAAAACACAAGGAACCAAATACCCTCAAGTGATCAAATGTTGGAGGCTTCTTATACAATATCTCATATGGGGATTTACCATCCAACACTGAAGATGGTAATTTGTTTATTAGATAGACAGCTGTCTTAACACAATCACCCCAAAACCTATTTGGGACACCACTCTGAAACTTCAAGGCTCTAGCTACCTCCAAAATATGTTTATGTTTTCTCTCCACAATACCATTCTGTTGTGGAGTATATGGACAACTACTTTGGTGTACAATGCCAAGTGAAGCAAACAATTTTGTATATTGTGAATTAAAAAACTCTTTCCCATTATCTGATCTAAGCACTTTAATAGTAGCATCATACTGATTCTTGATTCTACACAAGAAGTCTTTCAACACAACAATGACCTCACTTTTAGATTGAATCAAACATATCCAGGTATATTTACTAAAGCCATCAACAATAGTGACAAAGTAAAATTTTCTATCATATGTGGCAACCTTAAAGGGTCCCCAGACATCAACATGTATTAACTGAAAAAGGAAACTAGATTTACTTGTACTGATGGGAAACTTTAGTCTGCTTTGTTTGGCTTGTGGGTATACAACACACTGCTGATGTATCTCTTTATTGTCCTTATACAACAGAAAAGGATATGCTTCGTGACTTCTATTGATGGATGTCCTTGTCTCAAGTGCCATACTGCAGGATCTTCTTGATTCCTCCATACTGCTAATGCCTGTACTGGTCCTTCTTCTTGGCTCAACCAGTACAATCCCTCATTCTCTCTATCAATCCCCAGCACATTGCCATTGTAAAGTCCCTGAAAAATACAAAACTTCGGGTAGAAATAAACTGAACAACACAGCTCTCTTGTTAATTTTGAAACAGACAGCAAATTAAATTTGAAGTCTGGAACAAAAAGAATATTTTTAATAGTCTGATTCTTCAGAATAACAGCCCCCCCAGTATGTGTTATTTTGCATCTGCTACCAGTAGGAACTTGCACTCCATCATTTTCTTGAACAATTGACATATGAAGTTTACCTAGAACTTTTCTAAATGGCGTGATATGATGTGTTGCTCCGGAATCTATAATCCAACCACCAGATTCAACTTTCGAAATTAAAGCAGTAATACCTGCCATATTAGAGTGGTACTCATCTGAGGTTGTTGCACCTGCATATGCCAATTTGTAGAAATCATTAGGATGACATTCTTTTGCAGATGCTAAAGATTTGTGTGAATTTTCTTTGCTCTGGTTCTGCAAATACATGTAGTGGTCGTATTGTTTGTCTGTCAAAAAATGTCCCTGCTTTGTTGATTTCTCACTACTGCAATCAGCTGCGCTGCATTCAGCTGCCTCATCCCAACAACTAGTATGAGCATATGGTTTGCTTTCCTTCCCTCGAGGTTTCCTCTTACTTACAAAGTCAGGTGGATAGCTCACTATGCGATAACAATCCCTCGTGTGATGACCTTGATATTTACCAATATCACAAACAGCACCTGGTACAACATACTTTTGTGGCTTATACTCTTGACTCAACTGTTTATATACATGATTCTGCCTTTTTCCAGCGAACAAGCTCAAAGGATCTCTGTGTATATCCATAACCCCCAGGCCCCTTTGACTTTCCTCTTGAACCACTAAAGCATAAGCTTGATTGAGGGATAAAACAGGTGATCTCAACAGAATATCACTTCGGACATGACTATAACTCTCATTAAGCCCCATTAAAAATTGTAAAAGTCGTTGATTGCCTAAGTGTTCGATGTATTGACCTAAGCCTTCACAATTGCATCCAAGTGGTGCAGGAACCAACAGATCTAACTCATCCCAAGCATCTTTCAGCTTTGAATAGTAAATTGTAACATAATCCGTACCTTGAGTTTGCATCGCTATTTCGAGCCACAGTTGATAAATTCTGGTGAGATTCGATTTGTCAAACCTCTCTTTGAACTCATCCCATACTCGTTTAGCACTTGTGGCAAGAATTATGCTGGAAACCAATTCTGGTGCCACAGTACAACTGATCCAAGATAATACAATGGCGTTGCATCAATCCCATTGTTTGCTCAATTCCCCACTGTATGAGCTTCTCAAGCAGCATCAACAATGGCGGTAGCTAGGTGTTTCAGTAATAATCGACTGCTTTCTATGCCCCGTCCCGCTCTGATACCATGAGAAAAAGTAGAAACCGCTAAATGAGAAAAGGTAGAAAGAGAAGAAGAATTTTATTAAATTGTTACTTCAGTACAATGACTCAAGTAATCCTTTTATAGACACTAGCAGCTCACTTATGCCAGCTAATTGCCAGCTGTTATAACAGTTGTAACTAACTCCCAATAACCAACAATGACACCTGGAACCCAATGCTAACTAACTAGATATTTTGATACAAGTATAACACAAAAAGAGATCTATATTTACATCGACAAAGCTAAGATTGGAAGACTCATTCGAGTGAAAGGTCCTAGACATGGTAATAACAAATTAATCCCTTTCTCCATCTTGGGTCCGTAAGGTAAAGTTGCTGCCACCTTACAAATCAAATATATATGAAGCAATTGCTTTAAGAAAAGGGAAAACCCTCATAGTATCATTGTGACTTTATTTAACGGATAAATTGTTCAGCGGAGATTAATTTAGTATTGATAATTAATAAATATTTGTAGAAGTATTAGGTTCTTGTATAATTAAAGAAGAACTAGGTCATTAACAGGTCCCTTGGAGGAATTGGGTTGCAAAAGGCCAATGTACACACACAGACGACAGGAGATGACGGTTGATCAGATACCTCAAAGCAAATTTCAAGTGCAACAAGAATTTTTTGAGGAATTTGAGTTATGGGTTAAATGCGTGGATCAAGAAACACGAATTCAACAAAGAAATATTATCATATTTGCACTCAAAGAAAGATTGAGCTTCGGAATTAGGAGAAACCATATGGAGGACTAAACAGATAAAAAAGCTAATTAGTCCAAGTAAGATTGGATTCCTTAACTAAATTCCGATGGAATTTGGATTAAAGAAGCCAAGAAAAATTTGACCCTCATAACTCCTATTCAAAGCACGTGTAGATGTTATTGAGCTTACGTTATTTACTCATATTGAGAATTATTTCTTGGCAAATACAGTCATTGTGAGAGATCGAGTGCTTTGTGAGATTCAACTGACCAACGAAAGAACCTAGTTATTCCAAAGTAAATTGTTGTTTTAGCCAGTTCTTCAATTGATTAGGCTTTAATCTTTTCTTCTTTAAATTGCCTATTTATTTTTATAGAAGCTTTGTAATAGGTGATTAAAGTGTTAAAGTTTTTGAGTTTACATTTTAGATTAGGAGGAATATAGTTTTGAAAAGGGTTGTTGCAATCAATTTGATCAAGAATATTAGAGTTAATCTCTTTTGATTATAAAATTTTAACCTAAAAATCACACTAGTTTTGTAGATATGTGAGGTAAATTCTACGAGGGTGGGTCGTATTATTTTACTCTCTTAAGTAAAGGACTTTTCACATTTATATTTCGCAATTTACTTTTTATTGAGGTGCTGATATCTAAAATTACTATATATAATAAGAGGGAATGTTTGAGGAGCTTAGGGTCAAGTTTTCAAAATGACCACTAAGCTCCTCAAAGTCCCACTTATTATTATTTAAGGACTTTTTTAAAATTATTTATATTTATTTAAAATTTACGTAAAAAAATACTATGAATCATAATAATTAATTTTAAAATATTTAAAAGACATAATAAAAAAAAGTGACTGATTTTTGAAATTTTATCGGTGCCGCATAAATTAGGACAATTATTTTAAAATGATATAAAAAGTGCTATAAATTACAATAATTAACAAGTTAAAATATTTAAAAGACATACAATATTCGATTGGCTCTCGAAATTCTATCATAGTTACATAAATTGGGATATAAGAAGTACAGTAACATATCTTATTTGAAAAATACGTAAAAAGTACTATAAATCACAATAATTAACTATATAAAAGATTTAATATGTGAGAACATAAAGTAGCTTGGGGTCGAAAAGCTAATTGACTGCTTCACCCTTCTATTTTTATTTAATTTTATATATGTATTATTGCATATAATTATTTGTATATATCATATTTATCTCTTTATTGTTGGAAATTGAGTCTATTTGTATTTAATACTCTTTTCGTTTATCTGAAAATTACAAAAAAATAATAATATAAATCACAATAATTAACTTAAAATCTTTTTAAACAAGTAACATATATTGGGTTTAGGGTCAAGTTTTAAAAATGACAATTAAGCTCCTTAAAGTCTCACTTATTGCTATTTGATGTGTTTCAATAATTAAGCTCCTCAAAGTCCCTCTTACTACTATTTGAGGATGTCTCCAGAATTGCTTATATTTATTTAAAATTTACGTAAAAAAAGCTACAAAATACAATAATGCATAGTAAAAAAAATGATTGATTCTCAAAATTCTATCGGTGTCGCATAAATTGAGACAATTATTTGAAAATGATATAAAAAGTACTATAAATCATAATGATTAACAACTTAGAATATTTAAAAGACATAAAAAATGGGAATGAGAGGAGCTTAGGGTCAACTTTCAAAAATTACAAATAAGCTCCTCAAAGTCCCACTTATTATTATTTGAGGAGCTTAGGATCAATCTGCGAAATGACCATTTAGTCCATCTACTTCCTCAGAATTACTTATATTTATTTGAAATTTACGTAAAAAAAAAACTATGAATCACAATAATAAATTTTAAAAATATTAAAAATGCATAATAAAATAAATTGACTGATTCCCGAAATTCTATCGGTGCCGCATAAATTCGGATAATTATTTGAAAGTGGTATAAAAAGTGTTATAAATTACAATAATTTACAATTTAAAATATTTAAAAGACATAAAATGTTCGATTGACGCCCGAAATTTTATCATAGTTACATAAATTGGGACATAAGAAGTAACATATATTATTTGAAAATTACGTAAAAAGTACTATAAATCACAATAATTAACAACATAAATATTTAATACGTGAGAACATTAAGTAGCTTTGGGTCGAAAAATAAATTGACTGGTGCACTCTTCTATTTTTATTTTGTGGCTATATATAAAGTAGTAAATATTAGTGATCCAATTCATATAATTTGACCAAAGAAATCGATAATTTTTCTCTTCATTATTAGTTATACCTACTTTTTAAGATTTGTGTCTTACAATAAATCATAATATTAATTAACAATTTAAATATTTAAAATCATACAGAAATTGATTGACCGTCCAAATTTTATTTGTGTTACATAAATTGAAATCAAGAAAACAACATATGTTGGGCCCGTGCTGGCACGGGCTCCCCATATCTAGTAACATAAATAAAATTAAGACCAACATGTAAAAACTAGTGGTTGAGGTATGGAACTTATCTGGACAGCACTTTTATTTAAGAAACAACCCAAAATCCACCGCACCAATTATATCACTAGTTGCTTAAGTGACTTGCATCATTCACCACTTCCTATCACGTGCTTTACACTTCTTGGATTGTCCTATCCCTTGAAGTCAAAGGCAAAACTTAATTCCCATCCTGGCCCACATCACATGAACATGTAATTTTGTATATCCACCTACTGTTTTATATAATTTCAATGGTCTCTTAATTGGAATTTTACTCCTCTCTTAAGATTGAACAAAAATAATTGAATGTAAGTATATCATTTAAATTAACATAATGTGAAGTAAGTAGGACATGATCTGGTTATATTAGACTTAGTATGAGTGACAGTATGAGTGACGATCAGTTAAAAATTAATAGATCTTATGCCTATATTAACCACGAAATACGAGTTCATATAATCCAAGATCATATAATGTGTCGCAATATAATCTAATACGCTCAAATTAAGATGTACATGGATGGCTATAGTTGAAAATGATGGGACACTAAAAAAATATAATGAGCCAACACCTTGTTTCCACTAAAATATACTCTACTTCAATTGGGTGGTCTAATTTTTGACTTGACACGAAATTTAAGAAATTAAAACAAGATTAAAATCTTATAGTGTTAAATTAAAGATATATAGAATGTATCAAAATATTACTTAATCTTTATGATCTTAAACATGTTATGTGGAAAGTAGAAATTAAAGAGTTGCCAAAAAAGAAAAGATATATTCTTTTTAAATGAATTAAGGAAAAGTAAGACAAATAAATTGAAACTAGGAGAACAGAGTGTGTAATAATCACATCTTGATGACCATCTCCACCTTACTTGGTATTTAAAATCTTGAATTTAATGTTGAAGGACCCATTATTGGGTTGTCAATTGGGAAAGGAATGAAGACGACATATAAACGGCTTTATTAATGGCCGCTTTTTTGATATTTATAAGTGACTTCATTCATTAACTAAAATAAATGCATAATCATCAACAACGTTAATAATCTCTTTTTGTGGTTATATATATATGTCGCGCAAAAGAATGAGAAGTGGAATTATCCATTCTTATTAACGACAATATCGATCTCAAGTATAGTCATATCAATATAATGATGATGAAACTTTTTTGTCAGTAAGTACTTAATTTGTAAATGATGTTGCATATTTTTAATACATGTCTACTAGCATTGTGGTTAATAACGCTGGAAAAGTTGCGCCGCTATCCCATTGATCCCACGTGATTACTACTATTATTGTAATGAAGAGGGAAAAAGAATCAGTTGTATAAAGATTTTGGCTGGAAAATATAATAAAAGAAAGATTATAACTAGTGAGAATGGTAGAGAAAGAGAAGATGGTGAGGTGTGGGGACAAAATTGAATGAGAAGCAAGTTCATCATGTCCAGTTTAGTATAGTCCCCAGTTTCTCTTTACCTTCCTTTTGCTTGCAGCCTTTGTAACAAATTAGTTTGATGTTTGTTGTCATATGTATGTGGGGACTTTGTCTGCTTTGCTAAGCCTTTTAGAAGCTATTCATAGAAAGCATAATTAGAATAGTATAAATATCGGCGGTATATGAATGTGTCCATGCAATCTCGAGTAATTAAGACACATATTGAAGACGATGGGTTCTTGGGGAGTAGTTTTACTATTACTTGCAACTGTGCTGAGCTCAATATTATTGGTTAATGGGCTTAATGTGGATCATAAGCCAACCAGGGGAACATTTTCGGAATTTTCTGAAGTTAATGTCACTACTTCCAATGAAAGGAACACAACTTTTGTGAGCGATGTTATGGTGAATATTGAAAATGCTGGAAAAAGTAGGGGTCAGGGAGGTGGAGGTGGCGGGGGAGGTGGTGATGGTGGAGGTGGAGGTGGAGGTGGGGGAGGAAGTGGAAGTGGAGGCGGGGGAGGAAGGGGAAGTGGAGGAGGAGGAGGAGGCGGGGGAGGAAGGGGAAGTGGAGGGGGAGGGGGAGGAGGTGGTGGCAATGGTGGAGCAGGGAGGGGAAGTGGAGGAGGAGGAGGTGGTGGAACCGGAAGGGGAAGTGGCGGAGGAAATGGAAAAAATAGAGGGCATGAGGGAAGACATGACAAAGGAAGTGGTGGAAAAGGTGCTGGGGGTGGTGGAGGTGGAGGCGGAGGTAATGGTGGTGGAGGAGGAGGAGGAGGAGGCGGAGGTAAAGGTGGTGGAGGAGGGGGAGGCGGAGGAGGTGGTGGAGGAGGTGGAGGAGGAGGTAAAGGTGGTGGAGGTGGAGGTGGAGGTGGAGGTAAAGGTGGTGGAGGAGGGGGAGGCGGAGGAGGAGGTGGAGGCGGAGGCAGAGGTAAAGGTGGTGGGGGTGGAGGAGGAGGTGGTGAAGGTGGCGGTGGCGGCATGGGAGGAGGATGGGGTTGGGGCTGGGGAGGGGGAGGTGGTGGTGGTAGTGGAGGAGGAGGTGGTGGTGGAGGAGGAGGAGGGGGAAATTGTTGGGGATGGGGATGTTGGGATCATCCTCCAAAAGGCAACTAATATTGCATGCATGATCTAATCACTTCTTTCTTTTTACGTAAGGCCTGAAAGGCATTTCAAAACAATTGTTTGGTTGTGTGAAACTCATTTCTATCACTTGCAATAAATTTTGTAACAGAAGAGTCTTGGAAGTCCAAGCTAGTTTATTGTTGTGGAATTGATTTCATGAATTAATGGAATTATTGTCCACCTTTGTTGTTTAGTAGTGGGTGATTATCAATAAAATAGAGCTACTCCTATATGGAACATTTTAGTTTTTAAGTGCTTTTTATGGGTTGATTGTCTCTTCAATAAGACTATGGCCCGTACTCGAATTCAGTTTGACACATTGAAGAGAAAGCCTCTTTGAACAATACAGATCAGTGACAATTGCTGCCACAATTTATAAACCATATTACAGCATAAATAACATATCAATTTATTCAAATGCAATGTAAAATTTCTTTAGGCTTAATTTTGAGATATTCCATTTTATCTCGCGTATCAAACGATCCTTTCGGTGTAGAAATAAAAATGTTGCTAATTATCAAAGTACTGTGTCATAAATATGTGAAGCAGATAAACATCTAAGCTACGCAGTGAATAGTAAATGATTACTTTTAGATGAAATTTCCTTCACAACATCGAAGCCCAATTGTAAACTAGCCCAAAATACCGTTCCCCCATCTCGTTAGGAAGCAGATAAAAATATGAAGAATTGATCTTGGACTTGGTGATGTTAATTGGATACATTAAGGGAGACTTGAATGAAGATCCTCTGGGGAGCCCAATCCAAATGCTTGTTTCGAGTACAAAAAAATTCCCCCAGTGGCCAAGCTCTATGTTCTAGTGGAAAGATGTGGCTTACTGAAAAACTCTCTTCTTACGCCCTGTTTCGTCTCCGATCCTTAGGCTTGATTAGTAAGAAAAATAAACCAATGTGGATGTGCATTCTGTTTAGTAGGAAGGTAAATGTTTTTTTGAATTCGATATCTGCCTCAGACCCCCACTTGTGGTATTAAATTGGACATATTGTACTTGATATAAATATTTTTTTAAAAAACTGGTGATTTTCTTATTAATATTTTGGTATTCGATAAATAGTTAATAAAACAATCTCAGAGTATTTATATGTTATCTATATATAAGAAAACACTGCGGAGTGAGTGAAGTTCGGGGGATAACTTGGTCAAGATGTGTGGTTTTAGTGGTTAGGGGTGGGAAAGAGTCGATGAAATTGACTTATGACATTTGTTTTTCCTTTTCCAATTAGGTAAATTACTTTTTAAAATTTTAACCAATCAATATGAATCAAAAGATATTTTCCAAAAAATATTGTTCCCCGTACCAAACACTCCATATGTTGTGGACAAGGTAACAATAACAACAACATATCCAGTGTATTCCCACAAAATGCGTCGGACAGGGAGACAAAAAGGTTAAAAGAAGTGCATGCTCGTACTTTAAAGTCCTAGCCTTGTGAAGACAGTCACTTTTTTTTTGTGTTGTGTTGGTGAAGAGTCTCATTGTTGTTTTTGGGTCAATAGGTTTTGCAGAGTAGTGATTGTGATTCCTGTCTGGAATATGGCAGAGTTAAAGTTTGACGCATCTTTCGTACTATTTTCCTCAATTTGTTTCCTAATAATTTTTACATTTAGCTTATTTATATAAGAGTTGAATATCATGATTATGAAAGTGTAATCATTATTGATACAATGTGTGGTATTTATACATGTACAATTATAGAAGAGAAAGGAGTTTGCTAAACATAAGAGACCTAAAGATAAGAGGAACTAAGTAGAATACAACTCAAACATACTAGCCTTGGACTACATACTCAAATATATCAACGTACTAGGATTGTACAGTGTCCTTATCAATTTTATCTACACATTACACTAAACTTAAGCCTTGGTTCTTTTTTTCTTGTTTAAGTGCTTTATTATTATCTTTTCTTTAAAATTTGAGTTGTCAAAATTTTTACATGGTGAGAGTGATAGTCATTATATCTAGCGTTCAAAAGCTGATCTATTAGGTTTTGTATTTTTGAGCAATCCACACCTAGTTTAGCTATTGTCATATGAAAAATTTTAGACTTCATTTTAATATTGCGTAAAGTTTAGTGAATATATTTAAAATTTTAATCATACAACCAAAGGCTAGCTACTTGTATATTTACCTTCTTTTAATATATTTCAAGGAGGAGGTGAAAGTAGAAAATGGGAATAAATTAAATGCAAGAACACAAAGTGCTACTACTACAATCTCACTTGTGTACCATCCCACGACTGCTAATTATTCTTATAGTCAATTTTAATCTCATTAAGCACTAGGTTATTTGCAAAATAAAGAGCCAGTTACTAGCTAGATACCACCCAAATATTGACACAAGCAATTGGATCAACAAATATCAAATTAAAGACTAGCTAGTCAATTGGTCCCAACCCTAAATCAAAACATGGCAACAAAATTCTTTTATATCACCACTCCAATTTAGGCTTGAAATGACTGAGCCTTTTTGTAACAGGTAGTGAAGTAATGTCGCTTTAAACCAAGAGAGAACAAATTGTAGACTCTATTCTTAGGCTTATTAATTGATATGAGAACCCAACAAAGAAATAAGCATTCATCGGAACAGGAAAAATATAAATATTGAAATATTTGTGTGTAAAGTTGAATTTTTTAAATTCAAATGGCACGTAGCATGGCTTCTAGCGGTTTTTGAATTTGACATGTCAATATCATTGCGATAACAACAATGTGGTGAGTAAACTATTGACAATAGTATATCATTTTTCAAGCACTAGTTGCTGACATTGCATTGGTTTTATTTATTTGTTTTCAAAAAAAATATATTCACAACCAGGAGGGAGTTAGTTTTATTAATATAACAAATGATATGTCTAAATCGCAAATAAATTGGAGTCGGCTTGATTAAATTTATTAATAACCTGCAAAACTGAAGAAATGAAATATAGAGTAGGATTACACCAAACAATCAAGAAAATTAATATATAACTTGAGAGAAAGAGGGCATACCTTCAATTTTCTGAACTAATCGAAGATACTATTAAACACTTCATCTAAAAAGACTGACTAAATTTGACAATATATCTTCTCTTTATTTTATTTTGCATCACGAAAAGAGTTTTCAAAAGCACCAATAACATTAATATTTAGTTAATTATTGATATTATCCACTAATCACACTTTAATCCTCTCAAGGTTAGCTAGGTGGCATTTACATTTACTTGTAGATAAAGAAGTCATAATTTATTTAGACCGTTTGGTGAAGTAGTAGGGATGGTTGGGAAAGCACCATCGCAAGTATTTTCCACCCAACCCTTATAATTCTGTGGGTAAGCATAAAAGGTAAATTTATACAATTTCATTTCCCCTATATTCATCTTTCATAAATTGGTCTGCATCCATAAATTAAATTATTAAGGGCAATGTCAAAATTTTAATTATGTTGATTAATTATTATTGCTAAACTTAAAGAAAAAAATTGAATTGATTTCCTTTAGTCCTGCATTTCATTTTCTGAATAAGAATCAGTTCGCTTAGTTAAACACTTTAACTTGCTATTAATGTCTGGAAAACAATTTTACATAATTAGGGACTACTTACTCCGTCTCAACTTATTTGTAGTAATTTCTAAAAATAATTATCTCAAATTATTTATTATTTTAAAAGTTCAAGATAAAATTAGTATTTATTGTTCTTAAAGATGACAAACACCTCCAATGAGTGGTGTTATGATTATTCAACCATAAGTAGACTATAACATAGTTAAAAACTCCTTCTACTTCATACTCTCTCCGTTCTATTTAGTTGGTCATCTTACTAAAAATAAATGTCTCATATTAGTTGATCACTTACTAAATCAAGATAGAATTAATTAATTTTTTCTCATTTTACCCCTATAATTAATTACAATTCTAATGTCCATTTCTATGCCCAATGAATATTATTAATATGGGTAAAGGGTAAAATAGTAAAAACCATCACTCCATTTATGATTTCTTAATCACCATATAAAATGAAATGTGTCTAACTAAAATGGGACGGAGGGAGTATTTCTTAAAAGACACGTTAATGAAAAACATGACAGATAATATGACACCAAGAGAGTATATATAGAATTATGAGGTCGTTTGAATAGGATTAAAAGCTGGTCAAATTAGCTTTTAATCTCTTTTTTAATTTTTTTTTTAGATGTTTGATAAAATAAAAAAGTACTTAATTAAAAAAAGCTAAAAATTGATTAAAAAAAGCCAAAAGTGATAAGTTGGGTACCCCAGCCTTTTACTTTTTAGCTTAATTTTTTTTAAAGTTTGACCAAAATATTTACCTTTTTATTCCTTGTATTTTCCCCTAATTCCACCAATACCCTTAATATGTAGCCCTAAAATATATCGTTTTCTTTCACTTTCTCTTTACCAGCTTCTCTCGTCTCTTTCTCCCAGTTTACTCTTTAATTTTTCTCCCTTATTTTCAACTATTTTTCTCCTTTTTACAATCTTACAATATAACAATATAATACTACATTTATATAAAAAAAATGTTCTAAATTTTTCTTTTTTTAAATTTTTTTTTATAACCGTGGTGTCCGAGCCAGCTTGCGCGCACCTCGATTAATTCCACGGGATACCTGTCACCTCCCTCCCACCAGCAACAGGTATCAGGTAACTCTGTCCACCAAGGCTAGAACAGATGGAAAGAAATCACCTAGTATTTGTCTCTGCTGGGAATTGAACCTGAGACCTCATGGTGCTCAACCCAACTTCATTGAACCAATAGGTCACACCCTTGGGTGGTTTATTTTTTTACATTTAAAAATAAAAAAGTAACTTATAGTTATAAATTCACTTCACATAATCACTTTACGTTGAAAATGCATTTAAATAGAAATTATTTTTGGATTATTCTAATTAAAAATTATATAATTCAACTTATTTATGGTGTTTAACAGCTTTAAGGACATTTAAGTCATTTTGACAACAAAAAAGTGTTAAACAACCTTTGTTTACCAAAGAATTAACAACTTTTATTTTAGTTTCAACATTTCTATCCGAACGTTTATCTGCTTAATTCATAATTCATAAACACTTATTTTCAGCTTTTAAGCATTTAAGCTGAAAAACTATTATTTTTTTAATCTTATCCAAACAGGCTCCATATATTATTTTAGCCTACACTTCTTGAGCTTATCAATTTGATAGAAACACTTACTTTAGAAAACATGACTGAACATTTTACAGTCGGACCTATCATCACCTCCACTAATTACTCTGGATACTACCTAATCAATCATTGATTAGAGCTATATTTATATACACTAATGACATAGATATTGTGAAAGTCAGAGTACAACCACTGTGACAAATAGCATGCGTTCTTTAATCAATTGTGGATTGTACTGCATTCACTAATCTCAATCAAATTACAACCTACTTCCATTTTCACTGGTTTTACGTTTAACTTGACACACTCTACTGTAAATCATAAGTAAAAGGATAATTTTAGGAGTAGCATCCTAATTAATCCAATTTGTTTGACTAAATAATAAATTTTAGTGTTATTTTCTAGTTTTGGGAAAATTCTTTTGGCCTCTCGCCTTGAGTTGCTCAAATATATGTGTGAACAACCCCATATGCCACGACTATTTAAAAGTGTGAATATGATCACGTGATAAGTTGTGCGATCACATGTATGAAACTTGCCTAGAAATGTACGAGAAATACTGCTGATAATAATTTGTAACCTAAGTAGATATGGGAGCTAGTGTCATCATACAGGTTAAATAATGCAAATTAAAACCCAAAATTAAGGAACAATGTAAGTAAAACGTGCAAGTCTCTACTTCAGGTGAAGGTTCATTTTTTGTTCTTGACAACAAATTTTAGATGAAGGTTCTCATCTAGTTTACAAATATATTATTGATATAATGAAAAAGTCCAAATGACAAACTAAGATTGATGGTTAGTTGATTCAAAGTTATAAGTATGATCACCAGAATTAAGATACATTATTTAGCTTACATAGCTTGATTTTAATACATAATTAGGTGTGATCGTATACCTTTTTTTATTATAATAACTTATATCGTCAATTTGTCTCATTAAAAATAAAGACATTAATTGATTCTTCTTATATCTTCTAATTTTGATAGACAAAGTTATCTGATATTTTTTACTAGTGAAAGATGACAAATATTTCGTGAAATTTGCCTATTAGATCGCCAATTCAATTTCGAAACACCTCAACCATCTAACACATTTATCACTGGGCCAAAATTCCAAATGAGGAATGAAGTAATATTCACTCCAATGATCAAATATTAGGAAGAAAAATAAATAAAAGGAAAGAATAAAATAGGAGAGGGATATGTCCATGTATGTCAATGAGTGGTAAATACAAGCGTATGAAGTGAAACCATAATAAAAACTAGGAAAGCGCGCCTTTCCCCTCTTCTTCCCACAGCACAGTCACAGTCCATGCAGACGATATTTCTCTTTGTAAGACTCTACTCTTTTACTTTCTACACGAAAAGCTTGTGATTCCTTTCCTCCACCAAAAGCCTCCTAAAAAGTAAGATATTCCTTTTAACAGAGGTAGAGTTACAATTTTTAGTAAGGTTCAAAATATAAAAAGTAAACATACGGAGAGGACAAAAAGATTCAACATCTATTATATATATGTAAAAGATAATTTTAATCATGTATAAATAATATTATTTTCGGTTGAGGGGGTTTGGATGAACCACCTGGGCTCTTGCTAGCTTCGCCCTTGGCTTTTAAGTTGTAACATATTTTCTCTATTTTAATTTGTTTGTCTGACTTTAACTTGACACAAAATTTTAATTGATTAAGATAGACTTTTCAGTTTTATGATATAAACAAAAAATAAGTTTAATATATTAAAATAATTTTTAATCTTGTGGTCTTAAAAATATTATACGAAAAGTTAGAGTTAAGAAATTGCCAAAAAAAAAGAGATTTTTTTTTGAATTAACAAGTAAAACAAACAAATTTGAAATGAAGGGAGTATATATTATCGGTCACATCGAAATTCTTGTATGGAATTTGTCTTTGAGCCCTTCCCACCTTAACCATGTGTCTTTGAATTCTCTGAATCTTGTCCAAATAGTGTGTTGTGGACCACAACAAGATATACCATGGCCACCCAAAATGTCATTTATCTCTTTGATTTGATTTTTCCATTTGCTTATATCAAACAAATTCTGAACTACTTATAAAAGAAATACTTCCTTCGTTTCAAAAAGAATGACCTATTTTTTTTTTTAATCTATTTTAAAAAGAATGACTTTTTTCTTTTTTGACAATACTTTAATTCCAACTTTTCACGTGGCATGTTTAAAACCACAAGATTAAAGGACATTTTAGTACATTTGACACAACTTTAATTTATAACCATAAAATTCAAAAATCTTCTTTATTTTCTTAAACTCCGTGTCAAGTCAAAATAGGTCAACGGAAAGAGTAACAGTAAGAAATAGTGCAAACCTTAGAAATATAAGATTCTCTAGTACGTGTAATGCAAAACCAATTCGTTAGGATTAGGCGTATATATGCTTACGGCTCACGCCATGAATATTTAGGAATTGGGTTGTTTGTACTTCTCGTGCTTAATCCTAAGGTTATATTATTTTAGGATTATAGTTTTGAAATTATATTTCTTGAACTAATTTATTTTACACGAACAAATGAAATAAAATAATTTCAAATTGAATGGAATGAAATGAAATTATCTCATGATTAAGTCTAAAATGAAATTTCTACCGCGAAATAAATTTAAACCAAACACAATTTGAATTTTACCCCATTTACCAAACCATTCCTAAAAGGCTTACTAAACCATCCCTAAAAGGCTCATATACTTCTCACTTTCCAACGGCCTGCTTACTAAAGGTTGAAACGTTCCAAAATGCACTTGTCATCTTGCTTTTTCCCTCCTATTTTTTGCACAATAATACAAACACCAACAATAAAGAATAAAAGCAAGACTACATATGCAATACAAAGATTTTCTCTCTTTTTTTTTTTTTTTAAGAACAAAAAAAAGAGCCTTTTCTTTTACTTCTTTTTCTTCTTTTTTTCTGGGAATTTTATCTGGGAAAGTACATTAAAGACTACTCATCCGTTACACTAAACTTTGAAACCTACCTTCACCAAATCATGCGTCCATGTTAGGAATGTACAATCTAAACCGGCTCTCTTTTTTACCCTCTACTACCTTAACTCCGGTTCACTTTTTTTCATCTAAAATTCCTTCCTTTCCTAACTAAAACTAAAATTCCCTACATTGCAACCACTTCATTTTTTTGCTAAAAATTAATTAAAATATCTTCAAAAACTCTGAACCGGCTGAGCTAAACCGCTTTCATCTGATTCCTTCTTCCGCCGCATCTCCAAAACTTTCCTGTGATTGTTGGAGTGCAACTCGCTGGAAAACGTTGGGCTGCATGCCGGCCGGTACTCTGGTAGCAGTCGACCGGATTTGAACCGAACCCCACAAGCGTTACAAAGCGTTTTTGCACCCATTGGACCGGCTCTCCACTGTGGGGTCTTCTGAACCCCACAATGGCTGCACCGCCGTGGTTGCTGAGGCACACTTCCACCATGAACCACCGGTTTCTTCTTCAGTTTCTTAGCAAGCGGTTTACCTGGTGACTCGGCAGAATAAACCGGAGTTGGGTAAAGGACCCAAGGAGCAGTAGGAGATGACGACATGGTTGTGGTGGAGGAAGACGAAGTTGAAGAAGAAGATGACTCGGTCAATGAACCTGAACCGGATGGCCAAACTCGAAAGCTAGTCCTCCCACGCTTGGTTCTAGCCTTGGTCTGAACCGGAGTCGCGAAACTGGACTTCTCCTGAACCGGAATTTCTCCTTCGCCTGACTGTTTCTCGACCGGAAATTTTCCGGCAGGATAAGCATTTGAGTACCCAGAAAATGAGTCTTCAACAAAATGAGACAGCCATTCAAGGCTATCCAAGTCATCCTCCTGTAGAGAAAAAAACCGCTCGTTTACCCTCAGTTCAAGAACACCAAAAAAAGCGTTTCTTTTTCATGAAGAACCAAACTTTAGACAAGAGGGGTTCTCTCCCTTCAACCGTAAGGTTATGGGTTCGAGGTGTAAAAATAGAAAACCTTAACACCAAAATCGAAACAGGGGTTGGGAGGACTTACCGGAACACTGATTTCACTAACAGGAAGAGAAGCAAAATCTTCTTTAACAGGAACAGAAATGGTGTCTGGTTTTCTCTGAGGTGAAACAGAAACTGAAACAGGGCATAGTTTTTCTTCTCCCCCTTGTTGTTTTTCCTCTTCTTCTTCTTCTCCTTCTCCTTCACCTTCAGCAAAGCCATTGGAGAAGTCAAGCAGACCGTCAACAAAGAAGTCATCGCCGGAGACACCATTTTGACCGGCGCCGACAGCAGACAAGTCATCCCCACAAGCCTGGTTTTGGGTCATTTTCAACGTTGTCTCAGGCATAAAACTGCTTTTCAAAGCCCCTACCACACAGTCCATTTCCTAATAAACAGTTACACAAAACAAATTCAAGACAAGAAACACAAAAAAGATTGAAACTTTAAAGAAAAAGAAGAAATTAAAGTACCTGATAGAAGGAGGAGGAGATATAGAGGTGTTAGAGAGGAGGAAGAAGGGGTGTGAGGAGATAGGGAAGAAATAATTTTGCTATCTTCCTTAAAACTTGTCTTAAATATTTTTTCTTACAAAAACCAAAAACCCCTCTTTGTCCTTTTATTTTCCTTTGTACTTCTCTGTGTGGAGGGATCTTTTGAATAGTATACTGAGTACTTATAAATGATTTTCTGACACCCAAAGATTTTAATATATTGACTTATTTTGTAATATTACAAAGATTACATGCTAAGATAGTATTTGGTCATTGATTCCAAATATTTTTAGAAAATCAAATTTAGGTAAAGTTTAGATTGAAGTTTCAAAATGAATTTGGTCATAATTTTTAAAATGTATTTTATTTTTAAAAAAAGTTATGAAACATGACTTATATCCATAATTCTAAAAATTATCAAAAATATTTAATTGTACCTTCATTACTTACTTGCTAATCTCAAATTATGCCTTTGTTGATAACATTTATTATCATTATCACAAATTATAATCATATATATATATATAAAAAAGTTTGATATAAAATTATCATTTTCATCATAAATTAGATAATATATTATCCTAAAATTATAACACAAAAATTTAATAGAAACTGTTAATTAATAATGCAATTACTAGCTACTAGGAATTGTCAAAATAAAATTAGTTGTGATCATTCATTAGTGTAGAAAAACAAATAATAACAACGGTAGAAAATGAAAAACCTCATATATTAGAAATTTACAAATTTGAAAAAAATTTTTATAAATTACAAGCAAATATTATTGTAGGAGATGAGAGAGCTTATATATTTTAATAGTTTACAAATCTAAATAAATTTTTTATACAAATCAAGCAAAATTAATGTGAAGTAATAGATGAGACTTTCTTATAAAATACAAAAGTTTGAGGCAAATTCTAAAAAAAATAAAATCAATACTAGTATATTGGCCCAAATGTAGTTTGAAGTAGATTTTTGAATTTGAAAATTAATATTTTATGACCAAATAAATACTTAGGTAAAAGATTTTTCAAAAAGTACTTCCAAAATATATGGTCAAAATGGTCTTAAATGTCTCTTTTCATAATTTTAGTGATTTGAAATTATGTTTGAATATTAGATTGTATTTTTCCTAGTAAATAAATAAGACTGCGAATTGAAAAAATTATAAAAACTCCTCCAACTCTTATACAATATTATTAAATAAACATATAACAATTCATAAATAAAGTATCAAAATATCCTAAGAATTCACGTTATAATTTATATATCTCTATGTTTTTTTTACTAAAAATAAGTAAATGTTTGCAATTACATGCTATTACAATCTTTTAAATATATATAATTTTACAAAGATCCATTAGTTAACAATAGCAATAGCTAATTATTCTTTAATACTCTCCCGTACCTAAATACTTGTCACATTTTTTGCTTGCTCGCCTCTTAAAAAATATTGACTAGAGGTTAATTTGATTGATTCTTTCTATTTAATACTTCACTTTTTTTGCACTATATTAATATTTCTTCGTATTTATGACTAAGGGTAAAGATGAAAACAAACAAGTAATTATGTCTTAATTTTTATAATGATAAGTATTATGAAATATCTATTTTTAGAAAGTATGACAAGTATTTTAAAACGGAAAAGTATAGTTTTTCTACATAGTACAGACAATCCATTCACATTGAGCATAGTCTTATTTTACAAAATTTAAAAGGTTAATTTTTTTTAACAAAATATAAGTTAATATGGGTCAAGTTGTACGTACAATCAAAAAGAATTTGAAATTGGATTTAAAATTCTATGCAAATTTTATAAATAAAATATTGATTTAAAATCAAAACTTAAAACTAAAATCCCAAATTCTATGGTCAAACGCCTACTATCAATTGAATTATTTCTAATTTATTATATTATATGGAATTTGGTGCTACTACAAGGTTTTGTACTCTTTTGTTGGTGGGAAGTTCAATTTAGTAATAAAATTTCGATTCTTTTTCTCATTTGAAGTTCTCAAGTTTATGAAAATGACAAAAGCTACCGAATTCGGAGATAAAAATATAAGTCCTAATTAAAAATTATATCTAGTATTGTTTTCTCTTTTTTTTTTTTTCCATGAATGTGCTGATTTCTTATGTTTGCCTACAATATAGGTCAAAATGACTCTTTAACTTCACACGAAATAGTAAATGTTGTACTCCCTCCGTTTCAAAAAGAATAACCTAGTTTGACTTGGCACGGAGTTTAAGAAAATAAAGAAGACTTTTGAATCTTGTGGTCTTAAATTAAAGTTATGGCAAATGTACCAAAATGCCCTTGAATCTTGTGGTTTTAAACATGCCATGTGGAAAGTTGGAATTAAAGTGTTGCCAAAAAAGGAAAGGATCATTCTTTTTTAAACGGACTAAAAAGGAAAGTAGGTCATTCTTTTTGAAACGGAGGGAGTAATTTCTAACATAAAAACGAGTTAATCAAAGAAATAAAGTTAATTACGGCTATTTCAAAGGATAAATTAATCCCCCAATATCATAAACCTTGTTATTTCTAAATTGACTACATGAATGAAGCGTTATGGAGCTAAAGACGTAACATAATTTTTCAAAATTATGTCATTGAAATGAAACGAAACTGCCAAAAATAATTTGTTCATTTTCTTTTAGGGTTGAAACTTTTCTTCTTTTGGAAGATTTGGCCCCATTACTTTTGACTAATTAATCTTAGCTACCGCTTTATTCGGCGCTCTTGATGACAATTTTACCATTCGATTTGCTTTCCCGCTCTTTACACTTTTCTAATTTCCTACAAAACCCTCTTTTCATCAAAAGCAGAAATTGCTCAGTAAATTAACTTCCAATCTTCATGCTCCTTAGCAAAATTACTATACACTCACTATATTATATAATCTAGTTCCAACTTAAATAAGTTAATCTGTTTGTTACCAAAATTTTTTACTGTTTCTTTATCTTGCAATTTAAGAAGAAAAGGTAATCCTAATGGACATTAACTTTAAGTTTGAAAGGAGGAAGATGAGTGAAATCAGTATGCATGCGCATGTATTGCCCATGAAGAATGGTTGTAATTTGCACGTAAAGGATACCACTGACCTAATTTTCGACTTTGGGTGGCTCGTGTAATGCAAGAATTCACTTGATGATGTTCATTGCATAGTGGGGAAATTAAAGTTGCAAATAAATCCAAACAACGTGACCTAAATTATACATTATGGGTATCCTTTCTTTCCTTTTCTATTTTATATTACAAATTACACCATGTGTCTCAATTTATATGATATTTTTTTAATTTTGAGAGTTAAATAATTTTTATCAAGATTTTTAGCTATTTTTAAAAAAATATTTTTTGAATTATTAATTATTGTGATTGCTATTAGTTTTACGTAGTTCTATCTATGTATCTAAATTTTATTATTTTTTAAAAAAATATAAAAATTTCATGTCAAAACTAAAAATTTTGATTTTTGATACCGCATAAATTAAGACAGTGAAAGTTCCCAAGTAAGTTCTAATAAGCGAACTTGTACTTTCAGTCATGTGCTACAATCGTGGTAAATCACCATGGCGTGATTGGCGTCTATAAATGGTGCAATTCCAGACTGAGCATCATTTTCAATATACCGCAATATACCTTTATTTTGAATTTTTTAGCACCTAACCACCTAAATGTTTTGGATTTGAAAAATAATACCTCTTCTATTTTTCTAATGGGACATGAACCCCTTATCTTAAATCAACAGCTCAAAAAAAGAGAATCATAGCACGTGTTTTTAAAAGGTAAAAAATGACCATGAATTATGATGGATTATAACAAGTATTTTCATACCTCTCTTTGTATATGTAATTTTCAAAACCTCATGATTCTATAGGATTTTTCATGTAGAATTTCAAATTTTAAGTATATCTTGATTCATTATATTTATTTGCATTATTACTAATGTTGAAATTTTACTTTTACTAGACAGTCAATCATGTGTAAATATTTTTTAAGAAATTATGTCCATGTCATTCTTATATCTCTAAAATCTATTTTTAAGTGGAACTTGCTTTTATTAAAATATGAGTGTGTGTTAAAATGTTAGTGAGTCCTAATGAGATTTTAGCAAAGACAACCAAGGGAAAAAAGAAAAAGACATATTTGTAAGAGTCCTAGCTCTATCGGTTCTTTAGGAAAGAAGGAAAAAGAATAAGTTTTGAAGTTAAGCTAAAAGTTTTTCTATGTGAAATTGAATGCTCTTTAATTACTTCATGAACTCGTAGTTTTTAGAATTAATTCAGGCTTATGATTTATTTCTTATCATACTAAAGTCATGTTTATCCAAGTTTATTATTTATCTGATGTTAGACTCTTATTTTAATCATATTGTTCACACTTTAGATGTTGAATTCTGAGCACGAGTATGTAAGAATACTGTATATTAATATTTGGGGTGATGAATAGATTTTTTGTATAATTTTGAGCAATCTTTGCTTCATGAGCTATTGAGATTGATTTAGACCAATAACTATTTAAAATGAGTGAACACCGCAAACAAAAATTATAATTTGCTACTCATTGTATTTTAAAACCTTAATATATACGAAAAATAAAATTACATTTCGTTGGAGCGCCAATAGATTGCAGGATGCCAGGACCCCTTCATATATATTACATTTTGTTCTGTCCACACCAATGGTATATTATTTTTGTCTCATATAAAAATGTTGCGGTATGATTGTTATGCTTGATTGGTTATTTTATTAGAACTAAAATCTCCTTATCTTTACATTCATTCTAGCATTATAACTATAAAGGAATGACAAAAAAAAATAAAAAAATTGTAACTTAGCTCAATTTTAATTACATTTCATTTTTAAAAATTAACCAACAATAAGCTAACGAGGAGTGTCAAAGAAAATTGAGATAGAATGAGTGCTTATATAGCATGACTACTTAGAGGTATATATAAATGGATAATTATTGTATATTTGGGAGTGATTGAGGAAAGTATACAGACAGAATTGTTTATTTAGTAGTATATTGTTGTATAGACTATAGTTTAGGGAATGATAATAAATTAAAGAATGATGAAATGTAGTGCATGTAATGATAAGGAAGATAGATGTATGGCATAATCCCTTGAAAGCAAAGAGTGCTAAAAGTAGATGAAAGCAGAGGCAATTGCTCCCCCCACCAGCATTTGTCTCCTTCTTCATCAACTCTAATGATTCCTTCAAAAATCTAACTTCTGTCTTCCTCTGTCTGTCGCCTACGCGGAATAACAATAATAATTTTGAAATAAAATGTTGATTTTTTTTATTTTACGTTTGATTATGACTTATAAGTATTAGTTAGTTTTGAGATTACTTTATCTCATCATTTGTATAAAAATAATGAATTAACTATCGATGGCAAAGAATGGGATAAGTAATTCTATTTTATCCCGCATATCAAACAAGACCCTATCTACTATGAAATTTGGCTCGAGTTGCGACGATCTTGCATACCTGAACTATGTTGAATTTTAATCAAGAAAGACCAACTTATAAATGGTCTCCAAATTAAAAATACTGGAACCTACAGTAGTAGTCTCACTTTGCTTCAAGGAACGGGCGTAGATACAATTTTATTTGCGGATTCAACAAAATTACCTTTGATTCAAGCTTTCTATTTTGGGATAATTTCAAATATGTACAATAAAGTAATTAGTTTACAACAAATATAGTCAAGTTTTTCTTTACAAAAAAAATAGCCCAAAATGAACTCGCCACAAAAAATAATTACAAAAAAAAAATAGACACATGTATATAAATAATTATGTAATGTATCAATATTGTATAAATTGTGTATAAACATATATCGATATTATATAAATTGTATATAAACGTGGATCGATATTGTATAAATTGTATATAAACGTGTATCGATATTGTATAAATTGTATATAAACGTGTATCAATATTATATAAATGGTGTATAAACGTTTACAAGGACGATTTCTAATTTAGAGTTTTAAGTTGCATTTCTCTCTTGAATACTAATAAGATCATGCACAAAGTTGCAGAAAGATATCTCACTGACCTAAAATATTCTATAAACAAATTCACACTTAATATTGCAACCAAAACAATTGATAAATGTTACGATCACGAGATCACTTGTGAGTATTCAACTTATTCTGGCATATTCTTCACTTAAGTCAGTCTGTATAAACATATCATCATTAAAATCACCGTCGCTGAATTCACTAAGACTTGCAAGGGCTAAAAATACGTGCTCCAAAGTTTGAGCTATCAGGCCACTCCAGGTAAAACATCATATTGAGGACAACAACCCAATGTAGAAATCACAAATTTTTTAGTGAACTCTTTCAATTACGACTAACTCGAAATGTTCTCTAAACAGTTTCAAATTTTAGATATGGGCTCATCTTAGTATTATGAGTCTTTGGATATGTTATTTACTCAAAATGATTCACATTTACGGCACGTCGAATTTTAATGAAAAAGGGAAACCAACGAAACTTGATTTGCAAGTTCTTTCCATCCCGACTAACTCAAAATCTCCTCTAAACATTCCCAAATTATAGATATGAGCTCCTCTTGGTATTACGAGTCTTTTGATATGTTATTCACTCAAAACAATTCACATTTGCAGTACGTCGAATATTTTTAAAAAGGGAAACAACAAAGAAGAAAGAAAGAAGAAGAAGAAGAAAAAGAAGAAGAAGGAGAAGGAGAAAGGGGAGGAAAAGAAGGAGAAAGGAGTAAGAAGAAGTCATTAATGACTAAAGTAGAAGGAAGAAGAAGAAGCGGGCGACATGGCCAAATTGCTATTTCATGTAATTTTAATAAAGTTGTGTCAATTTTCTTCCAAATAATTTGACCGAGTGGATATTTTTCATAATTATCCCTTTTAATTTTGTGAAAAATTTCATTTAATATATTAATTATTTATTAAGAATCTTAATAAATATTTTTCTAAAAATTTAGAATTTGTAAATTTACAATCTTAACTTTGCCACTAGCGCATGTTGCTATCACAACGAGCGAGGACAAAAATTGCCACGTTTGATCAGATTAAAACTAAAGTTAATAGTGATGTTAAATCTCCTCATATAAATTAAAGTCAATCTTTTGGAAGAAAATAAAATTGACAAAACATTAAGTTAATCTTCGACGCTTTTTATATTACATTATAAACAAATTAAACCGCCGGCTCAAGGTCGTAACGTAATCAGGCCGGTAACACGAGTAAGTCTATGATTGGACATGGGAAAATCTGCCAGTTGACTGGAATCAAAAAATCATTTCTACAATTTCGAGGTTAAGGTTTTATCCTATATCGTTGACTAGCTATTAATATTCTTTTTATTTCAAAACTGTGCTACTTTTATATTTTATTTTTTTAATTTTAAAATATGTGATATTTCATCAAATTAAAAAAATATTTATTATTTTATTTAAATTTTACAGTTATTTAAGTAAATAAAATTTTACATAATCAAGAAACTATTAAAGAATTATTTTTTAAAAAAATATTTACTTAAAGTTAAGTTAGTTAAAACACATTTTAAAGTTTATTTGAATTAATTTATTTTAGATGTTTTTAAACTTAAATAATTTTTAAATACTTTTATAATATCTGTATAAGATAAAGAAAGTACTTCTAACTTACAAAATATGTTTATAAGCCATAAATTATAAATCTATCCAAAATAGGCTCTTATTTTCTAAAGTGTGTAATGGTTTTAAGAAGTAGGACCAAATTTTATTTTATTTTTTTAAAAAAACAACTACTCCATTTATTTTAGTAAAATGGAGGGAGTCAGATTTTGAAACTTTGAATTGAATAGAATAACCAAAAGAAAAGAAAAAGGTTATTGGACGTTATTGGCGCCCACTTTTATTATCCTCGGCGTTCCAAATGCAAGTCTCCTCGCAATGTGCAGCCTACCAAAACTCAGAATATCCATATATCTGGATAGCGTTTTTCCAACATAATTACCTTTTTGCCCATCACATGCAACCTCCACATTTTATAATTGGTCAAACACATCAGAAGCTTTCTAAACTTGATATAAACTTTTATTTTGACACCTTAACTAGCCATTATTTATTTTAAACACTTAAAGTTGCACCTTGTTGTGTCATTTTGACACTTTTTTTCCAAGCAGCTACTATTTTAAAGTATGTATAATACACACGCTGATGACATGACATAACGACCAATTAAAAGAAGACATGTGGCTTTTTTTTTCTATAAAATAATAATTTAAAAATAAATTATAATTAAAAAAGGGTGAAGTGTCAAAAACACATCTAAATTATTCCTTTTTTTTTGAGTTTCATACCTAAACTATTGAGGGTGTGAGAAACACACCTAAACTATCACTCATTAGTTTGAGAAACACACCTCAAAATGAATAAAAATCAATTAAAAATATTTAAAAAATAAAAAAATAATGTGTTAGCAAAAAGAATAAAAATATTTCACGTGGACTAATTTTTAATGGCTAGACACACCTAAATTGATTGTAAGCAAATATTTGGTCTAGTCAACTTTTAGGTATATTTCTCAAATTAATAAGTGATAGTTTAAGTGTGTTTCTCAAACTATAAATGATAGTTTAGGTGTGTTTCTTAAACTAAAAGTGATAGTTTAGGTGTGTTTCTCAAATTAAAAGTGATAGTTTAAGTGTGTTTCTCACATTTTCATTAGTTTAGACATACAACTCAAAAAAAATTAATAATTTAAGTATGTTTTTAATATTTTATTCTTAAAAAAAAAACAACTAATTATATCTAACCCCTACACCTCTTACCTCCTTTCCATTCTCCGGCGCCGTTACCCACCCCGCCCCCCACCTCTCTAGTTTCTTACTTCATAACACGTGAACATTGTGGAAACATATTTCTTGGCCACAAAATTCCAATTGGAAATCGATTGGCCATTCATTGAAGCTTAACACTTCATGTTAGCAGTTCAAAGGAACGAAAAAGGCTAAAATATAATTTTATGGATTGTAAGTTTTAAAATAGATTTCAAGAGTTAATAACTGAATTTTGAATTTAATATGTATACGTATTTAACAAATTTCTTGACATAAATATATTTCTTTTTTCTTTCTTTGTTTCAGTTCTGTTAATTTAACTGAAGGACAAGATGTCGGAATTGCTCTAAACTCCGGTGAAGCAATGGTGGACGGAATTCAAAATTGGGAAATAGAATTTCAAGCCCTAAATTACAGAATTTGGCTAGAGATAAAATTCCGATTGGGAAATCCCAAAATTACCAATGCCATTTGAAGTCCAAGGATGATGATAATGTCTTGAGATCAAAAGCCGCATAAATGGAGAAGCCTACCACCTCGAATTTAAAGCTTAAGGAACCTGCAAATGGCGATGGTGATATTGATACCGACGAGTTCATGATGTGGGGGAGGAAAAGAAATGAAGAAGAAGCATAATTTTTTTTAAAAAAAAAGGCTAAATAAGAAGCTTCACGCGTCATTTTTGAGTGTGTTACACTCACCACGCTATGTCAGCAAAAAGTGTCAAAATAACATAATAGAACACTAGTTTAGGCGTTTAAAATAAACATTTACTAATTAAGGTGTCAAAATAAAAGTTCGTGTCAAATTTAGGAGATTGTCTATGTGTTTGGCCTTTATAATTTCCAACTCAAAACTCATGTTTATTGAATGGATTAAACTATACTAGGTTCTGTGTACTCCCAAAGTTGCAGTAATTCCACACACTATCAAATATTAATATAGTTTAAACAATTGTATTAATAAGAGGAAAATTCATTTAAATCTTTCTCTTGATTTACCATTGTACTATGTAAATATTATACTATTAGATTATCACAATTACGTTTCTCAATTTATTTTACAATATTCTGGCAAATTAAAGTTAACGGTGACTTACTTATATCGTTTGAAAATTATGATATGCAAACTTGTATGACAATAAAATACTCTTTCTATCCCACTTTATTTGACACCTTTTTTTTTTTTCTTAGTCAATTCTCTTTAAAAAGAAATTATATTTTATACTTTATTAAATAATTTATAGTCATATAAATTTTTATAGCTTATGTTATGCTATATATTTCAAAAGTTTTTATTTTTCTCTTAAATTTCACGCTCAATCAAGTACTTTTACCTCAATCGAAACTAATGATATAATATTATTTTGGTAAAGTGCAAGAGAAGGGAGGAGAGCAACAGAAAGGTACGGACTAGAAAGTCTAGGAAGGAGGTTTCTACCTTCCTATGACGTCTCTAGTGTTGTACTCCCCATTTTTGCTTCATTACATTACATTACATTACTTGCAATGCCAACTTTGCTTATTTGCTACTCCTCTATCAAGTTTAGACTAAAATTCAAACTCTTTATGAAGTTGGCACGAATAATTATCTTATACTCAGATAATTTGTAAATAACCGATAAAATCGATTCTCCCGATAATTTGATCAAAGTAATTATTTTAAAATATTATTTATTATATATAATCAAGTGATGAACTTACAAATGTCCAGCAGTTTCTAGAAGCTAAAGTGGGAAAAGCTAGGTACGCACATTATTACTCCAAAATTGGACCACTATTCCAGCACAGTCCACATGCTTTGCCAAAAGTTTGTGTAGATTATACGCTAGAGTATAAGTATTTCAAATACTTTATTGAACAATAACTTTTACAATACACCCAATTAGTAAAATTCTTTTGTAAATATGATCACTTTTACTAAAGAACAAAAGATCAATTAACTATGTCCAAATTCATGAAACAAGTTAGTTAAACTCCATAAAGGTATTGTCAGCTTCAGTACAATGATCATAAATAGGGGCAATTATTTCACCGATTAAATTCCCACCCATAAAATGTAGTAACATAATTATTTGCTTTCATGCTTAAAAAAGTAACAGTACTATTCATAGTACTCGATTGTTAATTGATTTGGTCTCAACCATTTTTTTGGTTTGTAACAAGCTAAGCACAAAAGTGAAAAATCTCACCTAAATCTGACTACACCACAAAAATAAAAATCTCTATCTAACCTTTGATGTGCCTTAACAACCTCTCGATGAGTCAATGCTGCCTGTGGTAGCCAAAAAGATGTGCATTTGCTAATTTTAGATTCCGAGTATTCTTTTTCTCTCAAATTATCTGTCGTGACTTTTAAAAATATTTATTTTTAATTGTTTGTCATTTTAGAAGTTCAAAACATTTTTTTTAGTTAATTTACCGATGATAATAATTGTTCTTGAAGACTACAAATTACGCAGAGGTCGTTCACACATAAATAAAGTAAATAATTTAATGGATAGAGAGATGATATCTTAATGTTTTCTGGGGCGTGTAAAAGAGAAACACCGTAAATAATTTGAGACGATGGGAGTAATTTCAAGCCTCAAATCTTATGAATGCTACTGTATTGGTCTCTGTGTTTTAAGTATCAGAATCTGTTTTTCATTTTTTCAAAAAATCAAAGTTCACAATTTAAATCTTCTTGTAAATCCTCTTCACGTTGAAACCATTTCTAGTATTTCGATTATGTCTTAATATATGATTTTGAGTACCAATGCAGATTTGAATTTTGGACCTAGTTTTTCACACATATTCAGCTCCAAGTAGTGTGTGAAAATATTAGCGTGAAATTCCAAATTCTGAGACATAGGAATTATGGAGGATACAAGCCAGTCTTCTCCTGTCAACATTCATATGTAATGTGTAGTAAGGGATTGATAATTTGAATGGACAACTATTACTACCCCATGCACTTTCCCATACCCTCCATTCTGCTTCCTATTTCAAAGTTTCTCCAATATATACTCTCTCCGTTTCGAGACAGAGCTAGAATATGAAGTTTATAAATTTCTGATTTTAACCTTTTAAAGTTATTATATTGTGAAATTATGATTTACACGTATTAATTAGATTTGTCAATATAACTACGGAGTTTTGGCTAAAGATAGTGAGTTCTACTGAATCCGATTAGGAAGGGCCAGCTCCGCACCAGCTCCAGCTTCTGTATACTCTTCTTACCTATTCACTATAGTGACAGTAGATATTCACTTTTATTTATCTAATTTAAAATATTTTACCTTTATTATTTTGAGATGATAAAAGTTTAAAGCAATAAAAGCTTAATAAATACACTTATTTAACTGAAAAGAGAAGAACTTCCACATGGTATCCTGGGAGTTACCCAGTGATGTTCATCAGCATCTTGCCTCTCAATGTGGACCCATCTTATGTCTGAAAATTAAACTATGAAGCAAGGCGGTGTAGATTGAAATAATAGAAGTTTCTGCAAACAATTCCAGAATTTCAAAATGATTCTGTTTATTTATTTACAACACTACTCTTGGAAGTGGTAACCTATGCTATCCCTTCAAAATAGGAGGCCCTTCCCAAGTTAAGAGCCCAATAGAAGGCCCTTCCCAAGTTGAAAAGAAGAAACAAGGTTTAAAGAGTCTAAGCCCAAGGTAAACTGCTGGAATGGGTCGTTTCCGCTTCTGTCTATACCTTAAACAAGGTTTACTATAGCATATTAAATTGCATGCACATTTTTCCCTTCAGATGGATTGATCCATAATTTTTTTGTCCTTTAGAAAAATTGAACTTATGCCTAGTGGGCATAACTATTTTAGAAACTGAATTCAAGATCGAGCATAACTTGTGGAATATTATGATATGAAAAAATAAATATATATTGTGCGAATAAGTTATTTGTTAGAACACCAATTAAGTAGACCTCCCCATGGAACTCAGGTACATAAGATGAAATCTCACACTAAAATGCTTCCTTTTAACAACAAGTAAATCTACTTTTATAACATAGTCGTGGAAGAGAGTGGTTTATACTTGAAACTTTAAGGTATCCTCTTTCAGCCTTTGAACCCCTCAAGCTTCATCGTGTAGTTAAAGAAAAGAACCTTGGTTGGTAATAGTTCTGTAAAATATCAATTTATACAATTAATGAAGTGGGTGTTTGGTCTAGTGGTATGATTCTCGCTTCGGGTGCGAGAGGTCGTGAGTTCGATTCTCGCAACACCCCAATTACTCATTTTTCTTTTTTTAGAAACAAATGTTGAAAACACCCTCAAAGTACTATTCTACCACTAGAGCTGCCTGTTGACGGTGGTTGCCTTCTAGAAAGAGATTGGTAAAGAATAACATGCAGCTGCCTTCTTTTATACTAATTGGACTTCTATGCATATTATGCTGTGGCAATATTAGATGGTCATATTGGATCGGCTATTAATGGCATGGCCTTGAGGCTTTTTCTAGACAAATTTGTGCTTAGGACAGGCCGCAAACAATCTTTTAACTATACGTAATTTCTAAAATCATCATTAGTTGAGAGTTGAGACCATTGAGGATATTGACTTAGAATTCTCCAAGGTTTGCTTTCCAAAATCAATTTTATTCGGGATCTACTGCATTTGTTGCGCTGTTATATAAAAATAGCAAAGTTTTAGTTGCAAAAGTTGACGATTGAAACGAGTTTATTTGCTCTGCTTCTTTTGGCCAAGGAGTTGACGACATATCATAATGCAGATAGGTTGGACTAGAGGGCTAAGGTTGAAGCTTTTGGAGGAATATTCACTCCTATTTACAATGCTCCTGATCCACTCATGGGCCACATTCCCATGACGAGAGCTATAATAGATGTTTAGTTGAACAATATGGCATCATAGCTATTCCAGATGTGACTGATTGGCTATATTTAACTTCAAAAGATGAGTTTTTGGCTGGGCATCTGATGGAATATTTGAAAACTTAAGTTCCCAAAAAGTTTGTGACTTTCTAAATGAAGTAAAGGACAACCATTCAGATCATTATTGGCTCAACAAATTATTCAGAAGGCAATTTTAGAAGGCAGCACCGATAATTTATCTGTTGTTTTGGTTCTTTTGGCATCGGGGGATCTGCTGTAGATGATTTGCCATCTGATTGTTAGTTGCCTCGAGATGTAGAGGTTTTAGAAGAAATCTTACTATCTTACTGTATATGTGAAGAGCAGCATATATAAAGTTCTAGTTACATTAATTCTGATCCAATTGAATAGTAGTGCTATTTCCACAGTAAGTGAAAAGTTGACATCCATTTTTTTGTCTGTACATTCTAGCATGTTTGCTCTTAGAAAAAAAAAAAAGATACTTAAAAGGAACTGAAAAGTAATAAAGATAAAATGTAAACTGAATTTGGTAACATAAGAGAGTAACAATGTTTTCTACAATACTCTTTTAACAAAATTCCAACTGGGAAAGGACAATAGCATCTGTCCATTTGTTTTACAGGCTCCTGATGCCTACTTAGAATATGTTCTTCAACAAATAAAGGAAATAAAGAAACCTGAGGTGGTCAGAATTAATAGCTTTTGATTGTTATGTATTTGTGAGTACATCTGAAATACATGACTATTGGTGAACAATTATGTCGAAAATGGAAAATAAATAAAGAAAAGGAAATATTGTGTTTGGAAGGTTTCCTCCAGGCAGAGACTATGTGTGCTTGCAAGGAGGAAGTGGAGCTCCACAGAAGCCATGATTTCCCAAAAATGCAGACTTTGGGATATTGGCTTTATGAGGAGGGATTCTGCCACTTAGTCGATTTCCAGACACATCAAATTCTTGGAGGTCTTTCAAATTCAAAACATCTGCTGGTATTGCACCTCCCAAATTGTTATTTGAAAGTAAAATTGTTTTCAGTTCCTTGGCATTCGCAAGTTCTGCTGGAATTCCACCTGTTAGCCCATTCTCGGCAAGTTTAATTTCCTGCAAGCTTGTCAAATTTCCTAATGATTTTGGTATGTGCCCTGTCAATGGATTGTGGGACAAACTTAATGACACAATGGATTTCATGACTGGTTCATTTCCAGTGTTTTCATCTAATGGTCCGTTGAACATGTTGTATGAAAGATCAATAGAATTGTAGCGGCCTAGGGGGTATTGAAAATTCTTAAAAAAGATTACTCCCAAGTTGCCTGAAAATCTGTTGGAGTGAAGATCAAGATCCATCAGCAGTGACAGGTTCCTGAACTCATCAGGGATCGATGAATGGAAGGCGTTGTTTGATAAATTCAAGAATGAAAGGTTGGTCATATTTCCAATCCATGTAGGTAATTTTCCTGTCAAACCATTGTTGGATAAATCAAGTGTTGATAATGATGATGAAGCCAACCAACTTGGAAGCTTCCCTCTGATCCCAGTCTTCGCCAAAATGAGACGAAACAGTTGTAGTTTCTTGAACCAATTCGGTATTCTTGAAAGCCCCAAAGGATTAAATGACAGATCCAAGATCTGTAAGCTCACTAGTTTAACAAGTTGACGAGGGATTTCACCACTGAGCTTATTTCTTGACAAATCTAGAGTCTGTAGGTTCTGTAGATTGCCGAAACTTGATGGGATTTTGCCTGTAAAAAGGTTATTTGAAAAGTACATGTCAGTGAGAGTTATAAGATGTCCAAGTGTTGCAGGTAGTTTTCCACTAAGCTTGTTGTTCTCAAATATTAACCTTTGGATCTTTGGAAGATTGCCAATAGAAGGTGGTATACTGCCACTCAGCTGGTTTTCGGATAAACGGCAGAACCCCAATGAGCTAAGACCAGATATTGATGAAGGAATTTTTCCTCTCAGTTTGTTTTGATTCAGATACATTACCTCTACTTGGGAAAGGTTTCCAATAGAGTTTGGAATCTTTCCAGATAACTGATTTACAGACAAATCAACATATGCAAGATTCTTGAGCCTTCCTATACTCTCTGGAATGCTTCCAGAGAACTTATTTTGGCTCATATCAAGCTTGGTTAATGATAATAAGTTCCCAATCGAAGATGGTATTGGACCTGAAAACTGATTTGCTGATAGACCAAGTTCCGATAGTGAAACGAAACTTACAAAAGTACTTGAAGGAATAGTACCAGAAAGAGTATTGTCACTGAGATAAAGCTTCTTCAGTTGGTACAAATATTTAAACGTGACAGGTATAGATCCTGAGAGCTTGTTAGTATCAAGAACGAGGTAATTCAAACGCGACAACTTGCCAAATTCAGGGGGAATTTGCCCTTTTAAGTCCTTGAGATTACTAAGATCAAGCAATTCAAGAAAAGAGAGATTAGCAAGAGAAGGAGAAAGTGTTCCAGAAATTGAAGTATCGATAATGAAATCGTCCCCTGAAGCAAGGCCAGGACGAGAGACGTTGACAACCCTGCCATTGGAATCACAAGCAATACCTTCCCAAGATTTGCAGCAATCAGTTGTAAGTATCCATGTTTGCAATAAGTTTGAAGGATCAGAAGTAACTTTTTTCTTGAAGTCTAACAACGCTGTTTTATCAACCAAATGACAAGATTCTGATGGCCATGGAACAAAAACAGAGAAGATTATGTAAAAGAAGATGAACAAGAAAGAATTTCTCCTATCCAAAAGTCCCATAGGTGCTGTGATTACTGGATATGAAAATAATGTATATGATTGAGATTAGGAATATGGAGGTGTATTGAATACAGGGTAGCTGTAAACAGTTAACTCATGCGGTTTGAGTAGATTGCACTAGTAGAATATATTAGATAGAGCATGCACTTATTAAGTGTATGTTACTACTGTTGTTTATAGCATAGTTGGCATGAGATGACTTTAAATTGGAACACGATCAGTGAGGATTCATAAAACTAATATCAATTTGTTTGAGATTTAGGCTTAGTTGTTACTGTTGTTCTACCACTCGGAATTATTACAACTAATTTTATTGATTAGTCGCAATACTTTATCAATTATAAAACTAAAGTTACAAAATTGTTCGTGTTACATTAAAATAAGTGGTTACGCCTATACGTGAGATTAATTTGAAATTACTGGTTAGAAAATGAAACAGTAGAGAAGTTACTTTGAATTCTTTTTTCCTGTTCCATCCACTTTTTTTTTTTTCTATTCTTTTCCTGCATTTTGTCTGGTGCTTCTATTGGAATCTAAAGTACGAGCAGTATCCTCCAACTAGATGAATTTGTTAACTAGCCAATGGAAAAAGAATCCAGTTAAGATAAATGCTTCTCCTTACAAAAGTCCAAATTAATAACATGACCACTCAATCACAAATCTTGAAAATCACAACTGTTAGTCTGTTACTTATACACAATTTTTTTTTTTTATAACCTGGTGTCCGGGTCAGCTTTCGTGCACCTCAACTAAATTCACGGGAGACCTGCCACCTCCCACCAGCAACAGATATCAGGTAACTCTATCCACCAAGACTTATAATATACACATAATGCTAACATTATCAGATCTTCTAGTGTTTATGTAACTCATCTATACAAGTAATGTATGGTACCGTTATTGGATCTTAAAACAAGTGGAAGATGACTCATTTTGCCCGAAATGGTCTATCAAGTTGGTTATAACATGGCGTGGGGTATGGAAAATGGTACAAATCATGACTTCTTGACGAAATAATGTAAACAGAATTTTGTTTAGATGGGATTGGTCTATTATCATAACTTATACTCCACTACTTGTATTTGTTTTTATGTGAAAATGCACACTGTAAGACTTTAGTTCTCGTCCTAAATTGATGTTTACTTTGCATTATTTTCAATTTTAGTAAAAGCAATGTCAGATGACACCTCCTCATAGAAGAGTTTCTCCACCAATGCTTAGGCTTTTTGCTACTCTTCCACTACAAAATCAATTCAATGTTATACCATCTGATTTGCCAAGCACATGCTAATTAACGAAAACCATCATTTTAATTTATGGAACAGATAACATGGACCACCGGTTGCGGAAAGAAAGGACATCCATGATTATAATGGGTGATTATTACTCCCATCTGGATATATAATGCTAATGATCACTAGGACTAGAACAGTCAGGGGTCGTTTGGTAGAGTGTATAAGAATAGTGCAAAATATGGTGTATTAGTAATGCTTGTGTTAGTTATGCTTGCATTAATTATGCTTGCATTAATTATGCTTGCATTAATTATGCTTGCTTTTTTCTTATGCAGTGTTTGGTTTGTTGTATTAAAACTAACATGAATTGCATAATTTCTAAAAATAAATTATTTTTTACGAAAATACCCTCCATAAATATTATGAAAAGAATGTAGAAAAAATTTTGAGGGACAATTGTGACTTTAACCATACTATGCATGCATTAGAATCCATTACATTACTAATACCAAGGATTTTCATGCAATAGTAATACACTTCTTAATACACAATAGAGTGCATAACTAATGCAAACATTAGTAATACATAGGATGAAAAAGTGTATCATACAAGGTATTAGTAATACACAAAGCTAATGCATTTTTTTTTTTAATACACTCTACCAAACGACCCCTTAAGTTTTAATGATCATAATTGGTGTTATAGTGGAGTGGCTGCTTAAGCTTGAAATTACTCCCCCGTTCCTAAATATTTGTCACATTTTTTGTTTGCAAGTCCCTTAAGAACAACATTAACTAGAGATTTGTTTGCAAGTCCCTTAAGAACAACATTAACTAGAGAGTAATTTGATTAGATTATCCTTATTTATTACTCATTTCTATTTAACACTTCTCTCTTTTTCACCATATTAATATCTCTCCATATTTATGGCCAATGATAAAAGTGAAAATAAACAACTAATTACTCTATGTCTTGGCCTTCTAAAACGGCAAGTAGTATAATGAAATATTTATTTTTAGTAAAGAAAACAAGTATTTAGGAACAACGCGAGTAGCAAATTGACAGAAAGAGGTGACTGGAAAATCACTCCTTGATTCAAGGACTAGAAGTGCAGTTGCCCGCATCTGATAATAAATGTTGACGGTGCAATAGTGTCTATTGTTTTGCCTTCTGTGATGCAGCTGAATTTCAACATTTGGAGGCTTGACTTTTCTGGTAACCCATGATATAAACTAGTAAGTTTTATTTGAAGAGTGAAAATCCAAATTAGTCCCATTACAACAAAGCTAGCTAGTATTATGAGGTTAGATTCTACGTTTTCAAAGATACCCCATCCGTCCTGAAAATAGACGATTCAATTAATCTATATAGTGCAATAAACATTACTTAATTTCTAAGGACGTTGTACTCATGTACTCATTACTCCATCCATTTCCAATTTATAAGTAGTCTTATTGGACTCGCTTTTTAATAGAAGAGTTGATCAATATAGGGTGTACTATTTGTTCCAAAAACATGTGATGTGAGAGCACTTTGTTGACTTTGTGGTTTTAGGGTATAAAATAGAAGGGAAATGTCATTGAATAAAGTAAAGATTAATCTCATAAAGTAAGATAAAATGTACATCCCAACTTTTGCTTTATAATAAAAGTGAATAGTACATACGTTTTGGAATGCTTGAGAAATTGTTTTTTGAGAGCGAGAAATAGAGAATGCTGTTTGCTAATCAATCACAATCACACCCATCATAGACGTTGTTTTTGTGAAGTTGTGTAAAAGATGTGAGACCTAAAATTTTGTACGAGATTTATGATAAGTGTTCGACATTTGCAATCTATGAACATTATAATATCTTACAAGTTGATAATTGGGGGGGTGCACAAGCAAGCTAGCTACCTGTGTAGACATACAATCATGTGGAATTGTTTTGTTTCGAAGGCATGGAGATGATCCCATAATAACAAAAAGGACAGCCCACGGGGGACTTGAGATTTTAAGAAACACACAATCTAAGATCACATAAAAGGACACAGCATGTGCCTATTGGCTTTCACTTTGCACTTTCAAGTTTCAACTCCAAGTTACATGCCTCTCTAATTGTAAGTATTCAGACCTGCTTACACATCTTTCATCTTATTGTGCAAGTTATCTATGATAGGAATAAACATTGATCTAGAGTACTAAATATCGTTATAGGATTAAACAATGTAATGGCATTCACTATTAATTTGTTTCGGTTTTTGCTATTGCTACTATTGTGTGAAAGGACGAAGAAATAGAGTTAATTTACCTATAGGGCCAACTAACTGATCAAATTTATTAAGGCCCATTACTTCTACCTTGTGGCAGCGGCGGAGCCAAGAATTTGACGAAGAGTGTACAAATTTTCTTCTTAATTGCATTAAGGGTGTGCAAAATTAAAAATACACACTCATAATAGCTAACGTTTAACCTATATACACAACATAATTTTCCGACGAAGGTTGTGCACCTGACCACCCTTCGATATAGATGGCTCCGCCCATGCCTTTTGGACCTTTTGGTTATATACTTGGCAAAGGGATAAGTGCACAAATACTTGCTTTTGAGGTCATCATTTAACTTGTGTCTATTTTTTTAAATTTATTCGCTTTGGGAACAATTCAAACGTAGGTGACTGAGGTTGAAAATTCGCGTTAGCTTTCAGTCATCACATCTAAAATTTTGGTGATGTGTTTTTGCATGCATAAGCAAAAGCACAAGAAGCAAAAAAGAAACGTAAAATTTTGTTTGAAGTTACCTAATACTGAATACTTGTGCAAAATAAAATACAATGTTGTACTCCCTCCGTTCGCTTTTACTTGTCATATTTTGATTTGGTACACCTATTAAGAAAATAATTATCACGAGTAACATAACTATTTTATTATAATATCCCTATTAATTGATGTTTATTATTGTGTTTTGAAATTAGTTTAGAGAATAAGCAATTAATGCTAAGGATAAAATAGCATAAATAAGATTGTCTTTTTTTAATATGTCAAAAGGACAAGTAAAAATAAAAATCTAATTAAGAAATAAGTGACACGTAAAAGCAAACGGAGGTAATACTAGTTAAATGGGGTGATTAAAATAGGAGTTACGTGAAATTTTTGCAAATCTAAACAATCCAATCACTTTTTCTATTTAATATAAATACCGAATAACTTTGTCTATTTTTCATTAAAATATTTTAACTTTTCATTTGATATTATTTGCTACAATTAACACATGCATTATTATTAATCCTTAATACTCATCATTTTATCAATACACTCAACGATTTGCTAATATTTTATTGTTTTAATAAACATTTTCACTTTTTAAGAATTTCTTTTTTCTATTACTATCAAACACGGTACTTTTTGTTTCTATTGAAATTTGGAGTTTAAACTCGAAAGTTCAATATTTGTACTACTTTTATTAATCACTGCTATGTAGTGCAAAGGGAAGCAGATATTTATAGCTTGTGCTACTTGCTGATGCAATGAGAGAACCACTTCCATAGGTTCTACTCTTTGTTTCTCTTCCAGTTTTACTACCAAATGAACTAAAAATAGAAAAAACTAAAAAGAACCTTAGGTTAAAAATAAAGTTACTGCGAGTTCCCTTCTATTTATATACTAGTGGCTGTCAGCACGGGCCCAATATATATGTTTTTTTGTCTCAATTTATGTAACACATTTTGCTTTTTAATTCGTTCAAAAAAAGAATGTCATTTTTTTATTTTTAGAAATATTTTTTTAAAAAAAATTTCTATTATATTTAAAAAAAATACTTCCTTTTTGACACAGATATTACTATTGAAAAGTTCTTTATCTATTCATTTTTTATTTATTTTGTCATTGTTATTAAATATTTTAATTTTTTAATACTTAAATGACTTATAATAACTAATTAGAAGTGATATAGTAAAATTACTATTAAAAAACTTGTGAAAAACACTTACGTGGGCACCATATAAGACGTCAAGTTATCATCAAGAGTTAATTTATTATTTTATGTCTATTTTATCTTTTTTTTATTAAATATTATTAATTTTTTAATACTTAAATAACTTATAATAATTAATTAAGGGTGATATAATAAAATTACGATTGAAGTAGCTGAAGCAGGCATGTCGACCATAACCTGCCTGCTTCAGCAGCTTCGCTGAATCCCTACTTATAAGTATAGATATAGGAAAATTTTTGTAGTGGGCCTCACCTCTCACCAAGTTGATATTAATTGTGTGAGACTATTTTTTCCCTATCTTCTAAGGTTTTAGGTTGATTCCATCAATCGGTTAAACAAAAAGAAAATCTCACACTACTCCTTCCAATTCATATTATATGATATTTTTAACTTGTACCTTTGGTCCAAAAATAAGTTTTTACATAATAAAGAGATATCAACAACTACTAGTTTTTTTTCTTTCAAATTCATCCTTAGTTAGATAACTAGACACAAAGTCCCATGTTAGCACGAGCCCAATATTATTCTTTTTGTTTCAATTTATGTGACATAGATGGAATTTAAGTCAATCAAATATTTTTTATATTTTTAAATTTTTGAAATTGTTAATTTACTTAAATTTCACATAATATATGTTATTTTTTCTGAAAGTCAACCAAAAAACTATATATATATATATATATATAGTTTTTTTAGATATTTTAAATTGTTAATTATTGTGATGCATAGTACTCTCCATGTAATTTTCACTTTGTACCAATTTATACGGTATAAATTGAATTTTGAGAGTTAATTAAATTTGTTATAAGGTTTTTAGATTGATGTTTGAGCTGTTAATAATTGTTATGTATAGTATTTATTTATGTAATTTTCAGATAATATATGTTATTCTCTTTATCCCAGTATATATGGTATAAATGAAATTTCGAGAGCCAAATATTTTAAAAGACAAATAATATTAAATACCATAATTATAAAATTATAGTACATGATATAAGTTGTTTTTTAGTACATGGTAAAAGTATGCAAATGAATCTGAAGAAAAAAAATCAGTTGAAATTTAAACGTGGGGTCCACGTATATATTGAAAAAAAAGGATTCGGCTCCCATCCAGTAATTCATCCCTCCAGTTGGTCCAGTGTCACCCTAAAAAGCTTACACGTGTCTACATAATCTTTTAATGGATCAAATTCATTTTATTAACTAAATTAATATTAACTCTAGTTATCAGTTTTCTCTCTTCAACCTTTCCCTCTTTGCTGCAGAAAGCAACCTTCTCTCTCTTCGGAGGATCCTAATTGTGCAAATTAAACTACAAAAATCAGTCTTTTTTGTTCTACTCTTATACTACTTTCCCTTCTCCTAAAACTCTCAAGAAAAAATGGAGAACAAAGTCTAAAAGTATGCATTTGGGTTATGAAATTACACAAACCCAAGTAGGTAGAGTCAATCAACTCGTTTGAGGCTTGTTTAGACGGAAATGGTGATTTTATGAAACTTGGTATCTTCTTCGAGCCAACAAAAATTTTCAATTTTGGGGTTTCACCATAAGTGTAAAAGCATAAAAATCTGAAAATTGGGAAGAAAATAGAAACGATGATTGCTTTGTGCCACAAAATTTGGAGTTGCCCATGACCATTACATCTTGGATTTTTCGTTCCACTTGTAATCATAATTAATTGGAACTTTAATTTTAACAAGAGACCAATCTCTCCTTCTCTGTAGCTATTCTTTTAGATACCCTTTTTTTTAATCTATGTGCATGTCAAAGCCTACACATAGTCTTAACTATGAAATTTTAGTTCTTGGGATTTTGAGATTTGTTCAAGTGGCTTTGATTTTTCATCGTGTTTTCTGTAGACAGATTTAGAAGCAGCGAAAGAGATGTTGAAAAAGAAACATTATTAAACCTGGTTAAGAATATTTAGTTAACAAAATGAATCTTAACCATTAAATAATTAATGATACACGTGTAAACTAATTGAAGCTGCACTAAATCAACTGGAGGGATGAGTTACTGGATGGGAGCCGAATCCGGAAAAAATTGGAACAAATAAATAGGAAACCACCAATGAAAAGACAATTAAAAAATAAGTGGGACCTACCTGTATAGAAAGCTAAAGGACAGCTTTTTTGTAATAAACCAAACCTATTCTAGGGTTTATTGTCCAAAAATGGAAAAAGCACATGCATATAGCATGTAAGTACAGCAACTTCAAGCACAAAAAAATAGAAAGTACCTAAATATTCTTAAACTAACTAACAATTCTAAGAAGTACACATGACAACCATCTCTCGTGTGCTAACTCACACTTCTATATAGTAGTAATTAAATTTTTAAACAATCAAAAGTTTATATTAAATTACTTAATTAAAAGTAATTTACTAAAATACATCCTGCTTCTTCGTAATAGTGAATGATTTTAAAAAAAATAAAATAATTTCTTCTTTTATTTTTATTTTTATTTTTTTCCATTTTAATTTATTTTTTATTTATACAATGTTAAATTCTTTTTATTTTTCTTATTCTACTATTTTTAAAAATATAATTTTTATTTTATTTCCTTCTTATTTTACCAACCTTTACTTCTTGTGATTTCATGCAATTGTTTGTATTATCTATTTTTTTTTCATTTAATATAATTTTGTTAGTATTATAATTTTTAAATTAAAGTAGAATTCATTGTTGAATAAGATTATAGACTTATGTTTTTCTTTTCTTTTGAATCATATTCATGTACGTTATGTTGAAATTTGACATAAGAATATTATGTTAACTTTTTTTATTTTAATTTTGAACTTATGTGATATTTTAAATTTAATTTATTTATTTTACTAGTATTGACTTGATATTTCACATTATAAGCCATTAATTTTTTAGTTAGAATTGATACATTACCTTTTTGTCAAATGTTTTAATAATCTTATGACATTATATTTATAATATTAACTTTTTTCTCCAACATGAATTTCATGATGTTCTTAAAAATAGCGTACTTTTAATTTTTATGATTAATTTAATTAAAATATACTAATTTAAAAAATATAAATCAATTATCGTTTTATAATATTAGTTAAGAACATATGTTTATTAATTAATATATTTTTAAAAGACAATATGTATATCTTAAATATTTAATTTAATATCATTTATAAAGGTCCTTGTTTGTCTAATATAAATTTTTATTTTTTGATAATTAATTTTTATTTAAAATTTTTAATATAACTATGTAATTACACTGTAATTTCATTGTGTCAAATAAATGGGTCATTATAATTACTAGGCTGATAATTTTTATCCTAATAATTACACCAATTTTAATTATCAGGTGACTTTCAAACAGACCCTAGTGTTTTTCATCTCTACAAAAAATTGAATATGAAACCATATATTCTTAACCCACTTCATTAACAACTAGGATATATTCAAGTTAAAAATATCTATCATATAACATAAACCTTAGTGAGTAATAAAGTTTTTCCAGCTATAACTATGAGTAGTGCATAATGAGTAATTTGTGGGGAAAAGGAGCATTATCATTCATGACAAAACATGTGAAGTCTGAATGTGGCATTTCGTCATCATTTGGACGACGAAATCTAATCATCGTCCTTTCCGTATCCAATTTCATACAATACCGCCAAGGACCTTACCTCTCTATTAGGGGTCGTTTGGTTGAGAAGAACTTATCCCGGGATAAATTATTCCGGGATAAGTTATCTCGGGATAAGTTATTCCATCATGTAGGTGGGATAACTTATCCCATCACTAAGGAATAAAAGGTGGGATAAATAATCTCAAGGCAACCCAATATCCCAAACCAAACATGGGATAAAATTATCAAGTATTTTATCCCGGGATTATTTATCCCAATCCCTCACACCAAACGACCCCTTAGAGATTCATAAACAATACAATTTCCATGTATTATCATTATCGTGTATATATTTACACCACACCTATAATTAAATCAATTCCTTAAATCAATGCATATTTTGTCTTAAACTATGACTTAATACTACATTAAAAATGATCTTTAGTAATAATTAATTAACAATAATAACTTAATTGCCGCTAAATATGTGTTTTTGTGGCATTTACTAGTGATAATTACATTGTAACTTTCTTTGAAAATACCTCTAAAGTCTATAGCGACATTGGATCCAATGACATTTAACTAATGTCGATAAAATTTTTAGCACTTTTGTTAAGTACATATTTATTGCCGCTAAAATTTATTTTTGTTGTAGCGTAACCACGATAAATTGTTGCAAACATCGCATGGAGCAAATGTCCACGCACCACCCTTTCACACTAACAACATGAGCATTCTACTATAAATATCAATGTTATTAATTGCAGTGAATTCAACCACCTCATCAATATAGACAGACATATCATATAGCAATTGCAGTAAACTTCACAACCATAGCTTAAATTCAGAATCTGCCTTTATTGGCGAATAGAATTTCCTCAACTGTCCACAATTACTACACTTCACCACATTAAAAGTAAGAAATCTTTATTTATTTCTCACTCTTCACAAAATACCAACTCTCCACAAGTTACAACCAAGAGAAATACCATAGATCCATCTAGATCACATCTAAAACCCCATACATGGGGTAAGGTTGGAGAAAAATCCCCCACCCCCACGCCCCACCCCAAAAAAAAAACAAAAAAACAAAAAAACAATCATTTATACAATATACAAAATAAAATACTTACTAGTACAAATTCAAAAAAAAAAAAAAAAAAGAGAAAAAGAGGACCTCGAAGTAAAGACACTGTCACATTACTCAAGGAATTATGGGACCAAAAGCCTGACACTCCGATAATGATTTTTGTACCCCACCTTCACAAAAAAATAATCTCAATGGGCACCGGTACAAACAATTGTCCCCTAACCTTACTGTTACTGAACCCGGTTTCAGATCCAACAAAGGACCCGGTATGGGTCCGAATAAGTAGTTCCCTCCTAACAATAATCTCTCAAATTGTGACACCCCTTGACCCGGAAACACTATTTTCAATGCATATTGGGTTGGTATCATACCAGATAACTTGTTGAACTCTAATGATACTGATGATAATCTAGGCATTAAACAGAAAAACCCGGGTAATAACCCACGGATTTCATTGTTACTCAAGTCTATTGCAATCAACTGACTATTCTGAAATGAGTTCCCGGGTTCTTGAACCGACCCGAATTGGTTGTATGATAATGTGAGCTGTTCGAGGGTTGGGTGAGTGAACAGACTCGCTGGCACTGACCCACTCAGTTTGTTGTGACTCAGATCGATAACTTGTAGGTAATTCAGTCCGGTGAGGCTCGCTGGAATGCTACCCACTATGCTGTTATTCCTCATCGTAAGCTGGATGAGCGAAGGTGGAAAAGACACCGGGAGTTCACCGGAGAAGGAGTTATCACTAACATCGATAAAATTCAAATTGTTTAATTGATCCAGCTCGGGCAGCTCGCCAGTAAGCTTATTGCTTTGAACTTCGAGCCTTTTCAAATTTTTCAGACCGTTGAAACTCTGGGGAACTGTTCCCTCAAGGAAATTACTGTCAAGGTAAAGCTCTTCAAGGTTTGAAAGTGCACCCAGCGAATTCGGAATCAACCCGGTTAGCAAGTTTCTTGACAAACCGAGCCGTTGAACCCGAGTTAAATTTGAGAGCGACTCGGGTATTGAACCGGAGAATAAATTATTAGAAAGGTCTAAGGTTTGCAGATAAGGTAAATTCCAAGAAACAGAAGTGAGTGAACCGGAGTAATTCCACTGGTCAAGAGCGATTTCAGTTATTCGACTAACAGAAGAAATTACAACATCGCAACGAAGACCACAAGTGAATTTTTCACCTCCAAGATTATCACAAGGGTCAACAGAGAAATCCCAGGAATTTAAGCATGAACCAGGTGTAATTGAATTTGGGTCGACGCTATTTTTCAGCTGTTTCAAGACTTGAATGTCTTGCCAGTGTGTAGTTGAATGTGCATGCAAGAACAGACCATAGAGAACTGTAAGGAACAGGACAGTAGGAATTGAAAAACAACCCATTTTTTTGTAGTTTTTTTGGTTTTTTTTTTTTTTTTTTGGTAATGAAGATTGAAGCAGAAGAAGCCTTTAAGATTGGTTATTAAATGGATTTATGAGCATATATTCTGCGTCTCCAAAGAAGGGATCAAACAAAGAAAGGTGAAAAGAGAGTGAGAAAGGCTCAAGTAGAACACTTAAAAGTTAAAACTCCTACTTGTGTAAAAAAGGCCAAAAAAAAAAAAAAAACTATGAAGAAAAAAAGGAAAAATTAAAAAATATATTAAAAAGTACTCTCGATGTAGGTTGACTGTATATAAAATCTAAGAAATATGAAAAGACTCAGATATTTATTTATATCAAGAAACTGAAAAATATATTAAGAAATTATTTTAAAATGTCGATATATATAATATGGAACAATTTAAAAAGAAAAAAACGACATACAATTGGAGACAAAAAGTACGCAAAATTTGGCAGATATATATAATATCTATTGGTGAGTGGGGTCACGGGTAAAATGTCAGTGGAGTTTACTGCTCAGCTAAATTTGCATGTGTATGTGCTTATTGAAGGAAAGGGAAAAATGATAGCTCTCTGTGACACTGCCATTAATGTTTTTATAGGATAGAGCGGGGCCAAGGGTCCCAAATTTCTTCTTTTATTCACAACATATTTTACTAAAATTTACAATATTCTCCAGCTAATTGATGCTCTATATTCTTTCAATATTTTGATCTCATAACTAACAAAATAGGTATGAGAATTACTAAACAAAAGGAGCAAGTAGAGGACATGATGAATAACTTAGTTCAGCAGCAATTGTGTTTGCACTGATTGAGAGACACCTACTTTTAATTGAGTAGTTATAAGCACTTTGCTTCGACTACTTAAACAGAGCCACTTTCTAATTTTCTCGAAAAAGTTGGTACTACCAATAATTTGACTTTGCGTTTCACTAAAGGTGCCATTTCAATTGGTTGACTGCAGTTGTTTAAGGGTATTTTTTGTATTTTCGAAAGAAAAAAAGTGTTATTTTAGTGAACGAAGTTTGAATTTTCCTATTCGTTGGACCAATTTTGCTCAGGCTGAGCAAAATTGTCCAGATTCAGCTGTTAATTCTTCTAGGAACAACATTACTTGTAAAGCTAGAACAACCTAACGTTAGTGACAGACGCGGCTCAAGCATATAAATGGTCTAAGGTCAAAATCAAATGAAGGCTTTAATTTTTTAAGAAAAAATAATTTTTTAATAAAGTTTATTTTTGTAAAATTATACAATCAATTTTTTTTAATTAATAATATAATCAATGCATTTAATCTTTCTTGAGACATAATACCTTAGATATATCAAGCTTCTTCTAATAATTCCTTCCTTTTATATAAAAAGTTTATTTTTCCTTCAAATACTATTTAATATATATATATATATATATATATATATATATATATATATATATATATATATATAATCTATAATCTATAATCTATATCTATATCTATAATATATTAAAAGTGTGAAGACCCTTAGAAAAGTGATTTGAACTTTTTGCCCCTCATTAAAAGGCTTTGCAATAGACAAAATCATCTTTTTACGTTTTTCCCTTCAATTATTATTAATATAATATGAAAAAAAGTGTAATTTTGTCTAATTAAAATTGTAGACCTAAATTGTATAGGAAGATGGTCGACCTAAATTGTATAGGAAGACGGCCGAGTAAACTTGTATATATATATTCAAGATGAGGTTTTTTAAGATACCGTTTCTTTCTCCATTAACAAAAATAGGTTGAGGGAATGGCGTGACCAAGGCAGCAGCCTCCTACTTTTCTGATTTATGTCAATTAAAATATGTTTGTATTTTCTATTATTATTATTATTATTATTATTATTATTATTATTATGCATCTTTGATTTCTAATTTTTGTTTGTTACAGAATGAAGTCCTAATTGTTTTTCGTTTCTCAATAAATGAATAGGTAAATTAATTTGTGATTTGAGGTAAGTTTTTTAAAATTTTGATTTGTTCATGAAGTTTGATAATAAACTATCGTGTATTCTTGAAGACACTTGCCAATTGAGAAGTTTTTTTGTGTGTATGTGATTTTTGTTTATTGTATCTCATATAGAATAATTAATTTGAAATTGGCTTATTTATATTTTTGTACAGATTATTTGGATCATTGCTGATATAATTAAGAACAAGTCGGTCAATGTTGTTCGGAGTATTTTCAATATTATTAGTGATTATACACCGAAGGAAGAAGTAGAGGTTCGTTGTGAACATGATTGGGCACATGAAGGAGAGTTTGATGACACTGTTGACGACGAAGCAGAGATTTGTGGTGAACATGATGAGTAATTAATTGGATTGTGTTTATGGTTTTAGCCTTTTAATAGAGAAATTAATGGTTTTAGTTAGTTTCTAGAAACTTTTATGATTATGATAGATTGAATCCTACTGGATTTGAGGTATATTTGCAGAATTTAGTTAGCAGTTATGGAATTTTGGAAACTTCTTATTCTTATTGTATAATTGATGTATGAGTTGAGTTTTTATGATTCACCTCCTTTGATTTTTAGTTAAAATTGAATAATCTGTTAAATTTGTTTGTTGCTTATGGTCGAGGACCTGTCGGAAACAATCTCTACACCCAAAATTGCAGGTTGGACTCAGTGTATGATGTAGTTCACGTAAACATTGTTATCCTTCTCTTTGGGATTCAAAAGAGATGAACAAGAGTGTTGAGAAGACGAGGAGGTAGAGATCATTGTGTAGCTCTAACCAAATTCACGCAGCAATATGTAGAAAAATAGAAATTATCTTCTCAACAATGGTATGTTTCTTTTTCTTTATTTTTATTGAGTGTGTAATGCTATAGATTAATATTATTTATAAACATACATTAGTTATTGTGTAATTCTCTTACATATCTTGCAAAGTATGTTATTGATTGAATTTTTTGTTTTCATTAAAGTTTCAAAATCATACTAACCCCACATCAAATACGTATTACCTCTATATTAAGAGTCTCATTATACACACATTAATGCTACCAAAAACACTATGCACGAAGAGGCTTTTTTTTTCTTTAGTATTATATCTTATTTTAATTATATGTGTGTTGATTGATAACTTTATTTACTCTTTATTGATTATTAAGTTAACAATCTTTGTATGTATGTAGAGATGCTTGGAAATTGGAAAAGAGATTTAAATATTGAGTTTTAAAGAGACGCTAGCTAGCTTGGCCCTATTTGAGTTAGTGGGACTAAACGAGATAGTTGTATGGATATATGTATCGGTGGCTGGTAGAAGGTGACAGGTGTTGAGATGCGCGAAAGCTGATCCGAACACCACAGTTATTAAAAAAAAGGAAAAAAAAAGCTATTGACATAGCATCCCCACATTGTGACATTGAAGAATATGACACAACCATATTTGATGAGCCGTAAACTTGAAAAAGATCACATTAGAGTGAATCAGAAACAAGGAATGAGTACTAATGGCATAATTGTGCAACTTTACATAGATAATAGACCTTAGACATTCAATGTGCCAAAGATTTAAGTCCAAAATTTACCCAGAAAACAATCTAGGATCTTAATTGACAAGGATCAGACCTACACAAGTAGAATACTAGGAATCAATTAAAAATATGACATGACCAATCCAATGACATGACTCCAGTAGAAGTGTCAATCCAATTTGCAATGTACATCACATGTAAACAGATCAAAACAGATAAAATAGTCCCACTCTTCCATTTCTGACAACCTTCTTTACTCCTCCCCCACCTAAGAATGTAAGGTATGGAAAAAGGAAAGGGATCCCATTGATGACTGAAAATCCTTCAAGTGCTCAGCTCAACACAAATACTACAGACTTGTCAGGATCCATATGTCGAGGACTCATATTTTCAGCAATCTATATTGACTATTGTGGAACATGGGAAATGTTGCAGAAAACAAACAGAAACTTCTAAAGACACCACAACACACAAAAAGACAGGAAGTGCATAAAACATATTGCATTTGCACCCCAAAAGGGTGCAATGTAGAATGTTTACCTGACACGAGATGCATGAGCATTAGTGATTGTGGCAGCATTTGGATCCAAAACAAGATACAGACAACAATTAAAAGTTTAGATAGTAAAAAGTGATTAATAGTTTGTGCATATGGAAAATAAGTGTTTGCCGGAGTAAAATTATTGATCACTATTTTGCTAATAAAGAAAATAAGTCATTTTCAATACGATTAACATTTTCACCAGGAGAAGAAGATCTACCCAAAAAAAGATGACATGAGAACCTAAGTTTATTACCAATAAAAGTCCATGTAACTTTTAGCCCTTCATCAAAAGATTTTACAATAGACAAAATTATCAATTACTATTTTTCTAAAATAATTGTCATTTAATTATTTAAATATAAACTTATTTGTAAGAGATAAGAACTCTTAATAGTTAGAACTTAAAATGGACTAAAATTTAATTTTTAGATTTTCCTTATTTGAATCTTTATACAATTAAAAGTTATAATTAAAAGGAAAGAAATCTATATCCCATGTCCCAAACCCCTCAATAAAGGCAAATTACAATTGCAATTTAAAGAGTCCTATTTGTTAGAAAATAGTTTCCAAGAGTAAACCAAAATTTTACAACATCTATGGTAGTTTTTTTCCCAACAAATTTGGCCATTTTCTAAAAGGAATCTTTAACGCAATAAAACTTAAAAATTAATTATATCTCCTAAATTTTTGGTGATCAATGCATATGCTATAACCTTTTTTTTCTTTAGTGTCATTTTATATTTTTCTCAAATAATTATCATTTAATTATCATTATGATATTTAGTACTCTGAAATTTTCTATAAGATTCATGAAAAAGTATATAACATATTTAAAAATATTTATAAAAATCAATATTATATATATATATCATTATGAAATTTAATTATATAATTTAGCGGTTTGGTTCAATTTTTTATCGATCTATTTTCTATAAAATCAAACCAAAGAAAATATTATTGTTTTTTTTTAATTGGAAACCAAACCCAAAAAAATGCCTCCTGATCATTATTTAAAAGAGTTATTTATGTGTCAAACTATATCATTTACTCCCTCCATCCATTTTTACTTGTCATATTTATGAAAGTCAATTCGATTAAACTTCGAAGCTAAATTGAAGTAGATTACTTTAATATTTTAAATTTTAAATATTAAATTTAGATGTTTGGATATATGAAAAACGCTATAAGTTGTAATCCTTATTATATTAATATGATGAAAAATATATCTTAAAATATTGGACAAAGTTCATGCAGTTTTACTTTCGAGAAGCGTAAAGTGAAAAGAAAAATGAACAAAGGACGTAAATAGATATATCATTTATTCTAACGTCAATCGCTACTTTTAATAGTTTTTTTTAAAATTTACATATAGTTTTATTGATTAACGTGAGACACACGTGCAACACACGTATCCTAAACTAGTATATTTTAAATATCTATAATCTATTATTGTTAAAAATGAGGCCCCTCAAATTTGGGGGCCTAACACGGTCACCTTATGAGGTAGAGCCGTCCCTGATTTCGAGCTTAGAAGCCAAATTTATTTCGACCCATAAAATATGAAGACTAGCGTTTCCAAAACTGGGTTAGAAAGGTGCAGATATATAGTATAATTTGTTTTATTTAAACAAATAAATGATTTGAGATATTTATTATTAGAGACTTTAATTAAGTATTACAATTTTATTTAATTAAAATGAAAATATAAAATCTCAAATATAGTCGACAACGCATGAGGTTATGTTTGACCCGCAGTAGTTTGGTAAATTAGTAAATTCCTTCTTTTTTTTTTTGAACATTGGTAAATTAGTGGATATTTTTATTATACCCCATCAATTTAATACTCCTAGTACTTCTAAGCCTTATTGTTTGCACTAAGATTAGAGAAACAACAACAACATACCCAGTAAAATCTCACAAGTGAGGTCTGGAGAGGGTAATTGTACGCAGACCTTATCACTACCTCGGAGAGGTAGAGAGGCTAATTAGAGAAAGGCATCTAAATTTGAATACACATTTATATAACTAAACTATTATTTCTAAATCTGAAGATTGAATAATTTAAAAATGTGTTTTTTTCCATATACCATTTATTTATATATAAACATAATAAAAATACAATTTAAATAAAAATAGTTAAAAATTAAAAAAAGTATAAATTTAATATGGTAAAATTATTATTTGATTAAAAAAAAATATTTATTTTCGCTAGTGGTGGTGGAGATGGTTGATTTTAGTAGTTGGAGGTGCTGGTGGTGACTGAAGAGTGTGCGATGATTGACAATAGTGTTGGTAGAGGTGATTAGTAGTAGGGATTGACCATTGTGATGGTAGTGGTTGATGGTGATGGTGGAAGCGATGGTGCCAATGAATATGAATATAATTATACTGATGAAGGTGGTAATTAAGTGTGGAAGCGACTGACAATATGGTGTCATATGTGATTGTAATGGCAGATGCGGTTGGTGATGGTGATCAACAGTGGTGGTAATACTGCTGGTGGTTGGTGGTTATGGATAGAGTAGTGATGAATATTATTCACAGGTCAAATAAGTATTCAAATCTTAACATAAACAAATGTACTTAATGGCCAGATTTAAACAAACTAGGCCTAAATATGACACATTATAAGTTCAAGTTGTTCAACTCACAAAATAACTTATAATTAGCATAAATACCTTTTGAATACTTTTCTGATTTGTTTGTTTAGAGTATATTAAGGATCACTTACAACTGGCAAATGTGTAACGAATATTTGGTTGGTTGCTATGGAAGAATATCGATGTGCTGTTCAAAAATTCTTACCCATCCCCCAAAAGCCACATCGGTCTGGCAGTGGGTATGGCATCAAACATCTCAAGTGCATTATTAAAGACCACATATAAAAGAGTGAAACAATAAAATAATACTATTCCCTACCGAATCACACAGAGAGACGTTAGGGTCCCAAACCTCCTAAATGCATGTGTTTTTGTTTTATTAAAAAAAAAAATGGAACAGTAAAATAAGGGATGACTTTTCCCAAATAACACCATCACAGTTGTTACCCCATTTCTCTACCAAATCGGAGAAAGATGCTTCATGATTTGCTATTGTAAGGACTACTGTCTTATCTTTAATACATTTTTTATCAAACATAGGAGAATTGATCTCTATGATGTTCGTTGTTTTAAGTCATTACGAGCTGCCAAGTTGGTAATCTAATCCCTCCCATAGCGAAATTTGTGTGCATGCTATTACGGTGTCTCATAATTGCAACTTCAAAACTTGGGTAATTTCATTATCCAGAAGTTTGCTTCGCCTAATCCAACGATGTGAGTCTCATGACAAACACATAAACTCTAAGGGGTCATTCTTTTTACAAATTAAGGTTATCCCAATTGGACCTTTACAAGATAGAGGCGACGAAGAAAGACGTGGAACGTTCCACTAGCACTCATGAAAATTGTATGAAAGAGAAATAAGAAAGCTTGTGAAGGATAAGGAACAATTTTGTAGATTTGTGGCGAGTAATCTTATCTGTCAGTATTTATTGAGGGTGCATCCACAATGTTCAATTTTGTACAGAAGATTGAGTAATAGTCTCTTAACCCACTTTTGTCAAAAGAAGCGGAAGGGAGTAACAGATGAGCAATCTCAACTTCAACAATCAAAAGAGGCTTGGCAGATTAAACTTTAAATGACAAAGACACGATTGATAGGCATCCGAATTAGGACTTGTTATGATGCAGAATCAACGACAAGAGTGCATCAGAAACATTAATTGATAAGAGCCCGCCACCAGCATGGGTACCGGTAGGGGTGTTCATGCTTTTGGTTAAAAACCAAACCAAACCGACTAAAAAAACCGACATCTGATTTGGTTTGGTTTGATTTGGTTTTGAATATTAAAAACCGACTATATGTGATGTGGTTATGGTTCTACTAAGAAAAAATTGAAAAAATAACCAAACCGAACCGATAAATTATATACATAAATTTTAAAATTATTTGAATATATAATATTAGTTTTTTCATAAATAATTATAAATATTTTATACCTTTTAATCATTAATTTGGTTTTAATCTACTTATTTCACATGCACTGCACACATTTAAATAATTTTTATGGTTTGGTTTGAATATTTTATATTATATATGTGGTGTGGTGAATTGTCAGTTTTTAATTTCTTTGCTAAGACATTCATCACCTCTTCAATGACTTGCCCCTTTGATTTTTTAAGGTTGACCATTCTAATTAAAAATCTATATTGTTTCTCCGGATTGTAGACATGTTAAGTGAAAGAACCTCTACAACTATGCAACTTACACATCCTAAAACTTCAAAATAGTGTTGAAAAATAATAGAAGATTCATATAAATTCATCTTGTGATAGTAGAGAGAAATATATTAACTCTAAACGTTCATTTGAAATAGTTCTCTCATGCCCCGTTATTTTACTATTGTCCATTTATCATTAGCTAATTATAAACCGAAAAACTGAACCAAACCAAACTAAAACTGACAAGAACCAAACCGATGGTTTTTATTTTATTTGGTTTGGTTTGGTTATGGTTTTAATCAAAAACCGACCCAAACCGAACCATGAACACCCCTAGGTACCGGGTAGCTTTATCCACTAAGGCTTAACCAGATGACAAGAAATGACCTAGTATTTTTGTCTCCAATGAGAATTGAACCTATGAACTCATGGTTCCCAATCCACTTTAATGAGCATGAACAAGTAATCGTTGCTTAAATTCGTATAGCATAAGCTAAAGGAAATTGGGAAACTTTTTAGGATTTCCTGGGGGCAGAATGAAGAGACGGGAAGGAATCTAATGATAGAAGTTTAAAGAAGATGGTTGCAGAAGCGCCAAAATCTGTTGAAGCTTTACCCGCAAAGCAAAATTAAAGTGTGGGGCTCTAGTCAAGAGAAGTTCCTATCAATAAACTAAGAAATAGAAACATAATGCAAGAAAAAGTAATTATAAACATAAACACTAATATTTGGAGAAACGAACGGAAAAGCTCTATGTATGTTTTGTCCTTAATAACAGAACTCATTCCTATTCTTGGTCTACCCAATGTTGGGGCCCAATGTTATATTACCCACGCTTTACATATTCAGTTCTAAGCGTGCAGGTAGAATTTTCCGGATAGGTTGAGGGAATTGGCTATTGCGTCCTTGTATTATTTTGGCAATGCTCGTTTCATTTCATGAGCTTTTAAAAATTAAGACCAAAGTCCATTTTCTCAACATCTTGTCATCTCTTCAGTCTCCTTTACAAGAAAAGAAAGGCTGGGTTGCACAGGTAATAATCACTATTCCTTTGTCACGCATTTTGATTCCAAGAGAAAACAAAAATCCACCGGCTTTCTATGCACTTACTTAAAGAAGGAAGGGGATCTGGGCAGGTTAGATGACCTTTACACAGGAACATAAAGAGATATTTACAACTTACACATCCATTAATGAAGAGAGGAAACTGATCCTCAACCAAAGATATTGATTCAACATAAGGTTAATTTACAAAAACGAACTAGGACAACAAGGGTACCTTTTAAAGGTGTTCATCATGGTTTCTTTTCAGGTGACCATTCAAATTTTCCAAGTTCTCCTTTATTCTGGCTAATGCTGTATATGTACTGCTTGACATACTTGGGGTTCATCTCAAACACAAAACTCATTTCCCGTATCTGTAAAAGTTCAGTATGTTCCATAAGTTAATAAAATTGTAAGACCTCTCCTGCTACTGAAATGCCACAATATAAAATATTTGAAGATCTTGACCATTTCCAATATATTACAGAGGGGTAATGTGAAATGAAGATTTGACAGGTCTTCTTAGAAATTAGCTTAGACGGAATTTCACTTCATTGTTGTGACTGCAATCACCAATTATACTCTAGACCACACCCCCGAAGCAATCAGGGGAGGGGAAAACAGTCATAGCACTTGAGAAGAAATTGAAATAAAAGAAAAAATTATGGAATGACAGGAAATCTACAAAGCCACAACAACAACAACAACATACCCAGTGAAATCCCACAAAGTGGGGAAATCTACAAAAGCGCATTTTTGTTTATTGTTTGGAGAACATACGCAACCAGGTTAGGTCAAATAAAATTAGTTCGGTGTTAGGTAACCTTTTTAGCCAACTCCAATTAGTTAATGATTGAGGTGGTGTTTGTGTTGTTATTTTTGTTGTTAGATAGTCTTTCTTCGCCTCATGCATGGATTATGGAAGAGCAAAATTAGCTACCAGGATATAAGGTCCATCTAGATAAGCTTCAAGTAGACATGTTTGCCCCTAGTATATCCAAAAAGACTCCATACCCTTTCTCCAAGTTTTTTTCTTCCATCCTCCTTCCTACATAGCTCTCATTCTGTCCCACTAGTGACACGTTCAATGCCCTACACCATAAACATCCCTGGGGAATATCTTTCCTACTTCCTACAACCCATAACCCAGATCTAGTCTTCCTATATTTGTTATTTCACTCGGTGTTATCAAAAGCGAAAAGCGCAAAAAAGCTCTAAAGTTCGTTAGGGCTTTAAGCGCAAAGCACAAATAAAGCGTGGGCTTTAGTGAAAAAAGGTGCAAATGGAGAAAAATACAAATATATGTGCTTAGTTCAAGACTGGCAACTATAAGTATGGATAACAAAGAAATTGAAAAAAAATAAAATTACGATAAGGTGAAATATTTATTGTTTAGTGTCGCCTCTTCAGGAGATGCTTATTGCAAAAAGAAGTATGTCTTAGAGTCTGGATGACAACAATGAGGGCACATTAAGCAATGTGAAGCGCTCACCACGTTTTGAGCCTCACTTCAGGCTTAGGTGTGCTGTAAGCGCGCCTTTGACAACATTGCTTTCACTTCCACTCCCTCGCTAACTCGTTGTGCTCTCTCTCTCATCTCCTTCTCCAATCTCTCTTTGTGTGTTAAGAGGTTAGGGACAATTTAGGTATTGTTAGCTATCCCTTTAACCTAAACATAAATATCCCTCTTCCCCATTTGGTAGGATAGCTAGCTTTTGGATGATTAAGGGTTTTACTTCTTTGGTGAGTGTTTAGGGATTTTCCAATGTACCTCCTCAGGAGACAGGAATCTCCCTTGAAATCATTAATGTAGGATTCATTGTATGAGTTCTCTTCCTCCCTTCTACACCGGGGCAGACCCACGCATAACCTACCTGGGGATCGAGTACCCCTTAACCTCGACATAAACTATGTATACTTATGTAGAAACTTCTTATAAATAGATATATTGAAACATCAGCACCCAGTGAACAAAAAGCTTGACGGGTGCTTTGGTTCGGCCGCCGACTTGAAGGCCTACCTCGGAGAGATGTGCAAGGGTTCGATACCAAGTTGCTGCAAATATTTTATAACTCAAGTTATCTTTTTCTGCTTTGAAGTCAAATGTTTCGTTCTTTTTCTCCAATATAGATTCTTCATTCCTTTTCTTATACTTTATTTATGGCTTTTCCTTTTAATTTGGTTTCAACTTAGTGATTCCTTTTTTTCTTATTTCGAAACCACTAAGAACTTAGTGAATCCTCCTCCTCTATCTATATTTTCTTTCTTTACTTCACGCTTCGTTTCAATTTTATTTTATATTTATGTAATTTCTTATGATAAAAAAATGCACCACTTTCTTGTTTTTCTTGAGCACTTTTGGCCGGTTAAGAAATCCTTCAAGCATATTCATTTTTTTCTAAGAAACAAAGAGTTATTGCAAACTTCTAACGCTTAAATAATTGTGCACTTATACTATGAGAGTTGTAGTAACTTTATATTAAATGAAGTGAGCACCCACAAGCTTAAAATCCTGGATCCAACACTGCTTCCATAGATTGTTTCTTTAATTGAATGCTATTCCAATTAGTGTCGAGATCTTTTGATTGTTCTTCATATTAATTGTTTGCATCTTCATTATTTGATTCATCCCTCTTGGTAGCTAACTTATTAACCTATTCAATTAATTCTTAGTTAGGTGGTAAGATAGTTATATCCCTAATCCCTATTCCGTACATATGGTACTTTTTTTTTCTTTTTTAAATAACCGTAGTGTCTGGGCCAGCTTGCTCACACCACGACTAATTCCACGGGATACCTGCCACCTCCCATGAGCAACAGATACCAGTTAACTCTGTCCACCAAGGATAGAGCAGATGGGAAGAAATCACTTAGTGTTTGTCTTTGTTGGGAATTGAACCTGAGACCTCATGGTGCTCAATCCAACTTCATTGAACCACTAGGTCACACCCTTGGGGTGCAGGATTGGTTACTTTTATATAACCCGATCTCTGGATCTTCTTGGATTGAAAGTTAATCATTTGTGGCAATGATGTTTTATGTCACACTCTTATCTTTTCATTTTTTCAAAATTTACCATTTTTTGGGTTCGGAAACAACCGCTCTACCTCTGAGGTAGAGGTCAGATCTCCGTACGCTCTACCTTCCCCAGACCCCACTGGTATGTTATTGCTTGGTACCATTTTGGGGGTCAATTATATAGACCTCTCCTTTGTCTTTGTGATGGCAAAATGGAGATCCCAATGCATGGAGTCGTGGATATTGGTCAAAGGGAGGGGGTGTGGAGTACGTTGGTCAACTTACTATACAAATAAATATCATCTAAAGAAAAGATTGACGCAAAGAATTCATATAACCAAGGACACTTAATGTTGGATCAACGGTTGTTGATTGATTGAACACCATCCTACTACGGGTAGAGGTCCCAAATATAATTAAAACTAATAGGAAAGTTTGTTTAGTTTGCTTTGAATGGAAGGTCTAAGAGTTCCCCACATCAGGTCCAATGGTAAGAGTGCAAAGCGTGATGTGTGAGTTGGGCAGACTTCACTAGTTCAAATCTTGCCTTAGACAAAATTCATAGATTTAAGTGGAGAAGGGTATAGGAGCGAGCTCATTATCCACCAAATTTCAGGTCGGGAGCCACTGAGCCTAGGGGATTTCTCGATTATTAAAAAGACAGAATGTCTAAGTAACTAGCCATCTTTTTATCGTTGACTTCTTCTAAGTTGCTTTTTGAAAACGAAAAAAAAACAACTATCCAAAATTTTATGTGGTGCTTTCATCTAGAATTTTATGGATGATATTTTGCAGTTATGTTGATTATATACTTAAATGTTTTTGCTGTCAACGGTTAAAATTTAACATTTTTAAAAAATTTTGTTGAATTTACAAAGACACTTCTATGGTTCAATATATGTAACCCCTTGTGCTTCCATACTAAGGACAACACTATTGAAAATGAGTAATTCGATCTGAACCCGAAGAATATAGTTATACTCGAGAGGTAAGAGTAAATTTGGACAAATGGTGTGGTGTTAATAAAAATGTGTGGTTATACTCGACACCGTGTTCATGTTTAAATCCTAACGCATCAAACCACTCATCCATCTGAGTTCGATACAAGAAGTTATGGATGTTTTACAAAAGCCTCGAAATTTTATGCCAAGTGTTGGTTAGGCGACGCGACCACCGTCGCAATGAAGTTCTTCGATGTGGAGGTCGCACCACGACCAACGGGGATGGGGTGAGAAAATTCATCCAAGTGTGGGATGCGGTAGACGACGCGACGCCCATCGCAACGAGGTTCACCGCGGTAGAGCTCACAACGCGCCAAACGCCAGTCCCAAGGTAAGTCTATTCCAATCAATTCTAAGTTAAGTTATTTTGACGTACGGGGATGAATTCATAACAAAAATCCACTCTACGATCATAGGGTCTCGAAGCAATCCTTCTCAAAAGTTCAATCATAGAGTTTTGAACGTTCTTTGTCAAAATTCAAATTTTTATCTGTGGTTTAGGAGCGATTAAGGTATGTAAGATTATCACGTGTGCAGGAACGTCATTGTTGTTCTCCACACTACGTTTATTCAAAAAACCCATAAATTCTCCTCTATAAGACAAGTAGGGTTAAATATAAAATGATGCTTTTAATTTACTACGAACACCATGAAATTCTTAATATGCTCACTATGATCCTATTCAATGAGTCTTAAAAATTTTACATGAAAAGCATGAAATACATAAATTATGATTTTCTTCAAAAGGGAAGAATTAATGATTTTCTTCCAAAGGAAAGACTTTGTGATGAACATGATATGATAAACATGATATGACGAATAAACTATGTTTTATGAGCTTTTAAGCTAAACATGATTACGAGCTAATCTTCACCACGTAATGAAACTGTAGTATTGATAACCGGAAGGCACGCGTGCCCAAAACTACGCATGCCAACGTAGGATTTGGATCGTTCTATTAGTTCGGGTGAATCCTCTATGATGCCCGAGGTGGCTTATTATGGATCCCTTACTCTCATGCCCCGGCAAGGTATGGGATGGCTTGCAGAGATCAAACTCCATGTGCTCACATGGTGGATTATATCAATCAAACTAAGAAACTCCAATAACGAACTAATTTATGATGAAAGATGAAAACGTTAAGGTCAACTTATTGATTTGAAATCCTTTGATTCCTTTCCATGCTATGATATGATTCTTTCGTTCTCATTTTACTTCAGGTTTGTTTTATGTTTCATTCATGCCATAATACATATGGTACAATTTTGTATGTACTTACATCCCTTTTGTCAGGCGTTGCATTTTAGATGATCCAGACTATGGTATTCAGGACAAACGGGCTCCACGTTAAGTCCACATCTTAGCTATTTGGTAAGCCCCATTTGCTCTTGGGGCTTAGTCTTTTATTTTCAGTATTTTGACTAAGCTTATGGGTATTCTCGGGCATAGATTTGTCCCTAGGATAAAACAATGAAAAATCTTTCTATTTATTGGACATCTTGTCCCGATAAAACATTTTATTTTAACCGAGTTAGAAGCTTCATAGATAGATTAGACGAGTCTAGCTTTTCAATGATGTAAACAATGACAAATCTTTCTATTTATTGGATATTAGGATTTTAACATTTGGAGCTTAATGAACGCTTATGAATGAAACTTTCTTCTTAAGGAATCTTGCTTTTTTTAATGATAATCGTGGTGTCCGGGTCAGCTTGCGCGCACCCCGACTAATTCCACGGGATACCTACCATCTCTCACCAGAACCAGGTACCAGGTAATTCTATCCACCAAGGCTATGATAGATGGAAAGAGATCACCTAGTGTTTTTTCTCCACTGGGGTTTGAAACTAAGATCTCATGATTCTTACCAACTTCATTGACCACTACGTCACACCCTTGAGTGCTCTTAAGGAATATTGCTTTATGATATGAATCTATTTCATCTTTTCTGCACATGTTTCGTGATAAGGTTATGTTAGCTGATTTGCTCGGGCATGCTAAGGCCCGAGTGCTGGTCCTGCCTAGACCCAGGGTCAGGGCGTGACAGTATCATCTAATACAAATACATTGGACATTTAGGGGTCGTTTGGTTTGGAACAAGTTATCCCGGGATAAGTTATCCCACAATGTATATGGGATAACTTATCACATCACAATAGTATAAATGGTGGGATAAATAATCCCGGAACTACCTATTACCTCCAACCAAACGCAGGATAAAATAATTCTGCATTTTATCCCAGGATTATATACCTTATACCTCACACCAAATGACTCTTTAGATTGTACAAGGCAGTGGATAAAAGATAAGCTCTGCCCAAGATCATGTTGGAAATAAAGGATTTATAATACTACTAACCAAATGTTTGATTCCAAAACGGTGAAAAAAGATGCATGCCAGGTCACAATCCTACTACCTAACAACCAATTCTTTTTTGTCATATGTTTATCAAAGAAGTGTTTTATACACACCTCAACAGCTCAACTAGTCTCGAGAAATATCTTGGATGGTATGGACATCCTTATTTCATTGACATGAAAAGCAATGTGTAATATTTGCATATACAGAAATCTCAGATAATTAAATAAATAAGAAATCAGGCTCATAGGAAGGAAGTATTATTAACCACAAAGCAGAACTTCCAAGACCTAAATGTAGGTAATCTGCAAGAAAATTTGTCCCTTAAAGGTAAGGACAGTGTCATACCTCTATCACACAACTACAGCTAAGGGTCAGATACTGCCCAGTATCAACAGATTTGCCATTCACTGCTATTGAGCACCTTCCGAGATTCTTCAGACAGAAGGATCCATCTGATTCCATCTTGATGCTTGCCTAAGTAAGAAAACATGGAGAAATGACCAAAGAAGCCTTCCATCTAATGCAAAACTATAAGGATGGCATAACATGTAACTGTATTTTCCAAGAAAATTTATAAGCTGTCATAGAAGACAATCTTATCAAAAGAACTTTACAAATATCTAACTCCACCAAAATGATTTCAATGAAAAAGCAATACATTGTTTAGAACTGACTGTTTCATAATATATCTGAGACTATGCCACAGAGGATTAATTTCATCACCACGTATTCTCACCATCCAAGTGCTATTACCTGGTTTTTCCATAAGAGTAACCCACAATTTTGTTTAGACATCATAAGCCAAACACTGTGACTGTCTGTGCTTATTAACATAGCATAGGATATTAAGCAAGAAGCCTGAATATCCTTTGTGTGTGTTTATGGCATCGCTTCTATGCTCGTACATTATTACATTAAGAGAATGAAAAAGCGCCAACAAAATCCTCCACTTGAGTTCTAAGTAACGTCAAAAGGCACTTAAAACAAAGTAACAAAACAGTGCCTCATATTGTTTGACATGTCTCCTTTTCAGAGAGTACACAAACACAGAGGTATGTTTCAATGAATACTCTTAACATCATTCTTAACAGTCATAATAGCATGACATAGAAGATAAAAATTAAATAATTCTACCTGACGCCGAGATATTTTGTTAGCACGGCCTTCTTTTCGTAAATCAATGTCAACCTCAACATCATCGGTGGATCTTCCAAGTATGACCTATAAAGACAAGCTGACTTGGTCAACAATACACAGGCAAAATGGGAAAGAATTGCAATGATCAGAGCTTGATTTCCCCTATAAAAGCTGCAAAACATATAGTGTTGAAATCCACTAAGAGAGGGCGAAGAGGTCATACCAATCAACAGGCAAGACTAATAGGAATATACTAAGAAGAAAAGCCAAATCAATTAGCTGGAAATCCTTGTAAAGGTATTCGGGAAGGAAACCAAGAAAACTAATGAGACAAATCCAAACCAGAAATCTTCTTTCTAGATACTAAATTAAGACTTCTAATATAATAAACTTGGCCTTAGCCAAGAGGCCCATAAAGGTGTATGCTGTCCAAGCAAGAATCAGGGCGGGCATCAGGCTATAGCTGCATATTCCTTGTCAAAGATACAAATGCTTGACGAACGCCAAGGCACTCTGAGGAAGTACACAAGGGAGAGGAAATCACATTTTTTTCTCAAGGGACTCTTTCAAGCATTATTAATGGTTTTATAATTTTACCCTTAACGTCGTAACCCGAGTTCTCAATGACTCTAGGGTATTTTAGAAACTTTATAACAACAAAACCTAGTGTAATCCCACCGGTGGGGTCTGGGGAGGGTAGAGTATATGCAGACCAACCCGTACCTTGAGAAGGTAGAGAGGTTGTTATCGATAGACCTCGGCTGAAATCCAATCAGCGGCTCTCCAGTCAAGTTTCTTAATAGTCTCTGAGGTTAAGTTACACAAGCTTTCTCCATAGGAAGAAGAAATAATCCATATAAATTATATGTCTATTTCAGTTAATGGTGGAAAACTACGATCTTCCAATGAAACTTCTGTAGCTTCTTTGGTGCATATGCGACCTTGGGAACTTCTTCCTGCTCATTGTATTATAAGGAGCAAGAAGATTGCCCCAAAAGGGAGCAATTACATGGCTACATGAAAATGTCGGAAAATCAAATACACTATTAAAGCTAAACCTCAAAGGAACAGCCACGTGGAAAATATAAATCATAGATGTGGACGAGAAATTTCCCAGCAGAAAGAAGACAAATAGATAGATATAGTGCGTGTGTTTTTGGGCTTTTTTTTTTTTTTTTTTTGGAGGGGGGGGGGGGGGGTGCAGGAGAAAGCTTTAATAAAAAATCAATTGAACAGCAAAAGATGCAGAAGGTCATCTGGGATATTTACCTCTGTCTTTCGGATGTAATGCTTCAGATGACGGCCATATAGGATGGCAAAGGCCCCTCGAGGCGTCATGTCTCTTTGCATACCAGAACGAACACACTGTTCCAACCTTATGGTTGTCCTTCTAAAGTCTTCAGACTGATACTTGGATTCTGAATATCACATACCCAACAGTTCAAGCTTATAAGAATCTACACCATGTAGAATAATAATAAGCATTTTCTTTTTCACTTAAATATAAAAACAGTAGCTTCACTATATAGCACACCCATTGGCTACTTTGGTAATCGGAATTTTTCTTGCTATGTGTATTACAACATTAGATAGTTACACACCTGTAAATGCATGGATGACTAAACATAGATGTAATCTTTGTATAAGATTGACACATCAATAAGAAGAAGCAGAACAAACAGATGTAAGAGCAATACCAGAGAGAAGGAACATCAAGTTTTATACGACTAGTGTTGCCCATGATTTATCTCCAGTAAAAGCTATAAATGAACAAACTCCACAAAGAACTTACCCTCCCTAGTTGCATATGAGTCTTGATCATGTGGATCTAAGTCCATCTCTAGTATCTGAAAAGCGAAATCGCAAAATCAAAAGAATGTTATATCTACTTTGGTAACTCTGCAGATGAGATTAGCTTAAACAAGAAAACTTCAAGAATTACCATAGCTTCAACGTCAGAAAAATAAGGTACATCATCATCACTCTGAGGATCTCCTGCTTCTGATGTTGAAGGTTTAATTGTTGGCTCTGTAACAGCTACCCTGACAGAACTTGATTCACCAAATTGGGGCACTTTGATGAAAGTAGCTGGGGTGTCCCCCACCTGCTGCCAACAAATAAGCAGCTCTAAAGGATTCATACGAAGAAGGTAAGTAATTCATGGAAGAAAGTATAGATACCATTTTAGATACCATTTCATGTTTAGATACCCCTCTAACTCTAGCAATATCCTCCTCTTGTACATCATTTTTAGATACTTCCGGGTTTACAGGTAATGATCTGCTTTGACCTGTAACTCCCACACCCTTGTTAGCAGCACCAGGAAGGACCGGTAAAGCAGTAGTACCAGACACCTTTAAATGGGCAGCACTACCAATGGCTGGCTGCACTGGCCCTGTTTCTCCAAATATGTTTGGTCCAACCTTATTAGTCCATAAAGAAGACTTGGCAGAATCTTTTCCACGAGTGAAGGAGTTAACTCTTTGTTCACTTTTATTACAACCCGATGACAAGTCTGTGGAACTTTGACCAACTGGTTGAGTGGCAGTAGAAGCAAATGATGTGGATGGGTGGATAAGCAAGAAGATATCATCGTTACAAGGAATCTCTGTGTCCTCAGTGTTAAGTGTACAAGGCACACTCCCATCAATAGGCTGTTTTATATCAGGACTTAGTGCTGATGTCGATGGCACATTAACCTCACAATCAGATCTGACATCTTGACCATGAAGAGAAGAATTTTCCACTTCTGATCCTAAAGGATTGAAATCATCAGGATCAGTAATATTTGTGTTTGATTCTTTGACTACTTCAGAGACATGATCATCTGAACCGCCTTCTGGAATATCACAAGGAGAATCTGGGAGGAGCTCAAGATTCGCATTACACAAGTTGTCCGCTGAATCCTTCCCATCCACCTCCAAAAGGATGTCGTCCTCATTTGAAAGGTTTAAGAGGGAATCTGGGAGATCCATGAATTCACTATCTGAGATAGCTAATGAATCAATAAAATCAGTGCTACCAGTCCTGGCTCCCAACATAGCTCCTGCAATGACAACATCATAGTCACATGAACACTTATAATTAATATTGCCATCACTAGGATATGACCTTGTTAATGGCTTATTACATATCTCCAAGACTCATACAGCTACATTTTCCATTGTGTTCCAAAGAGGGAGAATAGACTGAACAGATGGAGATTCCAGTGTATGAAATGAAGAGTTCTCACCTGATTTTGGGGAGTGAGAATGCTGTCTAATTCCAATTCTGCAAGGACCACTACGTATATTTTGATGGTTGTCACTCCTTGAATGAAAGGTGGACAACTGTTTTCCTTCAAGACTACTGAAGATCTTTCTCTCGGGAGGTAACTGTGATAAGCGAGGCCTCTTAACAGCCGAGCACTTCTCATAGTCAATGGAATTGTCTTTAAGAACATCAGGAATTTCTCTGTCTTCCATATCAGGCTGAAAAGAATTCCTCCTCTCTTCTCTTAATGAAGTGGAGAGGTCCTTTAGAAACCTACTTTCTCTTAGAATTGCATCTGGACTATTATCGTCTGCTGGAATTGAACACCTACTATTATAGGCTATATGAGAATTGGCAATGGCAGAGGTGACAGGCATGTCTCCAAGTGCTTCTGGGAAAGCATTGCGCAAGATATCCAGATCTGATTCTTGAAACCCAAGGTCATCTGAGATACAATTCTCAAGCATACAATTCCCATCACGAGCCTGAGCATCAATTCTGGCATGCTGCCTAAAACCAGTTCCATGTCCATTGCAATCATGTAGATTTGGCTCATCCACAAAGCCTATATCGGTGGAGTTGAAAAATTCACTTCGAAATTTCTTCCGCATCGCATAGTATTGTCTCCGAATGCTGTCCGATTTCCTCTTTCCAACAACATCTTTGCTTCCTTTAAGATTTTCAGATCTGCTAAACTTTAACAATGGATTGATCCCTGAATGTTCAAGCTCAACCATGCGAACAGAAGCTGGAGCTGCAACATCAGAATCATACAGAAGAGAATGCCAGCGATCCTGCAGTTCTTGCAACGTGAATCTGCGGGAAAATCGTACTGCTCCTTTAGCAAGTGCTTCTAAAGATGCACCAGCCTGCAAGCATACGAGGAAAACTGAGGAAGTTTCTTTTGAAAAGCAATAACAACAACAACAATTATGCCTCAATCCAAAGCAAGTATATGAATCCTCACTGACCTTGTTACAACAACAACAACAACAAATATTATACAAACTAATAATAACATAAAAAGTACTAGAAGTTCGTTATATTTTTTACAGAGGCATAAATCTTTGGAACACTAAACAACTTCCAGAAAAACATAGGGTGTAAAGTAAAGTGCTAACATGACTAAAACATATTCTCAACTAATAGATAAAACATATTCTCAACTAATAGGAGATTATAGGTCCTTCGAGAAAACTTCCTTCCAAGTGATTTTAAATCTATCTCATCCCCTTTTAACACCTTCACACACCATGGCCTCATACCTAATGGACCGGTGTATCTTGAGGTTGACACAAGGTATGACCAAATCCCATCTAATATCACCTCAATTTCGCTCTTCTTATGTTAACTAAGCTAGCCTTGCATTTATTCAGTCTTTCTGGTTAGTCTTAGAGTGCTGACTAAAAAAAATCAGATGTTGGGTAATGATCTTCAAGAAAACAGTAAATGTTGAAAAGATAGAAACAGACATACTTCAAAGAAAATAACTGAAGTATTTCTATCAACTAGCCAACCAGCAGACAGCCATTTTTTTTATAGACAGCAGATTCAGTTCAGAGAGCGACAACTAAAGAAATTTCACAGCTAGCCTTCAGTGTACAAAATGAGAAACTGATATTTTCTAGTAAAACAGTGAAGAGGCACTATGAAGCTCAAAGCTAATCGTCAAATGGAAGAACTGGAGTACCTAATAGCAATCACTGTTTAGCTAATTAGCAACAATGATGCAGAAGTGTCTTTAGGGACATATTTTATACAATAATGACGTACAAGTATGAAGGGGAGCCTTGGAGTAACTGGTAAAGTTGTTGCCATGTGACCAGGAGGTCATGGATTCAAGCCGTGAAAACAGTCTCTTGCAAAAATGTAAGGTAAGACTAAGTACAATAGACCCTTATGGTCCGTTCCTTTCGCGGATCCCGTGCATAGAGGGAGCTTTAGTTCACTGAGCTACTCTTTTTAATGACATACAAGTATCTACAATCACATGACCTCTAAATATTCAAAAGAACTAGATCATTTTATTCTAAATGATCGTTTGGTTGGGAAACAAGTTATCCCGAAATTAGTTATCCCATGATTGTTATCCTACCCTTAATATGTGATAAAAATAACACTACAATCCTGGGATAACTAATCCCGGGATAAGTTATACCGCGATTTTATCCCAACCAAACATGGGATAAACTAATCCTAAAATTAATCCCGGATTGGTCATCCTTAATCCTCGTACCAAACGAGCCCTAAACAGATCTCACACTCCCAATCTGCTTGCAGCTAAAATTCCAAATCACCTAATAAGCAACAACTAGAGCAACAAACACCTAAAATTCCCGGAATCTCTAGCCTCAATCTGTTTAAAACCATTATTCGCCTCTTTATCCCCAATTTACAGCAATTTTTTTTAAGAGCACAAGTTTTTGTCCGTCTGTGTGCCTCGTCACATTTCCGGCAAATTACCTACCTCAAACTATCTAAAAAAAACCTTAGCATTTCTATATCATCAGTATCAACTTAATTTCCAATGTTAAAATAGATTGAACTGCTTTAAACGCTAAAAATTTAAGAAACATAAACGCAAATGTGCCAAACGAAGAACAATCAGTCAAAAAAAAGCCCTTAGCATTTCTAGATCATCAGTATCAACTCAATTTCCAATGATAAAATAGAATGAACTGTTTCAAACGCTGGAATATTATTTAAAAAAAAAACATTAACACAAATGGGCCAAAAGAAAAACAATCGGTCAAAAAAAAAACCTTAGCATTTCTATATCATCAGTATCGACTCAATTTCCAAAGTTAAAACAGATTGAACTGTTATAAACGCTGGAAATTTTAATAAACATAACCACAGATTTGCCAAACAAAAAACAATCAGTCAAAAAATAAAAACCTTAGCATATCCATATCATCACTATCAACTCAATTTTCCAATGTTAAAATAGATTGAACTGTTTTAAACGCTGGAAAATTATAAAAAAGCATTAACACAAATGTGCCAAAAGAAAAATAATCGGTCAAAAAAATCCCTTAGCATATCCATATCATCACTACCAACTCAATTTTCCAATGTTAAAATAGATTGAAATGTTATATACGCTGGAAAAAATTAAGAAACATCAACACAAATGTGCTAAACAATAACCAATCGGTCAAAAAAAAACCTTACACATTTCTATATCAACTCAATTTCCAAAGTTAAATAGATTGAACTGTTATAAAGGCTGGAAAATTTTAATAAACATTAACACAAAGGTGCCAAACGAAATGATCAGAAATTTATAGGAAATTAAATAGAAAAAACAGTAACCTCGACGGCGTTCTTCAAGAGGAGGTCATCTTCGGGAATCCATGAAAGAGGAAGTGGAGTAGCAGTTGCCATCTCCATCTCCACCTCCACCTTTGTAAACCCTAAAATTCAGCTTGATTCCACAGCTAGCAAAAGCTATATCATTCTCAATTCGAAATTCTGATTCGAGAGAGCGAGAAAACTGATTTACAGAAGTGGATTATATGTATGGAATATTAAAACTCACGTTGATGGTGCGGAATCGGTACTTATTTGACAGAGTGACATTTTGGATTTTGGGAAATGTTTTTATAGCTTTTTATGGTGTTGAGCTTTGTCACGAGGGGGGGTAAGGTGCTTTGCTTCACGGAATACACATTCTTCCCTTTCTCCGTTAATGTGTCAGTAATAGTACGTTAACGTACCCTTCTTTTACTAGACTAGATTTTCAATTTTTCCAAGTTAAAATTAGCTGGATCTATGATCTAGAATTTAAAAAATATATTTTCAAATATTTGGTTAGAAAATTAGATTAGATTTTAGAATCTGATATGATCAAATAAGTTTTTTGATTTTTGAGAGAGCACTCGTAAAATTTCATTTTTTACAAAGTATAAATAATTAAAATAAATATCCAAATATAACATTAAATTCAAAAATTAAATTTATGATTAAACGGAGCTAAATATTTCATTATGATTTTGGCTGTTAACTTTTTGAAATAATCGGGCCATTCTTCTTCATTTTCTAATTATTTTAGAGATAATAAGAAAGGATCTAATAGAGTATTATAGTATCCTTAAGACAAAACAGTAACAATAAGAAGAATGGAAAAAGGCCGAATATATCCTAAGGCTTTCAAAAATGGCATGTAAATATCATTTATTATACTTTTAGGCAATCAATGTTCTTACTGTCATACTTTTAAGTCATATATATACCTGAACTTTCAAAAATAGTATATAAATATCCTTAGTTATACTTTTAGCTTGTTAATGTTCTTACTGTCATACTTTTGTGTCATATATACCTTAAGTTACCTTGAAAAACACGTAGCATTATCTCAGTGCATATATCTGATTTTTTTTATTTTTTTCAAAATTTAAAAATCCACCCATATCATATTATTTTGCCCGCAATAGACCCAGATAAAAATTTAACCCGCAATTCTTTCTACTAAAAGACCGTCCTTCGTTCTTCATCTCACTCACCTCAATTTCTTAGTATTGAGCATCCTCTTTAATTCGAAGATCGGGAATAAGAAAGTAAATTAGAGTAGAAAGTTAGAAATATTTAATGATTGAATCGATAATGTTGGTCCTCTATGATGACAAGGCTCATGAAAAAAAGATTGTCCATATTAACAATAAATTTATGTTAATAGTACCAACCAAATGTTGAGAATAGTTGATGTTCTTAAACACCAAATTGAAAACTGGAAGTTATAATCTGGTTAATTTTTAGAAATATGATTTTCATTCTACTTTTCACCTGCTATACAATCTACCAAAAATGTTTTATCATCACTTGATAAATAAGAAGATGTTGATTTCTTCAATTCTATGCAATGAATAAGTTGAACTACAACATGAAGATACTAAAAGGAGCAATGAGTTGTGTAGATCTCGAGCAGCTACACCTTTCTTGGATTTGAGGGTGAGTGAGATGAAGAGCGAAGGATGAGGGTTTTTGGTAGAAAGAATTGCGGGTGAAGTTTTATCCAGATCTATTGCGGGTAAAATAATATGATATGGGCAGGTTTTTAAATTTTGGATAAAATAAAAGAAAATTGGGTATATGCACTGAGATAATACACATGTCTCTCTAGGTAACTTAGGGTATATATGACCCAAAAGTATGATGGTAAGGGCATTGGCAAGCTAAAAGTATAACGAAGGCTATTTGCATATCATTTTTGAAAGTTTTGGGGTATATACGACCCAAAAGTGTGACAGTAAGAACGTTGACAGCCTAAAAGTATAACGAAAGGTATTTTCATACCATTTTTGAAAGTTGGGAGGGGGGAGCGGGGGGTATATTTGGCATTTTTCTATAAGAAGAAAGTAACCTCAAGACAAATAATTGATTTTATTACGATACTTATATTTCTTTTAGCTCTCCAAACTAATCCTCTCATACCTATTAATTGATGGATGAGATGCATTTTCTTTAACTCCCGAGAAAGACATAATAAGAATGGGATTAGAAGGGTGAATCATCCTAAAATTTAAATTCATTTTTTCTTGCAAATATTCATTTGTATCATATTATCAACAGATTGACGTAATTTTACTACTACGTGTACATTTTTACAAAGATTGTATTTTTTCCAAAAATCAAACTTTGTTGTTCAGTATCTTGAACTAATCGTCTCTTAGAAGATATTGTTAAAAGATCATCAATTCTTAAACTAGTCGCTCTTGGAACCCAAGAATTTTTACTTAATCGAGAATATGTGATGTATATGCTATTCTGAAGTGCTCTATTAGTCTATTTATAAGTCGTTTCATGACAATTTCGTCTATCGCTTTATTTTCAGCTGATTAAAAATAAATTAGTAGTAAGTAAAGATGTCCATTCGATGTGTTAAATTTTTTTAATAGGATGAAGAACAATTTAAAACTCTGTTTTCTTTTCAAAATTTTAAATGAAAATTACAACTCATAAATTGTAAAAAATCTTTCAAACACAATTGCGGAGTTGTAAAAAATCTTTCAAACACAATTGCTTTCTGAAATTATTTCTTCTAAAACAAAATCAAAAAAAAAATAAAAATCACAATTTCGTGTATATTTGTAAAGTCTGCGATACTAGAAGGGCAGAAGAGGTTCTCAACTGAATAGTTTTTGATAGAAAATCACACTATATATATGTAAGAACAAAATCATATCTACATAATAAATAATAAATCGAACGAAGGGTGATGGTCTTTTGATAGAAAGAATCACAGGTCAAAATTTATAGCCGGCTCAAATGCGGGCCAAATAATATGAATTCTGTTCATATCTACATAATAAATTACAAACCGAACGAAAGGTGAGGATCTTTTGGTAAAAAGAATCGCGGGTCAAATTTTTTAGCCGGGTCAAATGTGGGTCAAATAATATGATATGAGTGGATTTTTAAATTTCAGGTAAGATAAAAATTTTTTGGATATATGCATAGTGATATTTCTACGTGTCTCTTCCGGTAACTTAATATGACCCAAAAGCATGATGGTAAGGACATTAACAAGCTAAAAGTATAACGAAGGGTATTTTTTTTTTTGGAAGTTCGGGGGGGTACATATGCGATGAACCTTTCACTAAAAATTTTGTTCCCTCACTATTTCCTAATAGCATCCGAAGTGCCAAACGAATACGAATCCAAGGAAAAGCATATTCGAGGAATAATTTCCCTATGCCAACTTCAAACGAGAGCTGTATTTGTTGATTCCTTTATCGCTGCAAAATCCATCCTTAGCTTTTTCCTTTAATTAAGAAAAATGTGGATGACACTCTCACTCAAACTTCAGCCATAACCCATGGAGAAAAGATAAGTCACAAGCAGGTTACACAGACAATTAATAATTAAAATAACTCTTTGATAATACACGAAGGTCGAAGAAAGCTTAATATGGCTACCAAAAACATAGGTTCTAACACGTAATTTATGTTATAGATCTAAAATAACAAGTTCAAGAAAAATTTGACGATTCACATAATTTAGAGCGACTCAAAAACTATATATAGCTTAGCTCCCAATGACATCGGTAGACAAAATATTAAGAACTAGACTCACAAATGATCGAAGATACATGTTGCATAATATTCTAAAAGAACAAGTGGTACCAGCAGCTAATAATCAAGCCAAAAAGGGAAATTGATTAATTGAACATACGTTCAAGGCACCATAATTCATCTTCCTTGGCACCACCCATATATATAGGAGTTTAAACTCCTAGAATAATAAAGTGATTTAGACAATTGGCGGGAGAGTAACCAAATCCATACTCGTAGCAAGAACCTAATAGATAAAGTAGTGTTTGCAGTTTGCAATAGTTAGCTTTTTTTGAGTAATAAGATATAATTTGGGAAATTGATTCGAATAAGTAATTTAACACTAAGAATATCTTCAGGGCATGCGTAGATCACGAGAACCAAATCCTCCTTCGTTTTGAAGATTGGGATGCAGCGATTGTAGGCGAAAAGCATAAAGACTGTGTACTCCATTAGCAAATGCCACAGCAGAGTTGTAATGCTCCTCATTTTCCACTACACCATACTTTGAATCTTCGCATTTTGCTTCCTTTGATAAATCAATTACGTAATTTGGGTTAATTAACAAATCCATTAATCAACCAAAAAAAATCTGTATATTAACTGAATTTATAAAAAGATACTTACCAAGTCAAGTACGAGGTTTCCATGTTGCTGTTCTAAGTTCTTCACCTATTTTTGTCATAATATAGAAGAACCCATTGCACTTTGTAAGGTGTCTCAGGCGAAATGAATAGAAAGGACTTCATATCATAGATTAACAAGTGGAATTAAAAGGAAAACTTACCTTCTTCTTGAAGGTGTCTGTTTGACCCTTGATCATATGGTACTGTATGAATTCATAGAGCCACTTATAGTTAAGTACGTAAATAATACACGTGACAAAAGAATTCTAATTTTATTTGCTGACAATGTTAAAAAAAAAAAACTAAAATGTAATTTGATCGACTCCTATGATCCTATGATGTGGATCATAAATGAGTCACCAAACAAATAGTAATTAAATATAAGGAAGTGAGTATATAAAAAGGTGAGCCTGTTTGGCACCTCAACATAGCCAAAAAGTTAAGCACGTAAGCTGCAATTTTATCCTGTCGATCACATCAATATCATAGGAAAATTAATAAAAGCGCTGGCATTCAACTACAAGTGCCAACACAATGCTATTTGGCATATGCTTTTAGTCTTATCCAATCTCAGGTTAATATATATCTCATTAGTATTCACTAGTACCATATATTTAAATTACTACCGGTAGCAATATTGATTTGTCTACAAAGTGATTCAAAATGGGGGAGCAAAATGTTGTAGCAAGACGAACAATTATAGCAATGAAAGGCCATCCAGGTACAGGAAAAAGCACATTAGCTCACTCCATAACTAAAATCCTCAAATGCCCACTTATAGACAAAGACCATTTTCGAGATTGCACTAAGCCTCTTCAACAGGCCTTAATGGTATCATCCTCTAACACAGCCACTAACCTTCTAAATGAACTTTCTTTGATGCAATGTGGCATGCAACTTCAACACAACTCAAATTGGGCCTCAACGTAGTTGTAGTGTCACCACTCTCTCGTTGGGCCCGTTTTAAAAGACTTGTTAAACTTGGTGAATGTTTCGGTGCACAAGTTGTTATTGTTGAGTGTAAGCCCAAGGATTTGGGGTTGTGGAGATTGAGAGTTGAGCAGAGGGCTAAGTTTGAAACATCGAGTGCGTGGCATAAACCAGCTACATGGGAAGATATGGAGAAGGTGTTTGAAGTGTGTTGTGATTATGATGTTGGAGAGGTTCCAAAAGTTGTTGTGGACACTACTGCTGTTGCTGCTGATCAAGGCGTTCAAACATTGGTTCCTTCTGTGTTAAGAGTTTCTACATGCTAATTGTGATATTAGAGTCAATGGTTCTAACATCTAGTGTATGTTTGCTCTTGATACATCATGCCACATCTTGCCAAGAAGTTTTCATTTAGGGTGTGTTCGGTATGATGGAAAATGTTTTCTTATTTTCTCATGGCTAAAAATTTTGGAAAATACTTTTTCTAGGAAAACAAGTTCTTTCAAACTAAGAAAAATAATTTTCTTAATTAAAGTAGGAAAAATAAGTTGCAATGTTCATTTCACTCACAAAATCACCCATCTCACTTTAAAATAAAAAAAAATTTCCCTCTCCTATTCCGACCCCCACTCCTACCACCCCTCTCAAAAATTTTATTTAAAAAAGATTTTAATTTTTTTTCTTACCCCACCTCCATACCCCGACTGCCCCTACCAGCCCCTCCTCCCCCCCCCCCCCTCAACCCCAATTTTTAAAAAAAAAAAAAAATTCAAAAAAATTTCTTATCACCCCCTGCCCCCCTACCACCCCCAAATAATATTTTTTAAAATTTTTAAATTTTATTTTTCTTTTTAAATTTCAAAAAAAATTCCTACCCTACCCCTACTCCTACCCCCTGCCCCTACCAGCCCCCCCCCCCCAAATAATTTTTTTTTTAAAAAAATATTTCTTACTCTACCCCTAACCTGACCCCCACCCCTCCCAGCTCCCCCTCCTAAAAAAAAAAAATTAAAAATTTTTTTAATTTATTTTTAGAAAATTTCAAATTTTTTTACTTATCCTTCCCCCATCCCCTACAAGCCTCCCTCCCCCTACCCCCACCCCCACCCCACCCCCCAAAAAAAAAAAATTAAACTTTTTTAATTTGTCTTTTAAAAAAATTTCATTTTTTTTTTCTTAATCCATCTCCTATCACCTACTCCGACCTCCACCCCTTACCACCAACCCCCACAGCCCCACCCCTTACCAGCCCCCCTCCCCCCACACACCCTACTAAGCCCCAAAAAAAATAAATTAAAATTTGTTTTTTCAAAAAAAAATTAAATTTCTTTTCTTACTCCACCCCCTTATCCTATTCGTTTTCATTGTTTTATGTTGAATATATACAAATATTTTATTTTCTTACATAACGAAAATAGAAAAATAAGAAGAAACAACTTTTTTTCTTATAAAATATTTTTTTATAAAATATTTTTTATGAAAAATATTTTTTTCCATACCAAACACATCCTTAGTCTAATAATTTTGGTCGTAGTTAGAATCACCATAAAATGATAAATTATGATGATATTAAAATATTTTTATTGAGTGATGAAATAAAACTAGAATTAGATGCACGAATATGGAAGAATGGATGTAGAAGATTCATACTGACCACTGCAGCTAGTTTGTGATTGAGGCGTGTTAATTTTATGATGATATTAAAATATTTCTTATTAATTAATTAGCATATCTTATAAGTTTGATTTTAAAATTTTATACTTTATATTTATATTATAATTTTTTATTCCAATCTATGATTTATATGTTATGGAATAATTTTTAAATTCATTTTTGTTTGATGTTTTTAAGTAATATTTAAATTATTTTAATATTATTATATTATTATTTAATATTTTTTAATGTATCTATGTATATAAATATTAATTAAAAATTTTATGGTATGTACTTTTTAGTTAAATAAAAATAAAATTTTAGTTAAAAATATTATAATAGATATTTAAAATAAATTTTCTCTATAAAATGATTTTAGTAGTAAAAGTTTATTCATACATGTCTCATACATGTCATTTTGGTCATTTGTCTCTAAAAGCATTTTTTGAAAAAGATTATCCAAACACGATCTGTTTATCAAAAACACTTTTTAAATGAATTTACCAAATACAAATTACTTTTTTTCAAAAGCATTTTTCTGAAAAAACTATTTTTAAAAAATACTTTTCAAATAAACAATTTTCTATCAGCAATCCCAAACGGGCCCTAAGTTAATGAAGTCCTGCTAATAAACTGATATGTCAACTTAAAAGTGCTTGGACTATTAAGTTAGCCTGTTTGGCCAAACTTATTTTTCCCCAAAAGTGTTTATTTTTTCTCAAAAGTGCTTATTTTTAAAAAATTGAGGTGTTTGGCCAAGCTTACAGAAGAAAATAAGTGTTTCTGGGAAGTAAAAAAAAATAATTTTTCATAATCTTAAAAAAAAATAGCTTCTCTCCAAAAACACTTTGAGAAAAATACACTTAAAAACATTTTTAAAAGTTTGGCCAAATACTAATTGCTGCTCAAAAATATTTTTTTAATTTTATTGGCCAAACACAAACTGTTTCTCACCAAAAGTATTTTTTTGAAAAGCACTTCTGAAAATAAACTGATTTTAAAAGTTTGATCAAACAGGCTAGAAGTCCTATTAATCTCGTCCACTTGTTCGGTTACTCAATAGACATATTGGATTAAGTCTCAACCATTACAAATTGGTCTTCACTTCATTCATTAGGGTTATCATACGTTCTTCACACAATTTCATCGCCAACAATTATGGTAACATTATGCTAGGTAAGAAGGTAGAAATTATTTCAATAACGCTTATGCTGTGAGATAATGTTTTACGCATCAAGCACACTTTTTATAACGCTTCTATGTAAAATTATCAAGTTCAAGATATTGGTGTACATTAAGTTTCCAGCCTATACTTCAAATAAATGTTGAACACTTCTCTGTTCTCGACACTTAATACACCATTTCACAATTTTGATAAAAGGAGATATCGTGAGTATTTAGTAGACGTTTGGCCATGAAAATTAGAAAAAAATTAGAGTTGGAGTTGAAGTTGTTTTTTACGATGAAAATAAATTGAAGTTCTTCTTGACTTTTTGTTAGAGAAGTTGAATTTAAAAAAGTGAAAATAAGTTTCACTAAAATTTGGAATTCTTATGGCCAAACACTACAATTTGAAATGAAGTGAAATAATTTTCCGGAAAAAGTGAAATATTCTCATGGCCAAACGGCTCTTAAATTTTAATTAAGGTCCACTTAGCTTCAGAAATGGATCAATTTTATTCATGATTAACATAACCCCAAAATGTAAGATTAAGGCATGAATAATAACCTTTCTTTCACGAATCTCAGCTACAGATTCAGAGATGCTCTCCTGCAATTGGCACAGTTCCTGCAAATTGAGTCCGCTCATGTCTTCCCCTGTCCTCTGCCTATGAACAGACACCAACATCAGCCATTTAATTATTGCTTAATTACACACAAAATTTTTAAAAAAAATCTGATCACATGATAAAACTCATTAACCATCCTTCAATTGCTCAATTTTTTTTTTTAAAAAAAAAACATAGAAAGTTTGAGACATTGTTATTAATACTACAAACAATATATCCTTTGTAATTGCACAAATAAGGTCCATAAAAAAGTTGTTTCCGATAGATACTCTATAAACGATTTGAAAGAAGGGCATATATGGGAGCGGTAACAACAATGAAATAATGTGAAATAGAGATGAGTACACAACATGCAAAAGAAAGAACAGTAACGAGAGCGAATTAATGATCCTACTATTACCTTATCTCTCTTCTTAGCTTGTTGTTAATCTCTGTCAATCTCTTCAAGTTTTCTTGCATTTTCTGCACACACACATTTAAAGTACAAATTGATTTCAATTTCTAGGTTAGTGTATACTAAAATCAACGTTAAACCACAAAATGGAGAAACTATGAGTTTAGGAAATTAACATACCTCGTAGTGCTTGCTCCAAATATCAACTCCAAGTGTACTCTGATACTGATCTATCATCCTTTTTGCCCTGATTGAAAAAACAAGATTAAAAATTAAAACCTTTTTTTTTTCAAAAAGTTTTCTTTTTTCTTTTTTTTGTATGTGTGTAATGTAACATAACATACGTAGTGTTGGGGCTGGTGTACTCATGATATTTCTTGGTGCTAGAGAACATGATGATAGAGATCTTAGCATCACAAAGAACAGTAAGTTCTTTAGCTTTCTTGAAAATACCATTTCTTCTCTTGGAGTAAGTGACCTGTCTGTTTGTTGAGTTTTCTATCTTCTTGATTTGGACCTTTCCACGACCCATTCTCTAGAGGAAGTTGTAATGGAGCTGATGATGAAAGAAGGTTCATTATGTGTACTGTTGAGTGATGGAAGTTAAAGAGAAAAAAATGAAGAGGTGGGTTAGTAGAGAAACTATATCGGGGAAAGGAAGTTTAAAGTTTAGTACCAGTAGCTGCATTGCTAGGAGCTTTTGCCTATTTTGTGAAAGTCTTTCTGGCTACTCTTTAACGTGTGATGTCCCCTTCTTTGACCATGACAACTCCTGCACCATTATCTAAGGTGGTTAATTGTTTGGGAAAATTATACAAAATGTCACTTGAGTTAAATTTCTTACACAAAAAATAACCCACTTATCATTAATTACCTAAAATGGCCTTTCAGCCAAATTTTGTTACCAAATCTAGCCGGTCGGCCAAATTAATTACGGCATAAATGGCCAGTCGGCCAATTGCCTTTAATTTCATGTTTTTTAATTTTTTTTAATCGCGAAATCCAAACTGCCAAGCTTCAATTCTTTCATTGAATTTTCCGGCGAGGATCGATTTGTTATTAATGGGGAAGGATCCGTTGGAGCTGTTAATGATTTGTCGGAGTTGGATTTTCAAGGAGATGGGGACTGGCCGGAGTTGGGGTGATTTGGTCTAGTGAAGGTCGGCGGTTGTGGATGGTGGAGCTCATTTGGTAGCTGACTGGTTGTTTCAGTGATGGCCGAAAATGGGTGTTGGTGTTTTTCCGGCGAGTGATCGGAGAATTAACCAAGGTGGGTGCTCATGGTCTTGGTTGTTAATGGAGTGAAGGGGGTATATTGGAGAATTGGATTTTTTTGGGTGATTTTTTGTGTTGTGGTGTTGGTGTGTTCCTGCCTTATTCGTTGGCTGAACACTTTTTCACTCAATATGCTAGTGCTGCCGTTCAACATTGCCAATGTTCGTTGGCTTTGTAGTGCACAAATTTGAATTCCAACATTTATTTATCAATTGCACATTTGCTTTTGATTTGGAAATTGACAAAATTTACATTTCCAGAGGAGGTCAAGTAGATTATCTCTGTTAATTTAGCATTGTGCAAAAGGTAAGAATTTGTTAACTTTACACTGATGTTGTGGAGAAAAGTGGCTTGTACAACGATCAACATGCAGTGCAAAAGTTGGTTAGCATCTCAAACTAAGCTACGTTCTGCGAACACTTTCTTGTTCCACCTTAGAATTTAATATATCTTTGCTTTTAGAAATGATTTTGGTAAATGTTTTGTGACTTCAGTTGGATGTGTTTGAATGTTTTATCTTCTCACTTTGCCCGTGGTCAAGTGTGAAGTATACTTTTATGTTAGAAACTTAGGCCAATTATTGGCTATTTATATAATATCGATACACGTCAATATACTATTTATACAATATATTTGTACACCATTTATACAATATCGATACGTTACATAACTATTTATACAATATGGATACACGTTTATAAACATTTATATAATATCGATATATTACATATACACTACATAACTATTTATACATCATATATACATATTTATATCCTATTTATACAATATCGATACATGTTTATACATTATTTATACAATATTGATACGTTACATATACATTACATAACTATTTATGCAATATCGATACATTACATATACACTACATATCTATTTGTACATAATATATACATGTTTATACACCATTTATACAATATTGATACATGAAAAAAGTTGTACGGAAAAAGTTTGGAAAAAAAACGAAAAAAGTTTTTTATTTTAATAAAGAAAAATGCAGCAAAAAAAACAAAGAAAAAGTTTTTTTTTTAATAAAAATAACTGTTGAAAAAAGAAAAGAAAAAGGAAGAAAATGGCCTAATGACTAATTTTGTTGTAAACAAAAACTTGGCTAGTTTTGTTGTAAATTATTTACTTTTTTGTACATATTTGAAATTATCCCTAATTGTTTTTTATTTTTTTTTAAAAAGTAAGGTTGTAAATTCGGTTTTCTATTTTTTTAAAAACGAAACTGGTTATTTTTTTTCTTTTTTTAAGAAATTATTTTAATTTTTTCTCACATATTTTCAACTTTAGAATTTAGGATTGGAGGTGGAGGATGTTTAATGAGCAAACCCCTTCTTGTCCAAATTATTAGTAATTCATATCTTTCATGATTCTAAAACCCCTAATATGGATAGAACCAAAATAATGTACTCCCTCCATTTTTATTTATTTTTCTTATTTTTATTTTTAGTTTATTTCTTATTTTTTAGGTCTCTTTTTTTTTAGGACTCTTTAGTTATACTTTTTAAGTGACGTAATTAAGATCACAAGATTAGAAGGTATTTTGCTACTTTATATATCTTTTGTTTAATATCATAAAATTTATTTTTTAAAAAACTTTCTTAAACTACGTTTCAAGTCAAAATTAGACAAACAGATTGAAACGGGAGAATATTAATTTTACAACAATTCTGCCGACCGGGTGGCTGGAGCCTGCAGGAGTAATGAATTCATCCTTATTAGTACTCAAATTTGTATGTAATTAGCAACCAGCAAGACTCCACTATCAAGTTCTTGATAGATAAATCATCAATTGAATGTTTAGAAAAATTAAGGAGCAAGGACGTAAATAGTCACTCATTGTAAACTAACAGGGTTGACTCAATATAGTTGGTGGTCTATAGCGAAATTTTAAAATGAGGTCTTAACGAAAAAAAAAAGATCATTATATATCTTTTTATTTGAAGTTTATTTCTATACTTTTTGAGATGCAAATTATGAATTAATTGTTTTATAATCGATTTCTCTAATAATTCGTTTTAAATTAATAGTATACCTACATCATTCAATTTCTCTTAAGAAGTTGTTGACCTTAAGTAAAATTTTATTAATTTTAATTTTAAAAAATTTCTTCTAGTGAGGCATGCAATTGTTATAGGAACTCTATAAGCAATATATGCATTTGGAAAATAATAAAATCTTTTTATCATAGTGAAATATTTCTTACCTTTCTACTCCCTCTGTCCCACTTTAACTGTTATTTTAATTCTTTTCACATCCATTAAGCAAAATAACATATACAAGGTATAGTTTATTAAGTTACCCCTATTTAGTAGATGTTTTTTTTAGAATATAGAAGTATTAAAAATAAATATTCTTTAATGTTAAGGGTAAAGTTGAAACAATTGTCAACTTTAGTCTTGAATTTCTAAAGTGATAATTTTTTGAGCTACAACAACATTAAAATAAGAGAGAGAAAATATTAAATGAAAAAATCTACAAAAACAAGATTATAAATCTTAACTGCTAAAAAATTTTGGACGCCTAAAACCTTGGCTTCACTTGCTTTAGGTTGAAGCCGACACTGTAAACTAATGACAAAAAAGTAGTCACTCAAAACTAACTTTCACTTTGTAGCCCAAAAGCCTATGTCTGCACTGCATGAGAGTTATCCACTTTCCTAAGCATGTGGGTTCCTTCTCTTCTTATTTTACAATTTTTTTTAATAACCCTTCCATTTGTTTTTATTATATTTAACACATATGGACTCCACCTTTTAATATTGCATAACCATTTTATTTCTCTTACTAATTGTCTATAAATTTTTTTTATTTAAACTGGTTCAATTTTTGTTTTTTATTTTTTTAAAAATCAAATACAATTTTTTTTTATTTTTTCCCAATAGAGTGGAGATAACCATAATAAAATTCTACTAAAAAAAAAAAATCAAATAAAATTCTGTAGTTTTTGGTTTTTTTTCTTTTAACAATCAAATGCAAATTAATTGTTATTTTCTTATCAATCAAATACAAAACAAGTGTATTTTTATTGATTATATTAAAACAATATATTTTATACAGCAATAATACACATATTTTATACAATAATGATACAGTTTTTATAAACATCTTAATACAGACACACATTCTATACAACAATGATACAATTTCTATACATATCTTATACAGATACATATTTTATACATCAATGATACAATTTCTATATACATCATATATAAAATACGTACTCTATACAACAATTATACAATTTTTATACATTCTATACAACTTTTAGTTGCAATAATGATTTAGATACATATTCTATTTAACAATTATATAGTTCTTATACACATATTATATAGTTTCTATATATATATATATATATATATATATATCATGTACATATACATATTCTATACAACGATGATACACTTTCTATGCACATCATATATAGATTCATATTCTATACAACAATTATACAATTTCTGTACACATCCTATACAATCTTTAGCTACAATAATTAATTAGATACATGTTCTATACAATAATTATACAGTTTTTATGCAGATCATATACAAATTCTATATAAATCTATACAGATACATATTTTATACGACAATTATACAATTTCTATATACATTCTAAACATCCTTTAGCTGAGATTAAAAAAGAAGAGAAATCATCAGCATCAAAAACAAAAAACATGAAGAAGAAAAGCAGATCTTAATATTCATTACATGATCTGGAAGTCCAAACATGAAGTTTATGAATTCAATCAGTTTTGAAATCTGCAGCCAACATTTTTCATTAAAGTGAATTGCCATAATCCATAGGCCACCAAGCAAATATAATAGAAAAAAAAAAAAGAAGGAAAAAATCATGAAGAAAGATGATGGAGCCCAAAGGTGAAAGAAGACAAAGATATTAAGAAACAAGATAAATGAAAAAATGCACTATGGATATGGAGAAATTAAATTTCATGTAACAGAATGTGCACAAATGAACAATATCTTGTGGCACAGTAGAAAAGAAAGTTTTTTGGGAAAGAAAAATTAGAAAAAGAATAGTAGAGAAGAAAGCTTGTTGGGAAAGTATACTCATACTAGACTTGGGCTTAGGGGACCGTATTTGGGTCATCTCAGTTGATGGCTACAAATTAAAATAATTTTAACTGAAGGGCTATGTTGATTATTGTGTACAATAGTCCAAACTTGGACCATTAATTTTGAAAAAGATCAACCCATAATTTTTCCTCAAAAGTAACCTAAACTATTTTTCTTGCAAAAGCAATTAAATCAAAGAGTTTGCGAACTCAGCTTTTGAAATTTTTCAAACAAACGCTTACGCCGAATGATGATAAAAACCCAAAAAGAAAACAGAAAATGAAAAACATAAAGTAAAAAACAAAACTAGTGAATTGTCGATGACGAAAAAAATGCACAAAGGAAATTAGAGGTTGTTGTAAATGGAATACTAGTTACGTACGTAGAACTTTACCTTCGTACATTAGGCCCTTAAAGTTTTAGTTCTCCACAGTTAGAAGTGCTTGAGAACCAACACATGATTTTGTATGCTACCCTACTGTATTAATTAGGCATACAAATTATGCAAAATTAAACAAAACAGGGTTGATTTTTAATTTTATAAATAAATTAACACGTGAATAAGAGAATTTTGTATGCTACTGTATTAATTAGGCATAAAAATTAGGCAAAAGAAACAAAACAGTATTGCTTTTATAATTCTGTAAATTAACACAGTTAATATCTTGAAGTGGTTCACCGGCAACCTTCCCTCTGATATTGCCATATTCATGAGCATCCAATTGCAATTAAGGGTGTGACCTAATGGTTAAAAAAGTAAATTTACATCATATGTTTCAAGTTTAAACTCCATCAGAGCTAAAAGTAATAGTAGATAATTTAACAGATGAGATTAACGAGTGCTTGTATTAATGGGAGATAACCAATACCCAATAGACGACTTATTAATCGAATGCACAAACCTCAAAACTCTTCAATTACATGAACTTCATGACATTTTTGATTTATCAAGGTCATGCAGCAGTTACTATAACGTGACTATTAGGTGACAATATATACTGGTTCAAAACAGATTTACGTAAAGTTTTATCTTGTCAAAGGACCAAAGAAGGGTGAGCCAAGAATACCGATATAGTAAGATATATAAGAAGGATATATACCGATATAGTAAGATATCTAAAATATAAATTTTAAATATTGATTAGTCTAATTCAATTTAATTTTGAAGATTAATTTAATTGACTATCGTGAAGCGAAAAGTGGTAAGTAAAAGTGAATTGCACGGGAGCATATAATCCAACCATAGTCTAATATCCACACAGATCTTCTTCCAAAGGATTAGTCTTGTGAAGGTGACTCTTGACAACTTTATGCACATATCTACATCTTGTGGTTCAATACTGTAGGGTGGTTATCACAACAGTGGGGCTAGGCAACTACCTAATTCAAGTCCTCAACAACGGCCCACAAAGTTCTACCAGGAAAGCAAAAGATAGATATGCATTTACAGTAGTACCTGTGTGTAGTTAATTCGAGACAATATCAATCAATCTTCATCATTATGCAAGAAATAATGCCCACCTTGACATAATTCTGTCCACACTTCACAGCAACGATCGACATGCAAACTCACTACAGGTAGCTATGATTGTCAAGAACATGTGAATGATTAGGATGTTACTGATCTCCCTATGTTTCAAATTATTTGTCGTGATTTCTACAGATGATTCTTTCAAATTATTTGTCATTTTAAAAGCTCAAGGAAAATTAATTATTATTATTTTTTTTCATTTTACCTCGGTACATATTAATTGTTTGACTAGAAAAATCTCAACTATGGAGAGATGATACAAATATAATAAATATTTAATGAAGATAGATTATATCTTTAGGTATAGAAATATGGGTAAAATAGTTAAAGCCTCCTCTTAATTAATATTTTCTTCAAAAATAATGTGTTAAAGAGAAACATAACAAATAATTTGAGATGAAGAAAGTAACAAAAGATCACAGTGAAAATAATAAGTCAGTCCTATTTATTTCCATTTAATGAATGTCTGAATTTAAATTATTCAAATATCAATACGAAGTGTGTGTGTACATATAAGGGTTATTAATGATTCGAACATGTGAATTTCAATAAAACCTATATGACCTATAACCTCTTACAAGGGAAAAAAAATTAAAAGCAAAAAATCATTCAATATATACGCGAAAGTTTTAAATTCGATCAAACAAGTATTAGTAGCTCCAATAATGTATGTTCAACACCCCTTCAAATCAAAGACACGCATCCACTTAAGAAACTAAAGACTGAAATTGTTTCTTCCTCTATCTCCATTTCTGTCGACAGGTAAATGGAGATGGAGGAAGAAACGATCTCAGCCTTTAATTTCTTAAGTGGACACATATCTTTGATCCAAAGGGGTATTGAACATTACTGGAGCTACCAGTAACGAAGGGGATCAGGTTTCGTTTCTTCAACCGTAGTATTAATTGCAATTATGAGACTTTTAAATTTGAGCAAACAAGTTAGTTTGAAACATTCAAGATTTTTTGACTCTTGGAAGTTGAATCAATAATTGGATTAGTTACTTGAGTGAGACAGAGGAGAGTGGAATTTCGTGTGTAGGGGTGAAATCCGGAGATCTACGAAGGAACGCCAAAAGCAAAGACAGCTATCAGCTATTTATTGCTGGATGGGCCTATGAGAAATTGAGAAAAAGCATGGAATTGCTACTTTGTTGTCCATTATTAACACGTCTTGCTATTCAATGCTTACTCGCTTTCCGCGTAACCTTGTCTAGTTCTTTTTTGTTTGGCTACTATAATTCTGGACTGAAAAATTAAACTTGGTTATTTGCTTAGTCTCATTATAAATTATAGAGTTAATTCCTCAAATTATCACTTAATTTATAGAAGTATTTCACTAAAGTAACTTTTGAATTTTTTTGGACAATATTGTCACTTAACTTGTAGAAACATCTCATTAAAGTAACTTTTGAATTTTTTGGGTCAATATGATCATCGAACTACACACATATTTCCAACAAGGAGAAAACTAGTGGAAAAGTTAATTTTTTAATGGAAGTTTATTCATATATATTTAAGTTTTAGTTTTAGATCAAATACTCTTAAATTATATAAAATTTATTTAAACCATTTCAATTGTGTCTTTAATAAAATGAATTATATTCATGTAACTAGAACAAAATAATGATGCAATCTTTCGTGAAAAAGTGATACATTTATCTTTTATTTTTAACGAAAGCTTATATATTTATCATGTTAGTTTTTTTTTTTTTTTAATAAAATAAATTTGTATTTCAGATATTATTTTTTTAAGCTAATTTTTCTTTTTTTTTTTGTTAAGAGAAACTTCTTAAATACCAAATTTTTTTAATTGCAAACTTGAGATTAATATGTTGGAAAAAATAGGGGAAGATGATATGATTTTTTATGAAAAAATTATTTTAGATTGCATCTTCATTTTGTTCTAGTTACATGAATATAATTCATTTTATTCAAGACACATTTAAAATAGTTTACATAAATTTTATATAATTAAAGAGTATTTGATCTAAAAATAAAACTTCAAAAATATATATGACTAACTTCCGTTAACAATTTAACTTTTCTGTTAGTTTTCACCTTGTTGGAAATATGTGTATAGTTTGATGATCATATTGACAAAAAAAATTCAAAAGTTATTTAATGAGATGTTTCTACAAGTTCAGTGACAATATTGTCCAAAAAAATTTAAAAATTACTTTAATGGGATACTTCTACAAGTTTAGTGATAATTTTAGGAATTAACTCTAAATTATATTAGAAAACAAATCAAAGACCCTTTTAATATATTTTGGCTTTAAACTACCGATACCGTTCAGCCGGCCCTGCTTTTACATGTAGGTGCGCAGTTCCAATTCCACAAAAGACTGATCTCCCTCTTGTATATTTTCATCTCTGACCATTCTCATTCCATCCAAAATATTATATAAAGAAAATAAAACTATATAGAAAATAAAACTATAATCAGGAAAACAATGGAACTAGAAGAGAAAAAAGATCTTTTATTTTTTCTACGTATTTATATAAATCCTTAATTATTTGATTGATTGGAGTTGTTTCCTGAAGTACTTCTCTAGTCAGTGTTACATAATTTTTTGCTAATAACATTGACTAAAGAAGTAATAAAATATTCACAAAATATAAACATAATGATACATTTGTTAATAACATCGACAATCAACAAAAGTAAAAATGTTATTTCGTCTTTCTCGATCATCTGGTTCGAAAAATGCACTCAATACAAAAAGATTGATCATATTATATGAGAAAATTATATTAAAAAATAATTATTTATATTTATTTTTTTAATTAAATTAAAATTTAATCAATAAATATTATTCCCTCCATGTGACATATTTTCTTTTTTTGGTCTGCCCCAAAAAGAATGTTACATTTTCTTATGGGAAAAGGCCCAAATATGCCATCGAACTATTGGAAATGGTTCATTTATGTCATCCGTTAAAAGTTTGGCTCATTTATGTCATCGCCGTTACAAAAAAAAGCTCATTCATGCCATTTTTTTTAACAGTGATTTTTTAAAAAGGGAAAAGGCTCAAATATGCCATCGAACTATTGGAAATGACTCATTTATGTCATCCGTTAAAAGTTTGGCTCATTTATGCCATCGCCGTTACAAAAAAGGCTCATTCATGCTATTTTTTTAACAATCCGATTTGATGATTTTTTGCAAAATCATTTTGTACACGTGGCCAACAATAATTCGTCCACATCATTAATTAAAGGAAAAAGACTCAAATATGCCATCGAACTTTGAAAAAAGACTCATCTATGTCATCCGTTAAAAGTTTGGCTCATTCATGCCATTTTTTTTAACAGTCCAATTTGGGGGGTTTTGCAAAACCATTTTGTACACGTGGCCAAGAATAATTCTTCCACATCATTAATTAAATCAACCAAAGAAATTTTAAAATTCCTAATAAGAAAATATCGATTTCTCCGGCCAAAATATTTCTATGCATTTTGTAACTCCTTTATAGGCACTGTAAAAAGTTCATCCATTTTCAATTTCTTCGGAATCGCCGAACACAATTCTGCAAATCTCAAGACCAATTCAAGTCCGAAACAGACATCAACTATTTCAAACAACGAATCAATTAGTTACCGAAACATAAATGTACTTGAAGTAAAAATCAGAAAAATTCTATAATCGGTGAATTTTTTGTAATGGCGATGGCATAAATGAGCCAAACTTTTAACGGATGGCATAAATGAGTCATTTCCAATAGTTCGATGGCATATTTGAGCCTTTCCCCTTTTTAAAAAATCACCGTTAAAAAAAATGGCATGAATGAGCCTTTTTGGGAACGACGATGGCATAAATGAGCCAAACTTTTAACGGATGACACAAATGAGCCATTTCCAATAGTTCGATGGCATATTTGAGCCTTTTCCCTCTTCTTACTTGGTAACTTTTTAAAAGCACAATTACTCTTTTACCTTTATTGATCCCATTTATAAAGTTTCACTTAATTAAAGATAATAATATTATATTTTTTAATATAAAGCAATTTGATAAACATTATCAAATCTTTCTTTATTTATTAAATTTTATACCGAATCAAATCAGAATATGCTACATAAAACAGGACGGAGGAGTATTATATTTTTAAGAAACCACCTCGTTGCCCTTATTTTTCTGCCTTCGTGGCGGTAGAATCTAATTAATCAAATCAAAGGTATATCTTCGGTGCATTATGGCGGAATGGGTTGACATCGTTTTTGGGAAACTAAAAAAGGGTATATCTTCAATTTTGTCGCTATTATCCACAACAATAATTTTTCATAAATATTTTAAAAATTTGTCATTTATAGCAGTGGTAGAGCCAAGGGCAGGGGCGGATCTATTAAGGTCACTGAGGGTGTCACGTTACCCGTAAATTTTGACGGAAACTTTATATATATAGATATATATTTACAGAATATATATAAATAATAAACTTGTCACCCTAAGAACCAAAGTGGTTCGTGGTGCCAGTGGCAGAAGACCCTTTATTCTGCCCAAAGGGCTCTGGTTCGAATTCCTCTGCAACTTAATTTTGAATTGATAAGTCTACTTCAATTATGTTCCTTCTTTAAATTTTCTTTTATTTCTTATTAATTAGTATTTATTTAATATAAAATGAATAAGTTTTGCTCTTTCTCTCTCGTCAACTTTAAAAAAAAAAAACTTGTCCATTCTTCTTCCTAAATCGGCTCTACCAACCCCATCGAACTTCTTGCTTCTTCTTTCGTTCTTCTCTGTGCGGAATTTTTTTATCAGTCACCGTTGCAGCCTCATCACTCCCCTGCTTTCTCAATGTCCACAACTCTTTATAACTTTGAAAGATTTTTTTATTTTCTTTTTTAGAATAAGTAAAAAAGCTAAAACAGCCAAAATCTATGAGGGTTCAAAATCGAAAGAAATAAACACACGAACTAATCGAGGGGGTTCAATATGTACTATATATATAAAAAAAAATTAATTTAAATCAGGTAAAAATAGTATAGTTTTTCGTCGAAGGGGGTTCGAATGAACCCCTTGGCCTTAAGTTGGCTCGCATCTAGGATTTGGAGTCTCCGGTTGATTAATCGATGAGTCTACTTGGCACCCGCAGACTTCGAATCCTGGATCCGCCTCTGGCAAAGGGGTTCAAAATCAAAAAAAGTAAACATACAAACTAGTCGAAAAGGATTCAATATCTACTATATATACATAAAAAAATAATTTTAACCATATATAAATAATATAATTTTTCACCGACGAGAATTCGAATGAACCCTGGCCTAATGGTGGCTCCGCCACTGATTTATAGTGTAGCACATCCACGTCATCCTAAAAGGCAGTCTGAAAATGACACCCTTAATGGGCTGCAAACTTAAATCCATGAAATCAAAGAATTGAGCAACCGCCACGTGAACTCTATTAGCCAACATTTAATGCTTTGTAAAATACTTGAAAGCAACAACAATGCAAAATCAGTGGAGAGAAAGTGCACATGCTGCATGTAGAAATGTGTATATAATAGGCCTTAATATTTAAAGTTAAATTGGGGGAAGAAGTCTTATTGGAGTAAAAAATCGAAGCAATGGATGGAGTTCACGAGGATATGTTAGGTGAACTGAGGAAAACTTTCAGTAGTGGAAGAACAAGAGGTGTTACATGGAGGAAAGCGCAGCTTCAAGGTATTTTAAAGCTACTTGTTGAAAAAGAAGAAGAGATCTTTGAAGCACTTAAACAGGATCTCGGAAAGCACCCCCTTGAATCTTTTCGTGATGAAGTAAGTTCCTAATTTCACTAATTTTCGTCTTTTTAGCATTTTAATTCTAACTTTCTAGTGGCATTTGAAGACCACAAAAAAAGTATGTTTTGATAGATTTTGTGTATCTTTAGTTTAGTAATGCAATACTCAAAAGTTTCTTTACTTTCTTAAACTACACGTCGAGTAAAAAAAAAAACAGAGAAAAAAAATTGAAACAGAGGGAGTAGATAAATAGAGAATGAAAGCTGGAAAGATGTTATTGATGATCGTTTGTAGGCTTCCAAACAATTTGAGCATGGAGGCGTTGAGAAAAATGGAAGCACGAGCTGAGTTAAGAGCAAAAGTGTGAGTAAGCTGTAGAGTTCATTAGAGTGTACGTAGCTGGGTAAGAATCTGATGATCCCAGATGTTGGCGAGGAGCACCTTTATTGGAGGACCCGGAGGGTCCAATAGTTAGCTAGGTTTGAAAATGATCCCTGATTAGTAGGAAACAACCTCTTGATTTGTAGGAGATGGTTGCAAGAATCTTGGAATCTATTGAGAAACATGGAGTAGTAACATCTGTGTTGGAGTTAATCAGAAGGAGAAAACACGGGGAGCAGCCAGGTACAATAAGACAGGACGGGCCTGATAAATGGTACGCACTCTGGTCAGGCGTCCCTGGACTTTGTTTTCCGATGTGCAAATGCTGAACTGGTTTATCCTACCTCAGGAGTAGGACTAAAATTTACCTCTATACCTATCATGCCAGAGAAATGTCATATACCCTTGAAATCCAAATTTGATCAAAGATAATTAAACAGTAAAAATTGGTGTATTTAGTATTCATCGCATGACCAAAAGATTGGTTTTCCCCCCATTTCAGGTTGGTGTGGTCAAGAAATCAGCTACGAATGCTTTGCGCTGTGTTGAGAAGTGGATGGCCCCTCGGAAGGTTTGTAATTCTGCATCCTCCCGCTTTACACCCTGATATATAAATAAAATTATCTTAATGTTAGAGCAATCTTCAGCAAACATTTTTGATGAAATTATCCTTAATGGAGAAACAGGTTCTGAATGTCGGCTGTAACAACTCCTCTCCTTTCTGTCTTGAATAAGTATGTTAGCTATTGTAGATATAGGTACATTCATTTTTATAACCCTCCTTATTTTGATTACTATGTATTGGCTTACTGGTGAATAGTCTTAGAATTTTTGAGCTTCAAAACAATCTACAGACAGGATGGGGCCCAGGAAAACTTTGACTGGGGTGAAAATGACTTTGAATGAAACATATATAGAATTGTAATGTTCTGTTACTAATTAGTCTCTTAAGTAGTAGCTATAGGAGCTGCATCACATCCTTCAAAAAAGTGTTGCAACAACATATAGTATAATGAACAATCTGCAGTTTCAAATGAATTGGGCAAATCAATCAATCCATAAGTAAAGTAAACCTTGTGATACTATTACCTTATTGAGACATCAAAGTGCTCTTACTGCAGCATGTTATTACTCTTCGTCGTGAAAGCTGGCAAATATCTCTTTTGTTTACTTCATCTTGGTCGTCTAACCAGCAAGTGAAGGTTAAAATTGTTCTTTTATCCATGTTGCTTGGCCATCTGGCATCTATTTGTGTTATCTATAATTCATAAATTAAGGTGTTGAGCAGCCACTGATAATGCTATATGAGCAGGGCCGAATACCATTAGTTTTCTTTCCTGCAAGAGGGGCAGTAGTATCAGAGCCCCTGGGAGTAGTGCTCATTTTTGCATCCTGGAATTTTCCTATCTGTGAGTAAAATTTTTTTTGACTACTACTATAACTATCTCATCTCTTCTTTGCTTTGCACGGAGAAATATAGGTCATTGTACAATCAAACAAATTCCTTGAATGTCAATATGACTAAGTCAGGAACCAAAGTAATATGGATTTTATACTCCATTATTCGATCTACATCTTCTAGGGTCTCGTTGCTGGTTGTCCGTAACTGTTGCTTTATATTTATTAGCCTGTTGTTTCATCTGCAGCCCTAGCCTTAGATCCAGTAATTGGAGCAATTTCGGCTGGAAACACCATTGTTCTCAAACCTTCAGATCTAGCACCAAAATGCTCATTCTTTCTAGTCAATACAATACCTCTTTACTTGGATCCAGAAGCTATTAAAGTTGTTGAAGGTGGAAAAGAAGTGGCAGAACAACTATTGCAACTACAATGGGATAAGATATTTTTTACAGGTATACCCTAGCCATTTTGTTTTCTCTGATCTTTCTCATGTTTGGGAGGAGCATTTTGCAGAAGGGCATTCAGCAACAAGAATAATTAAGAAATGACCTAGAAGAAAGAGTTGTTAGTTATGAACAGCCACTTGTGTTGGTGATGTAATTCTGGCTTCCTGTTTTGCAGGTAGTCCACAAGTTGGGCGCCTCATAATGTCAGCAGCTGCGAAGCACTTAACACCTGTAACTCTAGAGCTGGGAGGAAAATGTCCTACCATCTTTGACACACTATCTAATTCCTCTGATTTACAGGTTCCCAATGGTTAAATATCCTCTAACGTAATAATGGCTACTTCATGTTTCATCTAAAAGAAAGTTGAGCTATAAACTTTAAGGGATAAAGGCATCTCCCATAACTTTCTTTGTTGCAACTGAAAGGAAATTGACATATAGTTTTAAGTAAAATTGGATATTTTTGTCCTAGGTCATTGTATCAAAAAATTGGATATTTTTGTCCTAGGTCATTGTATCAATTTTCTTGGGTAGCGTTATGATGTGGAGTAGAGTATATAATTTGTTCAAGCCGTATTCATATTTTGCTCACAGTATGATGTTGGGTTTAAGGTGGCTGTCAAGAGGGTAGCGGGTGGCAAGTGGGGGCCATGCAATGGACAAGTATGCATAGGAATCGATTATGTGCTCGTGGAAACACAATTTGCTCCCGTTCTGGTATTAATAGCAGATGAGCTGTTATATTTATCCTTTCCCTCTTTCTTTCTCAGTAAAAGTTCTATTCTATTTTTTTTTTAGGCAGATTGTGTAGCCACCTATTTATTGTTGTAATTTCTGGTATTCCAGATCGAACTGTTGAAGAAGTACATCAAGAAATTTCATGGTGAAAACTTAAAAACTTTGAAAAATCTCGCCAGAATCGTGAACAAGCACCACTTTGATAGAGTACACAATCTTCTGAAAGATATGAAAGTTGCAGCATCTGTTGTTTATGGAGGCTCAGTAGATGAGGAAAATATGTAAACCTCAGTATCCCATTCTACTATTGTGTACATACCTTGTTCCTCATTCTAGTTGATGAATTTTTCAGGGTTATTGAGCCAACAATCTTGTTGAATCCTCCACTTGATGCTGATATCATGACTGAAGAAATATTTGGCCCATTGCTTCCAATCATCACAGTAAGAGCAAACTGATTTTGGAATATCGTGCTATGTTTTACTTGAGAAATGTTAATCTATGCTTCCAATTGGAGTAAAAGGACTTCACTCTCGATTCATTCTATCACAAAATTATTTCAAGAAAATGTCTGACAGGAAAGTGGTTCTTTTAACAGCTGAATAATATTGAAGACAGCATTCAGTTTATAAACTCGAGGCCAAAACCTCTTGCAATATATGCATTTACCAAGAATGATTCATTGAAGGAGAAGATCTTGCAGGAAACATCTTCCGGAAGTCTGACTTTTAATGATGCTGTAGTTCAGGTATGAGGCTCCACCTCCTCTTTCAAATGTATCCTCACTCCCTCAGCTAAATAAGGAGATGTTTGATTTACTTGTCATAATATTGCAATTTCAGTTTTTATGTGACACATTACCATTCGGAGGCGTTGGTCAGAGTGGTCACGGACGTTACCATGGGAAGTTCTCTTTTGACACATTTAGTCATGAAAAAGCAGTTCTACATAGGAGCTTCTTAATTGAGTTGGAATCAAGGTACCCCCCATGGAATGATTTCAAGATGGAATTTGTCAGATTGGCTTACGACTATAATTATGTTGGGCTTATACTGCTCTTGCTGGGGTTGAGAGGAATATTCAGAACAAACCGAAGGCAGTAGAAGGTGAACTCTTCTCATTCAAATAAGATTAATCCATCAAACAGAAATGCCTTGCCAATTATTTAGAAAGCTAAATGTTGTCACTCGCTTGCTCCAGTGGGAAGTTGGGTGCTAAACTAAAATGAGAATTGTCATCTGTATTCAGGAATCAATTGAAGTACTCTTATTTGTTTCTCTACTTACTATATTATAGACAAAGTAAATGAATACTCATGAAAGTGATTGTTCTACAGAAATGAATAACTTGCGAATTGTTGTCTTTTTGTTTTACTAAGACGAATTACTAAAGTAATTGCTGTAAAGTTACCTCTAGAATTGCTGTTTTCTTCCTGATGTGATTCGTCAAACCTGAGAAGCAAATGAATGTGATAACAAAAAGCTTGCTCGTAAAGTGAGTATTTGCTACCAAATCTCCCATCAACGATCGATGTGGGATTCTGACATACAAAAGCTAGCTCATAAAGTGGAAAAACATACATTTTTCCTTTTATATTAACTGTTAATTATTGATAATAGGAAGTTATCATTTCTAATTTTGAGCTTGTGAGTTCGAGACATGAAAAAAAGAATGTGAGGGAAGGATGAAAAAATAAAAAATAAAGTGGACAAATTAAAATGAACAGTAATATTGTCAAGTTGACCACTAAGGCATGTAGGCGAATAGTCAGTAGAGTTGTCCGCAGCCAGACATTTGCCTTTGTTTTTCTATATCCAAAAATCACACACGTTATTCAACACGTGACAGGGCAAAAACAGGCGCACCGATTGGCTATATTCGTAATGGTCCTTTCTGGATTCTCCTTGTCCAAAACGAGACCATTTCTCACCAATCCTCCCCATCGGCCACCGAAAAATGTCCAACATGCCTCTACCTTTCTCATGCCTATAACAGATCTGACTTTTAGACAAATCCACACCGTCAATCTGATCCGATTCCGTCACCCTAGATTTCTATCGAGTCGTAATATCGCTGCACTCAAAACTCCGATGGCCGAGGAAGCCAATAGTAAGGGCACCATAAAGTCAGCGGTGGATAACAAGAGTACCGTAGAGTCAACAATGAATAACAAGACGGAATCGGAGAAGAAGAATGAGGAAGAATCAAAGGTTACAATTCCGCCGCCGCCGGAGAAGCCGTTGCCGGATGATTGTTGTGGGAGTGGATGTGTTAGATGCGTGTGGGATATGTATTATGAAGAACTCGAGGAATACAATAAGCTTTACAAGAGTAATCCAGATGTTAAGCCTTCTTAGAGTTGTTTGGAAAACTAGAATTTATATAATCATTGTTGTTCATATAGATTGTTGTTTGTTATATTCATTGAATCATTGAAGACAGATTTATGAGCAGGCAGATATTGTAGACAAAGTGAAAACTTTGTAAACTAAACATTTGTACTCTTGATAAAGTTGTTATTTTTCTACTCTAATTTCATTTTCTCCCTTGGTTTGGAAACTAGTTTTGGCAAATAGTGTTTAGCAAGATACGAAAGTAACATATAATTATAATTTATGTTCATATAATTATAATTTATGTTCGATACTGGTAACAAAAATTAGAATTTGATATAGTATAACCAAAGTGTAGATCTTGTGTTGAACTCACCTCTGTTGGAAGGCTAGGCACTTGCCAAACTCCTGGTATTGACCTTGAATTCTTTAAAAAATGAATAATAAGTTGTTCAATTTATCTACAAAAATATAAAGATTGAGAATAACTCAAGTAATAAGTTATAGTATTACATAATTAGTGAATCTATCCGCGTTTTGCGCAATAATAAAATAAATTTATTAAATTTTAAAAAGGATTTTTTGTAATTTAAGTCAGTAAAAGATACAATTTTCATATATAAGCATACAAATTTCATATTTGTGTACTTTATGTATAAGCGAAACAATATTTTTATTTTTTCTAAAAGAAAGAAAAAAATATATAACAAATTTTAAATTCAATTATTTCGTTGTACATTTATGTATGTATGTAAGTATATAAGTATTTAATTTTATGAATTTCTTTTATAATTTTTCTTATTTGTACAATTTTTCCCCTTTTAAACCTATTTATCTTTAACTTTGTCCATTTAGCGTCTACACAGTCGCTCATTTTCTTTTAAGAAATGTTAAATCTTTTTTTTTCTTTCTTCTTTAACTTTCTAATAATATAAAAGATAAGTGACCAAAGATAATATTTTCAAATCTCAACATAAATTATAAAAGAAGAATTTTGAGAATTAGAACATAAAAACACAATATATAATATGAAGAACCATAAATATAGTAGTATATTGCACAATATTTATTCAATTTAATATGAAAATAACTCAATCAATTAGGAACAATAACAAATAATTAGGAATGAGGAAAGAGCCAACAAAATACTAAAAATTATTTTACTAATTTTCCCTTTTTGGCCACTAAAGTTTTAATTTAACAAATTCTTCTTCGTGTTTGTAATAGTTGCTTCTGCGGTCTAACAAATTCTAAGTAAATTTCACAGATGGTAAGTTAACTATCATTTTTTTTCACAAAAGTGACTTAACTATTTTTCCTAACACAAAAATATCTTAACTTTGAATAACTAACACAAAAGTAACATTGACCGGAATTCTTATACTTTTTCAATCAAACCAATCTTTTTTACTTTTTTTAAAAAAATTTAATAAATAACATTTAAAAAACACTCAACCCGACCAGGTCCAATCAATGGGCACTAATGATAAGGGAAAAGGAGATGATACTACACCTTTGAAACAAATGTTACGCTAGTAATTAAATTAACGAATACAATGATAGTACACTTTTGATATTTTGATGGTCTTACAGAGAACGTCTCCGTCTTCAGCTTTACTTTTGTTTCGAGAATTCTCATAGGAATATCAACTACAATTTTGATAGATTACTCTTACAGGGAATATGTATTTGAACAGATTTTGACCATTCGGAAGCTTTACGGAAGGGTAAGACCCTTGCAAATTAGCTTGCATTTGGATTCTTCAATTGAGATAGGTTATGATTTAATTAATTGGAGTTTAGACTCGATTTAATTGTGTGTATGCTCCTAAATTGGATACTTGTGGATTGGTCTTCGGACATACTTGGATTTGATGATATTTGGATTGTTGACACTTGTATGAATAATTATTGAAAATTAAACTTGATCGAATTGTCTTATGATTATAAGTGTTTATAAATTTAGTACGTCATATTGTATCCTGAGAGATAGTGTGAATTTGATAGAATATACATAATATGGTTGTGGAGGATCGGGTACCATACCTGTACGGATATGGATGTTGATATTACTTATTTATGGAGGATCGGGTACCACGTCGGTACGGTACATTATCGTGACACATGTATTAATTCAAACCAAACATGTTAAAAAGGCAGTGAAAAAGGTTATGACAATAGCAATTAAAAAAAAAATATTACATTTTTTGAATGAGTTTTTGTTTGGGCCGGATCGGACTGGGTGTTTTTTAAATGTTATGTATTAAATTTAAAAACAAAAAGAAGTGAAACAAATTGATTTGAACATAAAGGTACAAGATTCCGGCCAATGTTACTTTTGTGTTAGTTACTTAAAGATAAGTTATTTTTGTGTTAGGAAAAATAATTAAATTACTTAAAAAATAATTAAATTACTTTTATGACAAAAAGTAATAGTTAACTTATCATCTGTGAAATTTATCCAATAAATTCTTCGTTGTGTTGGTAGTAGTTGCGAGCACAACCAACGAATATGGAAAGAGATTATAAGGCATTATTGTTAATGTGTATTAATTGCTAATCTTAATTGGAGAGTTGTTACTGATGAAGAAGATGAAAAAGCTTAATCATAATTCATAAATTGTATTAATTATTCAGTTTAATTAGAGATAAAATCTATTCATTGAGTTTAGTAAGTAAATTGTGCAGAGAAATGGAGAAAAAAAATATATTAATGTTGGCCATAGAGAGCGCCACATCAGCAGATTTGCGTTTATATATATATATATATATATATTACACTAATTAAAAACATTGTGTTGATGGATATCGTTTGACCACCTTTTGAAAATAGTCTAAGAGGCTTATGCATCGCCTCATACTAAGTAAAACGCTTCACCTCACGCCCCCACCTTTCAAAAGCCGGGGCTTACTAAGATTCAATACCATTGCTTAATGTCGTATTTACTCCTATGCATCTTGAACATTATTGGGATTCTCCTAAAGGTCTAAAGTTTACCCAAAAACATATCGTTTTGATTAACATTAGAATTTGTAAAAGGGATTAAGGGAAAGTGAATTAAGGTTGATCAAATAAAAAAATTTGGAGCCGAACCAACCAAATTGGGATAGAGTACAAGAATGTAAATTACTCGAGGGAAAAGGAAAATACAAGAGAGGACAAGGTCAAACCTTCTTCCATTAAAACCATAAGAAAAAAAAAATTGAAATATTTTAAGAGAGAGTTCTTGATGATTTCTCTTTTTCTGAAAGGGCTCTTTTATAGGCCAAAAAGTCGATTCTACGTTCAGGTGTTAAATGATTTCATACTAGCTCTAAAAAGTCTACATTGTAGCACGTGTCTGCGCTCAGACATTGGGTTCAAGGCTGACTGGGGTAGGCCAACATAAGACTCGAGACTGATTGTTAATCTGCCCGAGGGTCATTAATTATGAGATTGCTCCAACTGTAAACAATTTGTTTTCGGATGAGGTCCTGCAGGCCAACCCGATTACGTAGCAACCTTGGTTACGTCGAGGCAATAACTGTCCACGTCGATGGAGGCTGCGAGCTACTCCCAATATTCCTGAACCAAAGTAAAAGTGACCAGCGTCTCTCAAATTCAGTTCAACCACGTACCGTATCTACTCGTCTGTTTGCCAAGCACGGGTTTTGGCCATACATTAGACACCTAAGAAAATTTGTTCCCAAAATTGCACATATTGGTCAAGAAATTCTTATTAGTCAGTACTCAGTAGTCACATTTGGGGATCTCTTTGGCTGATGCCTTTGTTTAGTGGATTGACCAACTGGCTCAAAACTCAATTGGCGGCCATGCCGCTTTATATCGGTTGCATTTGTTTACTATTTACGCATGAGTTTCACACTGCTTTTGTGAACTTTTCATAGTGGTCATTTTATTGCAAAAGAGTGCAGTACTTTTATCATTATTCATTATCATCATATCCCAAGCTATACTTTGATATTTATTCCGAAAATCAAACTATTTATTATATCGTAAAATTTATATTATGAATGATACACAACGTGATGCATGTGGTGCGTAAAAATTATCACGTTTCGTAGCATAATATTAAATAATACTATAGTGTAATTTACTACTTCCAAGAAAGAGGCATTGAACTTGTACGAATACTATATGGGATTAGGAGTAAATTACACCTTTAGTCCAAAATAAGTAAATTTTTATCTCAATACACACCTATTAAAAAAAAAAGAAATTAGGACATAAATTGTACTCACTCTAATTCAAAATAATTGAATTTTTGAGGTAATGCACACCTAAAATATTTAAGGACATAAATTTAAAGCTATTTTCCACTATTATCCTTTTAATTATCCAAACTATTTTCCTAAATAAATATAAAGTAGTTAAAAACATCATTAAAAGAAAGAGTAAATATGGAAAAAGGTCCAAACAATTTTTTTGAATTTTGAATAATTCATTTATTTTGAACTATAAAAAAGTCTCAACAATTCATTTAATATGAACTAGAGGGAGTACTTTACTTTCTATTTTTATCCTTTTAGATATTATCAAATTATTTTTGAAATTTCAGCCACATTAAATTAAAATTAATTAAGTCTCTTGAAATTCATAACTTAAAAAATATAAATGAAGGATAAAATTGAATTATTTTTCTAAATATCTCCTAAAAAATAAACAATTCACTTATTTTGAATATTAAAAATAGTTAAAAAAATTACAGAGGGAGTAGTTATTTGAGGCTCAGTTCTGTAAGTGGTAAAATGTGCACTTTTGTAAGTCCAAAAGGCCCAAAAATTAAACTTCCTTTTTGTCGGGTTCCGGTCTTTACAGTGAAAATGGCAGTCAACTCCGTCGTGATCCAGATCAAACCGGTGGCTCGTTTACCCAAAATAGAAAACCGGTTCTTCAGACAATATCACAATCTTGTTACTAAACCCGGTCTCTGGTTCCCCACTCCCAAATCACGTGCTATCCCGAAAATCCCCGCCGTAGAACTGTTTCCTAACCGCCTGAAGAGAACTGCCGCCGAGATCCACCGTCAGAAACCCCTGTTCCACTCCTTTTTGTCCAAAACTCAAGAGTTTTTTGAGCGCTCCACTGTTGGTGAAAGGGAGAAAATGGCGGTCAATGGTTGTTGTTTCAAGCGTAATCTTCTTCTGATGTTCACTGTATTTGGAGTAATGGCGATAGTGAAAGGTCCAAAAGAAGCCCTAGCTTCTAGTTCTCCTTCTGCTTTTGTCCAAAATGTCATCTACTCTAACAAGATCGCTATCTTTTCCAAATCCTATTGCCCGTGAGTATCTCTATATTGATCAAAACTAACGATGGATTAGAAAATTGTATTGCTTTCTAGGGTTTCTACTCTGCTTTGCTTGTTAATTTTGGTAACATCACCGAGAGTTTTAGGGTTAGTTGAGAACTGGTATCGCAGATTTCTGTACAGGACAATTTTTTTTACAAAATATTGGTGGTGTTGGACCTAGTTTAGGTGCACCTCGACTAATCGGCTAGAGCTTGTATAAAATACAAGCACATGTTACGTAAGTTAGGGGTACATGATCACTGGAATGACAGTTAAGAAGAGCTGCGGTTGGTCTTAATACGGACCAAATGCAGAATATTAAAGGCTGCTACTGCATCAAGTTGGCTGTATGCGCCATGAAGAAGAGCTGTGATCACATCTAGACTATTTTTCGGCCTGACTTTACTACGTTTAGACTTTGGCCGATTTAGTCATTTACATGGGATTAGCTCAATGTAAGTTGTTAGTTATGTACAGGTGATTTGATGATTTTAATGAAACTTTTATGAGAACTGAAGGTTGACACCCTTTTGTTGGATTTGAATTCACTGTGGCTTGCTTGTGGATTGATTTCCACTCGAGGGTGACTGATAGCATTGGTTTCATCTTGGTTCTAAGTAGGAGGTAATCTGTATATTTCTATTTGTTGCCTATAGAAGGTGGCTGGTAATATTGCTTTCTTTATTTTAAGTGTTCAATTCCATCTTGTTTCCACCATCATTTGGTATCACAACAAGTGCTTATAGCTGTGGACAAATTTTCTAGACATCAAAGTGCCCCTTTATTCCTCTTCAATATTGGAATTTGAAAATAATTGCTATGCATATATGAAGAGCACACAATACAAGTAAAAGTTTAGCTTTTACATCCTTTCCATCTTCCTTTGATTGTAGTTATGATTTATGAGTCTAAAGGGTCTTAAAACCAGACCTTTCATTTTGGCAAAGGAGGAAGGTAGTGTGAAATCAACCGATGTAACAGCTGAGCATGTGATTTATGATGTTCTCTGTGCTGCTTGGAATAAGCACTATATAAGGCAAAGATAATATATTTATATAAATAACATTTAGGATAATGGATTTGAGGCATCATAGGCTGTAGTGGTGCTCTGTATCGCATCATATTTTTATGCTGTGCCTTCTTTTATTTAATTCTGGAACTCACATTTATTTTGACCATAAAAAGAAAAAAGAATCATATACCGTGTGTTTGAGAATCGAAATAGCTTTCTAAGTGCATTTGTGGTGGAGCTTGATGTTCCTTCTCATGCTATTGTTTAAATTGTATTATTTTTCGACAATAGGTACTGCAAGCGTGCCAAAAGCATCTTCAATGAACTTCAAGAACAACCATTTGTGGTGGAGCTTGATCTTCGAGGTAATTTTGTGTCCCCACCCCACCCCACCCCCACCCACCCAACACACACACACACACCGTAGAAAAAAATAAAAATAAAGTAAAGCACTTGAAAACTATTCAGGGAAGGACATGCAATTTTCATTGACTATCTGTGTGTCCTCCTCCTAAGAACTATACTTAGTCTACATTGATTGTTATATCTAGTGATGGAAGTTTATGGATTTGTTTCAAACTTACGATATATATGTTCAGATGACGGCGGTCGTATTCAAGAGGTACTTCTAGATCTGGTGGGTCGCAGAACAGTCCCACAAGTGTTTGTGAATGGGAAGCATATTGGTGGTTCAGATGGTGGGCTTTGTGATTTCAATTGTCCGATTCCTTTTCTCCTGACCTGATATTTATCAGCTTGTAACACTTGATTATTCTTGTTTTTGATTGTTTTCATTGTTTGTTGGCTTCTTATTAGATCTCCAAAATGCTGTCAAGAGCGGGCATTTGCAAAGTCTTCTTAAGAAAGAGTGAAGTACTGAAGTCAAGAGATTAAAGCATCTTTCCTGAAGTCCTGAAGGTGCAATGCACTCATGGAGAGCTTAGTTAAGTTTGGTAGGTCCAGGTCTAAGCTAAAAATTTGTATGCTGATATGCTGTTCGTTTCGTTTCTTACGCTGAAAATATGGTATTTGGACAAAAAACAATGGATTTGAACTTAATTACAGAGCTTATGACCTTCACTAGCTATAACTTTCAGCGTGCAGAGCTAGTAGGTTGTTTACAAATGAACAGAAGTAAAATGGAATGGGATAACACAATAGTGTGTAACTAGAAAAGTTGTCCAGTACATACTCTACTCCTGTTCCAGTTATGTTGTTCAAATTTCAAAATTTGGTTAGCAACTTTATTTGCATCTAGATTTTAGAACCAGAGGATAAATCTTCTGAGCAAGTGGCATGATGAATAACTTGTATAGATCCAAATTTATAGACACATAAGAATGAAGAGATTTCATGATTGGCAACCTTTTAAAAGGAGTCTTTTAATTCATTTAGAGAAATATCTAGTGGCCTAATCTGTTGCATTTGATAAGTACTGCTAAGTGCCATTTTTAATGAGCTCTGCAGATCCATTCACATCTCAATAGAATGATTTGGTTAGGGTAGATTAGGTCCTATAATCGATTGAAGGCGTCATGCAGTTTGACTTAAATATGTATTTTAATCTATCTTTGCCAAAGCTAATTCAATTCTGTCAGACTTTCAATCTATCCTTATAAAAGAAAAAATTCTACTCTGTGTGAAAATCTATCCTTATTAAAGAAAAAATTCTACTTTGTCCGACTTTTTAATCTATCTATGTCAAAGCAACAAGTAACAAATTGTTAAACCAATCTTATAACTGACCAACCGAATTGGTTGAGGAAATCTGTCTGCTACTAGAAACACCACTTTTTGAACGATTTGGATGCGTCAAGCATGCTGTCAGCGCTGATACTAAACTAAGATCAAACTCTCTGTGGGATTGATAGTTGCATTATTTAGAACTTTATCATTCGTGAATAGAAGTGCATTCAGAACCGTGTTTGCGTCAAAGGCATAACTTGTATCCATGTGCTTCAAATTCACTCTGAGTTCACTCCAAAAGATACAGGCATCAAAACTCAGAGCACTCACTCCAAAGGCGATTTGTTCTCTTTGTTGTCCTCTCAGTGGTAGTTGTCTTGGACAAAAATGAAGTTGGTGAGTCGAAAAAGAATACAAATAATCCGCCCAGAGAAAAAGAAGAATGGCAAGGGCTTGGAGACATGCTTGATGAAGAGATTAAGAGATGGTGAACTTCAGATCTCTGTCGTTGTGATTACGTATTTGTATGCTAAATGTAAACATTAACCTTTCAAATTAATCAGTAACAACAGCTACGGCATTTGCCTGCAGCACTTTGCCTTCTTTATCTATCAAAAAATAAAAAATTTAAAAAGAGAAATGAAAAATAAATAACATGAGCTATGGCAGCAGCTGTTTGCCTGCTCGCAGCAGTACATGAAGACCCTTAGGCTACAACGTAAGAATTGCTTGCTACAGTTAGATGATTTGAGAGTCTCAGGTGGGTGCAACAGTAGCATTTGGCCGCCAGAAAGTCTTCTGTGCACTTAGTATTCCAACTTGGTTCTGGGAGATGCTCTTCCGGATTTCCCAATGCAGAGACTTGAGTAAGTTTTCTACTTCCTTAGTTGTAGCAGAGTCATCACGGACAATCAATTTACCTCCAGGTCTAACTAGTCTGTCAACCTCTGCCATTACAGCAACAATTTTGCACCTATAAATGCCACATGAAAGTCATTAATTAGTCACTGTAAAAGAGGACTACAATGGTTCTACTCCATAAACTGCTAGTATTACCTTTTCTTCAACTGGGAGAAAAGATGATCAGCATGTAGAAGATCGTATGTTCTTGGGTATGTACTAAATGATTCGCACCAATCATGATAAATACCAAAAAGACCACGCTCATATATTATGGGAAGTGTATCTGGAGCATTGACATTCACCACATTCAACACCCACATTTTGAGATCTCTAAGTGCTGCAGCAAACCTGTTAATTAATACAAGGAGCCTTTTATTAGTGATCTGCTTCGGTGCATAAGCAGAGTTAAGAAGAGAGAAGTTAATTACCCTCCATATACTGCTCTCATGTCCATGGCATTTCTCACATTTGTCCAACTAATTCCCAACCCGTTCATATACACCTTGCTTACCAAACGTTTCCAATGTTCTAAATCTGCTGAGAAGTCATCTGGTGCTGGTTTTCCATAAATTCCAACTTGTGATTGGTTTAGCCAGTATGGAGGCGTCCGCAATCGCTCAGGCCACTCTACAGGCCACCTATATCCTCTTTCCGTTTCTTTACTTGGCACCCTATGCATACATGAATGGAAGGGGACATACCTGAAATATGTGTAATCCAATCTCATTAGAAGTTATTCTTTGTAGTTACTGTAAATGGCATTGGCAGGCAGATTTCACTAAGTAAATAAATTTTGTCGAAGGACAAATTCTTAGTCTACTCTTATCGTGAGCGTACCAGGCTGCATTAGGATCATCATCTGGTTTACACATTGGAGGTTTGTTTTGTTTTCTTTGATCGTAGCAATCATTTGTGTCTGATTTGTGGTAGATGGCAACACCAATTGAGTTTAGTTTGTCCTTCTTTATGGTTACAAGCTCCCAGCACATGGCCACCGTCAAGCTAGACATTTCTGGTAATAGTGAAACGAACAAGGGAAAGGGAAAAAAATGCGTCAATTTTACTCAATTGGCATTAAGGGAAAGAGATGATTAGGATTTTACCCTTCCATATCTCGACATCTTCTTCAAGAGTTTGGTAGACGGGAGTTGCAGACCAGGCAAAGTAACCTCCGGGGCGAAGGACACGATTCAGTTCCAGAAGAAGAGCACCACCTTCATTGCAAATTTAAACTTCAATTCATATGGACAACTCAAAGGCAAAGTTCCAATGAGGACTTGAAAGTTCAAATAGGTCTAAATATATAATGTCTAGTAAATACCTTCCTCATGCCAAGGGACTCTGCAACGTGCACAATGCACAAGGTCAAAAACTCCACTTGGAAATGGCAATCTCTGAGTACCCATCACAGCAGATATTGCAGGTATTCCCCTTTCCAATGCGAATTGAACTTGTGCCTCATGTTCATCTTTAGGTGCGAAAGACATTGCAAGAACGTCCCTCTCAAAAAGATAACCACCAAAACTAGCGACTCCACAGCCAACATCTAACACTACTCTAGTGCGCTTTCCCCATGCTATATCCGGAACTGCCTACAACCAGTTGATTGACATAAATCACCAGCATCAATGAATTGTCCAATGTAGTACTCCATCTACTAGTAATTAGTTTTAAAATATCTTTTACTTTTTTGGGTTTATCATCCTATGATGATGTTTTTGAAGTCCTTGGTGATGGATAACATACCTCTTGTACAAAATCAAGGTAATGTAACGCTCCATGGATAAACTGAGTACCTCCACCTGGGAAAGTTAGGAATTCACCAGAAACCTTCACCCAGTTTTGGTGCCCCTTCACCTCTGCTAACAATGTATGAGGCACATTATGGTACCATATCTGGAATAAAGCAGAAATTCTCAAAAGAGTAACATTTTTTCAATCCATATTAAATACTAACAAAGTAGTTTAAATAGACAACTACCTTATCTCTGCTTTTAGGCCACTCAATTGGAGTCTTGTATCCCTGAGGCAAGGGGACGAGACAGGTAGGAGCTTCCTGAGGACAATGTCTTTCACGATGTTCATAATGCTTTGTGGTTTTTAGCTTCTTTATTGCTTCTTCGTTGTCTAAACATGGTATGTAGTCTGCAAGGGCTTCCACCTTGCATAGCTGCCAATTCTGATCCGGGACGCTGCTGTCTTGGTTATTTGTTCCTACTGTTCGTCTTTCTTTCTGGTTCACTGACTGATCAGCTTGTGTCGACCAGGCCTTCTTTGATTCTTTAGACTCTTTTGGTACAATGGTTTCACCGGTTTTGTGATTTTCATTCTTCAGAACAGGTACGTTACTAGTTAAGTTTACGAGAGCCTTATGATCATTTTGAATCTTAACATCTTTTACTGTAGGTGCTTCGTCATGTTTGATTTGTTCTTTACTCGTTACCCCTTGAGTATGTTCTTCTGATAGTTTCTGTTTCTGTTGCATTAGGTCATCTTCCTGTTGTTGATGCTGCTCCAGTCGTTTTTGTTGCTCGTGATCTGACAATATGTTCTTCGTGTTATCTGCTGAAACTCCATGGGCATCGTTTCCTGAATCCAAAGAGACGTCCTCTTCAGCCTTTTCTTTTCCGGTTGTTGGCTTCGCGATTGCTGCAGTGATTTGTTCAGCTTCTTGCTTGTGAGTGATGGAACTTTCCTCAGACGTTTGTGTCTCCAAGTGTTTCTGTTTCTCTTGCTCTTCAACAGATTCGGTTCCATGCAATCCCTGAGTGTTCTCTGCCACAACTACATTCACATTTTTCTTCTCATCCTCTGGTTTTCCATTTTCATTACTTCGCAATGATTGATCGACATTCGCGTTAAAACTATCTCCACCTCCAGAATCCTTTGTAATATCTGATGAGACATCTGTCTGGAGCTTGTCAATTTCGTTATTCTCCTGAGGACGGTTAGCATCACCAGTTTTAAGGGCATCATCAGGAAGGTCTCCTTGTGAGTCTTTGAAAACAGGAGGTGTTTTTGCAGTGTTAGAAATGGTCTTGTGGGCATTCATGATGGTGGAAGCAATAGAAGAAGAAGTGGTGGAATCGCTCGATGTTCGAGTAGTGGATTTGGTAGGAATAACGGAGGTGGAGGTGAGAAGCCATACTCCCAACACACATAATGACACAAAAATTATAGTAGTAATAGTTGATGAATAGGAAGAAGAGGATGGTCTTCTGCCCAAACGAGCTCTTGTTGTTGGCATGTTTGGTTGATTTTGGATTACATTCAATTGCTATAGCATTATCTACTTTTGATTATGCAATAGCCTTTATGTTGAAATTGGTAAAAGAAACAAGTAGAAAGTAAGTTGAGAGGATTCAGTTTATTTTGTGGAGGAAGATGAAAACCATAGAAAGTGAGAAATAGTCCAAGTTGGATCATCAATGATCCAATAGAGTAGGGAAAGGAAACAACTTGTTACACTCATTTAATTTTTTTTAAACCAAAATAATATAAATATTAAACAAATTAACAAAACTAATACAAAATGTAAAAAGTAACCAGAATGATTTTCTTTGACGCTGGCAGCAGAAACGTGTTACACTTCAAACGTCAAAGAAAATTAGTTTGGTTATTGTTTAAAAATTTGTATGAATTTTATTAAGTTGTTCAGTATTTATATCATTTAAGTTAAGAATTCCTCTTTTAACTCCTTGAACCGGGGAGAGACTTTTTATTTGAAAAAGATAAAATAAGGAGACATTTGAATTTGAGTTGTAGTTAGAAACTTAGAATGCAAGGTGAACAAATCGAGTTGTAAACAGAGAATCTAGCATGGCCCAAGATTACCGTCCAAATAACTCAAACTCCAAGCCCACTTCCGGATGACCAAAGGGGAAGTGCACAGAAGTTATTTCGAAGTGGGAAGACAGGCAAAAATTTTAAAAAGCAGGTAAGTGCGTCTCAATAAAATTAATGGTCTAAAATCGAATTATAATAAGGGATCTTAAATATATATCCACATACATACAAAAATAATAATAATGTAAATTATTTGTTTGTTCTTAAGTACTATTTATTTTTAGTATAGTATTCTTAAAAGACATTAAACGTTTAATTTCACATAGTAATATTATTATTTATAAAAAAGGATTAATTTTAGTTAATAAAATGTTAGCCATTTGTTTGAATTTTTTACTTTGAATGTTGTTGTAAAAACTTTTTTTAAAAAAAAATGGGGTTAGGGGAAATGGGGAGGGGAATCGAACCCTCACGGCCTCACCATCAAGGAGGAGTTAAGGTAGCCAACCAACTGAGCTACTAAGATTCTCCTTTGTTGTAAAAACTTTCTTTTATTAATATGAATGTTTGACTTGTTTAATTCAAAGTTCTAAAATGTTTTTGATAAAAAGTAGATAGTTCTTCTTTCTTTCTTTTTTAATTTAAATTTTGAACCTTTTATTTTGTAATTTTTAATATTGTTTTGAGTGTCATTAAAATCATAAAATTCACTATTAAAGATTTTTGGGGCGTCAAAATTTTGGGACTTAAAACAAACGCTTTACTAGCCTTACCCTTGAGCCAACCTTGAAAGTAGGCACATGTTAAATAGAAGTATTTGAATAGGATAGCTTGTAAATTTTTTGGGTGATTTACAAGAATAATCCCGCTCCTACAAATTTAATAAGGTTTGCGGCATGCCTGTGAGGCAAGCGGGGATTTCAAAAATTTAAAACCACTCATTTTTAAGATCATCGAGTGTAATTTACAGACAATTTTACAGCTCGTTCAGCTTTATCTACTCAAGATGAAGGCTTATTTATTAAAAATGAAAAGAAAAAAAAGAATTTTTAGTTTTTTCTATTGACAACTTAGAAGATGGAATAATTTACTACAACTGATTATATTGCACTGATATAGAATAATACTATACTATAACTTGTTATGTTGCACTGATATTATAAAAATCTACCATGATGCAGTAACCTGAAAAATAGAGTAATAACATTAAATTATGTTGATAATGTTAAAAAAATTCTTTACCCTATAGTATGTATAACTTAAATTCAAGAAAAGAAATAAATGAACATCTAAGAAAAAGAGAGGAGGTGATAAATTGTTCTTATTGCCCATATGTTTTTGGTTCAATCAATTTCCCAAATTGGTTATTCTGAAGCAGGGCCCTCTCTCTTATTATGGGAGCAATAGGCCCTAAAATGATAAGACAAAAGAATGTTGTTGTGACTTATGATGGAAATGACTGGGCCAGATCCAACTCTTCCGCTCATCTGCTGGATCTTTGTGTGTCCAGTGTCCTATATATAGGTAATGGATTTTACTAGTTCTCGAGCTTTTTCTTTTTTCATTCTTTGCTTTTTTCGAAAAAAAAAAAAGGTACGTGAGAGCTTTTTTTTTTTTTTTTTTAGGGTATCAATAGTATAATTAACATGTTTTAACACACACGCAATTTATCATTTATATCAGGTCACAAACACTTATATCAATGATAGTTACTTATAACCATCTATAAGTGACCTAATTACATAAATATGTAATATTTTATATATTTTCAGTACATAAAACTTCAACTCAAAAAATTATTCACAAATTAAGATGAATTAGTTAATTGCAAATGATTTTGTTTAAGTATCATAGGGTAATCTAGAATATTAAACGGTAAGTAAAACATACAAACTTCTTCTTTTTTTTTCTTCCATCTTTTTTTTTCCATCCCATGCTTTTAGGAGGATCGATAGTGTTTTCATTTATTCTTCAGTGTAACTCTAATCTTTAACTTACCGATTGATGGTTGGGAGGTGCTCAACAACTTAAGTTTGGCCCCTCTGTCAGAATACAACAATTGTTATTTATGTGTTGCACCATCTGAAAGTCATAAAAGAAGTTACAGAAGTTAGGCAGCCATAGCCTCTTTAATTAATTATCTTGTAGGCTAGCTAGCAGCTAGCTAGGTAAATGCTCGTGAAAAATTCAAGTCTTCGTTTGCCAGACTCATTTACACATCAAAACAATTGAAAATTTGTAGCCATATTTCATCTGTCAATCCAATGCATAAAGTTAAAAAACCTAAATCCAGCATGCATGCCATGTCCCAGCGGCATACTGAACAGTCCAATGTGTCTAATCCATAATTCTTCAAATATATTTGGTCTTGATAAGTCTAATCTTCTGTACTTTTTTGAACATCAAAATTGAGCAACACACAAAGAATCTGTCCTGTGAAATTAACACACCTACGTACTTCCACTACTGTTTCATCTTTCTTTTAATTTTTTTTTTCCCTTTAAACGTCAATTGAGAATTAATGGATGCGCCAATCAAGCTTATCATTTTGGATAAAATGGGCAAAGGGAAAAAGAATGATCCGTCAATACTTTCCAGTGTCACTCATATGCATTACTCTTCGTTGCCTAATTCTTTATGACTTTTTTATGTACTTCGATTTAAAGAGGAAGTAGGACGTTCCGTCCCAATTTATGTAATACCATTTGCCATGATGTTTATTGGGTAACGCCAATATTCTGTCTATATATAGTTTAGCAGGGGGCTAGGGTGGCTGGGGTCGAAGTCATAATTGAATATGACGCTTGCTTGGTGGACTTGATAATTAAGAAATAAAGTTTTACCCTTGCTACCAGCTATAACTTTTGGCATGATAGTAAGTGATTAATCCTAATAATGTACTCAAGAAAAAAAATTAAGACTTTTGAAACTTGTGATCTAAAACAACCCTTAGATATTCGTGTGACTATCAATTACTCCTTCATTAAGGGTAAAAGAAGAATTTTAAAGTTAATTGTTTCAAATTATAGAAAAATGACATTATTTTGGGGACACAAAAAAAAGAAAAGGATGCCACTTAAATTGAAACAAAAGGAGTATTTTCGTGTTCACCCACACGTCTTTCACTATTTATTCATAATTAACAAAAACACAAATACTTCCTCTAGTCCAAAATAAGTGAATTTTGATATCAATGCACACCTATTAAGGGAAAGAAACTAGGACATAAATTATACTTTACTTTCCATTTTTATCTTTTTAGATATTATCAAACTACTCTTGAAATTTCAGCCACATTAAAATAAAATCAATTAAGTCTCTTGGAACTCACAACCTAGAAAGTGTAAATGAAGAATAAAATTGAAAGAAATTTCCAACATGTCTCTTAAAGAATGAACAATTCACTCATTTTGAATATTGAAAAATTACTCAAAACTTTACTTATTTTGGATTAGAGGAGTATTGTTCTTTTATTGGATAAGCCCATGCTTGATTATTATTGTTCAGAATAGAAAAAAGATTAAAATAATCTGCTGTACGTTCGTAATGCATACTGTCTCTCATGACGACGACATTATAAAGTAAGCAAATTATAGCCATAATATATATATAAAGTTTAATTACATGGTTGGTTTAGCAAGTGGAATGATGAAAAGTTGTACAAAATATTTATTTTGAGGATGGGGGGCTCTCACGTGAGTAATTCCAAAATGAGAACTGTCAGCTAACTACCAGTACAATAATGAGGGAGCTTTCTAAATAGGAAAACCCTAATATATTTGTAGTATAGAGTAGTATATAATTGGCTTCTAAAATTAAATGAACAATAAAAACAAATATTAATAATGGCTATCAAACAAAATAAAATATAGAGGCCCCGCCACATGCACAAGAAGGTGACAGAAGATCGAATGATACATTTTTTCATGGGTCCCTAATTAATTAAAAGTATGTATAGTAGTATATGATTTGGACATTCACCATAAATATATACTCCCTTTTTTGCAAATATATGATGATGATGATTAATTAGCTAGGAGTATGATTTTTATATGATGATTCTGATCCAATGGTATGGTCGGTTCTTTTTGTGAAGACATATATATGGCTGAGGTTTTATTATCATCAATCTGATATCATAACTGTTCTCCCAAATCCCAACCAATCTTCCCAAATCATTTCTCATGTTTCCCTTCCTCATACGATTCCTCTGTGTTAATTTATGTGAAGGTGTTTGATTGAGCATAAAGTTTAAAATGAAATGCGAGATATTTAAGATTTCATGATTTAAAATAAATCATAGATATTTGTGTGACTATAAATCAAGATTAACATAAGTAGTTTCAAGTTAAACAATTACTAGCTAAACATAGAAAGATATCATTATTTTTGAATTAATTAAAAAAAGAAAGATATCATGTAAATTAGAACGAATGAGTATATATTTGCAAATCCATCAATTGAGTTACACCAAGAACTAATATCAATTGTATTCACTAGAATATCTGAATTGGACCAAAACACACACACACATATATATATCGTAAAAATATTATAGTATTATTAACTTGTCGTAACAAATTAATAAGTAATATATTATTAGTTTCATATTAATTATGAACGACGGTCATATGTAGGAATATCTTAAATAATATGATAGTGTGAAATTTTTTTACACAGTCACCCTCATGAAAATCTTAGGTCTTTTATTTCTTAGGAACGGATGCATGCACATACGTTTTTACAAAAAAGTTAGTAATCCACAACTATAGAAAAGAAATCATAATCTTATTACTACATGTTACTAAACGTTATGAGTTATAATTAAGTACGATTCTTACTTGACAAAAAATGCTACGAGACCATAGCAAAATCATTTATCGGCATATCATAGTAGACATATAGAACAAATAAAAAAAGGCAACAATCATTCCCTCCCCCTCCCCCCCCCCCCTAAAATTTCGCTTCTTGTTGGCTCTGTTTTTTGTTCTCTTCAGTTGCTTTTCCTTTTTGTTTGTCTTTTGCTAGTGCTACCACACATGCAAATACATATAGTTGTGAATCTTTATTCATATTCAATGGGAGACACCATGAGTTTCCATAATTGATCTCATGTTTGTGCTTACATATTCCTCTTTAACTAAGAATGTAAAATTTTAACTCATGGTCTCATGTGTGTATTTTATTTCTTTCTTTTTAATAAGTGTTTCTTTATCCTCGATTATTTCAGTTCCGATACTACTTGTTGGATTTCTTTTCAAAAGTAAAATTTTGTATTTGGTTTACATTTGATTTTAAAAAGTTAAATGATTGTTGATTAATATAACTATCGAGTATTTTTTTCAGTTGCATAATTTCATTTGTGTACCTGATCACTTTTTTGTTTCTTTTTTTTTTAATTTTAATTTTCCTCTAGGAGTGATGGCCAGTTGTCTGATGTAGATGGAAAGATTATGAATAGACAATCGGAAATTCTCTTCCGAAAGTGCAATTTGACAAAACAAAAATGTAATGGGCCAATGTGTTGAAAAGTGTTTCTTTGAGACCGAAAGTGAAAACATCTTAAGAATCAGAAAAGAAAAAGTATAAATATGATAAAAAGACTTTAGTGAAAATCCTATAGAACCTTCCAAATTGTATTCTTTTTTTTAAAGAATACGTCAATGCCATCATCATAGTTGTGTTGAAAACATTGTTGTCTCCGGTTATGTACTTCATATTTTTAGTAGCATATATTAGGCTACTTTTTCCCTTAAAATTTGACCCCATTTATCCAAAAAAAAAAAAAAAAAAAAAAAAAAAAAAAAAGGTCCCACTACTGCACTGGCTAATTGGGTCACATAAAGATAATAAAAAAGTGGATCAATTGCTCAAAAGAAACGAAAGTGTCTACCAATTTGATAAATTTCTTCTATAGGATGAGTAGTTATGACTATATAATTATATTTATAAAAGACATAAGACCAAAGTAATCATTCGGTTATTGACTTTTGTCTGAAAATTCAGAGAAAAGATATCTACCAGTGTTAGACCGTAAGAATTAATCCAGAACAATGTTGGAAAGCTGTAAGAATTAATCAACAATAATATTGGAAAAAATTTCAGATCTGTTTCTCTGTTGTTCATATATACAAAACTAAAGAAACTTCCTAGATAAGATTAAAGAAACTTCCTAGATAAGATTCAAGAAGAAAAGTAACAATTATTTATACTTGTCTTATTTCTATTTGCTATCCTATAATGGTTGCTACTAAAAATTATTCTCGAGTATTCTCCTCACGTAACTAATGGAGGTTGTTTAATAGTCTTTCCAACATCCCCCCTCAAGATGGAGGGGAGAAAAGTGAGACCCAGCCAATGACGTATGCATAATTTTTAGTAAGCAGTGTAGATATTTATGTAAGAAAGGACATAAATTTAATAATCACATTACCTAATATAATATATCCTGGCCTATTGGTAAAATCTAATTTTAAGCTACAAGAGGTCTTGGGTTCAATACTACTCAACAAAATTTTAAGAAAATTTTACTGAAAACATTAACTTGAGGATCGAACCCTCAACCTGTAGGTAGCAAAATCAGCGCTTCTCCATTGCGCCAAGAGGCACATATTGTCCAATTGTGTCATTTCAATTACATATAGTTGTTAAGCATAATATGTTATATATATATTTAGTAAAAAAAATTCGACGAAACGTTGTCGCTCGACACCACTTCGTACAACGTGGGTCCGCCCCTGGACCCAACTTACCAATGAGATGATGATGAGAAGGCCCAGATAATGATTTAGTGAATATGTCGGCCAATTGATCTCTGAAAGGAACAAAGGACAAGGAAATGAGACCAAAAAGATATCGCTGCCTGATAAAATGACAATCTAGCTCAACGTCTTTCGTCCTTTCATGAAATACGGGATTTCGAGCAATATGAAGAGCCGCCTGACTGTAAGAGTCAACAGGAATGGGCAACTCCGCTGAGATGGAAAGATCAGAGAGGAATCTGGTCAGCCAAGTTAGTTCAGCAACCAAGCGGCGCATCGATTTGTATTCAGCTTCAGCCGATGAAAGTGAAACAGAAGTTTGCTTTTTCGATTTCTAGGAGATGGGAGATCCACCCAAACTAATAAAGAATCTGCTTACAAATCAACGAGAGCCACGACACGACGCCCAATCGGCACCACAAAATACCAAGAGGGAAAAGGAAGGAGAAACATTCAGAAAAACTCCTTGATTTGGAGTACTCTTCAGGTAACTCAAAACTCTTAAGGTTGCAGTAAAATAAGTATGACAAGGCTTTTGCATAAATTAACTAAGAGTCAAAACAGCAAAACACAGATCTGGCCTTGTATGAGTTAAATAATTTAACTTGCTAATAAGGTGTCGATAAAGTATTGGATCTGACATAAGAGGACTCGAATCAGCAGATAGCTTATGTGAAGGATCCATTGGAGAAGAGGCAAATGGCAAATGAGATACATCAAATTACTGGAGTAAATCCAAGGTATACTTGCGTTGACTGATAATGAAACCATTTTATTCCCTCAATATTTTCATGCCTAAAAACAAATGTAAAGAAACAAGGTCTTTAATTTTGAACTCTTGATGAAGAAATGACTTGAGTGCTTGTATCTCTTTGTGGTCATTGCCAGCAATAAAGATGTCATCGACATAAAATGCCACTATAGAGACTAATTCACCTATTTTCTTATAAAACAATGAATAATCATTAAGTGAAGCAACAAATTCCTTAAAACTGAGAGCCCCGACAAGCTTAGCATACCACTGTCTAGATGCCTGCTTTAGGTCATAAAGTGATTTTCTAAGCTTGCAAACCATATTAGGACTAAGAGATGTCAAACCAGCTGAAAACTTCATATATGCCTCTTCTTGCAAGAAGACATTGTTAACATCAAATTGAGTGATATCCCAATTCTTTTTTACAGTAATAGATAATAAACACCTGATTGTAGTCATCTTGACTACAGGAGAAAATTTTCATTGAAATCAATTTCCTCTTTTTGAATGTCTCCTCTGATAACCAGTCTGGCTTTCAACCTTTTCAAAGTTCAATCTACATGTTGTTTTACCTTGTAAACCTATTTACATGGTAGAGCTTTTCTGATTTGAGGAAGAGATACGACATCCCAAGTGTGATTTGATTGTAAAGCTTCAATTTCAGCTTCCATAGCATGTTTCCACCCCGGGTGGATAGAAGCTTGGTAATAACTGGTAGGCTTTGTGATATAAGGGATGGAATGTAAAAGAGTTTGGTGGGAAAAAGAGAGACTAGTAGAAGGAAGAATGGTAGGGGTGGTAGGTACAGAGAAACAAGAGTAACATCACTAAAAAAATAGAATTACAGAAGTAATCCTTAAGATAAGTAGGTGGAATGCCTTTGTTTGGTTTGGTGGATTTTCTAGAACTAGGTACAGATGGGGCAGGTGAAGGCATGGGAATTAAAACTTCAGCAGGTGGCTATGTGGAAGGGGAAGAAACAGATTCTGGATTTTGTGTGGTAGAAGGTGTAGAGATTGATTTAGGTATAAATAAAGGTAAATCAGAAGTATCAAAAGATGGAACAAGAAAACTAGAAGAGGAAACAGTATCAACACCTGTAACAAATGGGAATATGTTTGCATAGAATTGCACATCCCTAGAAACAAATAAACACATAATAAGTTTGTGCTCTAGGTTCAAACTTTCCTCTTCCATGTGTCAATGTGCTAGCATAACATAAACAACCAAAATATTTTAAAGTATGAGAGGAAGGAATTTGCCAAAAATAATATTCTAGGGAGTGCTTCCATTGAGAACTTTTGAAGGCAACCTATTATCAAAAATGTTGTTGTAAATATACATTCACCCCAATAGAATAGAGGCACCTGGGTTTGAAACAAAAGAGCTCTTACAATCTCAAGAATATGTCTATGATTCCTCTCAACTATTCTATTCTGTTGAGGGGTAGCAACACATGAGGTCTGATGGATAATGCCCTGGAAGTTGGAAAAATTACTGGTTGTTGCACTCAGTCCTAGCTCCAAAGCATTATCTGATCTTATCTTTTTCACCTTAGTGTTAAATTTTCTCTCAACCATTTGTAAGAAAGATTGTAAAACTGAAAATGCATTACTCTTAGTGGCTAACAAATAAGTTCAAGTACCCCTACTATAGTTATCCACAATGGTACAGAAGTATCTATAGTTATTGTGAGTTGGTACTTTATATGGACCCCAAGTATCAATGTTAATAAGATCAAAAATGTATTTTGTAGATATTTGACTGACAGGAAATGGTAGCCTAGATTGTCTTACTTTAGGTCAAACATCACAAAATCAATCAGAAGCAGAAACAGTGGGAATTTAAAGAAAACTAACATTTCTCATTGATGATAAAGGCAAATGCCCCAATCTAATGTGCCATAATTTTACATTAGAAGTTGCACTTGTACAAACTGGATAAGAAAATGAATTAGACTTATTAGGAACTAAAACAGGAAATGAATGAAGAACAGAATCACTAGGAACAACATTTGACATCTTAGAAATAGTCTTTCAAAAATTTAAACTAGACACTGCAAGATTGGGCTGGAAAAGATAGAGTTTGTCTTATGCTTTACCAAAAACTTGAGCCCTCCTCATTGAAAGGTCTTGCATCATACATTGTAGAGAAGTAAAAAAGAGGATGGAATGAAACTGAGCACAAAATCTATGAACTGGTATAAGATTGAATTTTAAACTAGGAATGTAAAGAACATTCTACAAAGCTAGATTAGAAGATATAGAAATAGTTCCTGTATGAGTGACTAGAATAGTTTAACTATTAGGAAGGTTAACAGTTAATGGCACTTTGAGAGGTGATAATAATGTGAATGTTTTTTTACTAAAGCACATATGTTCAGAGGCACCTGAATCTATGATCCAAGTGTTAGAATTAATGACTGAATAGCATGAACCAAGATACTTTAGAATAATACCAGCCACAAATTTTGCATTTATTTCAATTTTCCATTGATTTGTGTTGCTTCTTCCACCTTCATCTGTTTGAATATTTGAACAAGCTATTTGTATTGCTACTCGTTGTATGACTGATTGACAATGTTGTGATCCTTGCTTCAGAGTCTTCAACTGTCATTGCCCAATTTTCCCTAATTTGCCCATGAAAGTTCTTGACATTTGTAAATTGAAAGTCTTCAAGAAACCCATGTAATCTGAAGTAGTCTATCTCCTCATGCCATGTTTTGCCACAATAAGTGCAAGAAATGTTAGGATTATACTTTGCTTTCTTTCCATTGAACTTCTGATTTAGCCTATGAAACCTCTGTGTTTATTGAAAGTAATTAATCCTAAAAAGTGTTTGTTGAGGGTAGTTAACCCTGGAATGTATGCTCTCACTTTCCTGTGAGATATCTGCAAACCTTTGGGTCTGCTTTCCTCTTCTGTAGTAATTCATGTTTCCAGCCATGAAAGAAGAGGAGTCAGAAGAGATGAGTGGACTCATGTAGGTCTCTCTTGGATTTTTATCCTATAAAATCAAAGAAATGCATGATTAATGTCAAGTAAGGGGTTAATCATCGAAATATTACCCCCTTGCATGTGCATATGTGTAATTGAGACCCATAAGAAATTGTATTAGTCTTTTATCCTGCAGAGATTTTTTTAGTTTCTGCTTTCCTTCACATATACACACACAATTACACTTGATATTAGAATTAAGAGAATCCAAATCATCTCATAATCTCTTCAACTTTGTGAAATAACCTACAATGTTGTCGGTGCCTTGTATCATCCTACTAAGCTCCTTTTGTAGCTAACAAAGCTTTGCACCATTTGATTGTCCAAATCTGTTTTCTAGACTCATCCATAGTTCTTTAGTAGTACTTGAGTAGATGACATTATCTGTTATTTTCTTAGACAGAGAATTAAGCAGCAGGATGTGACCATATCATTACATCTGCTCCAAAGTTGAAGATCTGATGTTCCAGTTGATGTAAATGAGTGAGATCCAGTGATAAAATCTAATTTGTTCTGTCACACCCCAAATCCCATTGAGCCGGACTGGCACCCGAAGCTAAGGGTGGCAACGGATCGGACCGGGCCTACCCGACCGGTCGATCCGTATTTTCCGAACCGTCACCGGTGGACGGTGACCGTATATGGTTCGGAACCGGGCCTACCGGATCGGGCTGCCCGGTTAAGTCCCCTTTGTTCGAACCGGTCCATTTTTCGGTCCGGATTCCGGTTCCACCCTGTTTGTTTTTTTAAAAGAAAAAACTTTTAATTTAAATTCAAAATAAAAAAAAATAAAAATAAAAATTTAATAATTGTTTTTTGTTTGAATTTAAATTAGTTTTCAAATTTTATTAAGTTTTAAAACATTTTTTTGAAAACTTTAATTTTCAAATTTAAAGTTTACGTTTAAATTTTCACATTTGAAAACTTTGATTTTTTTTAAAGTTAAAATGTAAATTTTCAACTTTCAAGTTTAAATTTAAATTTGCAAGTTTAAAGTTTAAATTTAAATTTATAAGTTAAAGTTTAATTTTTTTTTTTTTTTAATTCTTAAAGTTTAAATAAAAGACAACTTTAAAAAGAAAATGAAGGCGAATAGCCTATAATTTTATTCAAATCAACAAAGAAGTATACATGTATTACAAATATTAGAAGAGCACCTAATCTACGCAGCCACCTTCTAGGAAGGGTTCTGTTTCAACTAAGTTTCGATTATTATACTAATATCTATAATTTCGAAAGTATGTTTTTCGTAATTTATCTATCAATTCCTTGGAAACATGATCCGAAATTGGTATTTGGTTTTCTTCATCCATTGCTTCCATGCCATCATCACTATTATCTCCAAGTGCTTCATCTATTTCTACTTCGGCTTGATGCGATAAATTTGGTAGTCCAGCATTCCTTCGTTCGGCGTTGATCCAATCTCTGAACAACACTGATATTTTCAAACTATCTTTTGCTAACGAATATCTATGGTCTCCAATGAAAAATCTCCCTGCGCTGAAAGCTTGCTCCGAAGCTACTGAAGATGCTTGCATAGCTAGCACATCCCGAACCACCCTTGAAAGATATGGAAATTGTTCTGTCCGGTTCTTCCACCAAGTTAAAAGTTGAGGATCTCCATTTTCATCCCTAATATTTTTTCGTGCCTGATTAATATATTGATCAAAACCATTATTCTTAGAAGAATCAAGACCAAGTTCTTCATCCATAATTTCATCAAAATCATTAAATCCAGCCCTACGACATGGAGGTTCAGACGGTTCATCATTTAGTAGCTTCTCTCTATAAATGTCATACAAATGTCTAGCTTTAGTTAATACACTATATTTACACGATTCAATAGATGGAACTTCATCACTTGTAATTTCTAAATTTTTATAAAAATTTTTAATCATTTTTTAGCACCATGTTCTTTGTACGTTGGGTTGAACAAAGTAGAAGTCAAAAATATTTGAGGAATAGAAAAAAAATATTTTTAAAATTTTTCAATCATATATGAAACCGCAACTTTAAAATGTTCACGATCTTTATATTTAACAAATTCAGTTGAAATAACACAAACATTTACTAAAGCTGAAGAAATAGTAGGATAATATTGACCAGATATAATATTTGTAGCACTATAAAAAGTTCTCAGAAAGTTAATAAGTTCTTCGCATCAATAGCACAAGGACGCAACATCAATAGCACAAGGACGTTCAAAAAAAGTATCATCAAACTGATTAAAATCATCGTTATTAATTCTAAATCCAGGTGGCAACGATTTAGAACTACCTCCACCACTGCCTCTACTACAACTAGCACCCTTATCTTTTTTATCCCAATTTTTTTTAACTTGAGTAATCAATGTTTTCTTACCACTACCTTTTTTATCTGCATCCATATTTTAATATTAAAAAAAGAAATATAAAAATATAAAAACAAATAATGTAAATATAATGAAAAAGTAATAGTAATTAAACAAATAAACAGATCAAAGTTGGAACGAATGTACCGAACGTCTGCGTAAAAGCAGACTTATATAACCAAAAAGTCGGAATTGAGAGATGACAATTGAAACTTGCTTCAAAAAAAATCCCTTCAATTAACAAAATACACAATATTATAGAGAGTATTTGAGAGTGATTAATAATAAAGAATTTTTGAGAATTTGTGGGAAATTAGGGGGAAGAGTGGGTATTTATAGGAAAATATGAGGGGGGGGGGGGGGGGGGGGGGCGGAACTTGCCGTTGGGGGCCCCACCAACGGCTCCCAAAGGCTAAAAAAATGTTTATTAATTTATTATTTTTTAAAAATATTATCGTTAACCGGACCGGACCCGGATCGGTCAACCGGACAAAATGACCGCTTCCGCACCAGTCCGTGTACCGGTTACCAACCGGGCCTACTGGAATCAAAACCGGAACTGGATCGAAACGGGCTAGCCCGATTCCGTTGCCACCCTTACCTGAAGCCATTAAGGCCCCGAGAGAACCAACCTTGATTCATACACTCGTCGCTAAATGAACCACATTCTGTCAGACAGATACAAGATGTCAAAGACGGACGTTATGAAAATATATTCATATAGATATGAAACTTGGTCGTTAGGGCCATCACGTCAAAAGCATACATTCCTTGCATTCTTTTATTTGTCCCACAACGTCTACAAAGCCTCTAACAGATAAAGAATCAAGAATAAAGTCAGGACAATTCCCTGCTTTATACAATCTTTACACAATGCCAAAATAAATGAACACATGTGACTCGGAAAGCCCTGAATCAACCTGGAGCTCACCAACAATCTGCAGATGACCCGTATCCTGGAGGTCAACTAGCACCTGTGCCTGCAGCAAGTAAGTTAAGACCCCCAAGGGATGTCAGTACGAAGAATGTACTGAGTATGTATGGCTATAAGAAACTGCATGAAACATAGGATCTCAAATGGAATCAAATACAAGTGAATAAACATTATGGATAAACCATCGTTCTGTATGTGTGGAACCATGTACATTACATTAATTACTTTATTTGCTTTTACATTCATTCATTATTATCATCATTCATTCTTTCATATATCGCTCGGGCCCCAAGCTGATCAGTGGATCATAACATAACATAGCATTGGGATCGGCTTCAGCTTGGCTTATGTCCCATTGAGCTACCACCCATAAATCAATAGAGCAGGTTCGACACTAGCTAGGTTTTCACCCCTTTGGGCTACCCCCTACAGGTTTGGCATCGAGCTAGGCTTTTGCCCCACTGAGCTTCCCCCTTGATCCAATAATCTCAAGATCGTCTCTAGCTAGACTTTCGCCCCTTTGAGCTACCACCCATAAATCAATGAAGCAGGTTCGACATCGAGCTAGGCTTTGCCCCACTGAGCTTCCCCCCTGATCCAATAATCTCGGGATCATCTCTAGCTAGGCTTTCGCCCCTTTGAGCTACCACCCAGTCTCAAAGAACTATAAAGTAACCATATATGCATTACTTCTTTTCTTTACTTTTGTGAGCTTGATGCATTGGTGGTCATAACATTATTGGAACTTTGGAACAATAATCACTGAATAAGAGATATATGAATAACGATTTATAACAAACCTGAAATGAGATACTTTAGAACATTTTGGAATGGAAACCAGTTCGGTAACAATGAGAACAATAGGAGCTGCCAAAGAATACGGAAAAGAGAAACCTTACATACCTTATCTTCCTAATATGAATACAACAATCCAATATGTGAATACAACAGTTCAACTCCTTCCTTACGTGTTACTCTACTACACAAGTACATAACGAAGCTCACGTTAACAACTAACTACATTACAAATGCATAAGACGACAATGAGCTACGTGACTGCCATATAACGTCATTTCACCCTCTTACAATACCATTTGCTGCATCACCATACCAACAACACCAAAACATGCCACACATCAACCAAGACATCATAAACCGATAGCATTTCACACCAAGTTTATACTTTACACTTTTCCTTCAACACAACATCATATTTACTCCATCAAGGCACTTAAATACCTTTCACAATAACACATTAAAATCAATCCACAAGTGATACAATTTAAAATGACTTTGGACTACCCCTTAGGGCCATCCAAATAGTACCATAAGTTGATGATTGCATCCAAGAAGGGTATAGGGGCCTTGGGGGTCAAAGAGAAGCAAAAACAAACAAAACGAAATTCTGGAGGGACCTGCGAATCCACCTGCGCCCGCAGGTGGGTGAGGTGCGGCCGCAGGTGCCCAATGGCCTTGTCCAGGGCCACCTACGTTGGCATTTGCGCCCGCAGGTGTCCCATCCGCGAAGGCAGATGCCCGGTTCGACCAAAATGGGTCTCTTTTGGGTCCTTTTTTTTTATAATAAATGGTCCATGGCCATAAGTAAGCTTCTCTTTTTACATTTTAAGTAAACTTTGGTGTTATTGATCAATCATCGTTTCAAAATGCACATGAACATCACACAAACTATTTTGTCCTTTCAATACGCCACCAGTTCCATGCATAATTTCATAACCACAATTCCACAAGTCATACACAAAGAGAAAGCAAGTTAGGGACATAACCACATCCTACATGTTGGCATTTAATCCATCAAATTCACTTCCTTCAAGACCACAAGTCTCCTTTCAAGTTTATAAGGCAAAACCCTTTGTCGATTAAGCAAAAGTAGACTGTTTCACACATAGTGGACTGCTCAACACTTTGTCAACATAACCAACATGACTTATACACCCTCTCATGCATAAAGTATCTTAAACCATAAGAGTAATTACTTACCCAAGCTTGCAAGAGGATGATCTTGTCCAAAGAGATTAGTTGCTTAGGGTTTGAGAGAGAAAATATCTTGTGAAAAATTCTGGAATGAGACATGTGTGTTTTGTTGAATAAAATCTGCTTTGTTTGCCTTATATAGTCCCTTTAAATCTCATCCTTAGCCACACTTTGGTCTATCATTGAGGTGTTTACTTGGTCAAAGGTGGAATGGGTCATTTTCCATTTTGGGCCATGTCTTTTGCTTAATTTTTGGCCTCATTTGAGCCCATAATCACAAGATTAATTCAGTCCACTAAAATTAATGTGTAATACACATCTCATGTTTAACTAATTTCATAAATGTTACGATAATCAATTAGGTTCGAAAATATGCGGGGTGTTACATGTTCTTTGCTGAATGAGAACTGATATTTTCCATCCTTGATACCATCTCCCATCAAAGGGATTGTTTACCAATTTCGTACCAGGTGCATCTGAGGCAAGGAGATGATAAGGGTGATTTGAGTCTATGGGAGTAGTACTTTCAGTAATTGTTGTGATATTAATAGGAGAAGATGAATTTTCAGCCATTGCTTATAGCGATGATCGATTTGTTAGAAGATGATTTATTGCTCTGATACCATATAAGAATTAATCCAGAACAATGTTGGAAAGCTGTAAGAATTAATCAAGAACAATATTGCGGAAATTTTTAGATCTGTTTCTCTGGTTGTCCATATATACAAAACTAAAGAAACTTCTTAGATAAGACCTAAGAAGAAAAGTAAGAATTATTTATACTTGTCTTATTTCTATTTGCTATCCTATAATGGTTGTTACTAAAAATTATTCTTGAGTATGCTTTTCACGTGACTGATGGAGGTTGTATAATCGTCTTTCCAACATAGACACAAGTGCAATATAAAACAAAATGTTCATTACTATTTGTTCTACTTCTAATTTTCCAGTGTCGTAATCCTAGTATTTTGATATGAAAATAATATCGATTTTAACTAATATTTTTAAAATAACATGGAATAAATTTAATTTTAAAATTTATATAGAGATAACACCTAATTCCTTGAACCAAACGATCCTAAACACTCCTCAAGGATTGTGTGATATTTTAACCAAAAATTCAATTGAAGTTCTAAAATTACCATGTATTCATGAGTTAATTATTATTATTGCCTTAAAAATAGTTATGAAGGATCAAGTTAACCAAAGTATAAAGTCTATGTTTATCCTATGATCCTTGTAATTTGTAAAAGCAAGTAGGTGCTACTATATATTAAAAATTAAAATCACAAAATAAAGTGAAAAATTGGGCCGGGTTACTTGTTTGGGCAGAGCATGACCTTTATGACACGTCTATTTTCAGGGCATTTTCACTTCTATTATGGACGCCAAATTATGCTGAAAGCGATAGGTAAATTACTAAAAAAAAAAATTAAAAAAAAATAAAAATTACGAAATCCACCCCTTTCGCACTAATCTCTCTTCCCCTATATATTTCGATTGCTTATAAATAAAGATGGATCTAAGATTTAAATATTTTTTAATCAAACTCATTATATTTTTAAGCTTATGAGGTCAAACATACTCTTTGTTGCAATTTTAATTGATTTATACACATAAATTTATGTTTTTCGTTATGAGTTCAAGATGAATCCGATGTTTAAGTACTCCATTCGTGACCGGCTTCTTTCCATTATTAGTTGCATTTCATCTACGCATTTCAACTTGTCAACATCAGTACTGCATTAAGAACACTTCGTATTTAATCTGATTTTTTTCCTTCAAATCGGCGAACTCTCACAAATAATGCACTAGCATAATCATTCACCTATCAATTAATTAATCTTTAGCTAGACCTTATTCACGTAGTATCTAGTCATATAATGATGAACAAAGTAGTGAATTATTATGTTGAAATAAGATTATAAGGGCCCTATGGAAAGTCGGTTACTTTGATAACGACACGATGTTCATTAATGAAATGTGACGTGGTATAAGATGCTGTAGTAGATTATTAACAGGAAGTTGTGCCAAGGTACATAGGAGGAAAGATTTGTAGAATACATAGTTGAACATATATAGTACTAAGAAATAGTTAAAGGTTGAAAAATATATTAACGAGCAATTTAATTATTTAATTATTTGACGTGAGTATCATTTGAAATTTAGACTCAAACATACAGTATCAAACTATTGGAAACACACTTAAATAAGCAAAAATGAGTTCTCTGGTCAAATGTTTAAGCATTTAGATGAGATGATACACAATTTAACATATTATCATAGCAGAAAAATATCTCACTGTCAATCATAGTGGAAAGTAAAATTAATTTATTTTATTTATAATAGAAGAGCCTATATAAGATTGCACTTGTTACGCCTAGGGATGTTTCTTAATATAAAATCAAGCATCATATATAGCACACTGTTTAGTAGTCTCTTTGTTTTCTGTTTATTGCTTTCTAGTTTCTAGTTTGGAGATTATAAGGAATGTGCATACAGTTTTGGCTTTCCATAGTTATATTTTCTTTCATTTAAATTACATAGGCCACAATTGTGGTTATAAATTAAACTTTTACAGCTTGCTTGACCTATCTAAAATATTAATGAGATTCTTTCTAAATGGTATTATTAGCATTTCTTTGTTGTATATATGGTCTCCTAGGATATTTGGACAGCATAGTTACTTCAAGAATATGGATTAACATGAGACACTTTGTTTATGTGAGGTCAAAATTGTTTCGCACGAAGGTTTACAACAATAGCAGTGTACATAAACAAAATCAAGCTACGTGCATATGAACTTAGCCACGTTTATATTTATTAAATAATTTATAAATTTACGTACCTTTAAGGGATGGAGGTTGAGGATTAGGGTAAAAGGATAGTAAGTAGTCGAGTATTGTTGTAATTTTATATGGGAAAGACAGGGGGCTAGTCTCCTCTTCTCCTTATTTAGTACGTAGTATTATCTAGTATTCGCGCATCGTCTTATTTTTCATTTTTTCTACTCTCTGTCATATTATTATTTTTGGTTATCTTGTTATTTTATTATTGCTATTTTCCTTTTAAACCTGCTTTGATTACACTTCTTTTGAGCCGAGGGTCTATCTAAAACAACCTCGATCTACTCCACAAAGATAAGAATAAGATTTGCGTACATTCTACCTATCTCAAACTTCATTTGTGAATTATACCCAACATGGTGTTGTTTAGTTAATGGTTGCAGGCTTGCAGCAAATTTTCTGAAGTCCTTGTTATTCATTTATTTATTTATTTTTAACTGAAGTCTCAAATCAATGAGTTCTGAAATAACTAAATTACTTATTTTAGGGCAAATTTCATTACCATTCGAACTATCCCATCGGTTGGAAACTAAATCCTATTACGTTACATGTGCTTGTGTGATTTTATTAATATCCTACAATAGCTAAGAGTTGACTAAAAATAATTAAAAATAATACGTACTGGGTCCTTGCCTAATTTAATTATTCGGTGTACAACAGAGCTATTCATAATTTATAACCTGTTTGACCAAACTTATTTTTTTCTAAAAGTACTTTTTTTTTCTTTCAAAAGTGCTTATTTTAGAAAATTGACATGTTTGGTCAAGCTTATGGAAGAAATTAAATGCTTCTAGGAGTAGAATAAGCAATTTTTCATAAGCTAAAAAAAATAGTTTTTCTCTAAAAACACTTTTTACAAAAATATAATTAAAAACAATTTTAAAAATTTGGTCAAACACTAATTGTTATTCAAAAGTGTTTTGAAAATTTATTGATCAAACAAAAATTGTTTGTTACTAAAAGTGTTTTTTGGAAAGCACTTTTGAGCAAAATACTCTTTATTCTTTTTAAAATAAGTTGATTTTATAAATTTGGCCCACTAAGCTATTAATTAATATTAGGCACTTCATTTTGATGGGAGTTGTTGCATAAATTAGGCACAAAACAATAGTACCTTAATGTGAGGATTGAAAATAAATCAACATACTACTAAGTTTGGTAGTGTAATTAAAAGGAGTCTCCACTAAGTGTTAGTTATAAGTTACTCTCATCAGACTCTTGCACAAGTTCGATAAAGATCGAAAAAATAACTTTTACTTTCAATTTTTCTGGGATGGCATTCAATATAATTCTTTCTTGTTACGTGACACATTTTTTTTTTTTTTTAATTTCATATGTTCCAGAAAAGAATATCATTTTTTATAATTAGAATAATTTAACTTTAATTATTTTTTTTATATATCTTTAATGAAATGATTTATAATTACATAAATGTCTAAGGTTTGTTCTAGATACAAAATTCAAAAGTTTTTTTTTTTTTTTTTTTTAAGTTTGTGTCTAGTTAAATAACATATAAATTGAGACGGAAGAAGTAAAACTATGTGCATTCAGTTAAGACAGTTGATGGAGCCAGCAGAGGATGTGAAGAATCAACTATGTAATGCCAGGAAAGTTCGTTGATATTGCTGTACCAAAATGTATGGTACCAAATTGAATTAAAACTGCGGCTGCCAACTTTAATACTTATACGTACTTGAAAAACAATACATATCTATATACACATATTTAGTTATGATTATTAATTCCAACTGTTTGTACTATAATAGTTTACTGCTATATGCCAGCGAGCAGACATTATAATTTATGTGACTTAAAATCTGAGAAAATAAAGTAAGATTTAGTAGGACCATTGTTAAACCTCGCATGTGACATAGCTTAGACATATACCCATTAATTGATTTTCTATGAATTTGAAATTTTAGGCCCTTCAACTTGATGAATGTGCATGCATTCTTCTTTAGCTAGTATGGAGACCACCTACATAAATAACTTTTTAACTTTTCACATGCAAATCAATATCAAAGTCCTCTTAATGGTGCCCGACGCTGACTTACCCCCCCCCCCCCGCCAATCAACAGTAACTATTTTGCTTCAATTATTTTGGCTAATTGCTTCATCCTAATTAAGGCCATCTCTTTTACTACCCCAACGGATAGAGTTAAAACTTAAAAGGAATTATGAGTTCATCTGATTTCAGTTGGTTTGGTTCAAATTTGAACTTTATAAGTATATTTAAATATTCACAAAAAGGACCAAATAATTGACTTCGCACCGTATAAATACCATGAGTTATGATAAATTTTCAAACTCGGACCTATAACTAATAATACTCCCTTTGTCTACTGATATTCACTTTTATTTGTCCAATTTAAAAATTTAAAAGATAATATCATGTAATAATATCTATTTTACCCTAATTACTAAGCAGTAGTATTCATTTCCTAATATTTGGATCACTTATATTGCGGGTGATATTGAAACAAAATTATCATTTTACTGTGTCCCCCTTCTTTTTTTTTTTTTTTTTAATTATTATTATTATTATTATTTATAGTTTTTCCATATAGCAGATGTGGCATCCGATGCTCATCTGGCGTATTTAACTGTTCGTTTGCGAATTCCTTATTGGGAATTAGGAATTTGTCAAGTCGAGTGATCTGTTATGTGTACTGCATTTAGAAAATGAAACAGAATATGCCACCGACGCTTCCTTAGTTGGCCGAGAAATTGTTCCCTATGTCTTATATTGCTTGTCCACGTTACTAAAATTAATTGCCCCAAATTATTTGTATTACAAAATCAATGTAGAATTAATTATTTAATCATTTAAAAAATAATACGGGCATAAGATGTTTGATGTTAAATAGATACTGAGTAAGAACATCATTTTTGAAAAAGCTTACTGAGTAATCCTCATCTGAAGTGTCAATAAAGGTAAAAGAACTGCTTAGGTTAATTAGATTATTAATCCAAATAGTTTAAGTTTCTGAATTTTGATGAATCAAGAAAAATAGGGATTAGCATTAGCACTTCATACTTTTTCGTCTCAAAATATATTTGTTGTCCTCATTAAAAATATTTGTCTCAAAATACTTATCATTTTAAAAATTTAGAATAATTTTTTATTCTTTTAATTTTACCCTTAATAGTAATTAGTAATTGAATTATGCGTTTGAAGACTCCAATTAACTCACACATAAATAAAGTAGATATTCAACGAATACAGATTATATGTTAAGACATTAATAAAGATAAAACAATAAAATACTTCTATTAATTAAAATATTTTTTAAGAAGCGTGTAAATAAAAAATACTACAAAAACAAATACTTTACTAAGACGGAGGGAGTATTAAGGAATTGGTTTGCTAGCTAAACTCTTACCTAACAAGTGAAGGTACGATTTTTTACTTTTTAATCCTCTCTCCCACCTCTCCTGTCCCAATATTTTATTTAAGTATTTATTTATTTATTAATGACCTGAAAAGAAAAGGAAAGGTAGAGAAACAAAAGCGAGAAAGAGGTGTTGTGAACTCGAGAGGGAACAAATACACACACGGCTCGAGATATGCCAGACAACTCCCGATCATTCTTTCCTCCATCCATTTTTTATTAAAAAAAATATAAAAAAAATTAAAAATTTAATCTGACACTGCACGTGTCAATTGATCTGGAATTTACATCCTCCCTTTCAATTGTCAATCAAACACTTTCCAGAAAAGGTTTCCAATTTCCTCACCGTAAGCAGTTTTTAGTTTTCAATTGAGGAGAATAACGCTGTGGGGATACATAGATAATCTTTGTAAACACATATCTTTCCGTTTCATTTTACTTGAATTCTTTAGACTTAACACATTTATTAAAAAAATATTAATTAAAAATATATTTTATAAAATTAACTCTATTAATTATGTTTTAAAATATTAAATCTAATTATTACTATTTTCTTTAGTAATCTAATACTGAGGGTAATATGAAAAAGAAGTAATAAAACACTCTTGATTTTCTAAAATAGACAACTAATTTGAAACAAATATATTTAGAAAGAAGGCCAAGTAAAATAAAACGGAGGGAGTACATAGCAAATGACCCTAGCTAACAAATTGTACGGGAAATAATACTCCTATATAAATAAGTATTCTAAGGGGTCGTTTGGTAGAGTGTATTAAAAAAATAATGCATGCATTAGCTTTGTGTATTACTAGTACCTTGTTTGGTACACTTTTTCATCCTATGTATCACTAATGTTTGCATTAGTTATACACCCTATTGTGTATTAAGGAGTGTATTACTAATGCATGAAAATTCTTTGTATTAGTAATGCAATGGATTCTAATGCATGCATTAGTATGGTTAAAGTCACATTGTCCCTCAAAATTTTTTCTACATACTCTCCATCATATTTATGGAGGGTATTTTTGTAAAAAATAATTTTTTTTAGAAATTATACAATTAATGTTATTTTTAATACACCAAACCAAATACTGCATAAGAAAAAAGCAAGCATAACTAACACAAACATTATTGATGCAAACATTACTTATATACTATATTTTGCACTGTTCTTATACACTCTACGAAACGACCCCTAAGTGTTTGAATCATATGGTATAGTAAGTATTCAAAGTTTGGCTAACGGTAACGACGACACCTATTCTTTTAATGTGCACAAGGGGCTTACTAGCAATCTAGCATTATTGACAGCTTTGATTGATTAATATAAATGACAAATATAATTCGAGCATACCAAATTAGTGGATTTAGACGGGAGAAGATACACATATGTACAGAATATTCATGGTTATCTCTGATTGTGAGCTGTTGCACTTCGTTGAAAACATAGCCTATATATTCTTCTACTTCTTTACATTTTTCTCTATCACGCAAGGAGAGTTTAGAAAAGAAAAGAAAAAAAAAAAAACGGAGCTAGGGGATAATAAAAATTGACCAACACAATAACATTTGCTTAATTCATCTAGTGTACCAGTATCGCTACTTTTGCCCATAAAAGGGAAAAAAGGTCCACAAAATTATTTATGGACAATATATTAGGGTCTATATACACACAAAACAAGAAGACTCGAGGGACTTTGACCCTTTGATCTCCACACCTGGATGTTCATTAAGTCAACTACTTATTTAATTAATGGACCACATATTTGTGGTTCTAATTGACTAATATTGAGAAAACAGTGCAAAAGCAACGAACAAGAGTTTTTGTGGTTCTAGTTACTATATTCAAAACTAAAAAAGTTTGATAACTACATCAAAAAAAGTCGTGATAGGACGTTTCATTGCATTGAGCATTTACCATATTAGTTTCTCAAGAACTTATGTGATCAATAGCTTTCAAACTAATTTATTGGCAAGAAAAATTAATGTACGTAGACAGATTTTTAGAAGTTTCGATAGCTACAGAGTAAAGGACTATTGATTTAGGGAAGACTAATTAACTTGGGGAGGCTATCGGAGGATGGACCTGGAGTTCTTTTTGTTTCACTATCAGATACCAATATCAAGTCAAAGGTGCAGCAAACCGAAAATTGTGCCAGGGATAAAAGACGAATTTAGGATGAATTTTGTGGGTTCAATGTGACAAAAAATTAAATTGAAGTGTACAATAAGAAAATACTAAGAATTAATGCAACATTGTTTAATAGATTTAGCCTTTGGTTAACCTTTTTTTATCATTAGAAATCCCTTATTGAGTAGCATACTACAGTAATTCACACTCAATAATTTCTACACTCGTGACTAGTTAAATAATTTTTTCTCCTTGTTTCTGTTATATTTGGTTTCAATCCAGTGTTGGACAAATGAAGTACCTCAGAAATATAGGTTTGTTACATTGAACAGCCTAATATTGTCCTTTCACAATCAAACTTAAAAGATATGGACTATTAGTTTTTAATTTAATGTTGAGCTCTTTTAGTTTTCTTTTCATGCATAAAAAACTGATGCTCTTTGCATGTTAACCTACCTCAAAGTAATGCCTTATATAGAGAAAAGTTATGTCATGTATCATCAATCTATCAAGAATAGACTAGCTATACACACACAAAAAAAATGTTTATACAAAAAAACAAAAAAATCGTATGTTCAAATAAACAGTCGTTGTCATCTCCTTTGCAATCTTTTTTTTTTTCCCAATTCTTTTTTTCCTTTTCGATCATATTTAGGAATTAGGATTGGCTCTTTATTATAATAGTATAATTATTGACAGTTAATTAGTAATCTATTTTACGTATATATAATGTTAAGTACTCCCTCCGTCCAACAATACTTGTCCACTGTTGACTTGACATACATGTTAAGAAATAATAAATAATAGTGGTAATTTTACTATATTACTCTTTGAATATAATAAATTTAATGTCTTGAAAAATGCATTGAGTGATAAATAGTATTTAATAGCAGAGTAAAATGGATAGAAAATGATAAATTATCTATTGATTTTTTTAAACTGGACATATATTTTTTCATATAGTGAACAAATATTATTGGACATAGGAAACAGTAATCTATTATAAAGGCTACTCTTTGTTTTATATTTAGGGGATAACCAATAATACGTGCAACCCTAGCTTGGGTTAGAAAAGAATAACCTACTAGAAATTAAGAAAGGGCCAAATTTATTTAAAAGGATTGAAAGTTGGCACTAAGCTTGAAAATTCCATATGATCAATTATTTAAAGATAAATAATTATTTAAAGAGGTATTATGATAAATAATTATTTAAAGAGGTATCGCAATTTGTCCCAAATGATTAAAAGGAACCATATCCTTATTCGGTATAGTTTAATACTAATGAGCTGCACTACCAATATAATAATTTTACCTACCTAAGATCGAGTCTTAGTAGGTATTTGACCGCCACAAATTTTAAATATTTTTTTACTTTATTTGAAATTTATAAAGTTAGAATTGTGTTTGGTTATATTTTTATGAAAAATGTTTGAAATAATATTCATATTTGAATGTATTTATGCATAACTTGAAAAAAGTGAGTTGAAAAATAAATTACAAGCTATTTTTCAAATTTGAAATACTCACGTCAAATATTAATTTTCAAATAAAGTGAAAAAATTATTTTATAATTTTTTTTTATGGCTGTTGGATCCTTAGAATCTTTTGGATTGAGAATCACATGGCAAAAGCCGACCCAACTTCTATTTAACAGGCGTTTGGACATGTGATTTCATGTTTGTGCTATGAAATCATGACATGAAATTAGCGTTTGGTCATGCGACTTCATTTCATGACTTCATATCATAACATGAAATCTCAAATTCTCCAAAAAAACATGATTTGAGAATTGAGAACTTCAAATCATGATTTAGGATTTTTCAAATACAAAAGTTAACCCACAAGTTAATATTTTGTAAAAAACACACCCCACCATTTATATCTAACAATCATTTATTTTTATGTAAATAGATTTTATAGTTCATATTATTTCTCTTTAAACCCATTTATATCTCTTATAACTATTACTCTCACTAACATAAAATTTATTATTATTTCAAATTAACTCCTATGTTACCATTAAAAAATTCATTCATTAAAAAATATAATTTATCTCTACGTAATGTGATTGAATGGACTTTTGGAGCTTGAAAAAGTAGATTCCGAATATTGAAACAAGGCATGAACCATTATGATATTGACACGCAATTGACAATTGTCATAGCTTGTGCAGTGTTACATAATTTTTTGCGAGAATACCAAAGGAGTGATGAAATATTCACGGCACATGAACATGAAGATATAGTTACTAATGATATTGACCAACAAACGACTCAAAGTAATAATGTTGGTTCGTCTTCTCGGTTATCTGATCGAGAAATGCAAGCTCAACGTGAGGAGATTGTCCGTACTATGTGGGAAGATTATATTAAAGAGTAGTACACTACAACTCATGTTCAATTTTACTTTTTATTGAACTAAAGTTTAATTAATGAATGTTATATTTTTTATAATAGTTTTGTGGTAGTGCATTATACTTTGTTATAAATTTTTGCTTATTTGGTAAGATTGTTTAAAGAATTGAGGCAATTTTGATAGTTTTTCACAACTTATGAGGTTTTTATGTTCATGAAAAAACATACAACATAAAAAGTCCAAATTGCATGTCCAAACAAAACTTCAACTTATCATAATTTCAAATCATGACTTCATCTCACATAGCCAAACGGTTAAATTCTCTCCCATGCACCAATTAACTACTACCTTACACACGGCTATTAAGGATGAAATAATTTCAGACTTCCACACTTATTTGAAAAAGGGATGAATCTTTTACTACGTGAATATTCTTTTTAATACTAAGTGACAGTAAGACTCAAATTTTGGACATTTATCCGCGATGATACCATATAGAATTATGTTATTATTTTATTTAAAAGTCTAAGCTATTTGAAAGAGTATATTTTTATTATTTAATTTTATCTCTATTCAATAAAAGAGTATTTGTAGGACTCTCGTTAAACAAATAGTACTAGCTAACTTTAAACAATGTAATATAATATTTGAGCCTTCCTTAATCATAAGGTAATATTCCGAAATTATGATTTAACTTGCGTGGTGTCATATCGATATTTTAAGACAATTTCTCATTTCTAACCTAATCTCTTTTCTTGTTAAAAAACAGATACCATATAAGTTCTATTTTACACGACATTCTTAATTACCATTCGAAAAGTCAGTCAATTAAATTTCCGTTTAGTTTAATAATTTAAATCAACACCTGTATTAATATTTCCACCATCTCAAATTATCTGTGGTGATTATTAAAACTAGTTGTTTAAAATTATATGTCATTTTAGAAGAACAAGATAAAATTAGTTATTTGTTTCCATTTTATTCTTAGCAACAATTGCTCTTAACGACTATAAAAACCTCAATTTTAGGGTAATGACACATAAATAAAGTAAATATTCAATTAAAAAAGATTACATTAAAACATAATACGAGTAAAACAGTCATAATTCCCTTCTTAATAAGAGTAAAACAGACTTAATTCCCTTCCTGTTTAATCATGTGAGATGAAATCATGATTTGAAATCATGATATGAAATCATATAAGATGAAGTTGAAATTTTGTTTGGACATGCAATTTGGGATTCTTAAGTTGTATTTTTTTCTTATAAACATAGAAATCCCACAAGGTTTGAAAACTATCAAAATTACCCCATTCTTCATATAATCTTACCAAATAAACAAAAGTATAATAAACTATTACAAAGATATTTTTTAAAAAATACAACATTTATTGATCAAACTTTAGCTTAAAAATTAAGTAAAATTGAACATGTGACGGAAATGAGATAGCTTTGTGTAAAACTATGAAGTTCGTAATGTGAAATACATAAAAAAAAATTATGTTGGTGAGAGTAATGGTTGTATGAGATATAAATGGTTTAAAGATTGATAAGAGTAATAATGGTGGAACTTTTTTTTACAAAATATAAACTTGTGGGCTAATTTTTGTATTCAAAAAATTTCAAATCATGATATGAAATTCCATATCACACTTTTTGGAGAATTTGGAACTTCATATCATGATATGAAATCACGAGATGAAATCACATGTCCAAATACTGATTTCATCTCATGATTTCAAATTACGAACTTCATATCACATGTCCAAACACCTACTTAGTGTTTTTTAAGAATCTTCAAAAAAAACATAACATATACTTTGAAATAGATGAAGTCTTAGATAGGCTAATAATTCTTGGATTGATTAAGAAAAGTGTATGGATTGACAAAGAAAAGGAGGAATTATGGTCATTGGAGGAAGGAAGACATCAATCGGTCACAACAAAGAGAGGTTCCATTCAAGTCATCATCAAGAGAATAAAGGAAGGATTGAAGAAAGCGTGTTAAGTGTCAAATGAAGGAATATCACTTCTCATAAGGAAATTAGTACTATTAAAACTAGCATTAAGGAATGTGTGATGTACGAGATTTTTTTATTATTTTTAATAAAAGATTTCATATTCAAGCTTTGAAAATGTTAAAATTATTAATTGTGTGCGATGTCCCCTTTTATAAATATACATAATGTGAATTTGAATTATTTGGGACAATAAAATCCATACAATTGGTTATATAAAAAAAAAAAACATAAATATTAATTAAAACTATGATTCATGTAAATTACACATGATTTCTAAAAAAAAATAAAAGGGTTGCTAAAATTTAGATGGTTTGACTTCGACCACACTCTAAAGTAATACTATGCCAATCTCTCTTAGTACACATCCAAAAAAAAAACAAAAAAAAACAAGGATTAATATGGGGGAAAGGACAAAAATGTTCCTTGATGACATTCCTCAACAATTTTGGTAATTTAAGTTTGTTAAAGGTTTGCATTTTAACCCGGACCTAGTGGTTAGGTTTTATGAAAAATGTAAAAAAGACTTAATTAGAAGAGTTAGAAATTTTTTGTGAAATCTCATATATAACCTGCAACATAAAAACTACATCAGAAAAAAATTACTGTATAAACAACATAAATTTCAATTATTTGGAGAATAATTACAATCCATCTCGGTTGTTTTCGTATTTACAGAAAATTTCAAATTTTGAATTCTCACGATACATAAGTCAGGCACCGATACATCACTGCACGATACATAAGTATCGAAATTGTTGAATTTAAAAGAAAAACTAACGGAATTAGCGTGCATAAAAAAAAAATTAATGCGATCTTGATTGTAAGATGACTGTTCCATCCCTTAAAACTCGTAACAACTTCAAAAATTCAAAAATCTTTCTTCCAACTTTCTTCCATCTCTGTTTCAAGGTCATTCAATTCAATTCTCCAACTTTGTTCCATCTCTGTTATTTATTCTTCGAAATTTCCTTTCGAAACAAAATGAACATCTCGATTTTAATGAGGCATTTTGAAGTTTAACTATCAGCTATTCAGTACGAACGATACAAAAGTGAGGGATTGTTGTCGTAGAGAACATTACGTATTTAAATTTGATTTTGACTATAGCAGCAGAATTATTAATTGATGAATCAACGAAGAACATTGATGTCAGATACATCGTCGAAGGTAATTCCTCTCCGATGGTGATACCCAACGACAATGGCGTGAAACTTTACGTTGAGTTGAAAAAAAATGTATATAAATTTGTAATGTATCCTTTGTGAATAACTACAACAGACAAATCTGAGGGCTGATATTTAACGCAGATATTGATGCGATCATTTGTGTAGAAGAAATGAAATCGAATGCTCTTGCATTTGTTGTAGTTAAGTCAAAAAGTGTTGACTCGTTATATGTACCAGAAATCGAAATTGAAAACTTTATCAATGATTGTAAATATACCGAGGTTAAAGATGGGTCAGCTTTACAAGTATAAAGCTACTCTTATAGCTGTTATGGTCAAATTTACCAAAGATCATCAATTCAACTTCAAAGAAAAATGATCTGACAAACAGAGGTATGTATTTTTATGTATCTAGTCAGATACATTACTATTTAAACACATAAATGTCCAACATACGTTGTTATACATGATTTTTTATTTTTTTTTGGATTAACTATGATACATTAGTTTGTGACTGATACATAGAATATACTTTTATGTTTTGTCAGATACATTACAACATAGTTATAACAAAAAAGTTGCATTCCATCCTTTGATACATTACTTCTTTATGCTTGATATATTATTGGGTATTTTAGTATTTTACGGAATTATTTTAAAAGAAACATTGCTAATTTATGTCTGATACATTACTTGGCATGTTAATGGTAAATATTCTGCACATTTTGATGCAATACTTTGATTTTCTTTCAGCTATGTCCTATGTTGTTATTCTGAGGATTGTACTTAGACCGAAGGCATCTAGTTTGAAATTTTTTTATCTTTTTAAAATTAGAACTTTTCACGATGTATATAGTTGTCCATTAATTAAGTGAAAAGGTGATCTCCGAAGTTCAAGCTAGTGTTGCTTTTGTTAGTCGGATTACAGCTCCAAATTAGTGAATCATAAGAGAAAGCACACTCCAGGTGATATAATTGAGAAGGTAAAGGCTGCATATGGTGTGGATATTACTTACATGAAAGCATGGCGGGCTAAGAATCGTGTAATAAAGATGTTAAGGGATGGATCGACTGATGGCTATAGACAAATGTCCAGATATATTCATATGTTAAACATTGTGTATCCCAACTCACACATTAGGATGCATAGGTCTCCTGAAAATGAATTCGTGTATCTTTTTATTGCTTTACATCTATTGATGAGAGGGTTCTAATATTGTAGACCAGTAATTGTTGTGGATGCTGCTCATTTGGATGGAGCATACAAAGGATTATTTATTTTCGCTAGCACTCTCGATGGTGCAGGCACGTTAATTGATATTCATTAAATAAACTAGTTTGAAATTATTTCTTAAATTTATTTTAGAACAAAGTGTAGCAGATCCTCCTACATAAACTGAATTTCTTTGGCTTAAATAGTAATGTATCACATTTTCACTATTTTTAGGTTGCATATTGCTAATAGCATATGATATTGTAGATTGAGAATGATTGTTCATGGACGTAATTTTTCGAACAGTTTAAAAGTGCTTTGGGGGGTGGGGGGGTGGAGGGGAGCTTGAGAATAAGTGTGTTGTATCTGATAGGAATGAAAGCATTATTAAAAGTGTAGGCATTGTGTACCCTAATGTTCCTCATTTCGCATGCGTTGGCATCTCTGAATGGATGTTTGCACAAATTTTAGGAGGAGCAAAAATCAACTTATATTACTCTATGACTAAGGCTTATCTAAAGAATAATTTTGATTATCTTATGGCTAAAGTGGACAAGGTGGATCATAGGATAAAGGATTACTTGTATAATGTCGGTTACGAAAAATGGTCAAGAGTTCGTGTTCCAATAAAAAGAGAGCGAATGATGAAATCAAATATTGCTGAATGTATCAATGGTTGTCTGGTAGAGGCTCGTGAATTGCCTATATTAGGATTTTTAGAACAGGCGCGAATAGTATTTGAATCGTAAAATTGTAAAAAAACAAAAAAAGAGCATCATATACAAAGACAACATTAGAAAGGAGGTTTGAAGATATTCTAGTTCTTAACGGAGAAAAATCTACTCGAATGACGGTATGAATATACTCTTTACAATACAGGTGTTGTGCATATTCATAAAAAAAAAATTAGTGTATTTGCAGTGCTGATGTCACTTTAATTCTGATATGTCTTAAATTTTGATAATTTAACAGTGTTAATAGGAACTGTACTATGTCAGATACATTATATACAATTTTCTGATACATACAAGATACAAGTTGTTATGTATTTGTACACTGGCTAATGGTATTTGTGACAGGTTAAGGCTTCATCAGAGTAGGTCTATTCAATCTACGAAGCAGGTCAAAGGTACATTGTGGACCTTGAGAACAAAATATGTAATTGTGAAATATTTCAACTTGACGAGATACCATGTCCTCACGCGATTGCAGTTCTGAAGAGGAAACACGTAAAAGATATGGGACCGTACTGCTCTGATTACTATAAGTCAGCAACACTCGTCAAGACATATGGAGTACCATAAATTTCGATGTCCAATATGAAGAATTGATATGTGCCTAAAAAAATTAAAGATGAAATTGTCTTGCCATCAAAATATCGAAGACCACCGAAAAGGTCAAATAAAATAAGACATAAAAAATCTAATGAAACACTCTCATCAAGCACAAATTATTGTGGACGATTTGGTCATGAAGGTCACAATAGGCGGACTTGTAATTTCTTTCCAAAGAAGAAGTGATATGGATGGTTTGCACTAATATAACATGTTTTCACTATATTGAAATAGCTTGGAATTTCAATTTTTCTCACCAATGTAGTTTTCGTATACCAGATTATGTGTAATGACATTGATATTTTCTGTAATATTTTATATTTTTATTCAACTGATGAATAGCTTTGAACATTAGCCAATCTTAATAATATGTAGTCTAATACATCTCATGTTGGTGTGCCAAGATACATATGTTGATGCTGTGAAAATCTAAAAATTTCTCGCATATTGTACAAAGATACATTGCTTATAATACATAAGATACATTACTTAGGAAAAAATTGATGGTGATACATTATTTTCACTATGCTTCAACTATGCACAACTATTTACAGAGATACACATAGCTATAATACATTGCTATATATATATATATATATATATATATATAGCTATTTACACAAGATACATAATTGTATCGTTGAAAAAGATACATCACTTGTAGGGGTGGAATTTTGTGTAAATTTGATATGTTAAGTTGTGTGTTTATGTTATGCAGTCTAATACATCTCATGTTGATGTGCCAAGATATATATGTTTATGCTGTGAAAATCTAAAAGATTTTCCCATATTGTATAAAGGTACATTACTTATAATACATAGAGGGGCTATAATTGGAGATACCATTATTTTTGGTATAGAAGTTTTTATAAAAATGAAAAATGCCCAACCTTTGAGTGCGGATACATTACTTAGGAAAAAAAATTGATGGTTATACATTACTTTAACTATGCTTTAACTATGGACAACTATTTACAGATATATACATATCCATGATATATATATATATATATATACAACTATTTACACAAGATTCATCACTGTACTATTGAAAAAGATACATCACTAAATACTAATGTATATATGTCAAAGTAGGTGTGTCCATGATGTATCAAATACTATTGCAGAAGATACATTACAAATTGTAAAAGTGCAGAAAAGTTAATTTTCATTAAATATTACGAAAAACAATACTTAACAGATTGTAAAAGTGCAGAAAATACATGAAACATAAAAAAATCAAGACATGCCTTGATGAATAGCTACTAACACAATATCCAAATATAATTCACAAAAATCAAATAGTATTTTTCTAAGGTTAACTAAACATTCCCAACTAAGACACAACCACTCAACGTTAATCAAATCAAATTCACAGGTGGTATGAAAGTCGGCTTTGGTCTTGGTGGAACGTCACTGTCACAGACATAGCCATTCCGAAGCCTTCACAATTTCATAGTTTCACAAAAGTGATGTGTATCTCTTGCGAAGGAATTCAGCATCAAGTCCATCAGTAGGTACTTGTAGTTGTGAGGGTATAAAGGTATGAATTAAGTACAAGATATCCATCTGGAGGGCATCCCGATCATTGTCAAAATTACCAAACTTGAAATGTTGAACCAAATCCAATTTACTTATAGCATCTTGTTCAGAAAAATACTTTACCATCATCACACTGGGCGACAAATCTGGGTACTCAAAATCTGTTGTATTACCGGTGCATTTCAAACAGATAATGATAGTAAATTCAAAGATTGAAAATCTGAGCACAGTGTCGTTGACCCTATACATGAACTTCATCCGGATTGTTCTGCTCTATCTCGAGCATCAAAATGCACTTGATTATCTAACCTTGAAAATTGCATTTTGATATATTCAGATACACACCAAAACACATTTTTCGGAATAACTCAATAACTTCCTTGCTCAGGAAATTCTTAAAATCGGATAGCATGAACTGTCGAACCTCAAATAAATAAGTATCTTGCACAACATAATTCATGCCCTGCATACCAATAAATTATAAAAATATAACAAAATTAATTCTTATCTAGCTATCATAACATAAGATACTTAACACATAATCTAAAGTAAATCTTAACATAGCGTATGTATCTTTCAAATGAAACTCATACTGATACATAACACTTATGTATAATTACACAGTAATATAATCAGATACATAAGTCTAATGTATAAGACTTACAATGAAAGAGGCAGATACATAAGGGTTGAAAGATTTTCAAGTAAATATATTATTCTAATATATCTGAAGCACATTAATCATGTTGATTGTTGATACATAGCTTTTATACCTTTGGTGAAAGGCCGCGTGATGTATCTCCTTTTGCTTTTCTTTTTGAAGATGGAACAACTGATTTTTTGGTACGTCTGGTCCACTTCTCCCGTTACTTGTTCATCACAGCAGGGTTTTTGCGATGCTTGGATCTATTTTCATGAAAATCATTATCTTTCAAATCAAAATGTCCGGGAACAAACGCAACTAAATCTGCCGTTGGAGTATTATCATCTAATTGAGTATTTGTATTTTTAACATCTAATTTCTTCATTGGAGTTTTCTCATCTAATTGAGTTATACCAAGACTAAACGATGATCCTGATTCTATTAATTGGCTAAAATATATTTAAGAATAGAAAAGTTAATATGTACCGAACTTCAAAAATTTGAAAACAAACTAACCTCATTAAAAATTGGGGAAGAAATTTAAATGAAAATCGGAAGACGGTTGAAGCTTGAATGTTGAAGGTGAAGTGAAGAGGAAGAGGACTTTAATTCAAAATCGTCAAAATGGGGGAAACCGCTGATACACTCCCGAATCTTTAGCCGCAATTTTACTTCATTTGCGCGACAATGGAGGGGTTGTGCTATGTATGATTTTTTTGAAGGGAGAAAGTAAAAGTTAGGATTTTTGTAATTACTTTGTAGGGATGAAATTTTGTGTAAATTTGATCAGTTAATATGTGTGTTTATGTTATTTTTATACCAAACACAAAAAATTAGTAAAATTTGCAAAATTACACCTCCAAGTGTATTTTAATCTTAAATCATTTTGTTCTCAATTCCTATTAAATCTAACCGTTAAAATTTGTAAACTATTTAACTGAGACCAAAAGTTCTCATTTTTTGATAAATTTAAAAGATTAAAAGAGCACAAAAAATATATTTAGAAGATCATTTTGATTCCAAGTATGTCTCACGAACGTACGTAGGTGCACTGACGATACAAATATCATTAGATACTGTACCCGCTCATAGGGTCGGCGATTCCGTATTTTATTAATCACAGTTATTATATTTATTTGAATAGTATCTTGTTGAAAATAAAAAAAATTGGAAATTTCTAGATGCTCTCACTATGCTAGTCAACCCCAATCCCTTTCAACAAATGTCCAGGAACTAAAACAAGTACTACTACTTTCCACGTCTAATAATATGTGTCATATTATTTTTCACCGATTAACTAAATATATTTTATTTATAGAGTGAGTTTTTAACTTATTGTATTTGATATGAACAAAATATTATATAGTATTATACTTCATTAAAATAAAATTAAGTTCAAGTATCTAAATAAATTTTTTGAACAAATTTAAAAGACGATATATGTGTTTGACCTTTTTCTTTATTATTTTTTAAATAATAATCTATTCACTCAAAATTTCATCTTTCGTGGTAATAAAAGTCTGACCTTAGTCTCTACCTTATTATTGAAAATATAAAATTACGTACGGGGAACATAAAACTTTTACCTCCAAACAACAAACAAGGGGATCTAGGAGAAGAAACAATTATGAACTTGACTTCTAAAAAACTAGAAGACAATTAATTTTTACCTCCAAACAACAAACAAGGGGATCTAGGAGAAGAAACAATTATGAACTTGACGTCTAAAAAACTAGAAGACAATTAATTTAATACCAACCTTTTAAAAACTAATAAAGAAAGAACATTTCTTCACACTTTAAAAGATTACTGACTTAAAACTTTTTCATAGTTGATAATTAGTTTTGTGGAAAAAATTTCTTGTTTTATTTAGATAAATCTACCTCATAATATTTTGTGTAATTTATAGACTTCAACAATACTCTTCTTTCTTTTTGTTGCATATATTTAAGTTATTTGCATTAGTTATAATCTTTACGGTTTGACTAACTTAAACTACAAACGCGTGGAAAAACCGAAGCTATAATAATTAAACTCACTACTAGTAAAAATTGATAGATTTCCCTTGTGCAACATTAAAAAATGGTCCCCTCAAAGTCACTCGTGAAAACAACAATTATTAAAATTTGAAAGTGTCTCCGGAAATAGGGGGAAAAGAAAAACATTGATGGAACCATATCTAGCTACACTATTTATTTCTCATTATTGTAGCATTTTTAATACTATATACAAGCAATCTAAACTTTATATAAGGTGTTATTAAGTGGAGTTTTGCTAACTCTTATAAAACTGTAGGTTTAGGTGGTTTTTGGGTAGAAAAATTTCTTATTAATTTAGTGATTTCTCCAAAGCTTGTGAACTTCTTAAATATAAATAGGAATGAAAGGAAGCCTTTTTGACTTCCGGGTGAGCTTACGCTTTTATTTGGCCACTCTAATGACGAGAAAATTATTCTTTCATTTTAGATCGATGCGAAATTAGGTTTCTCCAGTCTAACTTAGTGCAACTTTTTCTATTTTGATTTTTTTTTTTGGTGTGTGTGTACGTAGTTGGTCAAAGAATCAAGAGAAATACTTCATATTTGAAATATACGTATAATCAAAAAGTAGATATCAGTGATACCCATGTGCGCGCAAGTATATTACTCGAGAATAAAATTCTTTTACCAAGGTCATTCTCGTATTGGAGGGGGTAGACCAATGCCATTTGAGGAGAATTAATTGCTCTCCAAACTCCATCATGGATTACCTTTTTTGACAGGACGTCGTATATGGAATGCTTGAGCTTGTTTGTGATGAGTAAAGTCTAACTGATGCGCTAGTTATTCCATCTGTTTCAATTGATGTGATATTATTTGAGTTGATATAAAATTTAAAAAAATTAAAAATATTTTTAAAATTTATGATCTAAAATATATCTTAGATATTTGTGTTAATATAAATTATTTCATTACGGGTGAAAAGAAAATTTCAAAATTAAATTATTTCTAATTATGAAAAAATATCATTCTTTCTAGGATAGACTAAAAAGGAAAATGCATATAAATTGAGATAGAGAGAGTCGGTATCGTTACTAAGAGTGTCATGTTTGTTTTGATTGTTTTTTAAAATATATGGTATGGTATGATTTGAATCCATGGTTAGGAAACCATAAAAAACCTCACTTTTTGTAACCATAGATTTGGTGGTATCACGTCGTTACCTAATATTTTTTCCTCGTTTTACCTTTACTTATTATAAATAATCATATTTTATCCTTTATACCACCTTTTTATAGCAACTCTATCCCGTATCCTACTTTTCTAGTTGGTTTATCCTTCAAATTATTGATGTGCGAGATTATGTAACAACGAAAAATGATACAATATATTCAAATATTGTATTCATTAAAATAATACAGTATGATACAATATAATAATATCATACAATATCATACATTATAAAACAATACATAACAACCATCCAAACAGAACGAAAGTGTCGTTCATGGTCCGCTTATGGGTATCGACATATACATCCTTATCAATTGATAAAAATATCATTCGATCCCTCTAAACTTCGATATGTTTTATTCATTACATAATTAAGCGTTGCTTAGTCGTAATTACTCCTAAACTTCGACAGCCTTGATCTCCCAAACCAATCTCATAGGATGAGAATGAGACACATGCACTGGGACTCTAATCATATTCTCCTTAATTCAATTCTTCAATAATTTTGTCTTTCAAAAAGGTAAAAAAATAAATTAAAATAAAAATAAAATAAATAAAATAGATAAAAACAAAAACTAACACTAGAAGAGCTATAACGGGAAACGGGGAAAGATAAGCCTAAAACAAGAGTAGAAAAGTATTCATTTTCTTCATTTTTTACAGCATTGATTTGTTCATCATTGATTCATTGTGTATGCATGGATATAATTTAAAGAAGTTTAATTTAATGACATTAATGAAATGCATGTGGCCGATCATTAAAAAAAATAAACAATAAACAGGAAATAAATTAGTTCTCTAAGAAGAAAACATAAATTAATTAGTCCCTCAGTCCATGTTTATTTATCCATATTTGAATTGACACAAACTTTAAAAAATAATAAATATATGATGATTTTATATATCACCCCTAATTATTGTAAGACATCTAAAAGTAGGAAAATAAATAGTTTTTAATAATAAGAACAAAATGATAAGTTATATTTAATTTTTTTAAATTGGACAAGTAAAAGTGGACATTTATTTTTGATCCGATAGATAAATTAAAGTGGACGGAGGAAGGAACATTAAGGGACGGAAGTGTCTATCTTAGGCTAAATATTAAAGTGGTTTAATTGATTCTAATAAATATGAAATAAAGAAGATTTATAACAAGAATAAGAATACGTGTCAGTATGAGGAGATTAATTAGACTATTTAAAATCCAAATTGGTCTTTATTAGAGTAAGAAATTATTCCGGGGTAACAATAACTTTTTTATTAATTACCGAAATAAAAATTATTACTCGTGTTACTAAGTATTACATAAATAATTTACAACAATATAATATTCGTGTCACTAGTATGTGAACCAGATGAATCCAAAAACATACAAGTAAGGGATGGAATGAATCTAAAAATGGAAAAAAATAAAAAGGTTCTTTGTTTATATAAATTCTGTTGGTTCGGGTCACCTCCCGTTTAACCATATATTTTAATTTAAAATTTGAAAATTTGGGTTATTGAAGTTGCTGGATAAATATTTTATTTGAAAATTATTTAAAGTTTTGTGAGTAAAAGTTTTTATATCTAAAAATAAGTTAATTTTTTGAGAAATTGAATTATCTAAAGATTAAATTTTCAAAATCGACTTAAATTTTATGTTCAAACAGATTTGCATAAACATTTAAAATCTAATTCAAAATCTATAGTCAAACAAAAAGATAGTTGCATGGTAATTAGGAAACAAAAAATAAGGGAACAGGAAGATAAACAATCTTAATGTATTCATTAACTGACAAATGGACAATTAAATGGATAGAGACATAAAGCAGAAGGAGGAAGGAAGCAACTGCTGAGTGCTTGACACGTGTCAAAACAAGAACCGACAGATTGGAATGTTACTTGTGTGAGAACCATAGGATGAAGCTAAGAGAGCAACACTATTAAGTAATTGTAAGAAGAGTGAGAAGAGAACACTATAGTAAAAGCACATAGATCACTTTACAACCACCGATAGATTTAAGTGTGAGTTAAAGAGAGTTTATAGAGAGAGAAATGGTACTGGAAGGGAGGGCCTGCTTAAATTAGCGTGTGTGTTTTTGCAGAACAGAAAGAGCAGAGAGAGAGAGAGAGAGAGAGAGAGAGAGACAGAGAGAGAGAGAGAGACAGAGAGAGAGAGACGTTTGCTGCTTTTTTGGCCATGGCGGCGTTGCAGAGAGTTGTATGTCTACCATCTCTTTAATGCTTCCCAAATACAAGCCACAGAATAGAAGCCTAAAAAGCTAAATAAGGGAAGGACTTCTTCCACCCCCTCCTTTCGATTTATCTCTATCTACAAAAGTCTTCCCTTCACCCTTTGTCTGTCCCAGAAAATTTACAAAAAAGCTGCAACTTTTATCTATTAGCCGCTAACAAATGCTCTCTTCCACTCACTGTTGCTGTCACGCGCTTATATAGTACAGACAAGAACTGTATTATTATTTCTCTTTTCTTTCTTTTTTATTTTAAAAAAATAATTTTTGTTCTTTTCTTTTATTTTACTCACAAATCAAGAAAAAGTGAAGGGGAGATAGGTACCCATATCATTCTTGGGTCATAATCAAAGCCAGTGTTCGTGATCTGCTATGGATTGTCAGTCACAATTGAATTTTGGAAAAGGCTTAAAGGAGGCAACAAAATGGCTGGCTTCTTTTCACTAGGTGGAGGAGCAGCTGCAGCAAGTAGCAGCCAAGACCATCAAGATAGCACCAATAATCCCAACACTGAAATTACTCCTGAAAGTAATTGGTTTTTGTACAGAAATGATCAAGAGTTGCCTACTACATACAGAGGCTTTGAGTTATGGCAAACTAGTAATTCCCAGCCCCAGATTCGTCACCCAATTAATCCGCTTCAAGATCTTTATCCCACTGCGGCCGTTGGATTAGGTATCGGGCCGAGCCACAGCAGCGGTCTTGTGGCTCGGCCCGATCATAACCCTTCCTCAGGAGGATCGGGTTTGGTGATGATGAGGAGTGGAGGAGGGGGAATTAGCTGCCAGGATTGTGGAAACCAAGCGAAGAAGGATTGTCAACACATGAGATGTAGGACTTGTTGTAAGAGCCGAGGCTTTCAGTGCCATACCCATGTGAGAAGCACTTGGGTTCCAGCCGCTAAAAGGAGAGAAAGGCAAAGCCAACTATCTACTTTACAGCAACAGCAAGAAGAACAACAACAGCAACACCAGCAGGAAACGCTGCAGCTACACAGAGATAACCCCAAAAGGCAAAGAGATGATCCAAGTGCGTCCTCTCTTGTTTGCACTCGTATATTACCTGCCAGTACTGGTAAACTTTTTGTCTTTCCCCTCCTTGTACTCTATACACAAAAAATATATATTTACACTCGAATTTCATATAAAAGACCTAAAAGTATAAATCCTGTACAAAGTAATTCACCAAAGAACGAAATGAATTTTCTTTTCTAAAAAAATGAGTTCCAACAACAACGCACCTAGTGTAATTTCACTAGAATAATCGTGAGAGAACATGATGTACGCGGACTTTATCTCTATGTGTGAGGATAGAAAGACTGTTTCCCATGGACCATGGACAAAGAAAAAACAAGCTTCAATTGTAGTTAAAATAGTAAAACCACAGCTTTTGCTTTTTCTTCTCTTTCAAACTTCTCATCACTGTTTTTCGGTAATCCTGACAGAGAAGGTGCTACTCTCTCTCTCCTCTCTTACTTTCTCTTTGTGTTATTGATATCTGTGTAGCCACATGCCTTTCTTTTTTTCCTCATTTTACGCATATTCTTCTCTACACGATTAAACTCACATCAATTTGTTTTTGATGTTGCTAGGGTTAGAAGTGGGGAACTTTCCAGCTAAAGTAACTTCAAATGCCGTATTTCACTGCGTTCGAATGAGCTCCGTTGACGATACCGAGGATCAATTTGCATATCAAACAGCTGTGAACATTGGTGGCCACGTATTTAAGGGAATTCTATACGATCAAGGTCCTGAGAATCAGTACATGGCTGCTGGTGAAAGCTCGTCCGGTGGTGGAAGTGCTAGTCACCAGCATAACCTTATAGGTGCTGCAGGCACCGCCACATCAGCTGCTACGAGTGGTGGTGGTGGCGGTGCTGCTGCAGCACCCGAAGGCTCGACTTATCTGGATCCTTCATTATATCCAGCTCCTCTCAACACTTTCATGGCTGGTACGCAATTCTTTCCACCTCCAAGATCTTGATGAGCTTCAATATTCTTCCACACACCGAAAAATTGACATTTGACTTTTTACTCTGTAATGGGATACAGTTATGTTAGTAGTAGTCGTTAAGGTTGAAAAATTTCTAGGGAGGGAAATAGGAGCAAATTGAAAGAAAGAGGGAATTGAGGGATGCTGTTTAGTTTTCAGTTCTAATTTCAAGCATAATTGAATTATTTTAATTAATTCACCTGGAATGTCTTATAAAGTTTCTTCCTTTGAGCTAAATTGTTGGCTTTCTTATTTAATTTTTGTCATTTTGTTTTAAGATTTTCTTTTCCCCCAATTTTCTTGTTGACTTTCATTAGTCCGTTTTGGTGAGGAGAGTACAGTATGAATTGTGAAGGAAATTTGTGAATTTCAAATTACATGTTTTCAAGGTTACTCTCATGAAGTCAATATGGGGGTCCGAAATAAATTTTTCTTTGAATATAGTAGCATCTTTTTCTTCTCCATAAACGTGTAGTATTGCCTGATATTTTGAGATACTTTACTTTTTTAAAAAAACCCAGCGTCTAATGTGTATTTTGAGATTCTGACTAATCTAAATTTGCAACAAAATAAAATCCTTTGAAGAGAAGCGTTTTCTATAAGCATTTTTCGATTTACAAGTCTTTTGAAATTGAAACCTCTGACTAATGGTGATGAGATCCTATTATATCATCCTCAACCCTTTGTGGTGCACTTTGACATGTAATGAAACTCAAGGATTGACTTCTTCCTTTTGTTAATCTACATTGTCAAACGTCCCTCTCTGTGTATGTTAAAAGAGTTTAACTTAATACATGTACTTCTAAAAAAATATTATACAAAAAAAATATTATACACTATCAGGTTATTTTGATATATTATTCATTTATCATGCACTATAGTGTACAGGTTATCAATTGGATTTGAAATTTTCATAGCTAAGCAGTAATTATTAATTATTAAATAAAGTTTGAAAAAAAGGTACCTACAGTGTGTTAAACTCTATGGAAAGAGAGTTTTATCTGTGTTGCTATGTAATGCCCGTTGTATCTTGAATTAGATTTTGTGTATCTACCTGTATGTAAGGGGTCGTTTGGTAGGACGTATAAAAATAATGCAAAATATAGTGTATTAGTAATGTTTGTGTTAGATATGCTTGCGTTAGTTATGTTTGCATTTTTCTTATGCAGTGTTTGGTTTAGTGCATTAAAAACAACATTAATTGCATAATTTCTAAAACAAAATAATTTGATTTACAAAAATACCCTTCATAAATATGGTAGAAAGGATGTGAAAAAGATTTTGAGAAACAATTGTGATTTTAACCATACTAATGCATGCATTAGATCCATTGCATTACTAATACCATGGATTTGCAAGCATTAGTAATACATAGGATGAAAAGGTTTACCAAACAAGGTATTAATAATATACAAAGCTAATACATACATTAGTTTTTCTAATACACTCTATCAAACGACCCCTAAGAGATTTGATTTGCATGTAAGAAATGAAATGCAGCTTTTGATTGGTTCAGGTCTGATTAAATGCATTGGCAGGCCCATTAAGTTAAAATTAATTATGTGGCAAAAAGTAAAGAGAGAGAAAAAGAATTTAAAGAGCATTTACACAAGATGCATCAAGGTGTTTTTCTGTTTTCATTGTCAATATTCTACTTCTGTGGTAACTGCGTGCAACAGATAAATTGAATAGTTTACCTTTGGTTGCTAAAATTTTCTGACCTGTTGTTGCCTGTTACTATCTGATCTGAATTGAAAGGGCTCTTTTGTTCTTCTCAGTCTGTTATTTACCAGATTTCTACCATCTCTTCTGTTGCATCATCTTTGCTAATTGATCTTTCAATTATTTGTATATACATGAAGTTTAAGGAAAAAACACTTTATAACTAGTGATTTTGATCAAGTATGTTGAGATATTTATGTGGCTATAAAAACATGTAAGTAAAGATAAAATTGGAAGTTTAAAATTAAATTGTATTTAAATATAAAACACACTATCTTCATCCTAATTTACATGACACTATTTGCTTTCCGAGAGACAATTTGACAAACTTTTGAAGTTGAATTAGAGTAAACCAACAAAATATTTTAAAATTATAATTGAATATTAAAAAACTTTATGAGAACTACTATAAATTGCAATTTATGTTGTGTCAATATGATAAAAATAATACATTTTAAAATGTTGGTTAGAGTTCTCATAATTTGAATCTCGAGGATCAAAAAGTATTAACATAAATTGGGATAGGGGGACTATCTTCTTCTTCATCTTCTTCTTTTCGGAAAAAACAGACTGGAAAGGAAATAGTTTCATGTAAATTGAGAAGTAGATATAGCTGAAAATATCTTCATTCTTAGTTGATATTTTGATTATCCTTATCATCATCCCTCGTCATTAGCAAATCATGTATTAGATATAGTTAATGTAGCTAAAATCTTTCTCTAAATTAGAGATTAGCCATAATTCCAACTAAAATTTTAATTTTCTTTATGGATTAGCAAATAGTGTCTGTCTGATTTCTTTCGCCCTTGACCTCCAAATGTTCCGGCAAATAGTTGAAGCACAAGCTAGAAATGTGTGGTATATACTACTCCCTCTAATCCCATATATAACACTATTTTTATAGTTCAAAATGAATGAATTGTTCAAAATTCAAGAATGTATTTATTATATTTTTTTAGAATATATTATCCTTCTTGTTAATGAGGTTTTTAACTACTTTGAAATCTCAAATAGTGACTATATCTACTTTTAAGAAGAGTTTGAAAAGAATCAAAAGACAATATTGACAAATTACTCTTAAATTAGTGTATGGATATATATTTTTAAAGACTGTGCGACACTCCAATAATTCATTTATATTGGACTAGAAAGAGTAGTATTAAAAAACAATAATGTGTACATACACATTATTGATTAGTAACCACCTCATTTGAATGACCTTGTATGTGAGCGAAAATAACCGTAATCTTAGGTGGAAAAGTTAAATCTCTGTAGGATTTAATAAGTTGATAGTAGGTTTATTTATTGGTCGGAACATTAATTAGAAGCATTTAGGGAGAAGTTAAAGGAATAGAAAAAAAAAGGAAAAAAAGAGAACAGTATTCTCCATTTTTTTTTTCAGATAAGAAAAGACGTAAAGTGTGAAAAATGTATGTGTCCCAAGAATGCAATGGATATAGCAATGTATAACACCTGTACTAACCAGAAGACCATTATCACATCTTATTTCTGTACAGGAAATAATGTCACTTTCTCCTTCTCTTTTTGTTCGATCACTCTTTCCTCTATTGCTTTATATATTGAATAAAATTTTGCTATTGTTTCTTCTATTTTTTCTGTGAAAACATCACATAGATGAGCTAATTATACTATGAATTAATCTTATATCCGTTGAGAATATGATTAAGTAGATAGAAGAATGTGTTATCTAAGCATATTTCACCTTTTTATTAGAGTAGATAGAAGATCTAAGTTCGAATCTCACTATCATCCAATATCAATTTTATTTTATTTTTACTGTTCTTGGTCCATGAAAAATAATCAAGGTTCGCATATGATAAATAGTGTTAATAGTTTTTTTTAAAAAAATTGTGTCTGTGGCTAGAGTATTCTCCCTAATGTGGAAGGTGGAATGATTCTTTCTTATAGATAAAAGTTACCCCTAGTAGAATTAACCGCTGCAAGAACTGTTTTTACTTGTGATGATAACAAATAATTAATTGGTCATTTACTGCTATTATTTGAATTTGTAAATAATGATACATTTGCAATTGAAGTGGAGACAACATGAGTTAAGAGATATTATTATTTGTATCTGAGTGTGCTTAATTTACTTCATGTGTGCTGTGCAACTGTGTGACATGCTTTTATGAATTATGGTCCAGTTCTACGTACTAACTGTATAATAAATTAATAATGGTACGAATGCATTTCAAACTCCGTGTGTATTTTTGACGTATTCTAGTAAAAATGTTGATGATTTATATCAACTGGTTATAAGATATTACTAGAAGTGTGATAGTACTGTTCATATGTTTAATCCTATAGGGGATCCATTCGCTGTATTATTAATAGAATTCTCTATTTTATTTAGACTCAGATTAAAAAGACAGAATAATTTTATGCATAAAAGATTTCCTTGGTTTGCTCCAGCATTGGCCTTGTCTTGTCTAAATATAGGAAGCCTTTATTCAACTGAAGGTATCTTTTTTGTTCGAGTACATTTTTTTGGATCCTCGTCTACGGTAACAACTCATGTGCATTCGGTGTTTATATTATGTCAATAAATGCATGACATGTGTTTGTACATAACCTTTTAATACTTAACTATGGTTAATTAACATACATCTTCACTTTATTAAATCACTTAAATATGGTAAGTTTCCACCGTTTGGTGTAAATACCAGATACGAGTATGCTTTACTCATGGTCTACGTGAACTATCTCATGATAGTCCTCTACATTTCATTTTCGGAATTGTGATTGCATGTGCTTGTAGATCAAGTGCCTACTCTATATGGATCTTTATGTTTTAGGTACCCTTGATGGCATATTTTGTACAAGTTTCCACTTTTTCCCCCTTTGCTTCTGTTTAGTTTTATGCATGCACATGAAATCATTTTCTGAATTTTAAAGTTATGTTACTTCGCATGTTAATTTGTTACACAACTCATTTACACACTTTTTGATTTCAAAGAAAATATTGTCTAAAACTTGTTCTATGTTCCACATAAAATACCAATCGCAAAATACGTTGTTGTAATTGTGAAAGAATCGAATTATCGAACCTAAACTTTTAATTCAATTGATGGTACAACTTGGATTAACCATTTAAATCTCCTCGAAAATTCTTCCACAACTAACGAGAGATAGGTGTAACTTTCTCTATCACATGTGTACAACATGTTATCGGGTGCTCATATATATTTGTTTTTTTCCCCCTTAGTAGGGAGAAAGAGAATGCTCTATAGGAGTATGTTTGGAAGAGAGGAAGAGAGATTAGGCTCAAGTGGCTAACAGTGAGCGTAGAGCAATATTAGTTGCTCGAAAGATTGATTTGAGAGTCAGAATTTTTCTTTTTAGCTCCTCCGATATCTAGGAGCTTCCACCTTTTTGCTCCTTTGGTAATTTGAACCCATAACCTTACCATATGATCATGATACCATAGTCAAACTATGGTACCTCGAGCTCGCGAGAAATATTAGTAGCTTGATGTGGGTTGAATTGATAGAGAAGTTAAGTGAATATGGCATGAACGGTAGTTTGTTGAAACGAGTTCAGTATAGTTTGGCAATGATACCATATGAAAGAATTTGAGCAAAAAATTCAAGGCAATTGTGGGAGCAACTCGATACCGGTCTTTTTCTTTTTTCTTTTATTCTTTTCTATTTTTTAATAGAATTGGAGCATGGTGTTGTACAAGTGATGAGGTATACGTGTAGTAATTCTCCAATTTTTATAGATTGGTCACATGAATAAGCACTTACAAGGGACTTAATATTCAGTGATGTAAACATAGACCTTAGAGATCATAATATATTGATTCTAGTTGTCTGTACTAGAAACTGAAAGACTAGGTTTTTTTTTTTTTTTTTTATTTGGCTAAGCGTTGTTTGGTCTATGTTTTGACGGACATAGGTACTCGATTCTCAAAAGAATTTTTGAGGTGTGCAAGTTTGTCTAAACAGTAACTGTGAAATAAACGATAAATATGTACGGATACTCATAAAGTCCAAAATGAAGAACATGCATCGCAATGAAGGTGATGAAATAGGGGCGAATCTTGCTAGCTAGAGTATAATTTATTGATTTGGTTGAACTCAATATCTTTAGTTTAAATTTTGTATTCGTTTTAAAATATTCATTGAATTAATATGTATGAATTATTAATTTAAAAATCAATAATTTAAAAAACAAAAATATGATATCAAATTCATAAAATTTAAATGGTGGCTTTGCCTCGATGGAGAAAGGCATATTACCTAGTATGTAGGAACATGAATACATGGGGAACATATAGTCTGGGTGGTCAGGTTTTTAATTCTGGCAAATATTTAGCCGAAAGAAGACGATCATATGAGCAACCATCTTCCCATTCCCAATGCTGACAACTACTTATTATTGCAAGTTTACTTTCCCTGCGAATTTTGAACAATTAGATTCGATCATATTTTCTTGGAGAAGAAAAAGAATTCCAGGTTCCAACAAAAGAAGAAACATTTCCACTTTTCTCAGATTCAAGAAATCCTCGAGCAACAAAAAACAAAAAGAAGGTTTCTCCTGTCCTACAATTTCCCTTTCAACATTTGATCCTCCTCAAATTTATGATAAATACATCTATTTTACGAGCTAATTAATATTAGTATTTAAATTACCAACAAAGTGAATACTTTCATTTGATAGATTGAAAAAAAAACAAAAAAAACTTCTAGACAATGTTGGAAATATGTTGTAGACCGTTGTTTGCCGTTAACATGCCAGACAATTGAATTATTAAAGCGTGGATTCCATATGACCATAGTTCTTTTGTAGCAATACATGTTCAAAAATTGCTTTTGTTACGAATTACGATTTGATAGAATAATAAGTAATTTAGTTACAGGAGGAGACTTTCTTGAAATCCAAATTTAGTTACGTAATATTAGTTGAGATATTTTAGGTTTTAGAATTTTAAAATATGCAAATTTGTATTGTTTTTAAATTGGCTATTTAAAAGCCCTCTGTACTTACAATTTCAATCACTTTTAATATTTTTATTATTCCACCATGAAGATATCTGACAATTTCTAGGTCTATTTGTCTTTGCGAGAAAGATTGAATATGCAAGAGAAGCCTAGTATATATTGTACCCAATTTTTCCCTTTTTCTATTAAGCCATCACCAAAGGTTATGAAAGATTACATTTCTCATATCTCTTCCTAAAAAAAATGGTCATTTATCTAGTTGAATGAAACCTTTTATCTCTTTCGAATGCTGATTTTGAGAAGAGTAAAAGGTTTTCATTTCGACTAGAAGATGCCAATTTGGCTAAGTAGTCCGTCACTATTTGTTTGTTTGGATTTGGTCAACTTGACTGACACTTCAACTTTTAGAATAATGGCCTACTTGTTCTCATTCTCTATGACGTATGATCCTTTTATTTATTTTTTTCTTGCAACCGATTAATCATTTTGATAGTATTACGTCATATTTCTCTACCATCCATGCGAATTTTCACATTAATTCTGGCAGTGCAGCTTAGTATAATAGGTGAGTGGATATTGAAAAACATGTCTTGAGCTTGGGTCTATCAAAAATAGTCTCTCGACCTTACCTCTGAGATAATGGGTTGGACTGCATACACTCTATTATCTCCAAATCCAACTTTGTGGGTTTACACCGAATATGTAGTTTTTGTTGTTGATATCCCTTTCAAAATCCCACTTTGTGGGATTACACTGGGTATATAATTGTCGTTGTTAATATTGAAAAACAAGACACCTAATGTAAAGGGTATAATTAGGGTTTTGTAGTATTAAAAGGAGGATTATACAAGCATTTCTTATTAAGGATTATTATAGGAGTAGCATCTTTTCCTTTTAGGGTTATTGCTTTCTTTCTTTCACAAAGCTGGATTACTAGGTTAATTAGGTTTATTTCTTTATAAAGAAAAAAAATTATACATGTAAGGAATCATCTCCAACCCCAATTCAAGATAATGGAGTGGTCCCCTAGCTAGCTCTCTTCCATAGGGTCAACCTAAAGTTTCTCAACACTTGAGTACAAGAATGATTGTTATTTGGATTGAAGATATTGCTGCAAATTAATTAATATTAGTACAGTTATATATATATGAAAATAAATCTCTAGTACTTTTCAAGAGGAAATAAAAGAACATGCATCAGCCACAACTGAAAATTCTCTCGTGTATGTTTTTTCTGGACTTTCCAGATATTGATGAAACATAAGATGTTCTCATACAGGACCCATATTTCAGAAGAGACTAATGGTTTTTTTTTCTTTTTTTAATGTGGTGGGGTCAATTTTTTTAAGGTGAATATGGTAATGGAGCTACTGTATATGTATGTATATATTTGGAATTATGTGTACGAGAATGTGAAGGATTTGCAATAATAACTTTGTTATCTATGAACAAAGTTCCAAAAAGACAAGAGTCATCAGAGAATCAGTGACCATTTTAGATTCAATGGTTGCAATACATATATACATCGTTATTCCTAGTCCGATCAATACCTTGTACTGAATAAGTTTATATACAAAATGGGTAGATGTAGGCTGTAGCTGTAGCAGTGTACAGGAAACTGTGAACTCACATGACCCTATACATGCTGTAGTTCTAGGCTATTCTTTCATTCAATATTTAAATATTTAGGGGTGGCAAAATTAGTACGATAAAATTAGTACTCATCATCTTAGATCCCCGCGAGTTCAGCTACCCTTCTTAGGACCTGTTTGGTCATAGATTTCCCAAGTAAAATTTGGGAAAAAACTTGGCAAATAATATTTGGCCATATAATTTTTTTGACAAATAATCTAAATTTCTAAATACTAGAAAAAATTAGTATTTGGGCCGAATTTTATTTTTTGGGAACTTTTACAAGTTCAAATTTTACACCAAATTTTTATTTTTTATAAAAAACACTCACTATTTATTGACCCCAACTAACATGTGTATGTACATAACAATATAACTTATATCTTGCTATGTATATATAGGTGGATATTGTATTAGTATTGTGATTGTTTTACACAAATATAATCTAAAAATATATTTTCTAAGCTGTGCATGTACATAACAATACAACTTATACACATGAAATTTTAGTATACTTGATTTTCTTTTGTTTCTCAACTTCTAAGAAAATGTTAGGCATATTTCTTATTTTTGATTATACAAATTAAACTTAATGGTTAGTTTTAATAATTTCTAAAACTTATGAGTATAAATTATATTTCTTAAAAAAGTAAAATATTTTTTTCAAATAATATGGCCAAACACATGATGAAATTTCACCCAAATATTATTTGCCAATAGTTGGGAATCTATGACCAAACGCTAGCTTAAAGTTGGAATGATTTGGATTAAGTATGCAATCCAAATTGATCTATGAAACTTTTGTTAAAATATTTAAATAAAATAAACTTGTTTTTGAGTGAAATGTTACATATAACTACAATAAAGATCTTTTTAAATTAATTTTGTTTTATAATTACATAAATTAATCATAACAAATAAGGATTGGACAATGATCTATTTATTGATTCAGCCCCTTTTTGACCCGTTGAAATTCTGCTCAAACTACCCATTTGTTGATCCAAGGAATACCTAAACATATCGCTAGTACTACATATTGTATATCTTCAATATTTATTTTTTTCAAATTTTTGGAATGTGGGGAGATGGGGTGTATGAAATTGGCTTATTCCTTTATGAAAGGCCAGGCTAGCTGAATGCTCACTAGAGGAGTCAAAGTAAATATAATGCTCCTCTGGAAAATAGGTACAAAAAGAAGTTAGGAGGTTGATAATTCTTTTTCTTTTTACTCGATCGGGCCATTGACATAACATTTCTACCGACTAGAAGTAAGCGTAGTAAGGGCAGTAAAGGGAAAAAAGAGTTGTCAAATGCATTTTTTTTGGAGGAATCCTTGAGAGATATTCTGGAAAAATGAAGCATGCTTTAAGTTTTACTACAGAATTGTGAAGCATCAATCAAGGGCTAAATGGCGCAAATTAAATCAGATGGATTATAAAATTGTAGAAGTGGAAACAAATTGCTTACTAGTTGTCAAGCTTTGTTATGACGGAAAGAGGTAAATAAGAAAATAAGAAAAGTAAAGAACACCAAGTTTAACGTGGAAAAACCCTTCAAATCAAAGGTAACAACCACGGGATCACAGAGATACAAACAGCTCCACTATATCAATAAAAGGGTTACAAATATTCTCCCAAATGTCTACACAACAAGTGTCAAACACGGAAAAACAATAGCGACACCAACAGAAGAAAATCTAGAGAAATCACCCGAAATAGAGCTACTGTTCGGAACTCCAAAACAGGTGCTGCGGACCATCAAATCCGATCTGCACCGTTCAAATCAAACACCAAGATGTTAGGAACACTCAGTCAAACTTTCAGCCCGATCCAACGGTGAACAAGCTGACAAACACGATCTGAAGTTGGCTAGTCGGAGAGTAAAAACTGCAGCAACTAAACTCTCTCTCTTTGGTGAAAGCTCTCTCAAAAACCTCTCTTATGTGCTAATGTCTCTCAAATACAAAACTAATGAGCATAATTAATTCTCTCTCAAATTGTCCTATTTATAGATGATGAGTGGTGTTTTTTCCTAAAGCCAAACCAACTCTAAATAGGAATAGAAAATCCGAATCCTTTTCCAAATAGGATTGGAAATCAAAAGAGAATAGGATTAGGCCATGGGCCTTTGGCTGGAACATGGGATATATCCCAACAAACTCCCCCTCCAGGCAAGGGGCTAAATGGATCTTCAAGCGGAGGAACTCAGGACAGGCTTCATGCCTGCCAAAGTTCTGCAATACTCATGCTTCTCTACAACCACCACTTTTGTTAGCATATCTGAAGGATTGTCATCAGTGTGTATCTTCTCAACCTCAAATAATTTCTCTTCCACGGCTATTCTAATCCAATGATACTTTTTACTTATATGTTTGGACTTAGAATGAAAGGTGGAGTGTTTGGTGAGATAATAAGCACTTTGATTATCACAAAATAAGACGAATCTTGACTGCTCAAAATCAAGATCTTTCATAAATTCCTTCATCCAAAGCAATTCTTTGGCACCTTCAGTGATAGCAATATAGTCAGCTTCTGTGGTGGATAGAGCTATGCACTTCTGTAGTCTTGATTGCCAAGAAATAGCTCCCCCTGCAAAAGTGATCAAACAACCGGAAGTGGATCTTGAATTATCAAGATTACCTCCCAAATCAAAGTCTGTGTAGCAAACAAGTTCAGGCTTGCCACTACCAAAGCACAACTTCATATCTGCAGTACCCTTCAAATATCTTAGTATCCATTTTATAGCATCCACAATGTAGTCCTAGGGGTTTGAGAGTATTGTTTGGGGGGAGACTTTGTGAGACACAAGTGTTGCGGTGTCACTTGTGTGAACCTCTTTTTATTCTGAGTGAATTGTGTGAGGTTGTCTCTCTTGACATTTTGTACTCTCGTTTATATAGTGGATTGCTCATCTCCTTTTGTGGACGTAGGTCGATTGACCGAACCACGTTTAATTATTGTGTCTCTTTTGGTGTATTTCTCGCATGTCTTCTTATGTGGCGTCTTTCGAGGTTTGCTTTGCTAGCTTCCGCATGACACCTGATTATTTCGGTCCTAACAAGTGGTATCAAAGCGAGGTTAAAATGGGTGTTCATCTTGGCGGGTTCAGAGCTAGTCGCAACCTATTTGGCGATAATGAAGATTTTGATTTGAGAAATTTTATTAGAGTGTTACTCTATGTAGAGACAAAGATTTAATAGAGGAGATCTTAGAGATGGAGATTGAACTTGTTGAAGATTACGTGAAGAAGCTGGAGCAAATTTATTTTGTCAGAAATTCAGGCCGAGGGGGAGAATTGTTGGTATTTGCCCTGATTTTCTTACTATAATTGAGTTTTCCTTTTAGGAAAAGGTTATAGACTCTATAAATAGAGGTTCCTTTCTTCTAGCTTGGTAGCATCCACAATGTAGTCCTAGGGGTTTGAGAGTATTGTTTGGGGGGAGAATTTGTGAGACATAAGTGTCATGCTTCCACTTGTGTGAACCTCTTTTTATTCTGAGTGAATTGTGTGAGGTTGTCTCTTTTGACATTTTGTACTCTCGTTTATATAGTGGATTGCTCATCTCCTTTTGTGGACGTAGGTCGATTGACCGAACCACATTAAATTATTGTGTCTCTTTTGGTGTATTTCTCGCATGTCTTCTTATTTGGCGTCTTTCGAGGTTTACTTTGCTAGCTTCCGCATGACACCTGATTATTTCGGTCCTAACAAAGCTTATCATGCAAGACGGCATACGACATTATCCATTTAAGCCTATTATTGAGGACTGTAGATATTTGTTGCAGTCCTGCAGACCAATAAGACCACGATGACGTTTTTAGAGGGAGGCAAATCAGTGTGCCTATTTTCTAGCAAATGAAGGTCGTAATCATGAAGAGGTTTAAATACTATTTAGTCATGCATTTAGGGGAATGGAGCTTCTTGTTCTAGCGTACCTAATGTTGCTTATTACGATTTTAATTTTTTTAGTTAGTTTATTTTTCCACCATACCAAAAAAAATAAAGGGAAAAAGAAAAAAGAAACTCTTCTCTGGTAATGCTTTTGGTTAAGAGAGTTGCACTTATTCTCCATCAGCTGTGTAAGCTTCACAAAAGGGTTTAAAATACTTTAAATGGTCATTTGGATGTTTGTTGAGACACTGTTGAATTTAAGCCAAGGCTTGTTCTTGTTAGTACAGCCATTAGCCATATGGTGTTTTTCTCAGCCAGTAACACACTGACAATATTTATAAATGCTAGTAGCCCAAAGAAACATTTCTAGATTGATATAGAGTTTTAATTAAGTTAGGTCTAACGTCTACATCAAGAAAATCTAATATAATGTTTTAAGGTAGGTATTCCTTTATGATTTCAATAAAAATATATATTAATTATTAAATGTATAGAAAGTTGAGGCAAAATATAGGTTATCATCCCTGATAGTTCATTTTTTCATAAATATTCAAATTTAAATTCGTATTGTAACATTATAAGTATTGCGAAATTAATTTGATTAAAGAAAAAAGAAGCCAAAGTTGATTTTGAAAAGACAATTGAATCCAAAGTCTAAACACTTCGACCTTGCCAAGCGTCATTGAATTTCTGATAAGTTTTGTCGGATCGATCAAACTTAGCTCGGCCACATTTTTATCAGTACTGTTGTTCAATTATTCACGAGTTTTGTTCGATGGGAAAAAGTTTGGTCTACCCGCATTCTACCTTTCTAGTTGAATTGAGCACAAATTTTATCTGACAGCTAGATCAAACTTTGATCAGACTTTTGCATGCTAGTATTGTTCACCAGTTTTGTCCAAAGGGTAAAAGTTTGGTCTATATATACTCACTCTACCTATATGGTTGAATTGCACATAAGGTTTCTTTTGGATATATAGGCCAAGCTTAGCTCGAACTCCTTACTTGTATATCCTCGTTATTCAACTTACCTAGTTGAGTTGCTTTTCACAAATTTTAATTTGCGAATAGGTAGCCCAGCCCTTTAAATTCTTTTTCTTATATAATTCTGTGGTTGTCTTGCTAAATAATTAAGGCTGTCAATCAAGTGAATGAGTACTGGGCTAAAAAGAAGAGAAATGAGATCTCATCGAAGAGATGCTTCCTCGTTCCGTGCACCATATTTTAAAGCTCTGTTCGAACAGCATTCATGATCACTAGCAAGAAGAATTGGAAGCAATACATAAAGTGTACGTGAGGTTTTCCATATAAACAGGGATACACGTCGATTCTCAAGGATTTACATTCTCCCGGATGCACATCATGGATTACCTGTTTTCGACGTTCTAAAGGGACTTGACCTCACATTACATTTCCTTTCTCTTATGGTGGTCTCACTCTCACAAGTCCTTCATTCCGATGTTTGTTTCTCAATCACATTGCCTTGCTGCTACACGATTAAGAAGGAAACAGACTTTGTTGCTGATCATCCATTCTTGTTCATTCTTGTTACTCATAAGGAGCTTGTTGGATCCACAAGCTTGTTTTGCCCACGGAACCCACAAAGAAATGAGTTTTGAGAGACTGAAAGCAATCGTGAATATCTGCATTCACTACAGTATTACGGCAATGGTGAAAATCTGATATAGTGCTTCGAATAAGATACTATTTAGAGATGTGTAGAAGTTTTCATAAACAGCTTTTCATCTGTTCATCCTTTCAGTTTGACCATCAATCGCTGGATGGGGATATTATTCTTTTAGATAGAGTAATTCACAATTTTGTAAAGAGCTTTTTTTTTTCCTTAAAAAAACTAGTGAATGTCCGCTCTCTGCCTGTAATAATAGCGTTAAGCAACCTATATAGTACACTCTACTTAGACGACTGCATGAATGTCGTAATGCTTGGCCGCGTGGCGTGCATACTTTGTGGAAAACCTGCATGCTACCCTAAGTGATTGCTGAAGGATGTTGGTTTTGAGAGTCTGTAATATCTTCTTGATGGATATATGAGTACTAACAATAGACTAAACGTTCAAATAATGACCTGGACATGTTCATTCCTTTCAATATCAACCTATCGGCTTTGTATTACCCAAATGCTCAGAGGCAGAAACTCTACTGGACTAGTACCAACTGGCTAAGTCTGGCGTATTGTTTTGTTACTCCCTGTACATGGTCTAATAGTCTAAGGTGTTAACTGAGTCTAATGTTCTGAAACATTTAACCAGAAACGGATTTAACTGCTTTCCTTTTAAATTGGACAGAAAATAACGGAGTCTGTTCACAGATCAATACGTTACCCAATGGTGTTTTAGACATGGGGAAGATGTAGTATGAAACAACAGATAAATACAAAAATGCACAGATTTGAGCAACATGTATGTACCTTGAGAATCGTCCTTGTAGCATTTGGAGATAAGTGAAAAACATCAAGGATTAAATGTTGACAGAAAAACTTACCTTAATCTAACCCCAAATATGGGCATAGTTTATATGCAACAATTCTTGCAGTAATATACAACTCAATCCTATAGGAGAATTAAGGACTAATGGGGGGAAAAAAGAACTCTCTAAAAGTTTACATCGTTCCAAATCTTTTTCTCTGCAACCGGGTCCATTCGGCCAAACCGAAGCCCTTCCCCGATGCATATGGCTGAAATTCCATTGCGGTTGCTCTTTTTATGCACTAAAGTCGGGGATCTCATGGCTTACACCACCCTATAAACTCTCAGTATGTCTCGTCACCACTGACCAGAAGCTGCTCTAGGTTTTCCCTTTGTATTATTTAAATACTGCGAGACAAAGAGCACTCCCATTACAACTATAAGGCAACCAACGAGTGTGCTAAAGAAGAGTGCACCAGGTTGCCTAGTTTGAACAAAACCATAAACTCCGCTTGAAGTGACAAGGATAAGATCAGTTAATCCATCATTTGAAAAGTCTTCAGACACCAAAGCATGAGTGGGAGGTGCAGGGAGGTCAATAGTAGTCAACGGACTCCCGCCAGGAGATAATATTACAGCTTCTTGGTCTCCTGCTGCAAGGATCAATTCTTGACTGTCATGCACACGTAGAGGAAAGGCCTTCAGGGTTGGGACTACTGTACCAGCTTCCATCATCCCCGCAGGCGATTGAAGGTTTGACCATGTGGCACCCGTCAATACCTGCCAATTCCATAGAGCACCATGTCCATGCAAGCCCGGCGAATATGATGTTACCTGAAAAGAGTATGACAAATAATCAGCAGTCAATTATTGAATAAGAATGAATGTGCCCAAACATATCATGGAAGATAAGACATTAGACATGTCCATGGCATGAGAACTCATTTCTTAAAGGATTCAAGCTACTCACTGTGAAGAAACACTGCATGTTACTGTTAAAACTAAACTCTTGTTCCTAAGTTAAGAGAATACCTCGCCACGATTTGTCAAGAATATAACGTCTCCATGGCTTCCCTTACGATGTCGATGACCGTCATTTGTGGGGATGAGAATAGGTGTTGCTACCTCTAGTGAACTTGCATCAAAAGTGTGACCAAATCCTCTGGAGAATTCACCATGCTGGAATAAGTTAAAAGGAGAATGACGACAGATAGAAGCATTGAAAAGCTGTTCTCGCACTGGAACACCAGAGGTGGCAACAGCCCAACAGGGCCGCAGCACCTCCATTGATCCACTAACAACAGTCTGTTCAGCACCATTGGCCCCCACAACCTGCAAAAGACCAAATTTAGAAAAGAGAAGAAAGGACATGTTTTTGCCTTTAGACTAACATGCTAGTTCATGTAGAGTGCTGGTATGAGAATGCTGATTGATGTCTTAGAATAACAGTACTACTGAACCACCAATTTTTACCCTTTAACATTCATGTTGAGTCAAAATACCTATCATTGCATTCTAATCTGCTAGTTCTTGGGTCGCTGAAAATATAGGAGCGATTGATTTCTCTCCTAATATTGGTTCTTACCTTCCACTTTCAGTTTTAACATCAAGTATCTTCAGATGGGTATCGTTCATTCATTTTTTTTTTCTTTTGGGATCAAGAATAATAGATACATGTCATTCACAACGATAGATAAGTTCAAGAGAAAAAGAGTGTTCTCCAAAATTATCTCATCCTCGGCGCATATTTTACATTCTTCCTTAAATAAACCTCTGTGCTCTAACGCTTATTCCCCAACTTCAGTTTTATACAGTTATTTATTTGGGGTCCCCAAGATTTTTTGCAACTTCATCCATCTTATGCTTGTTTTCATCTAGCACGTGTTTTTCCTGTTGATGAAGCAATCCATTTGCTGCTTTATTCTAAGATTCATCATCCATGTTATTCCCGTATAAGCAAAGGCTCTTATACCTAAGCTAATAGAGATTATCCAGTACACTATATTAAAGCCCAAATTTGATAATTGATATTCGGACAATATAATTCATTCCAATCTGAAAAAGAAGAAAGTAACTTCAAGACAATGCTTGATAAACATACCATACTTTCACACCTTGAATTGGAACACTGCATTTCAATTGGAAAAGGAGAAAGAAGAAAGTGAGACATCAAAAGTTGCATGTTACCTGGACATGGTCCAACACTCCATCGCCATTAATATCTGCATGAAGCCCGCCTTCTAGGAGGTGAAGCTGGTGAAATCATGACTTCAAATTAGACCATGAACTAACACACAAGAAGATGGAGGGTGAAAAGGGTCTAGAGTTCCCTCGTAAAGAGTCTTCTGGTTTAAAAAAAGTGTGGAAAATCTTTTCTAGGTCTTCATGATATTTGGCATATTCCATGGAAAAACTAGCTATTGCAGTATGCTTAGCAATTATTAGACAGCTACTACCACAGACCCTGTTTACTTAGACAATGCAATCAAGAACTTTTATCTACCAGAATGTTGTACATATACACAGCAATACCTGAATCACCATAGTACACGAGGTCAGATATGTGATGTGTGGCAGTTCATACCTTGCACAAAGTACGGCCAGTTGCTATATGAACAGCTTCAATCCCTTCCTTTTCATGAGCCACGACAACGTTAGGGACCCACCAAAGCTGGGTATAATTGGTAATAGTAGGTATATAGGGAGAAGGCTGCACAAAAAAAACTGAGAATGTTATAATGTGATCGAGTGCTGAAATGGTTAGAGGAACGCAGTTTAGTCAAAATTTTTCAAATTTACCCAATTAAGTCTAGATTATTATCTATGAATGGTTCTAACTTCAAATTAACTTCCAGCTGAAAACAGTTGCTCGATTAGATGGTTCCATAGAAATGCAGTTTCCATCATAAAACAGGAACTGTTTTTCCTGTTTTAATGTGCAATGTTATGTAACTTTGAAAAAGATATTACAGTCTAAGTGGAGATGAAGATCAGGATTTAATAGTTTATTTCTTGATACAGTTAAGAAATGAACCAGGATCATTATCTGGTAACAGAAGCATACAAGGAAAGTAGGTTACAGATTCTAGAGGGCTAGTAAAAACAGTTATTGTTTCAGAATTTCCTTTCCAGATTTTAGAGTTCTCTCGCTCAATCCTTAGCAACCACTACCTGGCCTAGAAGTGCTTAATCCAGTTTTTGTACAATCTCGCCTGTACTGACTATCTCTATATGCCAAAAACAACACATAATACAAGACAGTCTGGAGGAAAAAAGGTGACGCGAAGAGAACTGAAAAACTGCTAACAATAACAGTAAACCATTACCTTTTTGGGTTTTGCTGATTTTGCATAATTTACTGCCTTTCCAATAGCATTTGAGATTCTTTTGGTAGTGTCTTTCCCAGGAGGGTGCTTTTCTTCAGGCTTATGGAAAGGGTAAGTAACGGACTTCCCCGGTACTTTCTTAACCGCCTTCCTTTTGTGTCGCCTGAAGTGTGCCAACTGTAACCTGGTGTCTTCCCGCCGATCCTGGTCCAAAAGAATTTTCCGCATTAATTAACACCACCACCACCAACATCCATTGCAATGACTAGCAGAATGGAACAATAAGATAACATACTCACCCAGCTATGTGGCATAACTCCAAGAACAGATTCTCTAAAATCCCGACATTCGAACTAGTATTGCAAACAAATCAAGTTAGCTTAGAGATGAATAAGTTTATAGAGTTGAATAGAACATTGTTCAACAATCAAGGCAGAAATAGTGGGGGAAAGATAACATTGTTGGTCCTTGAAAATTCTAACATTCACTTCCACATGACATTGTTGGTCTCATAGCTATTTTATTGAAATTGGCTTCACGTTGTTAGGTAATTAAGTCCCAACAATCACTTCGATATAACATTGTAGGTCTCACGATCAATCTATGGAACATTGGAACTTGCTTTTTGATATTGTTAGGTATCTGTTTACAGCTCACTCCCATAGGGCTCCTTTGTTGCGATCAGCAATCATTTGTTAAATTTTCATCTGTCGTGTCATTCTCCAAAAAGACTAAGCCTAGATAATCTGAATGGTTCGTATTTTAGCGCTACAATCTTGTGTAATTTCACTTCACTTTATTGTTCTTTTTTATCAGTATTTACTTTTATTACAATTATGGAGACTAAATTTGTAGTGTAAATGTAGATTGTCTTACTTCTACTTTTTTAAAACACAATTTCTGAAGTGCTACTTCAAATTTTGGTTGACTTCCAATCTCTCCCATTGGTTTCATTAACTAAAACAGTATCATTTGCGACTATAATACACCCCATGAAACCTCATCTATATAGATATTTGTTCATTCATTCATAAATAGGAAAAAAGTACGGTTCAAAGTAGATGTTTCTTATACGAGATTCCTTTGGCTATCGACTACATCAACTTAAGGTTTTTTTAGAAAACCAATTAACAACGAGAATCATCAATAAAAAAAAAGAGGGAAGTAACAAACAAGAGGATGAACTTTGAAACTTTGGACAAGCAATATCAACTAAGATAGGATGAAAGTTACTAGAAAACTAAATATGGAGAAAGAAATTACAAACAGAGTGGCTTCTTCTATAAGGTGACATCCCCATTTGAGGGGTTTGTCAACTATATTTATTAATTTTAACTTATATAAATAAGGTTTCTTTTTCAAGAGAATATTGTGGTGCACCCAAGGGTGTGGCCTAATGGTTCAATGAAGTTGGGTTGAGCACCATGAGGTCTCAGGTTCAATTCCCAACAGAGATAAACACTAGGTGATTTCTTCCCATCTATTCTAGCCTTGGTGGACAGCGTTACCTGATACCTGTTGCTGGTGGGAGGCGGCAGGTATCCTGTGGAATTAGTTGAGGTGTGCGCAAGCTGGCCCGGACACCACGGTTATCCAAAAAAAAATAAAAAAATATTGCGGTATGATATATCTTATTTTTTAAATAAAACTATGAGATTGCCTAATATCGAACCAAAACTGGAAAAAAAATATACATTGGATGTCCCAAAAGGGACCCGAGGGTAGATCTTTTCAAATACAAGGCATAGAGAAAAAAAGTGTCAATAGATGGCACCTCAAGGCATTCAAAAATTGAGCTAGTAACGTTTCCATACCTCCCCAGGATGACGACTGTTCAAAGCATGAGCATCAAGCTTGTAATTATGTTGTGGAATTAGAAGAGATTCATCAGAAGATGGCATCTGAACATTCTGCAATATTAGGAGGAAAAAAAAGATATGGAAGTTCATTAATAGATTAAATATCTATAAGATTTCTCTCAAGTTTAGTCATACCCAAAATGACCAAGTTCACATCGCAAACTCTAAGCTCAAAAAAACACCAGTAAGTTCAAGTTGCATTGCCAGGTGTAAGATTTTCACAAACAACTTATCTAGCTAGCTCTGACAAGATATTCAATTCCAAATTGACATTCACTCAATGGTACCCTTTTCCAACAAATAGCAGAGCAGCAATGATGCAATTACAACCTGTAACATAGATCTATGGTACAAATAACTCTAGGATATACACACTTGACCAAATATTGGACCTGAAAGGTATTCTAGAACAAATGGGAACCAACAAATCACAGAAGGAAAATAAGGGACAATACTAGTATCATCTTCATTCCTTGGGAAAAAAAACATAACATGAAACAGAAAAGGCTCCTATTATGGGATGGAGAGATAGTGGGAAACCTCTATCTTCCTACTCCAACGTAGTTGGCCGGTCCGACCAGCAAGTGCATAAAGTGCAAAATGGCGTAAATCCACAACTCCTGAATTCTCAGACGCCTGGATTAAACAAGTACGTCAAATTAGAAATTAAATAATAAAGACGCCTAATACCTTATTACCATAAGCATCTAATAAAAGAAACAAAAAATTCACGAAAATAAGATAACTGTAAAACTGATTATAAACAAGATAACTGTAAAACTGAATATAAACAACCTCTCACATAGGAACAGATTCTTCATCTTCAGCATCCCCTCCCCCAACAAAACTCCACACACACAAAAAAAAGGGAATAACAGAGGGGATAATAGGCATATGGAGGTACACTAACACATGTGGATCACAACTCATGAGCACTATCGTCTTAAAAACATGTTTATACGTGCTTCACCAAAGAAAGGCATAGGAGATGTTTTGAAGACAAGTTGAGCAACTTGCAGGAGTTTAAAATTGTAATAACCCAATTATTTTTAATGAGGGATAAATTGGTAATTTTACCAAATAATTATACTGCAAAGAATTAAAAGGAAGCGGGCTCAAGCCCATTCTCTCCTCTGATTTATTGTCACGTTTCTAGTGACTGCAATCGATATAGAAAAAAAAAATTAGGGCAATTGGTTCCATTATTATTGGGAGAAAGAAATTATCGATCGACGAGGATTCAAAAAGTTCATAGACGAACATATCTGTTTCGAGCAATAGCTTCAGGTATGTAGTATCGTATGTTGCTAACAGTGGTTTACATATGTGTAGTTCATGGGATTTTGAAATAAGCTATGGAAGAGAACACATTCCTTCTATGTTACGTTTGCTATTTTCCTATCACTTCTAATAATGAGGCATGGATTACTTACTGATTGGTTAACTATGAGAACAATATAGGGTATGATAATTGTAACTGATTGTAGTAAGCATAGTATGATATAATAGTGTTTTCATTAGTATGAGAAACAACAGCTTTCAACTTATGCAACTATGGGCTTTGTTTCGGCGGTCTCAATTTCTGTTTTGGAGATTTGCCCTACTATTAGTATCGTATATGGACAGTAGTGCTGGAATAGTGTTACTATTAATTCATGGATTTTAGGTGAGGAGATATTAGTGTTTAGCTATAAGCCTAAAAGTTAGTGATTTGGGACTTGATCCCGACTAGTATAATTGATGTCTTTAATTAATATTTTTGATAGATTGAAGCTATTGGAGGATGTTTAGTTGGTGTTCGACGCATTACAAGGTTGGGGAACTTGTTGTTACTGAGGTAAGTGAGACTTTAAGCTTTGGATGCTTGCTTTTCAAATTTGTTTTAAAAAAAAAAAGTGTTTTATCTGTCCGGTCCATGTGTTGGGACGAGCATGTGCTTGATAGAATCGGTGGCCTTCGAGGCTAACCGCATATACTTTATGTTCAAGAATACTAAAACTTCCTTTATAAACTATTTCGTTATGAGATATGATTGTTTACTGTGAGATCGGGGCATTGTGTATGCTTATTGATTCCACCGGGGCATTGTGTATGCTTATTGATTCCACCGGGGCATTGTGTATGCTTCCCTTGAGCATTGTGTATGCTTCTTGATATATTTGGCGCATTGTGTATGTTGCCCAGAACTCACGGTGTTGGTCAATTATTTTAATTGCAATTTATGATAAGTACTTGGTGTAATATTTTTATGTTCTTGGCGTGGCTGTATTTTCTAACACTTGTCCCAGGAGTATTTAAAGTAGCGGGTCGAGGATCTTACTGGGTTATATTTATATATAGCTCACTCCTTACTTTCATGTCTACAGATACTGTTGCGGGAGGTGAGACTAGTGGTTGACGATCCGTTCGTGAATATTTTGTTGCTGAGGTGAGCCTTCGCATTGTTCGTGGAGGCTATCGTTTCAGCTCTAGATATTTCTAGATTATATTTCTTTTCGACGGGTTTGCATGCCCGAAAGTTGAACTCATGTAACTCTATTTAGATGCTCCATGGTCTTAGAGTGGGATTTGGGCTAGAGTTTATTATTTAAGCGATTGTTGGTGTTCATAAATTGATATGAGATAGTTGGTTGGATAATTTCTTTTGCTTTAATGACTATTTTTGGACTTGCATATGTTTTATCTCAATGGCTATAGACATTGTGCGTGTATGGAATATTGGTTCTCCCGACAGGTGGTGTTAGCGGGTGCCAGTCACGTTTAGGAGGTATTTTGGGACGTGACAAAAATGAATTATCTAGCTCTGTTTTATTCTTGGTGTAAACAGAAATTAATAGCTCAGACAGAAGATTTTTTTGATGTTATAGACTATTCATAGGAACAACAAATAGATGTTCAAGCTGTAAGTTGTAATACTTTTGAAGGGGGACTGCATATTTTGATGTAGTATACCTGTGGAGATTAGATTAACTGTTACCATTCTCAAAAAAAAAAAAAAAAAAAAAAAAAAAAAGTGTGCCACCAACAAAGATGTAGTGCTTCCCCTGGTAGTAGCCGGGGGAATTCGCAGTGCTTCAAGGTGCTCATGATGTAAGGAGGCCTTAGAGACAAACAATCACCTTTTTCTTCGTTGTAGAGTAACAGCACAACTATGGGCATTATTTATCAATTTGGCTAAGGTGGCATACTACAGGAGATCAAGTGGAAGGTCTTCATGTTTTTGGTGTAAAGAGCAATATATAGAAGAGGAAGTTTCAGTAAGTGGACTTTATAGGACTTTTGTAATTACTTTCAGTAAGTGTAAATTTTTTAAGGTGGCCCGCATACCCTTAATGCTGAGGAATACGAAGTTACCAGTTTAAAAAAGAAAAGAGAAAGTGTTTCACTAAGGACCTCAATAATACAAAATCAGCAGAAGTGACGAAGAATAAGGATCCAAGCGCCGATTTTTTGCACATGGAGAGCTATAAGTATTTCAATGAGAAGCAGAGTTATGTGGAATAGTGAAAGTATCTTCAATTTTTTCCTGTGATATTTAATATGATAGAGAGAGAACTACTACTCTTATTTGATCAGAGAAGAAATATGAACGAAATACGTAAGGGAGAGGTATTTTACAGCTTAGATGGCAAGAACTGATATAAATCATTTTAAAGTCAGAATCCTCGAGTAAAAACCATGACACTAAGTTTTTCGTTTACATCTCTTCTCGACCTCAACATGCAAGAGAAAATTACATATTCTACATTCTATTTCTTTCTTCCCCAAATAACAATGATATTATGTTTTGGTGATGATTTGGGAACAAAAATAAAGCGCGGCTATACATAATAGTGACCGTAAGACGAGCAAGAAGATAATGTGTACAGCAAACAGCATGAATATTTACCTCCTTCTCAGCAGCACTTCTTCTATGCTGCTCTGCACTTTTCTCAGCCATTTCTATCTCTTCAAATGGATCAATGTGCATCTGAAAAGGGAAAATATATAACTTAAGAGAAATTTGGCACCAGAACTTTTACTTACTCAAAGAAAAACTACAAAAGGGGCAAGAGACTTGCTAACAAATGCTAAATGTGTCATCGAATCACATAAAGCTGTATTTCCCTCTGAATTTTTTTACTTCGTAAATACTACCTTAAGTTGTATTTGAAATAACATTCTAACAGGGTTGATCACTTCTAGAAAACATTTAAGGTAATTACATACATGAGGCTGCATTTCCATCCTTCCGCCAACAATCACCAAGCCTGAATCTCCGTGCTTTACAGTATAATTACTTATGGAAATTGCTATCTCTCTGTGATGAGCATTATGTGGAAAATCCTCCTGTATGAGTGAACCAATAAGAACGAATAGAACATCAGTTTATTACAAAGTATCTCAAAGGTCTCTGTAAGTCAAAATGTGACAATCTCCATACACAAAAGCACCTGCAAGTTGACCTCCCATAGCTTTTTGAGATTGTGATCGAAACACATCACAGACCAACCTGAGGTAACAACAACTAGGACCTGTTTCCGAGGCTCCCTGTGATTATAGTTCCTATCTATCACACCAGTGGCCATCGCCACCGCTCTTCTTCCTGAGACAATACGAATTTTGTCAGGCAAGAGGGACACCTCCGCAAGCAAACGTGCTTCACTGAAACCTTCATCAACACGCCTAGAATGTGGTTCCAAAACCTAGCCAATACCCATATGATAAGAAACCAAACCACAGACAAAAAATTTCAGTAAAAAGGGTAGATTAACCTTCATCCAAAAATTGATTAACAAGTTTACTCCACACCAAAAAATACTGCTCAGTTTCTGTTAAATCTAGTATATACCATCTAGGCACAAAGAATAAATCAAATAGCTAATGCATGGGCAGATTAAGACTAATTCATCGGTGCAGTCGCAGTCGCAACCATAGATTTTTCCAGAGAATCAGGGAACAAGAACCTCTACTTTCCTAGTTCCTTCTATTCAAACGACAGCAGTACTTCTCTATATCATATAAGCGGAAGTCTAGTAGGTTCAGCTCGTCCCTTTCTAATTTTATTAGCCAAAGCAAATCATCTACGAATTATCTGTATAGTTATGTAAATGCACCAGTCGGAACCCACCCACTGACAAATCCTTAATCCGTATCTGATCCAATAGGATTGAAATGTAATAAATTACCTGAATTTTGGCATCATGAGTGGCGACAAGGACCTCTTTCTTTCCGTCACCATTGAGATCGGTAACAATTGGTGGAGGAAGACGTTCAGCCTCGTATTTGATTGGATACTCTTCGAAAAGATGAAACCATGCTTCCTTGAACGATAAATCCCCTTCGTGCTGGAATTAACCGCAGATAATATACATAGACAATAAAATCAGTTTATAAGTATGAATTTTTTTTCAATTGGGGAAAGTGATAACAAAAAATGCTAGGGTTTTAGAGAAATGAATTATAATACCTGAAGAGAGAAGAAAATAGCGAAAGCAGAGAGCATCAGAATAGCTAAATCGCGTTTCCTCATCTTTCTTCTTGTTGTTGTTGTTGCTGATCAACGACTCACGGAGTCAGAAGGAGGAGAGTGTTCTAGCCTTCTTTAGCTTCAATGGAGAATAGAGCTGTAACGTTTGACTGCGGGTTGATTTTTTTTTTTCGGTTCGACCCGATCCGATCCTACATTATGGCCCAATAAAATTGGGTTGAAAAATTATGAATTCCCTTTTAATCTGGAGAACATTGTTATAAGTTATAACTTATAACTATCAGACACACTTTCAATTTGCATCACTTTACTTCCAAAAGAATCCGAAATACCTTTTTCCATTTTGACTGTTCTGAGTAAATTTTCCTGTATTTCACTTTATAAGTCTAGGGTCTATGCACAGAGATAGAGGTATGATTTGCATACATGGGAGAGCCTAATTATGAAATTACACAGGGTATATTGTTGTTGTTGATGATGACTTAAATAGGGTTGTTCTTACATCAATTTCTTTGAAAAGAGATTCCTGTTATTTCTTGGATGGAGATGGTATTAGCGTATAACAGCATCGGGTATATAATTCACCATGTGTCAATTGTTAGAACATGTTTTCTTATATTAGTACAAAAAATTCATTCGATCTGGCTCGCTTGTTTTACCATCTTTCCCTTTATTATCATTGGCTCAAGAAAGGGGATAGAGTACCAATTTTCGTGCAACTACTACATTTACATAGGAGGACAAACTAATATAACGAGTTTTCTAAAAGCTGCTTTGTTAGTGAAAAAAAAATGATGGGAGTATCATAAAGGATTACCAGCAACTTCTTCGACTTGTTCTCGTATGGAAACCCTTTCAATTTCAATTGTATTACCCTATGCAATTTAGAAATCCTTGCCTGGATTGATAAACATATCCTGTTAAATGGAAGCCAACACGGCAGAGCTATGCATCATCTATATATAATAGTAGGTGATAATATTTGTTCGTGTCCTAGGCATTTCTCCAAGACTGACCATTAGCTCAATGCAGCTAGCAGTACTTGTTTTATCACTCCATGTGTAAAGCTAGAAAGAATGTGTACAGGATAACGTGATAAAGTTTTAATGATTTTTCAATAATCTGGGAGACGAGCCTTGACAAAATCTGCATCGATACTATGATAGGTTATGACGCCTATGTACCCAATTTGGAAGCACAATTGCCTATCAAACAAAGCACCTTTCAAACATGCTCCTCAGCCGGCAGATTGTCAACTAACAAAGGTCATTTTACCAGAATCACTCTGTATTTGGTTTTAATACTATCGGTGTGCTCTAGTCACCAACACGAAAGAACTTGCTGACATGAAAAGCATTCTCTTCCACCTTTATTTCACTTCCTCCAAAGAGTATAACTTATTTACCAAGAAAAAGATATATTCATGTTTTGTAAAATGAAATCAAACTTAAAGGGGAGATTTATTTTTTTTCCTTTAAATGGAAAAAATATTGATGATAATTACTTTATCCATTTACAGGGGTTACAGAAAGCATCATACAAATGGAACTAAATAGTACAATAATTCAGGGGACTTTGAGCCCATAGAATTTGCTATATAAATCCAAAAGGGGATAAGGGTTTTTTTTTTGTTTTTTTTTTTGGGGGGGGGGGGGGGGGGGGAGGGGACCGAAGAGATGGAGGTTGAGGATTTCCTGGATGAGGCAGTGAGAGGCCTATGGTTATGAATTTGTCATGGTCCAGCTGAATGCATACAATTCACAAGAGGATAGACCCTTTGCTATGCCTTCTGCCCGAGTTGTTTCAAAAGTTTAAGCTTTTTCTGACTTTCCAGGCGTGAAGAAAGCTCGGAAGATTTCTTTTTAGTGTCCTCCAACTCTTTCTCCAGCTCCTCTATCTGTGTCAAGTACGACAGATATAAGGTCGCATCACAAGATTAATTTCAACAGCATAACTTAAAAGAAATGTTAAAGTATCAAAAACATGCTACACATGGAAGAGCAACATACTGTACGTTTCAACTCAGTTTCTCTCTGGATGAATGATTCACACCTGTGGAACAAAGATTCAAAATGTTTAGTTTTAGTTGTTAAAGGAGGCGAAAGGCTGAAAGATACAAAATAGAGCAGGAAACAGGAAACAAGGATTAGTCCAGACACTGCATTGAGGCAGCCTTAATTCAGAGATGTAAGAGAGAGAAAGGCTGAGAAGCTTATATCGTTTAAATCTCCAAGGCAAATTTAAGTGCAAAACCAAATTCAAGAGAAGGTTCAAAACATTAATCATGTATTCATATTGGAAGGCCCATCCCACAAGAAGCAGCATGTGGTTGCCACTCATCCATTAATCAACAAACCCGGGAGGAAATGGCAGCATGAATTCTGCAGAATCTTTTCCCCTGAAACTCAGTTGTTGTACACCGCAATTAATTTTTTTTTAATAGAACTGGTGTCCAGGCCACCATACGCACACCTCAACTAATCCACCGGGTACCTGCTGCCTTACACCAGCACAAATGTCAGCCTGTCAGGTAACTCTGTCCAGTGTCCACCCAGGCTTAGACATAAGAGAAGAATCACCTAGAATTTTCTGCCTCTAATGGGATTCAGCTTAAGTCTTCCCCGGTCCATTCCAGCGTCATTGATTGCTAGAAAAGACATTACGTGACGTGCCACTACAACATTGATTTTCCTGCCACTCACCACGTTGAAGGCTTTTCTTTTGTTCTAATGAAGGAAAAAAAAAAAGACGCCTTTTGCATACATCATAATCCTTTAATTTCCATCTTAAATCGCTAACAATTAACCATGTGCAGCTCCTGCAATGTGTTCTCTGATCAGGTTTGACAATACTGGCAGAATGGGATAAAGAGAGTTCATATTCTGTTTTGTTTTATTAATTGATTATGATTGTTTACTTTGTCTTAGCATAAGGTACAGGGTTCGCCTGGTAAGTCAACTCACGTCACAACCCAACAGTTTTTGGGTCGTGACGCGTCGACAGCAATAATGAGTAGACGAGAGAACCAGAAGATAAGCCTGAAAGAGTGACTAACAAAAAGAAGAAGACACACCAAAAGAAGAAAGTAATTATTAAAAAGAAAATGAAAGATTAGGGAAGCGAGACTGAGATGGTTTGGGCATGTGAAGAGAAGATGTGCAGATGCCCCAGTAAGGAGGTGTGAGAGGATGACATTGGTGGATTTGAGTAGAGGTAAACCTAGGCAGAAGAAGTATTGAGGAGAGTGATTAAACAGGACATGACCCATCTTCAGCTTACCGAGAACATAACCTTAAATAGGAGGATGACGGTAGCAAAGTAGGGTAGAAGGTTAGTAAGTAGCGGAGCATTATCTCGCTTTCCCTCGGATAGGGTTGGTGGTAGTTTGGTACACGTATCTGTTTCTCCTTGCATATCAGTAATATTAGCAGCATTCACGTTGTTTCTTTTCTGCAACTACTTGTTGTTTCTTGTGCGTCTAGTGTAGCATTATTTTGTTGTTGTTACTGTTCCTTTTCTATATTATGTACTCCCTCCGTCCCAATTCATGTGATGTAGTTTGACTTGGCACATAGTTTAAGAAAGAAATGAAGACTTTTGAAACTTGTGGTCTAAAATAAGTCATAAATATTTGTGTGGTTGTAAATCATTTTATTAAGGGTAAAATGGGTATTTTAAAGTTAAATTGTTACTAAATATAGAAATGTGTCATTCCTTTTTGGGACTGACTAAAAAGGAAAGTGTGTCATATAAATTGGGACAGAGGGAGTAATGTTTTCTCTACTATTTGCCATGTCTTCTTACTTCTGTGTGTTCTTATTCATACTGCTTTGATATGCGTAACTTGAGCCGAGGGTCTTTCTGGAACCACCTCTATACCTCCACGAGGTAGAAGTAAGGTCTTTGTACACTCCACTCTCTCCAGAACCACCTATGGAATTACACTAGGTATGTTGTTGTTACAGTAACTAACCTGTGTAACAGATCTATGAAATTGCTAAACATTGTCTAAAGGTCATTTTTTTGATAACCTTTGTCTAAAGGTCATTTTTGTACTAAGATTTTATCCGAGAGCCCTAGCATAGCATACATAGCAAAGAGATTTCACTTTGGCCTACAAATTCCCTAATTGAAATACAATCTAGATGGCTATAATCTCACCTTATCCAATATGACAAAGAATGCCGTTATTAACAAACCAATCTGACGGGATACAGTCGCACCTTATCCCATATGAGGTATCAAATGACTCGAAGTGTATAAATTCATCATGATCGATCAATCATGCAAGGTTAACTGTATGTCGTGCGGCTGTATCTTAAAATGAGAGCTTTTTAAAAAAGAGAAGCATGTACCTCCTAAAGAGTTGAATATTCTCTTCACAAATCTGATCAATTGACATGCAACTTGAACTTGCTATTTGTGCATCTTTTTTAACAGACCCCTGCAAATATACCAATAAAAAGGATTAAACAGTCAACGCCATTTTTTGTATATAATAAATTGACACTAACCAACCAGAAATTTGATAACTTTAGGAACATGAATGTAGTAACATTAACTTCTCAACAATTAAAAAGCAGCATAAACATGACTCAATCAAACGCCAAGAAAAGAAAGAACCAGGTCCTACAGGTGCATTCCCTGTCATAGCCTGTACAGCTGGCGATGCCCTGTTGCAGTTGATTCTTCCACTGTTGCCACTCTCTGCAGAATGTTGATGTGGTCTGGGATGAGCTGCAAGACCAGTAACTGTTTGAAAGTCTGCTGGCGGTGTTTGAGCATTAGCCACTTGTACTTGGGGTGGAACAAAAGATTCTCTCTGAAGGTTTAGCAAATGCGGTTCTAGAGGCTTCAATCCTATCAGGTGACAATGACCTTTCCTGTATTATTATCACAAGAGACATGCCTATATCACAAGTGTGAAGTACTACTAGTTTAATGGCTAACAGTGACAGAATACAGTGATGAAACATTACAATTTAGGAAGTAAATTTCAGAGTGTAGTAGCCTAGTGGTAGGTGGAGACAGAAAGGAGGAGAAAAGTACAGCCAAGGCTACCATAAGCTGGAAAATAAAGTATAACCTCCACATCCCCCACCCCCACCCTCGCCCCATGTTCGTTTGATGGAAATTTAAATTTTGTTCTCAGTAAGCAAGAGCAAAGAGGGTCTAAACGTGGGCGGGAGCACTGGCAACAATGACTGGCCACATGCTACCTCAGAACTTCAAGCAGGGTTTGACTATAAGAGAGTTCTAAAGAAAAAGTGAAAATTACTAGATCTCCATTAGCTGAACTTCTCAAAATTCTCAGCTAAATTGCTCGGACTCTCCAAAATTGTTGCCGCACCCGTGTCGGATCCTTCAAAAATACACTACTTTTGGAGGATCCGACACGTACCCGTTGACTTTCTTGAAGAGCCCGAGCAACATAGATTCTCAGTATAAGCCCAATTGGATAAGCCAACAAAATGAATCAGAACCATCTGAAGTCAGAAACAAGGTCAAAATTACATGTTTCAGTATTCGCTATTTCACATTTTGCAGTATATGTTCTTCAGAACAAGCCATCGTTTGAGAGCCACTTGTGAATTCAAGGTCTGATTACCACTGAACTACATCTACTCCCCCTTCAATAAAAAACAAATATAAATATATTTATGTACTACATAAGAAATTATATTGACCTGTTCAAGCTTCATTGATTTGTGGTGTACTACTTACAAATGTAAACAACAAAGTACAAGCAGAACCTCTCTTCCACAACCTCCCATTTCATCCAGAAAAAAGGGGGGAAATCGGTTCTGTTAAATGAACAAGGATTTGAATATATGACCTACAAATTTACATAACTGAACATACAAAAAGATTATGAACTCCCATTAAATATCTGAAATTACAGAACAGAACATACCAGTAATCCATCACCATTTGCTTTAGTCTACTCTCCAGCTTGAAAAACAGAGAAGATCGTTCAAAATCTTGCTTGTCATGCGCAGGTTCTATGAAATTTGCTTCCAGAACACCTAAGTAAAGAGCAATTGAGTACATCATCGTCATCCCATAATGGGTAAAAGCGAGTCCGAATACTTAGAATACATACCAACAACACCATTTCCTTTGGAAGAACCATCTGCAGTAACTTTCCAGAATGGCTAAGAAAACCCAGAAGAACATAATCAGCAATAGGCAATTTCATGTTACTAAAAAAAAAATTCAAAGAAGTAATCTTAAGTCCAGCAAAATTCAGTTCAGGCCAACTGCAATGTTTGGATGCCCGTATACATCCCAAAATTTATTCAGAGCTTCAAGGTCTACTCAAATGTTTGTCCTCTTTCTTTTTCTCTTTTTCTGTTGGGAGGGGAGAGGGGTTAAACCAGACCCAATCAGATAAGCTTTTTGTTAACATCTTCAGCTAAGAGAAACAAGATATTGCTATGTTAAATCTTCTAAAAAGGAAGATATTGCATATAATGGTAATTACAATGCGCTGAAAATTTCTCCAGTCACAACATCTCATACCCTGATGAGGCGATTTTTGTGGTAAATATTGAATCCACAAACTGGTGATGGAGTATCCTTGACGAAGCCAAGACTTGTTTCAACCAAGACCTGCAGCAGAAAAGCTGTTTGAGTTCACAAATTTAGATGATGGTCAGATATAGCAACAAGTCCCGCAACCGATTTGCAATTAGTTAGTACCCACACTCAGAAAATTGTATATGAGGAGAACTCATTAAAACTATAATGGTAAAACCGCTGTTTTGTTCGCATAGGGAACATTTAAATCAATAAACAGTTTACAATCTAAAGTTGGACTTCTAGTCTAATTTGAACATACAGCCCCATAAGCAGGAAAATCAAGAACCCATATCATTGCGTACCTCCTTTGATGTTCCAGCAAGCTGTGGCCTGTACGTGATTACTTTTGTGAGCTTCAAATCATCAACAATATTATACTGCTCAATGGGCTTCCCTCTTAGTATGATACTGAAATTTGTGAACTTTTTGAGGTACAAAATGGATGTGTATGCCTGGGAAGAGATATGAGGAAGCGTTAAGATACATTAGCAAAATAATCGGCAGGGAAGTCTACAGGATTAAGTAAAATTAAGTGGTTACTCTTAGAGAGTATCGTAAGCGGTAGGAAATATGGGATTGCAGTTCAAGCCCTTTCTTGTTTGTTTTTGATGTTTGATTAGCTTCATCTCTCAACATTATATCCTGCATGACCAACAAAAGAAAGAACAGGACATCCTTTAAATAGCAAGAGAAGGATGAGACAGAAAAAGGAGGAAATCTTCAAAGAACATTGGGAGCATAATCCATGATTCCAAAAATATAACACAATACCAAACAGTATTATAAGAGGAGTCATTATCATTTAGGTTAGAGGAATGAAGTAAAACTATAGCCGAATGGAGATGACATTTCGCTCTTAATTATGTGAAGAGAATTATGAGTTTCGTACTACTTTTGGTGTAAACATGAAATTATAGATGATGTAGAGTCTATTTTCTATTTCTTAGATTACATTTAGAATCTGAGTATGCTGCATCCTCTTCATTTTTTTAGTTTTACTTGTAAATTTATGGGGTAACTTCACAATTTGTGCAGCTTACTGTTACCATATTATACATGAAATGGTTACCTTCGTCGGAAAAAAAAAAAAGAATTATCAGTTTCCTCCATTACAAGAGCATAAGATAGATGGGATCATCAAAAACCATTTGTTTATCGAAACCTTCTTTTCACGTTTTTTCCTATGTTAGGATTAAGGGTAGCCATAGTCAAACTAACCTAAGGTTTGTGCTTCACAGGAGTCTGAAAGCTGAGCGAAATGTTTTCAGGAAATAGACATACCTCATCATCGTCATCAAAGTTCAGTTCATAAATGCCTTCATCGTTCAGCCACAGGTTGTAGACAATAATCCTAGTTCCATGTGATTTTATATCATCAAACTGGAGAACACGTAAGAGAAAAGACAGCATTCAGTAATAACAAATAAAAGTAATTCTGGCAAGAATAATTGCAGGTGGAATCTATTCTATAGCTGATTTTTCTGATACCCAAGAATGGAATCTATTTCTAAGAAAGAGTTTAAATGATTGGGAAATTGCAAGATTTTGTTCTCCACAGTCCCTTAGCACCATCATCCTGGATCAACGCAAGGATGATTCTATTATAAGAAAGTACCATTCAGGTGAAATCTTCTCTGTTAAGTCCTGCTAAATGTCATTGACTTCTTCCAACACTGATCGCTGGCCTTGGATTTGGCACAACAAAGCACCCTTGAAGGTTTCTTGTTTTTCATGGCTTGTGGATAAGGAAGCATGCCTTAACCAATGAAATCTCCAGAGGAGAGGAATGCAATTATGTAGCAGGTTGCAAGATCATTTATCAGACATTTTATATGCCTAACATACTAAATATATAGATAGTACCACACTTGCCTAATGTCTACAATATAGTAAACAACAACAACATACCAATTTTGTTCCCACAAGTGGGGTTTGGGGAGGGCGGGGTATACAGACCTTACCCCTACCTTTGAGGGCTAAAGAGATTGTTTCCTAACTAAAGCGAGTGAAGAACTAAAAGTTCAATATGTATTGCATAATCTAGAAAGTTATCTCAGCTCCAATTGGAAGTGAAATTTTAATACATGTTACATAATGATGAAAGTTGTAAGAGCTCCATTTTACAGTTTTCCGTTCAACTTTTTTCTCCTCCATACTTAAAAATCCTGAAGCAACTAATAGGCTCCACATGTACCACCATTTAACAAGAAGCAACATATGTTTTTTCAACTGTACCCTTAAAACCAGGTCATCTCAAAAATATATACTAAATTTGAGATAGAAGAAGTATATGTTCGCTCAAAGTTTAGAGGGTTTGTGCTTGGTATGCTTAATGAGTTAATTACATGGACATTTTAATATTTGATTATTACATTGTGACCGTGGCATGTTCTCACAAAATAAAAAAAGAAATTCATAGAACACGTCGAAGCTCAGAGTCTGCAACAATGAATTGAATCTATAAAAGCAACTTCCTAGTTACTAGAAATGACAATTCATACAAAATAAATTTATAAAATAAAATGCAGCATGTACCAATTATCTAACCAACCTGTTGCAGAAGATCCATCTTTGTTGCAAAAGGGGACCACTCCAGGATTGTTTTCAAGTTAGTTGACCAATCATCTTGAGAGCCATATACTATTGGTTCAGCCCAATGGTCGGAGATATCATAATCGATCTGCATTCATTTTCAATTAAAAAGAGAAAAACTAAGAACAGATATTCATGTTCAGAAATAGATTACACACTTCAAGTGCCAAATATTACAATTTTCAACAGAATGTAAAGACTTCTTACCATCGGAACAATCACATCATCTTGCCCTGTTCTCCGAAGAAATGTATAGGACAGAAGGCCAACACTTTGAGTTGCTCGGCTAGACCATAAAAGAGCAGAAAATATCAAAATTCATCCAGATTCTCATGAACAACATCAACTCTAGCAACATAACTATTGTTTGGTAGCACCAGTAAGCAGTAAACTTCAGAAATAGTATATTGCTACATATCAAGAAGCATAATGCAAATAAACCCCCATCAATCAACTTCTGAGTCCCTCATCCTCTTTTATTTATCTCCAACTCATTCGGATTCATTCTATACAAGAATTGATCTGTTCAAATATAAGCATGTTCCACTCAGGGGCAGCCTAGCGATCAAAAAATTGGAGTAACCATCTTGAAAACCAAGGTTTGAATCCCAACAGAAGCAACACTAGGTAAATTCTTATTTACCTAAGCCTCAGTAGGCAGAGTTACTCAAAAGTTGTACTGGTTAAAAATACAAGACCGATGGGCTTTAAGCAAGAAGCAACTTGTACAATACCGATTAAATAGAATGTGCACTCTTCTTCCAACAGATGTGCACAACTTAAAGAAGCTATAGTTGTAAGATCCAAGTTGTAATTGACATCGTTAGTTTTATATCTAACATACAATAATGAAAATATTAACAGATAACTTAAAATGAAAATAATATTATTTTCAGTTTTCAATAAATCAACCATAAAAAAGAAATACCAAAAGATAAATTTTTTTGTATATGAAATTGGGTATTTTACAATGATATCTAATCTGAGACGTCGTAATTTTTTCAATAAGGTAAATAGTGTATTGATGTTGTGGGACCCACCCCCCAAATCCACCCCGAAGCAAGAAGTATACCACCAAATAGAGAAACTACAGATAGTTCTCTATGGGGCACCCTGTCATTATCTAAAGCAACCTATGAACTAAGACTTTGAATTTCAAAGAATATGTTGTTGAATGGAGATATTTTTTTGATAAAGAGTTGAATGGAGATATTAAAAATGTTGTTATAAGGAAAGCTGGTTAGCCACCAAAATCATAAGAGATGTCACTTCCTTTGTCTCGCATATCTTAGCTTGGTTTACATGTTTACTAATAGAGGAACTTGAAAGGTGAGCGGTTTGGTGTTTGTTAGGGGATTTTGTTTGTAATTAAGTTATGTAATAAGCTATGTTTTCTTCAAGGAACATAATATAAACCTTGATAGTAGTTGGTAATTCACAAAACACTTCATTAAGTTTCATTATTGAAACCAATGTCATATATACACACACACAACAACAACATGTCCAGTGTAATCATATAAGCGAAGTCTGGGGAGCAGACCTTACCCGTACCTTCTGGAGGTGGAGACGTTGTTTCTAAAAGACTCTCAGCACAAGTAACGCACATCAAAGCATTTAAAAAAAGAAAAATACAGAAGTAAACAGGACATAGAAAACAACAGGGAAAACATAACATAGCATTCAGAAAACAAGGAGCAATGCAATAACCAAATACTACAATAACCAAAGCACAGGACATAACGAGGAGCGTAAAAAGTCGTAGTACAGGAAATTACGAGAAAAAATGCTACTACTACTGGTATGAACGTGGAAACTGGTACAGTGCACCAAACTACCACCAAGCCTATCCCGCGGGGAAGCGAAACAATGCACAACTACCTACTAACCTTCTACCCTAATCCGCGACCACCATAATCTCCTACCTAAGGACATGTCCTCGGTAAACCTGAAAATGCTATATATACAACAACATACTCAGTGTAGTGCCACAAGTGGGGCAAGGATGTATGTAGAACACACCCCTACCTTTGAAGATGATATATATTATATATAGAGAGAGAGAGGGGGGGATGTGGAGGAGATACCCTGAATGAGATGAACGGCTGAAGACAATTACATCAGCGCCTAACCGCATGGTACTCGTCTTAAATCCATTACCATCTAAAGTACAGGAAAAGAAAAAAAAGAAAAAAAGAAATCAGCTTTAAAAATATCAAGTAGCTTATTCATCAAAGAGAAAAGTAGCATAAAATGCCTCAAAACCTCACAGAAGTATAAGTGATTCTCAAGCACCAATGGAGCGCACACACTGATAATGGCAGTAACACAAACTAATACACCAGATCCAATTATGAAACTCTAGGAAGATGCTTACATTGTCCAATTGTTGAGTTTGATGTTTTTGAAGAATAACCGAGGCTCATGCATTTGCGAAGGCGTTCTGGATCCATACCACCCCCATCGTCTGCTTAATATGAGATAGTGCATGTTATGGCAATTAAAAAGTAGATTATGATAGTGATGAAGGTTAAGTAACAGCAATACCACACCCTGGAAGAGCAATGCAGGAGAGTTGTCCCTTGAGTTAGATATTCTGTCAACTTTCACGAAAGTTGCACCACTACTTATCTAGCATGCAGATAAAGACATATAAGAAAAATAGCCATCAGACAAAAGAAAATTTATATAAGTGCAAGAGATTGGTTTCAACATACAATCTTGATAACTTATCACATTATCAAAAATTGCTCAATAAGAGATTAAATGAAAGTGAAAGCACAGAATCTACCAGTGCAAGCAGCAGAGACAGAGATTTTTCTTTTTACAAGTCAGCATGGGGGAGAAAGATATTAGCCAGATAAATAATAATTAATAAGACTTTCAATGTTGAAGGATGGGTGATAATGGTTTCAATAGATGATATGAGTTTGGCAGCATACAAGCTTCAGTAGAAGGAAACTTCTCCACAGAATCACAGATAGAAAGAAGTGATGGGTTCAGGTTGAAAGAGCTAAATTTATCAGCTAAATTATCTGCATGTCATAATGAAGAAGAAAACTCATCAAGAGATCTAGTCATTTATACCCTAAATTCAACCAATAAAACAATTTAGGTAGAACCAACATAACAATTTCTATTGTAGGTCTAAAAGATGGAAGATGGAAGAATTTTACAATCTGATTGAGTTTTGTATGGGCTAGCCACTCCTAATAATTTATCCGATGTACGGAGCTGGCGAGAAAGTGGAGATAGATTATTCACTATCAGCTCTTATTATAAGAGATTTCTAGTGAGAGGGGAATGTACTTTCCCCCATGACTCTATTTGGATCTTTAGAGCTCCAATGAAGGTTTGTTTCTTTGTATGGTTGCAAGAAAGTTGTGCGATCTTGGCAGCAGAAAATCTGAGGAGGATCACCTTGTTAGTTGGTGCTTTATGTGCAAGAGTGTAGGCGAAAATGTAGATCATCTTCTATTGCATTGCAATGTGGCTAATCAATTATAGAGGGTGGCTCTCAACTTGTTTAGGATGCAATGGGTGATGTCGGGCACAGTGAAGGAGGCTTTACAAAGTTGGAATCATAGGAGGGGGAAGAGAAGCTCAAGGGCATGGGGTGTTGCCCCTTAAGCAATCATGTGGGTCATTTGGAGAGAGAGAAATAGGAGGGCAATTGAAGGGGTGGAGCAAGATTTGTAAAATTGCAAAGTAGTGTTTTGGCTTTTTGGTATACTTATGAGGTAATGGGATTGAACTCTTTTGTTGAGAACCATATTTTGATGAAGGTTCTCTTCTTTTCATACACGGCTTGTATATGGGATCTCTCCCCATTGGTTAATAAAAAGCATTTACCTTATTTACAAAGAAAAATCTAATTGCAAAACCTCTGTGGATTTTAACATCTGAAAAGTACAAAAGAAATGCATCTACAACAACGTCTGAAGCAGTGCTATCAAAAGCAAAAAGCGCAAATAGTGGTCCGAAGGTCACGGGCCACTCAGACAACATGAAGTCAAATAAAAATACTAACAGAAATAAAAAGATAATGGTTCTCTTGCAAATAGTGATTTCCATCAATCCAGCTGTGAATATCTCTTTAAGATCAATCTAATCAAAAATGTAATGTCCCGCAAGAACAATAAAGAAAAGCTATTTTTCTCACCAAAAACCAATTCAAAGATGCCTAAATCCTAGGTAGTATCACAACTAACCTTTTTTATGAGGATACTATTGCAAACAGGGGAAACCCAGTATACAACCCTATAGCAAGGGTACTATATGGTTAACTTAGCTCAAGGAACCATATCTTTAAGAATATGGTAATTTATGTTTGCTGCAAAATACACCAAGAAGAAAATGTGCTATAACCGAATCACTGAGCTTTGTTCTTCTGCAAAAGTTCTTCTATTGCATTCCTTTCAACTATCAAGAAGACAGTGTTGGATGATCTTGCTATACCCATAGTCTGTGAAACTCCAGATCCTTAAGGATTGGGAGATCATTCTTGGCATTACTCAAGCAATACCAACAGATTAAAGATCAAGTTCCTGGAAGCAAATTCATGACTGACGCTTTCGATCCAAATTATTGGTAAGATCCTAAGGTCAAAGTAACAGGAAAGAAAGCTTAAAATGAGATGGCGTGATAACATTTTGGTTAGATTGTGCTCAACAAGGAGGAAATGACACGATTCTATGTCTAGATAATTTCCAATTGAAGGAACTCCGACGTAAGACTGTGAGGAAAAGGTGATGGCTTCTGGTGGGAGAAAGCAAGGGTGCATGGGTTAAGTTACCTAAGTAAACAAATATAGCAGAACTCTCAAAGAAATATGGGTGACAAGCTGTAGTTTCAACAGAAACCAGATTTCAAGTCGAATATATATATTCTACATAGAAATTCTGAACTTCTACTTTCACCTCATAAAACATGATATAACAAAAACAATCAACATTACAATAAAATACCTCATCAACAGCATTATCCAGAAGCTCGGCTATTGCTGCAATGACATTCAAAATATCAGTGGTCGTGCAATAGTAAGAGCAGAATGGATTCACAGGACTAATTAATTAACTATCTTCCACCACCATAAGACTATGACTAATAAGATTGGCACTATGCTCTTCTATCAACCAAAACAATCCAAAGTTCATATATATATATTTATAGTAGATCAAAGTACAACAACATACCCAGTGCAGTCCCACAAAGTGGGTATAGTAGATCAAAATGCCATATGTAAATAGACAGCACACAATAGTATTTATACAACCTCAAAAGAATCCTCGGGTTAGTTTTTATATTCTGAAGTAAAGGCACTTGCTTCAGCGTACAAAAAATGTCATGCAGCTTTTCTTTTACAATCTCATTAAGACAAGAGTTCCTCATTAAATAGATAGGAAACAGTTGTGATTACAAGATAAGTATAACACCCTACTCAACCATAAAGTTTACCTCCAAACGCCCATTTATGAGAAGTAGCATTGGAATGCAGAAATTTGGGATGAACACGCGCATGCTCCAATTCACCTACAAGTAACAAAGACGACCAACATAAGGCAAAATAAAAACCTATCGCCAGTAAAATTAAACTCTGAATTGCGGAAAAAATATTAAATAGAACAACAAAAGATGAGAAATTGAACCGTGTACAGCAGCTGATTTGATACGACCGACTTCAAAATTGCCAGCTTTCCAGAAACTTCGAGAATCGAGTGGCTTGTAAGTAGAATCCGGTGCGTTGGGATTTTCTATTACCGGTGGAACAACGGCGTTGGGAACGCCGGCGGTGCCCTCATCGTCGCTACTATCGAGTTCGACGACATCGACTGGAGGAAGCTTCTCTTGCTTGGGCGGCATTCAGAAACAACTGGAATTGAAGGAATTGGTGATCCGATTCACCACAAGTACCAATTGGCTGTAATCACTGTGATCACACTTTTCTTCAGGGTTTTATAAGGGGATGTTAAAATCTCTTTTCTTTTTTATAATGGCAGATTTTTATAGTATCAGCTTTTTACTGAAGAAATTATAAATTTCTCCAACCAAAAATTTATTTTGCTTAAAATAAAATTTATATTTACCAAAGCTATCTCTTATTAATTTATAATTTAATTTATATATCTTTCAAATTTAGATAACCCCCGCCCCCGGCCCATGCGATGCACGAATATGTTAAGTCGTGGAGGAAGGTTGAGAACTTAATTGAATCTCCTTTATTTGAAAATTGTATTATATAAATAGAGTAATTTTTTTAATTATAAATAATTTATTAAAATCTTTTGACATAAGAAAAAATTCTAATGAAATGATAAAATGGTTCAAAATATCTTATGTCAAATATTTACAAAGTGGGTATCAAAACTTATAAACCTACAATGTTTAGTTACTTAATGTAATGTAATGTTTAGGTACCCCTAATCTCAAGTCCCAATTAAACTTGGCTACACGTCGAAGGTTTCATATTTATCTACGCACACCTTTTACTATTACTATTTGAATTGTTTTAAGTGTTATTTCAACTATGTCATAATAAAAGGGAATATAACTTTCCATGTGAAAAATATTAATACAACAGTTAAAATCAACAGATATAAAAAAATAAGCTATTATTTTTAAGCTTCATATAAAGTTAGTATCCTTTAGAGCTTAAATTGATATTACAAATTGAAAATCAAACACATTTGAAAAATTATATCAAGACCACAACTTACGGTCATGCTACTTCATAGTTCATATGAAGACCACAACTCAGGACATTATTTCCATCTAAGATTTAAAATAAGCTCAAAGTTAATATAAATGCTATTAACATTACCTATAATATTTAAGGTAATAATTTATTTGGGGTAAAAGTTTAATTCCATAATTAAACTTTTATGGAAAAATTTGTTAGAAAAATTAAATCCCATTCTAAATGGGTTTACACGTAGAGCAGCACTTGAAGTCAAATTCACTTTGAATTTGTGTAGCCTAAATCACTTATGACTTCTACGTGAATCCTTAAAGTGGATCCAATTTCAAATTGATTTTAAATATTAGAATAATAATTAAATGTCAATTATTTGAGAAAATAGTGAAAAGATGATTTTTTGTTTTATATTTTTTTAATTAAGTAATAGTTAATTAATTTAGTAATAGTATAAATTAGTAATTGAATTGTCTTTGAATGAAATTTCCTTTTTTTTAAAAAAAAAACTTTTATTCTCACCTAGCTAACATATAAATTAAATAAAAATTACAAAAGAAATAATTAAACTATAAGAAGGAATAATTAGTAAAATATGAAAATTACTAGTTTATTTGTTAAAATTATTTTTTATTTTTGGTTAGATTTGCTTTTTTTATTGTTTCTTTTAAAAGAAATTATAATTATAAATATAAAGATATTATCTAACTGCTTTTCGACTAATAAAAAATTAATAAATAAATCACAACTATAAATAATTAAGAAAATGAGTGTCTCATTAAAGGACTACCTCTTTGACATGAGCCCAGTATATCCATATATTGTGATGGTATCATTGAGGATTGAAACAGACCTCAACAATACTATGACAGTATATGAATGTAATAGGATGCTATCATGGAGAATTGAGAAATGTATTATTGAAAGACTGAAGTAGTGATCCATGATACCATGTCGTATATAGAGATACCATGACAGTATCATGGAGCAAGCTAATATATTGTGATGGTATCATTGAAGTCTCACTGAAGGATTGAAGCAGACATTATGATACCATGATAGTATATAGATATACTGTTATGGTATCATTACAGATTGAAGCAAACCTTAATGATACCATATCAGTATATATATACTGTGATGGTATCATGAACGTCTGACTGAAGGATTGAAGAAAACATCAATGATACCATGTCGGTATATAGATATATTGTGATGATATCATGGAGGTCCCACTAAGGATTGAAGCAAACATCAATGATACCATGACAATATATAGATATATTGTTATGGTATCATTACTGACTAAGCAAAAACCAATGATACCATGTCAGTATATATATGTTGTGATGGTATCATGGACGTCTGATTGAAGGATTGAAGCAGACATAAGTGATACCACGACTGCATATAGATATATACTGTGATGGTATCATGGAGGTCCCACTAAGGATTGAAGTAGACATCAATTATACCATGACAGTATATAGATATACTGTTATGGTGTCATTACAGACGAGAAACAAACCTCAATGATACCATATCAGTATATATATATATATTGTGCTAGTATCATGGAGGTTTGACTGAAGGATTGAAGCAGACATCAATGATATCATGACGTTATATAGCTATATATTGTGATGGTATCATAGAGGTCCCACTAAGGATTGAAACAAACATCAACTATACCATGACTGTATATAGATATACTGTTATGTATCATTATTGACGAAGCAAACCCAATGATACCATGTCAGCAAATATATATTGTGTTAGTATCATGGAGATCTGACTGAATGATTGAAGCAGACACCAATGATATCATAACTGTATATTGATATATTGTGATAGAATCATTATGGACTGAAGCAAATGAAAAAAAAAAAAAAAAAAAGAGATCAAATAAAATTACAAAAGAAAAGAAATATATAAAATAATTTAAAAAAACAAAAATAACAAAGGACCAAAAATATGAAATTAGCTTGTGGGGAAAAAATAAAGAATATTATAATTTGAGGAAAAAAATGAATGAAAAGGAGAAAAAAATAAAGAATATAGAAATAAATGAAAAAAATAAAAGGGAAGAAACAAGAAATAAAGAAACTGGAAAATAAAGAGAAAATAAAAAATAAAAAAACGCAAAAACAAAAGGAACCAATAAAGAAAAAAAAAAGGAGAAAAATAAAATCAGGAAAAAAAAGTAGAGAAAAAAAATAAAGGAATAAAGAAACAAACGAGAAAAAAATGAAAAAAGAAGAAGAAAAGAAGTATATAAAATAAAAATTCGAGTGTGAATTAGATTATGATGTAAAAAAAAAATAAAGAATAAAATAATTTTACAAAAAAAATAAATACACAAAGAAGCATAAAAAGAAAAATAAGAAAAAAGGAGATGAGAAAAAAAAAAAGTAAAAAAAAGTAGAGAAATAAAAAGGAAAAGAATTAGAAGGGAGATAAATAACTAAAGCTACAAGAGGAGGGGCTGTTTTATGTAATCAGTAAGGGGACAGTTAGTTGTAAATAGTTTGGTCTTATGGGACATAAATGTACTTTCCCCCTTTTTATATTGACATAAGTTTTAGTGCTTATATTTGGGATTGTCAAACGTGCAAAGTTGGATTGGATACAGATTGGTCAGGCAAGATAGAAACGGATAAAATGTTCAACAAGCCCATATTTGATATGGTTTTAAAAAAAATAATTAAATAGATATCCTATATTCATAAAATATTTACCATCTATAGCAATAGATTTTTTTTTCAGATATAACAATTATAATACATCTATATTGCATGCATAATTCACTTTTAATACATATTGTTAATTTATTGCCTAAAATGCATAATACATTTTAAAACACTTATAATACATCTATATTGCATACATAATTTACTTTTAATATATAGTGCAGTTGTTATAAATGATAATAAACAAAAAGTATTAAAATAGATGATAAGTATTTTCTAACTATAGGATATCTATGTAATTTTTCCTAAAAAAAAACGTAGGTTGAATATTAGATAATATGGGTATTCGCATTCAGTGGTGGATCTAGGAATTACACTAAAGGGGTTCGAAAAATAAAAATGTATAGGATTTGAAGTTGGAATCTTAAGGTAAACTTCGAACCCCCAAAACCACTAAAAGCCTGTTTGGATTATTTTTGGTAAGTCAAAAGTGTTTTTTTTGTAAAAAATACTTCTTTTTACAAAGCAGGGTGTATAGCTAACTTATAAAACTACTTTTAAATAAAAGTAGAAGTATTTTTCTGTTATTGAGAAAAAGCAAGATTTATTTTTTTTCCTGATAAAAATATTATCATCACTTATACATACATACGAATATACCCTTTATTTTGTGAACCTTTTCATATGTAGTGATTTAACTTATGAAATAGTTTTTAAATTCATTTTGCTTGATATTTTTAAGTATATTTAAATCATTATATTAATATTATATAAATCTTTAATATTTTTTTATGTATCTATGCATATAAATATTGATTAAAAATTTTCTAAAATGTATTTTTTAATTAAATAAAAATAAAAATTTAATTAAAAATATTTTAATAGATAGTTAAAATAATTTCTCTCTATACACAATCTTAGTGGTAAAAGTCCATTGATACATGTCTTTTTTCGTAATTTATCTCTCAAAAGTACTTTTTAAAATAGATTAGCCAAATACAATTTATTTATCAAAGACACTTTTCAAATGAATTAGCTAAACATAAATTGCGTTTTTTCAAAAAACACTTTTCTAAAAAACTATTTTTATAAAAGTGTTTCTCAAATAAGCAGTTTTCTAACTGCAGCCCCAAACAGGCTCTAAGCTATCATCTAGCCTTGTGTTGAATGGATTCAAAATCTATATACCTACATAAAAAATAAAAGAAATACTTTATATATCAAATGTAATTTTTTGTCGAAAAGGTTCGGATGAACACCTTGAGTCCTTGACTCCCTCCTAGATCCGTCCATCGTATTATCTACGACGATAGATGAAACTGTACACTTTTAGTAGCGCAAAGCTTCACTCTAGTTAGTGCAAAGATTGCATACTTTTAGTATAACAATCACAATATCTTAAGATGAGCAGCTTTAAAATGATATCTAACACTTTAACATAATTGTTAACTCTGCAAAAGCAATCAAAAAGAAGAAAGAATATACAATAAATACATAATCCAAAGAGGACAAGCTTCAAACAAACACACTAATCCCACAACAACAATAATAATGTACCCACTGTATTCCCACAAAGTGGGGTCTGGGGAGGGTAAAGTGTATGCAGTCCATACCACTGCCTCAGAAAAAGTAGAGAGGTTGTTTCCGATAGACCCTCGACTCTGGGCAAATAACATTATAACAAATAAAAAAAATATAAAAAACAAACAACAAAATAGGATAACACTCACTAAATAATAAAAGAAACAAGACACCCACAGAGTACTACTATAAACTGTCTATCCGAAATCATAAATATTATCAAAACACAACGAACAAGAAACTAAAAGACACATGCATACCACTATGACTACATGCATAACCCCAAACAAAACTCTCATCCCTGCTAGTACGGATGCACTCCTACCCACTAACCATCTACTCTCATCCCTTCTAGTACGGATGCACTCCTACCCACTAACCATCTACCCTAATTCGCGTCCTCCACACCTTCCTATCAAGGGTCATGTCCTCCGTAAGCTGGAACTGCTCTATGTCATGCTTAATCATCTCCCTCCAATATTTCTTCGGCCTACATCTACCTGGCCTGAAACCATCCATAGACAGTGTCTCACACCTCCGTACTGGGGCATCCGTACCCCTTCTCATCACATGCCCGAACCATCTCAACCTCACTTCCCACATCTTTTCTTCCACTGAAGTCACCCCCACCTTCTCTCGGATAATCTCATTCCTAACTCTATCTCTCCTAGTGAGTCCACACATCCATCTCAACATCCTCATCTCTGCCACCTTCAACTTTTGGATATGGGAGTTCTTAATTGGCCAACACTCCTCTCCATACAATATAGCCGGTTGGACTGCAACTCTGTAGAACTTACCTTTAAGCTTAGAAGACACCTTATTATCACACAAGACTCTCGAGGAGAGCCTCCATTCAACCACCTGCACCAATACGGTGCGTGACATCCTCGTCAATCTCTCCATTCCCCCGAATCATAGACCCAAGATACTTGAAACTATCTCTCTTCTAAATGGCCTAATAATCCAACTTCACTACCACGTCAGCCTCATATGTCAAATCACTGAACTTACATTCCAAGTACTCCGTCTTGATCCTGCTCAGCTCAACCTAAACCCTTTAGACTCTAGGGTCTGTCTCCAAATCTCCAACTTATTATTAACTCCTCTTATCTTAAAAGTGAACATACACTAATAAGTTCTAGAACATATGTAACAACTTGCCAATATTCGTATACGCTAATAGTTGGAATTTTGGTTAGACAGCAAATACTAACAGTAACTTCTTTTCACCAATAATTTGATTTTCAAAAATTGGAAACAACAACATTACAATTTATGCCCAACATTGCAATTCGCAACTAAACTCTAACCAAAGTAAAGGAAAATTTTGATTTTTCATTAGTTTCTTCGAAGCATATAACTTAGGAATAGATTGTATACAAGCCAAATTTGCACCATATGAAGTATGATTTATGATGTCAAAAATCAATCATTGATGCACCCAAATAAACTCGCACAAATAAGAAAATAATAAGAGCACTACTTATAAGACCAACTCTAAATTAAGCAACACCAATTGTGAACTTAGCAAGATTAGAAACATACCATTAATTAGAAATAACCATCACCAAGTATAAACAGCCCCAATAATTATACACCAACATAAAGAAACGACCACTATCTTCTAACCAAATCAATTGCTTATAACATCATGTTAGATCATTAAAAAAAGATCAAAAAAAATAATTTAGTACTTTGACAACAAAAGAAAGTGAAACAAAGAAAAAGGAAAAAAGACGAGGATACCCAAGACAAAGTTAAAGCTTTACATCAATTTCATCTTCATTAAAATCATAATTTTTTTTAAAAAAAATAAAATCTATTACAAATGATTACTTATTAAAGAAAGTAAACAAATCGATCTAAAGAAGATTGATCTACCTTCTTGTCTACATACTCAATTGACAAGAGGTTCAAGAGTGAGGCTAGTAAAACATTTATTTTAGACCCTCAAAATTTGAGGCCCCAAAAAATTTTAATAGAAATTTTATGATTTTAATTTCACTTAAAATAGTCTTGCAGATTGTAAAAAAAAAAAATACAAAATTTATCTAAAGAAAGAGAGAAGGAAAAACTATACACTTTTTAACAGGAATATTTTAGAACTTAGAATTAAACAACTCTAATCTTCATATTAATAAATAAATTTTTTACAACAACATCCAAGGTAATATATTGCAAATAAATGACCAACATCTTATTAACTAGAATAATTAATCTTCTTCTATAAATAATAATATTAAAGACATTATGTCTTTTAAGAATACATCATGCCAGAAATAGATTAATTTTATATCACTAGAGATTGTGAAAGATGTTCTACTAGAAATATTCTTGCTATTGCTCCGACTTATACTCCCCAAAAAATGGATCCTACTTCAATAACCCTAAATAAATTAAATATGTGCATTAAGATACAAATGTTTCATATTCCACAATCATGAAAACACTTTTTTACACTTTCATATACTAAGGAATTTTACTTGGAAAAGAAAATGTTTCATACTAATGGATTTTGATACATAATCATGGGTTTCAATGCACGTGTATATATATTTAAGGCCTCTTATATGTATACATTTAAGGCCTGTTATGTATATATATTTGAGGCCTCTTATGTATATATATTGAAGACCTCTTATGTCTATATATTTAAGGCCTCTTATGTGTATATTTAAGACCTCTTATGTGTTTATATTTAATGTCTCTTATTAAAATTTGATTGTAAACCCTTACCGCTAACACAGAGTTTTGCCTCAATGTTTGGGTGGATAAAAGTCAGAAGTTGTTGTGGTGATAGCATACTCAAGACGCTCATGCTATTAATGAGAGTTTTGGATACCTTATCATGTTATAATTTCAAAAAAGTTTTATCGTGTAATCATTTCAAAATAAGTACATTTAAGATTTATTTATGGTTTTATTGTACAAGAATTCTTTAAACAACAAAGGTAAATTATCCATAATAACTTTTATTTTTTTATCGACGGTATCAAAATTAAGCTTTGAAAAGCACGATTTAACAAACTTCGCCTGTGTGACAGTGGTAGTTTGCTCACATTGTAGATCTCAAGCTCGAGTGAAGAAGGAGAGTTGCGATCACAACCAACATATAAAAGTAAACTTGTTAATTTATAATGTATGATTATGACATGAGTTAAACTTAAATAAAGTATTGAAAATTCATATAAACCAATTCAAGACTTGTTATTGACATTGATGCGAATATAAAAGGATTGGATGATGGTCAGTTACACATTCCCTAGAGGTTCCATCATGTTCATCCTCTCAATGGGAGGAACATGAATCAATAACAATATTAACCCGACAAAATTATAAGACCCTCAGCTTAAAATAAAGCATATCTAAGTAGTTTGAAAAAGCAAATACAAAAATAAGAACAGTAACAACAACGAAATAATGTGAAATAAAGAGCAATACATAATATACAAAGGAATGAAATATGATACTATAATAAAATAATACAATATTCGAAGCACAAAAAACACAAGTGATACCCCAGGAACATGCAATTAGTACAAACGATGATTTTTGGCGTTCAAGCTTATTGGGCCCAAATTTATATACTGCCTACAGGTGGTCTAAAGTGATTGATGCATGCTGCAGTTATGTAGAGCTGGGGCATACGAGTGGAACCGATGTGTATTATGTAGAGCTTATGATGAGAGCAAGGATCATCTATTCACTGCATGTCAATATACTTTTAGCCTATGGAAGAGACTACTATAATGGATACAATGACCATATGTGCCTGCTAATTCCTGGGAGCTATACGTTTAGGGGTGTCAAATGGGCGGGTTGGGTTGAAATTGAAGATATTAAATGGGTTGAATTAGATATTGGGTTGGGTCATGACCCACCCAAATTTACTTTGGGTTGAAATGGGCTAAAAATCGGGTTGGGTCTTGACCCGCCCAATTTGACCCGCTTAGTCTAAAGAAAATTAACATATTAATATTTACCCCTTGTAACCACAATTTGAATACCAACTCAAGAAAATAAATTTGGGTGGGGTTGGGCGTGGGTAGGGAGTGGGGGGATGGGGGTTGGGGTGAGAATTTTTTTTTTTTTAAAATAATTTTTTTGGGGAGGGGTGTGGGGTAGGAGTGGGGGTAGGGAGGGGTTGAGGGGAATTTTGATTGAAGTAAGAACTTAAATTTTTTTTTAAAAAAAAATTTAATTTTTTTGGGGAGAGGGTATGCCGTAGGGGGGGGGGGGACAGGGGGTAGTGGATATGAGGGTTGGGGTAAGATTTTTTTTTTTTTTTTTTTTAAAAAAAGAAATTTAATTTTTTTAGGGAGGGGGGTATGTCGTATGGGGTGGGGGTGTGGGGTTGCAGGGGTGGTGGGGATGGGGGTGGGGTTACAGGGGTGGTGGGGGTAGGGTGGGTGCAAAGGGGTTAGGGGGATATAGGGGTTGGGGTAAGATTATTTATTTTTTTAAAAAAAATAATTTTTTTGGGGAGGAGGTATGCCGTATGGGGTGGGGTGGGGTGCGGGAGGGGGTAAGAATTATTTTTCTTAAAAAAAGAAATTTAATTTTTTTTTTAAAAAATATTATTTCTTAAAAAATTAATTTTTTTGGGGAGGGCGAGGGGGAGGGGGAGGGGGAGGAGTGGGGTTGGACAGTGGGTTAAGAAAAGATTTTAAAATTTATTTTTTTTAAAAAAAATAAATTTTGTTGTTGGGGGTGGGGGTGGATAGGATAGTGGGGGATGGGGCAAGAATTTTTATTTCTTTTTAAAAAAGCTATTTTAAAAATTAAAAATAATTTAATTAAGGAAAGTAGGGTGGGGGTGGAGTAAGTTGGGGGTGTGGTTGGGTTGGGATGAGGTGAGGTGGGTGATTTTGAGAGTGATATAAGACATATTGTCACCTATTTTTCCTACTTTCATATTGTCACTTATTTTCCCTACTTTCATTAAGAAATTCATTTTTCTATTAAACGGGTTGAAATAGAAATTGAATTGGGCTCAGTTGAACCCAATTTAAAAATGGGTTGGGACTTAATGGGTTGAGATTTACCTAATAGTAAATTATCTTGAATTCAACCCATTAAATTTTGGACAGGTTGGACGGGTCAACTCAAATTGGGCTCATTTTGACACCCCTATATACGTTGATTGAGCTACTGAAAATGGAAGAGCCAAATCACATGAGGTCGGGTTGTTTAGAGTGGTGTTTGATGAAGTTGTACATGCTATATGGACAAAAAGAAACTTAAGGATCTTTGAAGCGAGAGACAGAGAAGGTAGCAGTATCGTCAGGGAACTTGCCTATATCCGTAATGTTCTAGCCACCCATGGGACCAAACTCCAACTTCAAGGACTTCTGCTATGAATTTATTGAGCTTTAGTCTTAGATAGGCCTTTGTAAATAGTTGAGTTTGTGGTTTATTTTCTTAGATAGCTAGTTTGTGATAAACTAGATTATGGTGCTGTACTGTTTACTGGTGATTAATAAAATCTGTTAAATTTGGCTAATATTGTCAAGTCCTGATTTTGTTGCTTTATATGGATCGGGTCACTTTGGGCCCGGTTGTAAATAACCTTTTAGATTTAATAAATGGGCCAACGAACCCGACTTTTATTTTTTTTTAAAAAAACAACTGTTAGTTACCAAAAAAAAAAAAGGAAAGGCACGGTAAATCAGAAAAATTTGAAGGACTGACAATGAACTCTTTCTTATTCTTGAGGATGGAAAAGGAAAAAGAAGATGGCAAGTTTATTAGAAGGGGGTATTTAGGAAAGCTCAGATTGTTATGCACCTTTTTCAATAAGGAATCAATTAACTACTCATACAATATATTAATTCAGTGATTTTTGCTTGATTACATATGGAAAAGCGAAAAATCAGACTAAAGGGGAAAAAAAAACCACGGGCACTATAACTAAAGACACACATCATAAGCTTCCCTAAAGAGTGAATATTCCTATAATCTATTTCTCTTTCTATTACTATCTTATAAGGGACAATGAAGCTGTTGAAGTAGACAGCTCATGGTCGACGTGTCAGTTTCAGCTGTTTCAACAGTGATTTTATTATAGCATTCCTAATTAATTATTATAAGTCATCTAAGTATTAAAAAATTAATAATATTTAATAAAAAAAAATAAAATAGATACAAAATGATAAATTAACTCTTGATATTTTAAATTAACTTGACGTCTTATATGGAGCCCACTTAATATTTTTTTCTGAAGTAACTTTTATACTCCCTCCGTTTCAAAAAGAATGACCTAGTTTGACTTGGCACAGAATTTAAGAAAATAAAGAAGACTTTTGAATCTTGTGGTCCTAAATTAAAATTATGGCAAATGTACCAAAATGCCCTTGAATCTTGTGGTGTTAAACATGCCACATGAAAAGTTGAAATTAAAGTGTTTTCAAAAAAGGAAAGAGGTCATTCTTTTTGAAACAGACTAAAAAGGAAAGTAGGTCATTCTTTTTGAAACGGAGGGAGTAGTAATTTTAGTATATCACTTCTAATTAGTTATTATAAGTCATTTAAGTATTAGAAAATAAATAATAGTATTTAATAACAGGGATAAAATAGATACAATAAATAAAAATGGATAAATAAAATACTTTTCAATAGTAATATCTGTGTCAAAATGGGAGTATTCTTTTAAAAATATAATAGAACATTTCCAAAAAAAAAAAAGACTTTTAATGGTTGATGACAAGTCTGCTTCAGCTGCTTCAACTATGATTTTATTATATCACCCCCTAATTAATTACTATAAGTCATTTAAGTATTAAAAAATTAATAATATTTAATAAAAAAAAGTAAAATAGACACAAAATGATAAATTAACTTGACGTCTTATATGGGGCCGACTTAAAAAAATTTCACAAGTATTTTTTTATAGTAATTTTACTCCATCACTTCTAATTAGTTATTATAAGTCATTTAAGTATTAGAAAATAAATAATATTTTATTTAATAACAAGGATAAAATAGATACAAATGATAAATTAAAAATGAACGGACGAAGTACTTTTTCATAGTAACAACTGTGAATATTTCAAATGTGATGGAAATTATTGTTAAAAAAGGAATTGTGTAAAGTCTTTTAAAATTAAAATATTTTTTTTAAAAAAATTGATATTCATTTTTGGATGAATTTAAAACAAAAGTGCGACACATAAATTGAGAAAAATAAAGTATAGACATTCTATGCCACTAGTAAAATAAAATAAGGCCCTTGATATGCAGAAAATTTCATTATGTACAACAACAATTACGCTTCAATCTCAAACAAGTAAGTTGTGGGTAGCAAAAAAAATCATTGACCTGTACTTGTCCAAACGCATATAATTTGAAGCATCAGATGTGTTTCAGCTCAATTGTGAACAATGATATTCTTTCCCAGTAACAGCTGAATAAGATCAAATCCAATGCCCTACGTGAAACTATGGAAGCATTTCCACATCCTTCAGACTTCATGGAGTTGAAATTTGCTTGAACTGTTATCGATCTACAAGTGCTCACAAAGAAGCCTGTTTCTCTTCAGATCCTGCCATAGCAACATTAAAATTATTATGAAAATCAATAAATATATGAACAAAACAAGATTACCGGAGCGAGCCATTTGAATCAAAAAGGGAGAACCTTCAGAACACCACAGTGCCACAAGCTCCAAAATTTCTGAAGCATCGGAGACAAAATAAGATTGAGGAGCGGAAGCCATTTGACTGTTAAGAAAGGAGCGAGCAAGACTATCTTGGTGAATGCAATAAGGCTCGTCAACCACCAGCCAACACCACCTCTGCCATTACAATAACCACTGGCAACCACTATCGTTGTCAGTCACTAGTTTCAGTTGCTACCACACTTACCATCTCCATTCTCCATTATTATAATTATATCCATTTCCATCTCCATTGCCGCAACCTCCTTCAATGTCACTATCAGCCACTGCCACCACTACGGCCAATTCCTACTACAACCCACCACCATCATCACAACTAGCACCAGCGCCAACTACTAACATCAACCAACTCCACCATCACTACTAACTGCCACTATCACGTCAGTCATTAAAACACCAACTACCTCCATCATCACAACTAGCACCACCACCATTGTTGGCCACTAACACCAATCATCACCATTACCACCACTACAAACCATCTCCATCATCTCTAGTAAACACAATTAATAATTTTTTTTTATCAAATAATGATTTAATTATATTTAAAAAAAAATTCTGACTTTCAACTACTTTTTTTTATTTGAATTGTATATTTATTATGTTTAAAGAGCAATAAATTATGCACATTTGGATGTTGAAAAACAAACAGTCTTAATTTGTTTAATGATAACATCTTAATTATTCAATGTACATTTAGATTCAGATGTCTTTCAATCTTACTGCAAACAAATAGGCCCTAACTATGCATGTATTTAGACACTACCATTTTCGTTCAAATATATATAGAGACCGTACTTGTGATGGAGGATCCAATATGACCACTTAGGTCCTATCCAATTTAGTTGCATAATATTTTCTTGTGTGTGTCTGTTAAAAGTGGTAGTTCCAACTTGCAAATGCAAGGATTAATTCTAGGTATGGGATTTCATGAAGTCAAACATTATCATGATATACATTTAGATCATTATTGAAACTCGATGAACTCGTAGAGCCTACACAATGTAGAAGTCCTTTTTTCTGCCAAGTGGTGACAAAAGATTTCCAAGAAGATAATCTGCACCTCATTACTGAATGCTGAAATTCTTTTACATAAAAACTTTTGTTTAACACTTACAATGTATTGTAACATATAAACAGTAGACACACCACATAAACTATATACGAACAACAGTAGTGTTCAAAGAAAAATAAACAGCAAATTAATTCCCACAAAGCTTCTCAGCTATTTAATTAGGCAGTTGGATAAGAAGCCTGCATAGCAATTCCACAAAGTCCTTCCTCAGCATCAATGCCTCTTTGCATTCTAATGTAACCGTTCTCACCCCAGCTAGTCCCCCACGAGTTCTTGACTAACCAATACTTTGTCCCATCACTAGCTTTCCCATATCCAACAGCTGTAACGCCATGATCTAATTCAGTTCCACATTCTCCAGTGAAAACACCACTAGAATAGAATTGAAAATCTGATCCACTAGCATCAATGGCGACCGATACAGGTTGGTTTGCAACAGCATTTAACAGAGAAGATTCACTATTGGCTAGGACATCTTCATAACCAGTAATCTTAGCAGCATGGCTGGATTCTTTCCCGGTTTTGCAAGTGCCATCCGTTCCCTCGTACGGATAATTAGATTCAGTAGTAAGTCCGTGATTCTTGATGATGAACTTAAAAGCATCATCCATAAGACCTCCCTCACATCCCATATCTGAACTTGTGTCGCAGTCCACGAGTTCTTGCTCAGACAGAGAGATCAACTTATCAGTTTTGATCTTGTTGATCCCTTCAGTAGCAGCAACAGCAGAAAATGCCCAGCAACATCCTACAATATTATCATCTTAAGCTAATACGATTCTTTTTTTCATTTAAAAAAAATGAGGATATTATTAACAGAACCTAATTTGAATACTTACCACATTGCCCTTGATCCTTAACTCCAGTAACAGCGCCCTTCTTTCTCCAATCCATGGTAGCTGGAGCAGTTACATTTTCATACCTGAATGATATTGTTTTTGATGACTCTCGATGAGAAGACATTTTGTATCCGTTGTGAGTAGCTCTGAATTCCTCATTTGTCAAATCTGCAAATTCGTTGATGCTCAACTTATAAGGCCTAATTCCAGCCTTGTCGACATTGTCCTTGAATATTTTGAACCTTTTTGCCTTCTCTGCATCATCTCTGTACACACGTCCAAAGCGAGCCATCCAGTGCTCGTGTTTCTGGACCATCGAGGCCTCATTCAAGTCACGAGATGTGGCTTGAGAAGCCCACATTCCTAACACTAGTAGAGCTAAAAAAGCAAGCGTCCAATTGATTGTCAAAGCCATTTCTACCACTTAAATGTTTTTGTTGATTGATATATGTCTCTGTTATAATGTTGTGGATGAAATGCTTAGAGTGACCATGGTATTTATAGTACTAATATTGTGGTTATACATTAAGGTAACTCAAATGTAATCATTTTCAATTGATGATTTGAATTCCCTGGAAAGAACGGCAAGTTATACTATATGATAAGACTGATTTTATGATAATAAAGATGGATTGTGCACGCAGTTTGTGTTGGGTTATGGGTCTTTTTTCCTTCCTATGTGGATAAATAAAAGCCCAAATTTGGACCAAACCACTTTGCCCATAGGCCCAATTCTATGGGGCATATATATAGACCTTTTTAGGTCTTATTTTCTAATCACAAAAGAGAGAAATCAGCAGCCACACATAGAGAGAAAGAGCAGTTTTTCGCACCCAATTTCAGCCCTAAATTGCCAACTTTAAATTGCGATTCCCGCTTCGTTTCTTATCCGATTGAGCTGATTTTTGGACAGCTTGTTCCTCTCATCTCAATCTTTGATTAGGAACTGACAGAGTTGGATTTGGTGCCCCGCAGCTCCAGTTTTGCATCCGTGAACAGTAGCTGCGTTTTCGGGTTTTTGCTTCTTTAATTCTCTAGTTTTTGGTGTTGTGCTTTATGTAGTGTTGCTCATTGTTTGGCATTTATTTGGTGGCCATTTTGGAGAACATTATTGTAACTCTTGGTGATTATAGTGGAGGTTTTTGGTCCCGTGGTTTTTTACTCTTCACACTGAAGGGTTTTCCACGTAAATCTGGTGTCTCGTGTGATTGGTTTATTTTATCCTTGCTTATCTGTTTTGGTTGATATATTTGCTGCCTTATTATCATTGTGCTTGGGTTTGTTTGTCTTCTCTTGGTTCAAGTTGAAAGGGAAAGTTTAGACTTGGGTATTCTTCCGCTGCTACCCTGTCGTGCACTATTGTTAGTGCCGTTGCCTTTCCCAACAAAGTGGTATCAGAGCGTTGGTTGTTGTTGATTTTCGATTTGAATGATGTAGGCAAATATGAGCAAAATGGTGTGTTTGAATGGTAGTAATTATCATACTTGGAAAGGCAAGATGAAAGATCTCCTATTTGTCAAGAAAATGCATTTGCCTGTCTTTGCTTCTGATAAACCTCAGTCCATGACAGATGAGGATTGGGAATTTGAGCACTTGCAGGTTTGTGGCAATATTAGACAATGGGTTGAAGATAATGTTAGAAATCATATTGTAAATGAGACACATGCCAGAAGTTTATGGGACAAGCTCGAGACACTGTATGCTTCGAAGACTGGTAATAACAAGTTGTTCCTGTTGAAACAGTTGATGAATATCAGGTACAAAGAGGGCAGTCCTATTTCTGATCATATTAATGATTTTCAGGGTGTCCTTGACCAGCTGTCCGGAATGGGTGTAAAGTTCGATGAAGAAATTCAGGGACTTTGGCTTCTTAATACTCTGCCAGACTCTTGGGAAACTCTTCGAGTTTCTTTGACTAATTCTGCTCCCAGTGGTGTTGTAACTATGGAATATGCTAAGAGTGGTGTCTTAAATGAAGAGATGAGAAGAAGATCTCAGGCCTCATCTTCTTCGGCTTCACACTCCGATGTTTTGGTTACTGAAGATAGGGGGAGAAACAAGTCCAGAGGTACGAATGACAGAGGTACAAGTAGAAGCAAATCCAAGTCCAAATACAAGAATATTACATGTGACTATTGCCACAAGAACGGGCATATCATGAAACATTGTTACAAGCATAAAAGAGATATGAGACGACAAAAGAAAGAAGGCGATAATGAGAATCGTGTTGCTGTTGTTGCTAATGATGATCTTCTTGTTGCTTGTGGTGAAAATGCCATTAATCTTGTTCGTGATGAGTCTAGCTGGTTTGTGGATTCTGGTGCTACTTCTCATATCACGCCCAAGAAGGAATTATTTTCTTCTTATACTCCAGGTAATTTTGGGATGTTGAAAATGGGCAATAATGATCAGGTTGAAGTACTTGGCATTGACACAGTTTGTTTGGAAAGTAATAATGGTTCCAAACTTGTTCTCAAAAATGTCAAGCATGCTCCAGATGTTCGCTTGAATTTGATTTCTGTAGGGAACCTTGATGATGAGGGTTATATTAATACCCTTGGTGCTGGCCAGTGGAAGCTTACTAGAGGTTCAATGGTTGTGGCTCGTGGTGACAAGTTGTCTAACTTGTATGTATTTCAAGGCTCCACTTCTAGAGGCTCAGTAAACTTGGTGGAGAATGATACTTCATCAGAGTTATGGCATAGAAGGCTGAGTCATATGAGTGAGAAGGGGATTGAAAGTTTGGCTAAGAAAAATTTGCTTTCTGGAGTGAAACAAGCAAAGTTGAAGAGATGTGTTCATTGCTTAGCCGGTAAACAGAAGAGAGTTTCTTTTCAAAGTCATCCGCCTTCAAGAAAGCTTGATTTGCTGGAGTTGGTACATTCTGATTTGTGTGGTCCTTTTAAGGTAAGGTCTCATGGTGGTGCACTTTACTTTGTGACTTTTATTGATGATCATTCTCGCAAGCTCTGGGTATTTCCTTTGAAGTCCAAGGATCAAGTACTTGATGTGTTCAAGGGTTTTCAGGCCTTGGTTGAGAGACAGACAGGGAAGAAATTGAAATGCATCCGCTCAGATAATGGTGGTGAATATATTGGTCCTTTTGATAGATATTGCAGAGAGCAAGGTATTCGGCATCAGAAAACTCCTCCAAAGACTCCTCAGTTAAATGGTTTAGCAGAGAGGATGAATAGAACTCTAGTTGAGAGAGTTAGATGTATGCTTTCAGATGCTAAGCTGCCAGATTCTTTTTGGGCAGAAGCACTTAATACCGCTGCTTATGTTATCAATTTATCTCCTACCGTTGCTTTGAATGGTGATGTCCCTGACAGAGTTTGGTCCGGTAAGAATGTATCTTATGATCATCTTAGAGTCTTTGGGTGTAAAGCCTTTGTGCATGTTCCTAAGGATGAAAGGTCAAAGTTGGATGTTAAAACTAGGCAGTATATCTTCATTGGTTATGGTCAGGATGAATTTGGCTATCGTTTCTATGATCCAGTTGAGAAGAAACTTGTTAGAAGCCGTGATGTTGTGTTCTTTGAAGACCAAACAATTGAAGATTTTGACAAAGCTGAGAAAGTTGTTTCTCAGAGTAGTGAGAGCCTAGTTGATGTTGATCCAGTTCCTTTGACTATTGCACCTGAAGAAAATCTTCATAATGATGCAAATCAAGTTGATAATGAAGATGGTGATCATGTTCAGAATGACCTGAATGATGTTGATGCTCCAGTGCAAGTTGATGTGGTTGATCAGCAACCAAATGTTATTGATGCTCCAGAGAGTTCTCTCAGACGATCTACTAGAGAGAGAATACCTTCATCTCGTTATTCTCCCAATGAGTATGTACTCTTGACTGACGGGGGAGAACCTGAGAGTCTTGATGAGGCCATGGAAAGTGAAGAAAAAGAAAGGTGGTTTGATGCTATGGAAGATGAAATTAAATCTTTGCATGATAATCATACCTTTGATTTGGTTATGCTACCTAAAGACAGAAAAGCTTTGAAAAACAGGTGGGTTTTCCGAGTGAAACATGAAGATGGTAATCCAGTTCCACGGTACAAAGCCAGATTAGTTGTGAAGGGTTTTAACCAGAAAAAGGGAGTTGATTTTGATGAGATATTCTCTCCAGTTGTGAAGATGTCATCCATTCGTGTGGTTCTAGGCTTGGCTGCAAGTCTAGATTTAGAGGTTGAGCAAATGGATGTTAAAACTGCTTTTCTCCATGGTGACTTAGATGAAGAAATTTATATGGAGCAGCCGGAAGGTTTTGAAGTCAAGGGAAAAGAGAATTATGTTTGCAAATTGAAGAAGAGCTTGTATGGTTTGAAACAAGCTCCCAGGCAGTGGTACAGGAAGTTTGGTTCTTTTATGAGTCAGCAAGGCTTCAAAAAGACTTCTTCAGACCATTGTGTTTTTGTACAAAAATTCTCTCATGGTGACTTTATTATTGTGTTGCTTTATGTTGATGACATGCTTGTTGTTGGTCATAATGCTTGCAGGATTCAGAAGTTGAAGCAAGAGTTGAGTAAGTCTTTTTCTATGAAAGACTTAGGACCAGCAAGGCAGATTCTTGGCATGCAGATTGTTCGTGACAGAAAGGCCAAGAAGTTGTGGTTATCACAAGAGAAGTACATTCAGAAAGTACTTCGCAGGTTCAACATGGACAAGGCTAAGGTTGTCAGTACACCTTTAGCTATGCACTTCAAATTGAGCACGAAGCAGTGTCCTTCTAGTGATGATGAGAAAGAAGACATGAAGAAAGTTCCTTATGCTTCAGCCGTTGGTAGTTTGATGTATGCAATGGTTTGTACAAGACCAGATATTGCTCATGCTGTTGGTATTGTTAGCCGTTTTCTTTCTAATCCGGGAAGAGAGCATTGGAATGCTGTGAAGTGGATTATGAGATATCTTTGTGGCACTTCTAGTCTGAGTTTGTGTTTTGGTACAGAGAAGCCTATTCTTTGTGGTTATACTGATTCAGACATGGCTGGTGATGTTGATACTCGCAAGTCTACTTCAGGGTATTTGGTTACTTTTGCAGGGGGAGCTGTGTCTTGGCAATCTAGGTTGCAAAAATGTGTTGCTCTATCTACTACAGAAGCTGAGCTTATTGCTGCCGTTGAAGCTTGTAAAGAGTTGCTCTGGATGAAGAGGTTCTTGGGGGAACTTGGTTGTGCTCAAGAGAGGTATGTGCTTTATTGCGACAGTCAAAGTGCTATACATCTTGGCAAGAATTCTACATTTCATGGTCGGTCTAAACACATTGATGTGAGATACCATTGGATTCGGGACGTGTTGGATTCTAAGTTGCTTGAACTTGAGAAGATTCATACAGATGATAATGGTTCCGACATGATGACTAAAACTTTGCCAAGAGGGAAGTTTGAAGATTGTTGCATGATCGCCGGGATGGCGGTCTCCTCCACATAGTTGTGAGGGGGAGAATTGTTGGGTTATGGGTCTTTTTCCCTTCCTATGTGGATAAATAAAAGCCCAAATTTGGACCAAACCACTTTGCCCATAGGCCCAATTCTATGGGGCATATATATAGACCTTTTTAGGTCTTATTTTCTAATCACAAAAGAGAGAAATCAGCAGCCACACATAGAGAGAAAGAGCAGTTTTTCGCACCCAATTTCAGCCCTAAATTGCCAACTTTAAATTGCGATTCCCGCTTCGTTTCTTATCCGATTGAGCTGATTTTTGGACAGCTTGTTCCTCTCATCTCAATCTTTGATTAGGAACTGACAGAGTTGGATTTGGTGCCCCGCAGCTCCAGTTTTGCATCCGTGAACAGTAGCTGCGTTTTCGGGTTTTTGCTTCTTTAATTCTCTAGTTTTTGGTGTTGTGCTTTATGTAGTGTTGCTCATTGTTTGGCATTTATTTGGTGGCCATTTTGGAGAACATTATTGTAACTCTTGGTGATTATAGTGGAGGTTTTTGGTCCCGTGGTTTTTTACTCTTCACACTGAAGGGTTTTCCACGTAAATCTGGTGTCTCGTGTGATTGGTTTATTTTATCCTTGCTTATCTGTTTTGGTTGATATATTTGCTGCCTTATTATCATTGTGCTTGGGTTTGTTTGTCTTCTCTTGGTTCAAGTTGAAAGGGAAAGTTTAGACTTGGGTATTCTTCCGCTGCTACCCTGTCGTGCACTATTGTTAGTGCCGTTGCCTTTCCCAACAGTTTGATGTTCTCGAATGATCTTGCAATGAACCTTTCATTTGTAACTTTCTAATAAGTTTTATTATCATAATTTTGGAACTATTGGCACTAAAGAGAGCTCCTTTATTGGCACATGGCAAAGTTTTCCGATATAACAATGGAGTACTTGATCACTATGTTGTCCTATTTGCAAATCACAAATGCTTCTCTTTTGGCTTAAATGTGATGGGAAAAAGAACAAACAAACAAAAAGAACAAACAAACAAAAAGTACTTAGGAAATGAATCAGCAATATTTGAGAGATTGACAATGAATTCTTTCTTATTCTTGAGGATGCAAACAAGCAATTAACTACTCATGTATTTTAGTAATTCAATGGTTTTCGCTTGGTTGCTGCCATGTGACCAGGAGGTCACGGGTTCAAGTCTTGTAAACAGCCTCTTGCAGAAATGTAAGGTGAGGCTGCATACAATAGATCCTTGTGGTCGGGTCCTTCCCCGGACCCTGCGCTTAGCGGGAGCTTAGTGCACCGGGCTGCCCTTTTAATGGTTTTCGCTTGGTTACATATGGAAAGGCGAGAAATCATACCAAAGGGAAGAAGAAACCAGGAGCAGTAGAACATAAAGATACGCGAGTGAACATTTTCCTATAAAATAAGGCCCTTGATTCACAGAAAATTTCATTATGTACAACAACAATTACGCTTCAACCCCAAACAAGTTGTGGTTGGCAAAACATTTCATTCTGTACATGTCCAAATTCGTATATAATTTGAAACACCAGATGTGATTCAGCTCAATGTGAACAACGATATTCTTTCCCATTAAGAGCAGAATAAGGTCAAAGCCAATGCCTACGTGAAACTATGGAAGCCTTACCATCACCCTTCGGACTTCATGGAGCTGAAATCAATGCAGAGCTGCTTAAATTGTTAATCTCCAAGTGCTCAAAAAGAGCCTGTTTCTCTTCAGATCCTGCCATAGCAGCATTAAAATTATTATGAAAATCAATCAATGTATGAACAAAACAAGATTACTGGACTTCCTATAAGAGAAACTTCATACCATTGCAAGTTGTGCAAAAAGGGAGAAGCTCCAGAACACTACTATGCCACAAGCTCCTAAATTTCTGATAAATGAGTCACAGTAGCCAACAGGCTCATGCGTCCATCAACAGATTGGAAAGTGCTTGAATCAATGATTTGGGATCAAAAAGAACACCCACTTTTGGATCATGAATGGAATCCACAGTGACCTACAAGAACTAAATTTGTCACCTAAATTGAAGAGGATCACCAGCAAAGAATCACATGTACTGGATCTAACGACATTTTTGACACCAACTCTGCGAATTTCAAATGAGCATTTCGTCTGTTTTGAAAATAAAATGTGAAATCCCATGACCAGTAGAAACTGATCAAGTACATTATTGATTTACCAAGAAACATTTCTAATAATCATGACACAGGAACATACCACATTGAAAATTCCTTGAGAAGCCAGGCTTTCTATATCCACGGATATTTGTTTGGCTGAAAGAAAAATTCAATCATAAGAAACTAAAATTTTGATTTTCATGACAGAGATTCAAGGTATGTACTGTTTGTGCAAGTACGTGAAATCTACTGATGCGTGTCTACGTTCAGCTAGTTGCCAAATGAACTAAAATTACAGTGATGACCACCAATTGATTTTGATCAAATTGCAACATATGGAGTATTCACTTTTCATTGTTTGGCCATGAAATAATTTGTATCTCAAGAATAACTTTACAACCTAATTAGTAATGCGAGGAGTATCTTGGGCCACTTTTCCTCTTGTTAGTATCTCTCTTTCTATTCTTCACAATTCAAAATGTAACTTGTGCCCCTAGATTTTTCACCCGTTAATACTAAACAACAGATGCTTTCAATTATCATCTTAAGAACCGTGATGGCAACTGGTACAATCGATTGGGATAAAGGGAGTAGCACTTTTCGTGGACTCTGCAGAACCATAGGACTCAAAAATTAACTTCTGAGATGCAGTAGGAAAACAGCATAAGATAATTAAGATTCATTATCTGCATTATTTTACTCGAAAATAAATGTTCAAATCAAATCCAAAATGTGCAACGTCTCCAAAACAGGACCAGAAAAAAGGCAGATGGTAGCATTATACTTGCAGTCTCTGATACAAATGAAAAGTTCCACAAGTGTCAAGGTGTGGTGGCTAAGATACTTTAGACAATCTGAAAGGAACTTTCTCTAAGAATTTGAAATGGACTACCAAGCCAAGCCTAATTTCAGTAAAAGTAAATTTTTTTTGACAAGGAATAAAAGTAAAGTTTATACTGGAAGATTTTCCCTACACCATTTAATAGTTTCTAATATTTTTCCATCAAAAATGTATTATTAGACCCACTCTGTATGAAGAGAGTTTAAGTTCATTTTGTTAACTTTCTTTCCACTTTCAGACACACTTCTATTTAAGTAATGATAAAATTTTGACTCTCACCCTCATACTTATGCCAGCCTAGCCAGGGTGCCTATTATGAGATGGAGTGAAAACCATACTATAGAAGATTGGAACCAAGATACCAACGCGGACCACATATAGTAAATGCTTCAGCATGAGTACTGATCTCCTGGGGAAGGATCTCATAATTCCATGAGGTTCAATGTATGGATCATTTAATCAGAGAAATAGGATGGCAAATCATATGAGTTCCCATGAAATTTAACTGAAGCATCTCTGACGAGCTATAGTTTAATAATGAACAATTGGCAAAGCTAGCAGAGTATCACGACCTACGATGTCAAACTAGGAGTTCCAATGCCAAAATAGCAATGAACAACTGGCATTGCTACCAAAGGAGTCATCCATACATTGAAACTGTTAAATAGGGTGTGCTTTATTCAGTAATTTTTGGTTCGGATGCAGGATCCTACAACCACATTCGAGAACCTTTTGAATAGTCCATAATTTCACATCACTTTCCTAAAGTGACATCTTGGCAATGACGTGAAAAATATTCAACTGACAAGATGCATGTTCTACAAATAAGGACTGAGTGAAATAACCCAATTAGATGAAAATCCATAGCAATTAGTCAATTTGAGAAGAAACACTTGAATGCTTAACTACTTACTGGATTTTTAAGACAATTATGAGGATCTCCATAAGTTCGATTTAAGGCATCAGTAATGGCAGTCACAAAGCAAGAAGCACTAAAGTTATTAGTTTCTCGATCATGAGTACCATTCAACAAAAGTACCTGGGATTAAGAAGAAGAATTGTTGGGAAGGAGAAGAAGAGATTAATAACAATGATATGAGAAAAACATCAAGAGATGAGGACATCATTGACGCAGACAACAAAGTTTGTCTGAGCAAGCAGCAATACAGTTATTATTTGCATCGCCTAAATTACCTTGGGACAAGACCGCAAAGAGATGGTTTCCCACACTCCAAGTAAACCTTCAAATGGAGCAGCAAAATCATTGAGTATTTATTTTCGTTCTATTTTAAAAAATTGAGAAGAAGAATGCTAATATAATAGTGATGACAATGCCATGCTTGAGAAGATGAACTCCACTCTTGAAGAAAACAAATTGGTTTGCCAATATTTGGTAGTCTTCAACCTACTTGTTTAAGCTTGTCGTACAAGAAGGATCAACTCGACAAAACCAGATACTAGCACATTCTTTGGTAATGGGTGATGAACAGTATAAATATCAAAATCAAAAGAGAAACAACAAATCCTGAGTTGTAATAATGCACCATCCAATGCATTTCATGTCTGGGAACTACTGTGGAAGAACTAATGTTACATGCTACTCTACCAGAGAGGGGCAGATGGAAGTAAAGAGGGATCCCATGCCAAACACGATACAGTCAACACTTCTCAACTGTTCAAAGACGGTGGGATTTACAGTGGGGAAGACCTGTACAAAGGGCAAAGAACCAGTAAATATCAGCAGTCAGCACATCATCGATAGAGCTAACATGAGCTTTCCATTAATCTATTTATACTATTATAGAAGCATCAAAATCCAACACGAAATATTGATCAATTATTTTTACCTTAGTTATTGCATTCTATGGTGGATTAAATTGTAATTATAATTAATCTTTACATACTTCATAATTTCTTCGCATTCAATATTTAACCTTTCAAATTAATACAAAACATTTCCTTGTACGGCGATATTAGGAGCGCCAAGATTACAAGTAATCTTTACATACTTCATAATTATCATGCGCTGCGCTTTAACCACAGACCAACGCCCTGAGGATCAGCAGCTTTAACCATCTCACAGGTGTAAGATTAGCTACTTTATTCTATAGGCAAAAATATGCATAAAATTCAACACGTAATCCCTTAGAGCCAATCTTGTCAACAATTCTTTGGTTGCATAAAGTTTTTAACAAGAAGAAATGAGGAATGAACTTCCACAATCCAAAACGCATATGGTATGATATTCTTTGTAACATCCAAAGTTAGATGAAGGACAATCATCGGAGACAAATGATTGATAAATATATTTCTTCTCCCTCGTCTGGCAACAACATTTTGAAGACGAGGGTTTAGCTTTAACGACCTATCACAAAGTGTTTATCTTTAAAAAAAAAAAAGCATGTTATTGTGCAGGCATACAGAGTTCAAGTATCATCTTTTTTTTCATTGATAAGAACAAGAAGCCTACTTACCTCATGCAATAAGTTGCTTCCTTCACTGGACATGTAGAATACCCGTTTTATTCTAGAAGGAAGTGCAGCGGCTGAAGAGGCATCCTGTCCAACAAGGTTCAGAAAGTGAACTGGTTAAGTTGGGCAAGACCAAGCTACTGCCCAATATTAAAAAAATGAAATAGCAAGTATCCTAGATTTATATTGTATACTCATGACTTCCCATATTGTGTTGCTGTTGCACAAATCCGACTATTCAACAGATGTATAAAACTGAAATATCTAGCAAAGGTAAGGACCATGACCATGTTAGTTCTTTGGACCATTTACCGACATTTACCACCACTCCACCAGTTCCTATGTACTCATTAATCTCCCCGGTCCAAAGTGCCAATCCATCAACTTAATCCTTTGAAATCACTCCGTTAGATAAATTTAACATCCTGTACTATTATACAAAGGCACTTTTATGCAGACCCCCTAAGTGCCTATATGTACCAAAGCATATCCAAAATACTCTATAACATAAGCATCTCATATACCAATCTCTTTCTCTTATAGAACAAGACTGTATGATACAACTTATTTTGCAGTCTCACAGACATGAGGCTTCATCATTCAAGAGTATGTCAATCCAAGTAAACAAGTCTCCTTAAGAAGGCTATGTCATATTTGCGCGTAAGCTGGCCCGGACACCACAGTTATCAAAAAAATTTAAAAAAAAAAGAAAAGAAAAGAAAGAAGGCTATGTCATAATTTTTAAAATTATCAACAACATACAAATGGATATTAAATACTCCCTCCATCCCATTTAACGTAGCACCCTTTCCTTTTTAGTCCATCCCGAAAAGAATGTCACCATACTATAATTAGTAACAATTTAACTCTAAAAATTCCTCTTTTACCCTTAATGAAATGATTTACAACCACATAAATATATAAGAAGGGGAGCCTTGGAGTAACTGGTAAAGTTGCTGCCATGTGACCAGGAGGTCACGGGTTCAAGCCTTGGAAACAACCTCTGGCAGAAATGCAAGGTAAGATTGCGTACAATACACCCTTGTGGTGGGGCCCTTCCCTGGACACAGCGCATAGCGGTAGCTTTAGTGCACCGGGCTGCCCTTTTATTATTTTAGACCATAAGTTTCAAAAGTCTTTTTTTTTTTTTTTAACACCATGCCAAGTCAAACGGTGCCACATAAACTGGGATGGAGGGAGTAATTCTTATCCATGTTAGTTATTGAACCTATCAAATGAATCAAAAGTATGTCCCAGATAGATTATCCAAATAAATCAAGGATTTCTGATAGAACAAAATATGATAACAAGGTATGGTAAAAATATCAGAGTTCAGCAGGGACCGCAGCAGCTCCTTTTAGGACGATGGTATTTATCATGATTATAGTTTATGTTAGGAATGTAAAGTTATAATGATAAACCTTGCAAGAAGTATCTGTGTCAAGAAAATTTTAAAGGAAAAAATAATAAAAGAAACAAAAAGCATTACACATCAAGATTACAAACTGTTTCGATACCTTGTCTATAAGTTGCATGGATCTCCTGTTGGGTTCGAAAATCGAGAGGGCGTCATGCGGAAGCTATTAGTTGCAAACCATGTAGACGATAAATCGGATGACAAATAAAAACATACTAAAAACATATTATATTTTCCTTTTAGGAAAAATAATTATGGTATTACTTTTATTTTTCTTTCAAGAAAAATAAAACTCAAATTTGGTAAGAAAATCAGGACAAAAACCCTAACATCTCCATGGGTTGGATGAGATATTTCATTTTGTCCACGTATAACAGTTCCATCCTACACATCGGTTACATGCAGCAAAGAAAAGTTTTAATTGTAGTAGCAAGCCAACATCCATTAACTAAATTATTTGTAACTTCCACATCTAATCAACAAATAAAGGAGATTATATGAATGGATTTACAAACAGCGTTTACCACTTTGAGTACACGAAACAGATTTTAAATTTGTCACTGTCTGTTCAAAGCCTTGTTTGTTAGAAGGATCATCATCTTGATTGCCTACAGAAATTCAATTTCATCACTTCTGAGATAACTACAAGGTGCTATTCTTGGCGATGCAAATATTATTCAATTAATATTGCAAGTCACTCATTGATAATAACTAAAAGGTCATGGTTCTTAGTATTTAGCACTGGTGTTTGACAGTCATTGGTTAAGATGACTTAAAAGGAAAATTATAAAAACTTCTCAAGTTTACTACCTTATGAATGGATTATAAGAAGCCATGTAATTGATCAGAAAGATCTCAAAGAAGATGCATAGGTTCCTTAATTCCCTAATATTAGCAAGCACAAACATTTTAACTTTGTCCATATTCTTGAGCTGATTGGATTTGATTTCTTTAACATGAAATAAGTATATTTGAAATATATTTTTCAAACACATTTGAGCCAACCAAACATGAAAATCGAAAAATATTTTTCGAAAAATATTCTCCTTCTTACCAAACAGACCTTTAATGTCGAATGTATTTAGAGTTAAGCTTTATCGTATTCAAGCAACCTTTTTAAACATGTCATTGTAATTTAGGATTTTAATTATTTAATTTAAAATAATTACTCATTGGCTTAGCATAAATACTTTAATTTAGTGAGATTTATTTTATTTTTAAAAATCAAACATATGAGGCAAAAGGTTAATTAAGAACACCTAAGCCTAAGAAAACATGGTTTACTAGTCAGTCAGCATGACACTTTGGATTTCTGTATTCATAATTGGAGTTGCAACAAAAGAAGAAAGATCAACTGAAACTACCAATTAAGTATTTTGTGGGGTCAAATAAAATGAAATAAAGGGAGTATCACGAAGACACCAAAAATTCAACTTAACAATACACATTCTTTTCCAAAATGATATAGGATAGTAGTGAAAACTTCTCTTAACCATGTATATCTCTAAAGAGTTGTGGTTAGATATACACACACGGCTAAGATTGAGGTGGCTGCTAGGTTGTTATAGAATTTTCTTCTAGGTCATGTTGTTTAACAATATCCAATTCTCCCGAAAACGTTAAGATCAATAATGTTAGAACTATGGTTTTATAGGAATATCTGACTCTTTTTTTTCTATATGGATTCATGGAATAAATCTAAATCCTATTGACCTATACTAACTGGAGATCAATCAAATATATCAACCATGCGTATTGTTGTCCAATAATAATTAGGCTACTATCGTCTAGGTCGGTGAATGTGTAATTTAAATCAGAAAAGAATTTATTCTTGGTGATTTACTATTATATCTTTAAACTATACAAATATTTAAAGATATAAAAGTCTTTCAATATTTGAAGAAAATTTTGGTCAACCAACATTATTATTCATGCTTTTATAATAGTATGGATGAATATGATATCAGTAAATACTTTGACAATGACTCGACCCCGCTCCTAGACTCTGACTCATGACCGTGACTCTCGACCTAAACCCTAATTTGAGACTCGACTCTCGACCCCGATGTTGGATCCACAATTCGACCTTGACTCCTAACGAGATCCAAGTTCCGATTCCTTATTAAAACCCAGGACCTAACCCAAACTCCCGACCCAATATCGAAGCCGACTTTGTACCCCAACTCTTTTTTGGTGGGCCTAGGGAAGAAAAAAGAGTCCGAGAAAGGACATATACGTGGAGAATCTTATTTCTTCCACCCCACCCTAAGCTAAACCGTATATAATAGGGGAGAGAGCCGATTCAATTGCTCATATAGGAAAAAGAAGAAGAAATCAGAGAAATGACAGAGGAAGGACAAGTCTTTGGCGTTCACACTGTTGATGAATGGAACGACCATCTCCAAAAGGGCATTGATAACAAAAAACTCGTAACATTTGTCTTCTCTCTTTCCTTAATTTGTTGTTTTGCCTGATTTAGTTGGTGTTTTCATTTCTTATATGATTAATTAATTTCTTCGTTAATCGTTGAATTTTTTGCTTTATTTTATTATGGATCGAATCTGGGTTAGGCGTGGGTTTGAATCAATTAATTGTCTTTATCTCATTTTTTTTTGTCGAGATCCGGAATTGAAAACTGTTAATTGGGTACTGTGCTTTATATGATTATTCTTATCAGCCAATTACACCACATTCAGTTTCTTTTTTTTTTCCCCCACATTTTAATTTCTTGTTCGGTTTGACGGTCTCAATTATGAGGATTAAAATCTCGATAACGTTTCCCAATTGATTTTTTTTTTGAATATGTAGGCAACGTTTCTATCTCTGCCCACAGAATAAAAAAAGGAATAAACCTGTATGTTTTGTAGGGTCACCCATATCGTTTCACATCGAGGGCGTTCTAGGATGACAAAAAATGCTTTTTTTTCCAAAAAAGGTTTTTCCAACAACAACATACCAAATAATCTGTGTAATCTCATAAGTGGGGTATTGTATGCATATCTTACCTACCTTGTAGAGATAGAGATAGGTTATTTTCAATAGACCCTTGTCATATTGGAAAAAATGAATAAAATGACTGCTTTCTAGCTACAAGTAAAACACTTATTTCTCTTTACAATCCAGGCTTGATGTTGTAATACTCTTTTATAAATCTTTCTTTTCTTCAGGCTTGTTCTGTACTTGTATATGAGATAACATTGTGAAGCTTTTGGTTTATTGATTGATTTAGGCATAATATCCTGCGCCATATTCATGGACTGTGAATACTCCAAAAGAACAAACAACACCACATTTAATTGATTGGTGTAACTCTAACAGCTAAAATACTCGAGATCTGCACAACCGTGTATAGTTTCTTGCTAATGATAACAATTTGTCCAATCTGAAATCTTACATATAAGAAAGTTGTATCATGTATGTGTTTTGACTGTTTGTTGGTGACAACTGACATAGTTTGCTATACACATTGCCCTCTATTACTCTGTATTTCTCATATTTACTAACGTTGCAGTTGGTTGTGGACTTCACTGCTTCTTGGTGTGGTCCCTGTAAGTTCATTGCCCCATTCCTTGCAGAGTTGGCCAAGAAGATACCCACCGTTACCTTCCTCAAAGTGGATGTGGACGAATTGAAGGTAAAATTATTTAGCCAAACATTTAATACGTTTGGTGGCATATGGACCAACATATCAGGAATTAAATTTCTTAGTACGAATGGTCTGTTATAAGTATTGATGTGTTATTTTACTTGTCACAGTCAGTAGCTACTGATTGGGCTGTGGAGGCAATGCCAACCTTCATGTTCATCAAGGAAGGGAAGATCGTTGATAAGGTGGTAGGAGCCAAAAAAGATGAGCTGCAGCAGACCATTGCCAAGCACATCAGTAGTAGCTCCTCATCAGCCTAATGTGCTTTACTCCATATTATATTGCACTTGGTTTAGTGACATCTATCTTAATATGAACGAGAATTAATTCAATTTCTGTTGGATATTGCAAGTTCTTACTATTAAGTTGAATATTTATCTGTAGTTTGAACTATTCCGTATCTAATCAAAAGTGAGTTCTTGCGTTAAATGATAACATGTCCATTTGTTGTTTCAATGGGTGTATTCCGTTTGAATTATTTATGCTTACCTTGTTATAATACCCAAGTTTACTGTAATTTTTACCATGTCCAATTAATAAACTGGAAGTCGCCTCCTGACATGGTGAACCACATGCCTCGAGTGACAGAAGTGTAACCTAAGAGTCCTTCAGAGGCCATAATTGATCTTCAATTGAGAACCGAGTACGACCTCATACGGTAATTACTTCAAAAATAGCACATTCAATGTAAAAGGTAAAATCAACCAAGATAAGGATAATCACCAGTTAATATACGGGTGTTCTTATGATATTGTAGGAAGATCCTTGATTAGACAAGGAAAATGTTATCTTCATGTCATGAAAAATTGCTCGTTCCCATTTTTTCGAGAAAGATTGTTGGAACTTGGAAGTATTGGATAATTAGATGGTTCATCATATAGTTAACCCCAATTAATTGGTGACTGAAGTATAATTGACTCAGGTTGAAATATATCCTAGAGATGCTCAAGATCAAAGGGTAACGGAAACCAAACTTTGAACTGCAATCCAGTTTCAGAAACTTCGGTTCAGTTTGTTGTAAGAAGAGAGATGAAGAATCCAATAACATCAGCAACAAGACCATAGGAAATAAGGATTTAGACCCATACGAAATGGATGTTGGGTTCAAACTCAAAACGGAACAATGGTTATAAGAGAACGCTCTGGTGAGTCCCTGTGCTTATCTTTTGGCGTAATTAACATGCTCATCTCATATGACACTAGTTACATGACAAGGAAAAGACAATTTGGATGCAAATACATTTTTCCATTGAATTTTTTCTACCAACTGCACAACACAGACGATTATAAAGGGTCATACTAGGATCCGTTCCTAACATGAACCTAGGGGGTTTGATTTTCCCAGGAAGACAAGCTATCACACTGACTAAACAATACATAAATGACGCTTATCTGGTCCACATTTCCAATTTAATAGCAGAAAGGGGCCAGACTGCGCTCTAAAGATGGGAGTTGCATTTTGGAACTCCCAACGATCTACAAACTCATCCATAAATATGCTATCTTCGCAGAGTCCCCTTCGGCACCCCAAAATTAAGATTACTACCTAATGAAGGCATATCGGGAGTTTTCCTCGACAACATTCATCAACCAAACAACTACCTCCTATTTCTTTTGCTTCACAGTTTATTCTTACCTCATTAGCCTTTTCCTCACAAGTGTACACTAAGTTACGAAACATTTGAACAACCTTTTCTTTTTTACTCTTCAATTCTGGGTAGGTGTACAATGTGCTTCTACAGACAACCGCTTCAGTACGTTGGGGCAGGGATCGTCTCCAAAGTTGCTATTTGATATTGTCACAGCACATGTTTGGCGTCCTAGACATTTCTGGCAAAGTTACAAGAATAAAATGTGAGTCATAAGAAATTACACAGCCTAGTAAGTGGCTGAACAAAAATTATACAATTTATTCTTGTCCCTTCAACACTGTTAGCAAAACAAAAGGGTACCTTTTCTACAACGGCGTATGAGTTAGGAGCATGGCAAGTTCCTTGCTTGAAGCTCCCACAGGTTCCAAGAGGAGTTCCGAAGCTCGCAAATTTAATGGAGGAAATAGATTGACCAGGAGCACAGTGAATGCGGACTTTAGGTAGGTGAAACTCTTCGGTTCTGCCATAGTTCTCAATTTGCCAGTTCTTAAAGTTTGGATGATATTCAGCAACATTGGAACATATGTTAGTGACTGATCTCTTCACAAGAGAAATTCTTGTGGGATCTCCGCCAAGTTCTTCAAAAAGCACCAATAGATTTTGAGTGGGTTTTAACCAAGCCCGAGGTACGTGGTACCTGGAAAAAATAAAATCTTAAGTTGCGAGCTCAAGGACCTCCAGTTTCCAGTTGTTAATGGGACCTCCAGTTTCCAGTTGTTAATGGTGTTGTGTGAAATATCAGAATGCAGTGTATAGCTGGGAAGAAGTGGTTTACCATTTTTGAGTTGGTTCCCCACATCCCAGTTGACATTTTGGGGGCCGAAAAGTTCCAGAATAATGGCAACCATTGCAATCTCCAGTAGCATATGCAGTCCAATATCTACCAATGCTCTGACCGTTAATCCATACTTGACCTTTACCCATACTGCTCATGTCCAAAGCCAATGGCTCATCTCCGTCGGGTGTATTGAAGTAAGCCTGCAATATGATGAGGAGTTGTAAGATATGACTACCATCACTTGCATCTCAGAACTCATCTCCTAATATCATACCTTATGCCATGTTAAAGGTTGTTGTTTTTGTGCAATTAATGAACCCTGCATCCAGTCAACGGCAGAAATACCATTTGGCGAAACAAGATTCATGGCCTCCCCTTTGAGCCCAACCTGTTAGTAAGTACAAATCAGTATAAAAGGTTGCAGTTGAAATAATTGACGACTGATTGAAAGACAGTGCTGTAAGTTAGACCACCTGATATGTCCACTTTGCCCAGGACAAGTCCCATTTTCCCTGGTCTAGTCCATGAATTGCAACAGGACCCAGTACTCCAGTGCTCCATGTTTCAAAATGTCCACCGATGTTCTTCATAAAACAAACAGAAATATTAAGAATTTAGAGTACATTGAAAATGTATATATGATCTCGGGACTGTCAATAGGCTACAAATTGTTGCTTCAACATATCAACGATACATTGAAAATGTATATATGATCTCGGGACTGTCAATAGGCTACAAATTGTTGCTTCAACATATCAACGATGGTGATGATAATAGCTAGAGTCGCACTGATGAGCTGGTTTCCTATCCCTTCTTTTTCTGATTTAACTTTTTCCTATCCCTTTGTTGATGGGAAAGATGAATTCACATTATATTCCTTTCACACGGGTATATAGTAATCAAAGAATGCACGATGATATCTCACACTGCAAGGTAAGCAGCGTGAAGCCGTACTTCTCTAGTAAGCAGCGTGAAGCCGTACTTCTCTTGTGCACTTAAGTTTCAAGCCTTTGCCAATCCCAGCAGAAAAAAAGGAAAAACCTTGTCTATCTATCAATTATCATTAACTCTACTGAAAGTAGGCACTAACCCATGCTCAATAGTTTTAAGCTATGCATCATTTTAATCCCTCAGAATTGTTCCTTTCTTCACTTCCTGGTACCAGAATTTTGTTTGTTTGTTTTGAACTTGGTTACTTTGAGCTGGTACCAGCATTTTGGTTGTTCACTAGCATAGTAATCAGTGATACTATAGCAGATTAGTAATTCTGGTATATGTTAGTGATGCTCAACACTTATTGTTGACGTCAATTGAAGCTATTAAATCTTAGAAACTTATTTTCTTTTCTTCATGAGTCATTTGAATTTGAGTTGATCTCAACTTTGCACGCTATATGGAAGACCGAAGGTGAGGATTGACTAACCGGCAGTCCGACAGCCACGCTAAGAAGTGCAATTCTATTTGTGCCAGTACGAAGATTGACTTTTCCTTTAAACACGAATCTCCTATTCTTCCTCGTCCCAAATGCAGAACCTATAACATGTGTAGGATCATTCATCGAAATTAGCCAAGTTTAAGCATACATTGTGGATAACTTTTGATGAAGTAATATTGCCTGCATTACCTGAGAGCTGACCATTAATAAATACATGCATAGCATGGCCTGTTGTCTCAACTATAAGAGTAGGGAGCTCCCCGCCATGCAAGAAGGATTCAGTTGAACCAATATCGACACTGTACACAAGAAACATCATACATATGTCACATAAAGCTAGAATTTCAGCTTTCAGGTCACACGTGTTAAATGCAAATAAGTAGGAGAGGTCCCAGGGTTGAGTAGTATGAAATAGGAAAGTGACAACTCATCTACAAAATGCTACTCAAGGGAGCAGAACATTTACTTATTTCCAAGAGGATCAAACACATTATTCTCTGTAATGGAGGTACTTCAAGACATCCGCTCTCCACCCATAACCCCTTCCCAATCTCCCCTCCCCCTCAGACACATATTGCAGGAAAAAGAAATGAGCGATAAAACATTATATTTGACATTTGCACTGGTAGACGATCCAATTGCCCGTGAGAAGCAAATCGAGAAAACAGGTTTAATAGTCAGATACCAAACCAAACTCACCTAGTTATGTACCACAAATAGTCACTTGTATCTCTAGTAACATTTATTTGCTCCAAGAGACCAAAAGATCTAATTGATGAGCTGTCATCTAATGCTGATATATCTTCATTGAAACTCTCCCAAGATAGCATCTCTGAATTAGTTGGTAGCATTTCCATCTTTGATGTTTGAACTCCAACCTGCACATGGAATTTAAAAGCAGTTAAATCCTTGCTATCACATTATTAGCTAGTAGCATAAATGAACTCTCTAACTTTTGGAAGATGCTAAAGCAGCTCATGAGTACTATTGAATGTACAGAAGTTCCCAAGCAGGTATATTACGTACTTTGGCTGTGTTGAAGACTACATTTCTGCAGTCATGAAGGATGCTAATGGACCAAGGAGGCAAATTATAGTGCATGTTATTGAACATTACTCTAGCAGCAGAGTTCGCGTCATTGTTTGACAAGAACGCTGCACAACCCCCTGTCTCTGAAGAGTACACATACGCCTACAGTAACGGAAAATATTGAATGAGAGACTGATTATAATGAACCATGGCGATAAGTTTACTGATGCTTATGAAGAATTGTATACCTGTTGAAGGTTTCCCAAGGATGTGATAGCTGGATCTGCAGAAACTATGGATTTCTCACACATCTTGACAGCTCTATGAAGCTCCTTGAGATGACCGTATTTTGGCTGTCTGATCAGACCTGTCAAATGGAAGGGGCGTTTAGAGGTCTTTACTCTTTCAGTTAAGTTGAACTGATAAATGACATAGGCAGAAATTTTATGCTACAAAGCTTTCTATGCTACAAAGCTTTCCAGCACACACAAATTAGAGAAGGAAGCTTCGAGAAATCCTTATAGAACAAATATCAGTGAAGGCAACATGGTCTTCCTGAACCATTCCACAATTTCAAAGACCAAAACAACTGCTTACATAATGCTCAAGACCTGTGAGTATAAATTTACAAGTAAAGATACGAGGAAAGAGGAAAGGAGAGCTCCACACTCACCATACTCATCAATTGGAGCATCATAGTCATAGCTAGTAGTGATAAATGGCCCCCCTGCGGAGCGTCCAAAGTTCGTGCCCCCATGGTACTGTTTGGCAAAAAGAGGAAATGTCATTACTATAAAGACGTACTATGACTTCTCTACATCAGGCATTTGCTGAAGTAGTGAAATGGAACTAACCATGTAATAGTTAACAAAAGATCCTCCTCTTTGTATAAATTGGGCTACAGCAAATGCCAAATCCTGAACCGGCCTCTGATGAAGGGGGCCGCCAAATTCCGAGAACCTTAAAGTTCATTGAAAAAGCAAGTCAAACATGACCTGACTTCAAGCATAATTAAAAATTGAAAGGAAGAGACGAGATTACATACCAACCACTCCAAGCCTCGGTCCAAATTGATGGTTTGTATGGTTTGTTTGGGAAGAAATTATCACAGTAGAAACCATTGCATGTGTTGATCTGTTATCAACAGCAAGAAAAAATTATTTAAGAGGTTATAGAACTATTTTAAGTTAACCAGTTGTATAATTTTTGGATTTTTATTAGAAACTGAAGCGAAATAGCAGAGGATCAACAGGAGCAAAAACAGTCTGGTTCATGCTTGAAGGACTTCAACTAATAAACACTTTTGAGTAAAAATCAGGTCATTTAAAAGCTAATTACAGGTAACTTGCTACAGCACGTTAACATCTACACTGATAGGTATATATAAGTTAACTAAACTAGAAAATACTACAGAACAATGCCAAATGGAAGCTATAACAACTGAGTTTGCTTACCACAGGATCTGGGGCATCTTCTTCCTTGCACATCACCCACGGGACGCCTGTGTCCAAACCAACCGCCATATTTGCAGCCCATGTTGCATACTGATGGCCCGGTGCTCCGAGTACCTTGGCTTGTGGTCCATACTCATTCTCAATCTGCAGTAGCAGATCAGACAGAAAGGTTACATGAGACTTGAACTAATTTTAGTGGAATTTGACTTCAGCAAACACAAGAATAGTATAATGAACAAATTGGACTAAAAAAATACTTAAAGATATACCTGGGAGAGTATAATTGGACCACCCTGAGACTCAAAAAGATTATGACTCTTCATCAAGCGAACAATTTTCTCAGCATACCCTTTCATTGCATTCTGCCATTCCATAAAACAATTAAAATTTCATCAACTACCCATTATTAAAATTGATAAATTTTCTTCAGATTCTAATTTTTTTTTGGGAGGGGGGAGGAGAAGGCAGAGAAACTGAGACCTTGAAAGGTTCATTATCTGATCTAAAGCTAATGCCTGGTACATACTTCAGCCATACTGGAAACCCTCTGTGGAATTGACAGTAAAATTAGTACAAGTATAAAATACCTCTTTGTATGAACATGTTTTTAGATCTAGTAAAGAGCTAAAAGGAAAAAAGAAATGTACCCAAAATTCCACTCTGCACAAACATAAGGGCCAATTCTAAGATGAGCATAGAGGCCTGCTTTCTGAATTGTTTTTACAAACCTCACCAGGTCATATCTTCCTTCAAAATTGTACTGAAAACCCCACAAAAAAACATTAAAAAAGATTTAATCTTTGAGCACAAAACATGCTAATTGAGCAAAAATAAGAGAGAAATGAAGTACATTGCCAGGAGAAGGCTCATGAACATTCCAAAAGACATAGGTTTCAACCACATCCAAACCTCCTTCTCTTGCCTTGTTTATCAGATCTTCCCACATCTATAAAACCACATTTTTGAACCTCACTTCATAAACAAATTCACAGTCAAAATAAAAAAGAGTATAAATAGGCAAGAATTGGAGTACCTCAGGGGTACTTCTGGGGTAATGTATAGAACCAGAAAAAAGTAATCTTCTTTGCCCATTAATCACAATGGCTTTCCTATCATAGGTAACATCACAGTGAATCAACTCACAACTGATAGACAACACTATACACCATACCAGAACCCACTTAACTTCCATGATTCCACCTATTGTACCTCCCTTTTTTCCCCTTTATCTTTACAAACTCATTCAAGAACACAACTTTTCTTTCTGGGTGCAGGGAACTTTAGAGCAAGATCAAGAATCTTGGAGAAAAAAAACTAAAAAAAGGTGAAAATTTGTGGAGGGTAAGCTTAATTGCAATGTGGGTGCCAAGCAAGTAAGTCCAGTTTTGCTTAGGAGAGCAACCACAATGCTTGTGTCCAAGTAATTGCCTCTTGTTCCACCTCAATACTATAATGGTGCAAGTCTTGGAAGTGATGGAAATACAAGGTATATATAGAGAGACAGTTGTAAATGTACAGCTTTAATTCACTATTGCCAAGAGAAGAGAGAGAAAGTCATCACTGCGTGACTGTGAGCTCAACCCTCATACAAATAAAAATAATTTAATTAGTTACTTTCACGGTTTCAATAAATATCTTTTAATTTTATAATTTTAAATATATCAACTAAAAAAATTAAGATAAACGAATTAAAAAACAACAAATAGTAATTAATAAAAGCAGATGAATACAATAGTAAAAGAAGCTGACAAACAGAAAAAGAGTAGACAAGAATATCATGTGTAAATCTAAGAAGCTTTCCCACTGTTCTCTTCTTTTTTTCTCTCTTTTTTCATTTTTTATTGATTGAAAATTGAAAATAAAGTGTAAGGTTTAGAATGGAGGGAGAGAGTGATTTGATTTTGACGCATTAATGAAATGAGGTTTAGCGGGGTCATTATTTAATTAGTGCGAAGCTGGCGGCTAGATTTTATTTTCATGATCTTTGTTAAGCCTTTTTTAATTATTTGCAGATAAGGAATCGTATTTTACGTATTCGTCACAAGAAGCAATATTATTTTTTTCATCTGTTTTCCTAGCTGTCATTTCAGATTGGTCAAAACTATACACCTGGAAGTATTTAGATTTTAGATCCACTGAGCTGATACACGATTATATTTTCAGGCTTCATTAAATTGTGATTAGTTGACATTTAATTAAAAATGAAATCTTTGATTCTTAATCTGACTTAAGGAGAACATTTTAAATGTTGAAAATTTATACTTCTGAAGAAGTCTCGTGAAAGCATCAATCGGTTCCACTTGATTTTTCTTGTCAAAATTAATTGATTAGGAAGTTTCCTCTTATCCTCGATATTTGTCGAAATAAATTAGATTATATTCTGTGTTTACACAAAGCAAGCTAATGGACAAATGCATTTTATCACTGAATTATGACCAAGTGATATTTTGTTTTATTTTGTAACTCATACATTTAAATTGTTTGCTTTGATATAAATATTAGAAGATAAGTACTTTGCCTCTCCTTTTTCCTTGAATTTTTTTTTTCACAATATAAGGAAAAAGGAAAATTTTAAAATTTTTAATTATATACGTTGTCGATATCGCATTATATTTTCAAACAGATTAATCTATCTTAGTTTTAATATAACAAATTTCACATTTTAAGAATTTATCTTTAGATAATGTTTGAGTTTATTTTTTTTTTATACCAAAAATGTATATTAGCAAAATTTTTACATTTGTGTGTCATTCGTTGTGATTCATCAGAAGCAAAAGCACTTAAAATGTGAAAAGAAAACAGACAAATAGAGTTAAATAAAACTAAAACCAATAAACGTGAAAGCTTTCGCATACTCTGTGGACTGTGTAGCATCTCTTACTTTCTTTTTTTTTTTTTTGTTTCCCACCTGATATTTGATACTCGCATTGGAGCCCCAACTAATTCAGATTGCGCACTACAGGACTCATTCTGAGGGTGGCCCTCCCAACAAGATTTTCTCCATTCTTAGGACTCGAACCCGAAACCTCTAATTAAGGATGAAACAGTCTCACCACTGCACCACAACCTATATTGGTGTAGCATCTCTTACTTTGTGATGTATGTAGGCAGGCTTATTTGAATCCATCACCGACACAACAGTTAGTAGTACATGGAAGAATTTGATTTGTGTCTAACAAAGAGGGTGGTCAAGTGTCCAATCTTTAGATATTTAGACATGGATTATGTCACCTTCACCAACTTATATTCAATCACATGATTCCAAATGATATTGGGACTACTGGAGTTGTTTCATAAATTGACTAATTTTATAATGTTTAATGTTTTAAAAAATAAATGAAGGCATTTATTAATGCTCCCTTTGATTCTTTTTTTCTATTGTTTAATATGTGGCACTGGCACATCCACTAATTAGAAATTCATTTGATTATAGCAATGGTAAACTTTAACTTAGATGAATGCTCTCATTATTTGCTAAAATGACAATTATTTTTGGGTTATTCTTCTTAATAAATAACTATATAAAGTAGTAGTAATTAAATTCAAATTTTCAAAGCATAATTAATAAGATTGATTTAGTAAAATAAACTATTAACGCGAGATGATTTGTGTACCAAACTGCTTCTTTTTAGTAAAATAAACTCTTAATCAATATTTTCTTAAGTGGAGTATCAAGTCAACATAAATCAAATAAAATAAAATGGAGAGAGTAATTAACTACAGATCAATGGTAGTTCAATAAGTACCACTACAAGAAACACAAAAATCAATTATAAAATTCGTTGCTAATTTGTAACGAAATAATCTGCAAATAATATAATCTCAAATTAATCATTAAACAAAATTAGTGATGGATTTTTACTATTTAGCGACAAAAATTATGTGTCGGCGATTCCAAATTATTTTTTGAGTGAATAATTTTTAATAAGTGTACGAAACTCGTAAAAAACAGGAGGTACTAGAATTCATTCACAAAAATGTTTTCACCCTCTACCGACGGAATAGGCAAAACTATAATCCATATTGAAGTAAACTATATAGTACGTGTGAAGTTGCCTGTGTTTACACCTAAAACTTTTTTGGTGGGTCATTTTCATTTCAGAAAATAGTAAAGCTCAATAACTACTGTTCTTTTAACTTTGCAATCCATAGCAACTGCAGGGATAGTATTACAGCTTGGCCACTATATATTATATTTCAATTTTCATGGATGTCGTTTTTCCAATGTGTGATCGATACAGTAGTGTAGTGTCAGTGTCTCCCAAAATTATGTCATTTTCTAATGCCATGGCATTCGTCCACACCCCCCACCTAAGCTTAGCTTAGCTATCCTCACTTCTTACTGATTGAGTATCAAACTTGCCTACTTTTTTCTAGTCACTATAATAAGAGCTCATTAACACATGTCAAGATTCAACAAGAAAATGCCAAGTATAATGAAAAAAAAAAAATTAAAAAAATCATGAAATGGTGGGAGCGAATAGTTTGTTGGACGTTCAAAAGCTATTCCACTTAATTAAAGTTCCCTTCTTGGTTTTATTTTTATCTGTTACTTTTTTATAGTCCAGACAAGTTTTTGGAAGGTAAAAAATATTACTCCCTCCGTTCCATTTTATATGGTCTAATTTGACTGGATACGGAGTTTAAGAAATAAGCTTTGACTTAATAATGTTTACCATATTGTCCTTTAAAAAATAAAAGGTAATGCATTCACTTTTTAATTAAGTGGGACCAATAAGGGTAAAACAGTAATTATATCTTCAAAAAGTTACCAAATAAGAAAATAGGACATTCTTTTTGGGACGGATCAAAAAGGAAAGTAGGTCACATAAAATGGGACGGAGGGAGTATTTTTTTTTTTTTAAAAAAAGCTTATTTTAAAAGAAACCAGAGGTGTTTGGCGGAGAAAATAAGTGCTTATGAAGGATAGCTGATTTTCAGAAGCTAAAAAATTAGATTTTCTCTTAAAGCATTTTTGAGGAAAAAAAATACACTTAGAAGTACTAAACTTTGGTCAAATACTAATTATTGATCAAGAATATTTTTAAAATTTTTTAATCAGAAACAAACTACTTCTCACAAAAAGTACTTTTTAAAAATATTTTTCAAAATAAATTAGTTTTAACAGTTTAATTTAACCAAATAGACTACTAATATTTTCTATCCTAATAATAAAGAGAGGTCGCACACAAGGGGAGAACTACGGTAATTTGTGTCAGTCAGAAAGTAATAGCACTATATGGTTCGACTTCAATATTCTAGTTATAAAATTGCTTTAGCATAATGGAGCAGAAAATTATGTTTATATACCGAAACTTTTACATGAGATAATTGAATATATATATATATATATATATATATATATATAGTTCCTCCCTTACCCGAAACATAGCATGAAAATTCGCAACGATTTCATGCTATCATGCTTTTCCTACCATAAATGTCAGTTGTGATAACATTATCAAATATTATATTAAAATGAGTTGTAGGAGTAGCTTTTTTTGCAATACGGAGAGTATCCCTAATTATCATATTCTGGCCTAACATATCACTTCATGTCATTGAAGTTCAATAAAACTAACAAATAAATAGTCAAAGTTTATGGGTTCAATTACACAATGTTCTTTTTGTATGCCAAGGAAAGTCAAAGTAACTTCAGAATGTCAAATGAGTACGTACTTGGGTTGAATTTGGATGATTTATATTTTATGGTAGTCTTAGGTCAATAAAAAGATCTAACATTTGGACATATAATTAAGTTAAAATTTGAACTTGCATATATGATAGCACCAACTAGTTGACATTAAAACTTAGTTGTGAAGCAATACTTACTATAGATCTGATGTTGTTATGAATTTTTTTTTTTTGTCAGTAGTAGAAAATATAGTGAATGTCTAATTTTAGAGAACTCAAATTATTGAATATTGAAATATTGAAGCGAGTTTAAGTAACCTCGCAAGTCGAACATTTCCTTTATTATCAAGTTAACCTAAAACTAGTCCCTAATTACAAGGCTTAAGTAATTCTACTCTATCCAATTAGAGTGAAGTTCCAACTTATTGCAAGAAATCTAAACACTTCTAATTGTCTCAGACAAAAAGGGCATTGTTAACTAGTCTATCCTATTAGTCATTGGTCAAAGAAACGAGGCAAATGGAATTGATTAACTAGTAGGGGTCAATTCTTTTCTTTTTGATTTAATTAATTGTTTGGTTAATTTAGAGTGCAAATTATAAATTACTAAACATTGGATACTAAGTGGTTGCTGCAGTCTTTTGGGAGTCAAAATAATAGGAGTAGTAAGGCTTTTTTGTTGCTTTTGTTAACTTTTCCATTACGCTTTTTAAGCTTTCGACGGCGTGATGAACGGGCAGATTGCACATTCTGTCTCGCTAATGCTTGTTTACTTAACACCAAGCATATCAATTAATTAATATCAAACTAATTTCATTATTAATCCACTAGTTGCTACAAAATCATTTTTAGGTATTCTTATTAGAATAAAGTTTTTCACATTTTATGTTAAGTTGGTACAAGAATCTCATCAAGAATCAGTGGGATGAATGTGGTAGAGAAAATGACACAGATTTTCTAAGCGATTAAGCATGGGATTTACCTAATATCATGTTTTTTTGGTTAATCATAGGAGACCATTTCCTCAATTTTATTAACTTAACCACTATGGTTAAGGTATTTAATGAGGTAGAAATTTGATAATTTACAATGGTTAAATAAAAAAAATTGTATGTCTGAGTACATGTCATCATTTATTAATCTGATGTAAACACCGTTTCTTTATTCCGAGAAGAAAGGTGGAGTTTGTAATGCATGAATTGATAATTTGTGTGAAATTTGTAATGCGTGAATTAAAGAAAGGTAGAATTTACAACACATTTAAATTTCCTGTGAATTAAAATCAATGTTAGAAACTACTCCATATAATTTTGAACAGATGTATAAGTGATCATAGGAGACCATTTCCACCTTAAAAAATATTGAGTGATCAAATAGGGACCTCGTTAGTGACCCAATAATAGTAAGTTACTCCCTCCATTTCTTTTTATATGCTCCCTTTGTTTTTCGTGTCAATTTGACTAAGTTTCAAAGCTAAATTAGATTAGATTAATTTAATTGTTTAAAATTAAAATTTAGATATTCAAAACTATATGAAAAGTACTATAAATTGCAATTTTCCTTTATTCAATTTAATTAAGAAATACATCTTAAAATGTTGGTCAAAGTTTACATCATTTAACTAAAAAAAAAAAAGAAGCATGTGAAAAAGAATGGAGGGAATACTTATCAAACATCATAAATCCTGTAAAGCCATGCCATAACTAACAGTTGGGAGTTGGGACCATCCAAAGGGTCAAAAATTGAGTTTTAATTTGCACATGATCATTAATAGTACTAATTAATTTCAGGTTTGCAGCAATGAAGAAATTAATGTGTTGGGTCCTAACTCCTATCACCATGTGATAAAAGACTTCTTCCCTATTTAATCACAACGTAACACCAGGGCAAAAACAATAATCAACTTTTTAATACAATTGTCGAATAATTGTCTGTAATTATTTGAGCGACTTTTTTTTTAACCTAAAATTTATTTGTCCCTTTTATTTAATAGAAAACTTGAGAGGGTCTTTTGACTAATTTTTCTCAACTAACTTTAGCTTGGTCTGATGAATGTTTTATCGAAAATAGAAAAGCAAAATAAGAAGTATGTAAAGTACATGCAAGAAGGTTACCCATTCATGAAGAATCTCTTTTAACTTGCACCTAAAAGAAAAAGAGACCATTCATCTTTTTAAGTACTGTTTGGTTCTCGATGATCATCTACATTAATAAGAAGATATAATTAAAATTAATAAATTAATTCAATATCGTCTCATCTCCAAAAAAGAAATACTTAGTATAGAAAAAGAGTAAGCAATTAAGCGTGGACGAAAATGGATGGTTAGTCAGTCTTTGTCCAAATATCAATTGAATGAACACTCATTGTGTTTCTTTTATTTTGTTTGAGCTTGTATTTTTTTTTTTTCTGGAAGAGACAAATGTCCCCTTGCTGCATGAGTCCATATACACCAAATGCCTTCACCTCCATGTCATTAAAAGCAACATATACATTACATCGATACTGTAAATATTTTAACGTATTATTACTGGCCTATTATTATACCATGGAAAAAGAGCTAAATATACCTATGAATCCGAGATCTTAAGTTAAAGTTAGCGGAATTCTATCCCACCGTATTTCATAGGTGAAGACCAATGAGCGATTGCGACAACTACAAACCCCTTAATTAACTAGATTTTTCTATTATTAATTCCATATAAATGGACTTGAGGTCAACAACACATTTATTATTTAGAGTTGGATGTCCCCAAACAAGGTAAAAGAAAGTTTTTTTTTTTTCAATTAGCCAAGAAAAAAAATGGCAAATGAATATCGCTATCGTAGACAACACAGGAAAACTTAGGATAGGAAATTCAGGTAGTCAATTTCATATTTTCAATGAGATTTCTGTAGTTTTGAGTTAATTAAGTGATAAATTTACACAAGATTATATATTTGTTTAAAGCTAATTAATTGATGAATTATACTTTTTCCGCTTTAATTTGTTTGTCTTGTTTTAACTTGACACGAATTTTAAAAAAGTAAAGAAGATTTTTTAATTTTATGGTCTTAAACTATAGTTATGCAAACTGTACCAAAATTTTCTTTAGTAATCTTGTGGTCTTATACATGTCATAAAAAGTTGAAATTAAAGAGTTGTTCAAAAAAAAAAAATCCCTCCGTTCCTAAATACTTATAGCCTGTTTGGCCAAGCTTCTAAAATCAACTTATTTTCAGAAGTGTTTTTTTCAAAAGTGCTTTTCAAAAAAGTACTTTTGGTGAGAAACAATTTATGTTTGACCAATACAATTAAAAAAGCACTTTTGAGCAGTAATTAGTGTTTGGCCAAGCTTTTAAAAGTATTTTTAAGTATATTTTTTCTCATAAGTGCTTTTGGAGAGAAGCTACTTTTTTTAGCTTATGAAAAACTATTTTTTTTACTCCTCAAAAGCACTTATTTTCTTCTGTAAGCTTGACCAAACATCTCAATTTTTTAAAATAAGCACTTTCGGAAAAAAATAAGCTTGACCAAACAGACTATTAGTCACAGTTTGATTTACACACCTCTTAAGAAGTTATGTATTTTTACCATCATATATTTATTTAATATCTGTAATCATCTCTGTATAATCTATCTAATTAATGGAAAGTGTGATATTTTTTCAATAAATGAAAAGTGTTTTAAGGGTAAAATGAGAAAAATATACTTAATTGGTAAGTCTTGTTTCTCTATAATGACAATGTATTGTGAAATATTTACTTTTAATAAAAATGACAAGTATTTAGCGAAAAGAGTATTTTTTTTTAAATGAATTAAAAAAAGAAATTCAGAGAAAAAAATTAGAATGGATGAGTATAAAAGAGATGTATATAATTGGAGTAAAGCTTGTCTATGAAAGCGTCATAGGGCCTGGCTATGCGTGATTGGTGGTCTACGAGCCCAAAAAAGAAAGAGAAAAAAGGAAAGAGTTGCAATTGAAGTACGGTAGGTTGTTGAGTGGGGTCCACATTTAAAACAAGGGGCACGTGGCAGTCATAATTGGCGCCAATAATTATTAACGCCGTGACCCCTCCCTTCTTCACATTTAGTAGTCGTTTGATCATGAAAATTAAAATATTTTGAAATTTGACTTAAAATTAGAGTTGATCATAAAAATAAATTAAAGTTTTTTTGATTTTTTGTAAAAGAAATATAAGTGGAAAAAATAAAAACAAGTAAAATTTATTTTTACTTTTTCAAAAAAAAAATTTACTAAAATAAAAAAAAATTATGGTCAAACATCATAAATCTTTACTTTTTTTACTAAAAAAAAATAATTTTCTGAAAAAAAAAAAAGAAAAAAATTCATGTCCAAACGGGCCTCTAGTTACCGCTACCCAATTTTCCTGTTACGTATATATCACTGTCAAAGATGCCCCAATTCTGTTGGCGTCGGTGGCAGTTAATTCTCACACTTAATTGAACTTGCATTTTTATTTTTATTTTTTGCAAGTATCAAACAATATTCCTTCCAAGTAGTATCGATTATAACACCACTTTTTACTCTCTTTTGGAATCTTCTTTTTCCTTTTTTCTGTTTTCTCTAAGCTACCTACGATATTAATCTTTACATTAAATAATACGTAGTACCACGTAGGAGTAAAAATTAATCATACATGATACAAAGTAAGTTAGAACTTTACATGCAATATAATGCAGAGATGTATACAGAAAGTAATATTCCTCGGTCTCAATTTTTGTGGCATTTTTCATTTTTCAAAAGTGACTAGGTGTTTCTGAGTGTTGCTAAAAATTAAAAATTTTCTTTTAACACATGAATATTGAATGCTATTGCAATTAAAGATTATATGCAATGGTGGATCCAAAATTTTCGCTACTAAAGGGGTTTGAAAAATAAAATATAGTGCATTTGATTTAAACTTGGAACCTCAAGATTAATTTGAAACTCCCTAAACCACTGAAACAACCTCGAGTTTGTGTTTAGGAGATTCAAAATTTATATATATATATACACTTTTAAAAAGACCTTATATATATATATACACATTATATATATATTATTATTATTATTTTTATTTTTTTTGCTGAAGGGAGTTCGGGTGAACACCCTCGTCCCCTCCTAGCTCCAACCCTGAATTTATTTATATGTTCATCAATTTTGGTCGGAGACTCGTGGTTTTGCAAAAGAAAGAGAATCTTATAATCTTTGTGAAGAGTAACGTGGTTAGATTTGGTACCCTTTGACTTCTGCTAGAATTGCTCTTTATTTTATTTAAAGGACGAAAAGAAAAAGTAGTGCCTTTTCTTATGCTCCCTCATTGCTACTTATTCCGCTTTAATACTATCTTATACTAAATCATGAATAGGAGTGTTCAAATTTCTTTTCAGCTCAAGTGGATAAGCATTAACGGATACTAATAAACATGCATAATTGTCCGAAATTACTGACGTGATTACTTCCTTTCGGTAGGACTAATAACATAATTTCGTTATTCATTAATCATTATGTCCTTTTTTAATATCGACAAATCACAACATTACTATGTCTGAATTATTAGTCACCCACCATGGTTCAAAACGTTATTATGTTTTAACGGTAAAACAGAAAAAAATAGGAATTACTTACTAAGTGCGACAATTCAACGGTTATGTTTTTAACCTATTATTATTGACAATGTAACGGTTGATTAATAGTAGTAGCCTAGTAGGTTTTGACATCTTCAATGATTTATAATTGGTGTTATCCACCTCCCTCATTTATCTCTTGAACGTTGGTCAGATATACATATATATTTTCTTTAAGTATAACAATTCATTTATTTTTTTTGTGCTTAAAAATGACACTATAAACTTTGACATAACAAGTGATTTAAACGATTCTAGAATCTAGGATTTGACAGTTGATGATTTAGCAGTTTTTAGATTGTTATTTTGGTTGTAATCCTCAATTATTGTAACAATTATAAAAATTATTTCTAGTGTTTATTGTATAATCACTGTCTGAGAATGATGTATCTTTCCTAATTACTTATGCATTTACCACTTACACAAACATCACGAGAACATATTTTAATTTAAGTATTTATGATATGTTTGATTTGGATTTTTAACATAGCCGGTTTACTCACTTTCTATTTAGCTGTTTTATCGACCAAACTAATTGTTTGGTTATTATACAAAGACTAACTTTTAGATTTAAAAACAATTATAATTACCTGGTAAAATACGTATCCTTTTTTTCATGATAAACTAATTGTCTTAGTCACTTATTTTGGTAACTCTTAGTCTCGATGATGTAAAACCACGTAAATTTAACATTGTCTAGTCCAGCTTTTCTATTTATAAGTCGTTTTTATTAATCGAACTCATTGTTTGGTTATCACACGAATACAAGGTAACTTAACTACATTGTAGAGCTAGCGTTTTTGACTTAGCTAATGAAAATTAATCAATAAGCATCAAGAGCTGAAATAAAACACTTTCAAGTCTTGGAACTCATTTGGTTGGCTACTGAATTTTCACCTTGTTGGTGAAGATTCAATTTTCGTCCTGTAATCCCCTCCCCTACTCCCAATATTTTAATTTTTTTTTTAAGAAAAAACTGATTTGAGGGTGGTACATACCAACCAACAGTAGGAAATCTAATTAACTAGGCTTTAGCACGCCCCTACACAAGATGGTTCCTTCAAATTCACGACTCGTTTATGCTTGCAATTACTCTTTTGCATGTGATTGCTTTGTCAGTCTCCCAAATTTCGGGCCTTGTTGGTTGTTTCGGCCTTTTTGTCACTAGCACAATATTTTCACATAATTTCTGTCCCCATGTCTTTAGTTCTCTCACTTTTCACTTTCCACTTTTCTTTTTCCCTTTCTCTCCTCAGCTTCCTCTTTAGCACTTTGGTCCTCTACCATAACTATCACCTAAAGTACATAGTTTCTGACTAGTTTTTGACACACCTAATGCCAATTTACTAATTTAACTATATTATCTGAACCTAGGACTTTACATACTTTTTTCCCTTTTTAAATAATTATACTTGAAACTATACTAAACTGCGTAGAGACGGAGCTAAATGGTGCAAAGGGGCTGGTTTAATTGAATTTTTATACTTCTAGTGTAGCAGAAAAGGTGGCTCAGAAATTGCTTTAAGTCGCAGGTTTGCATAGTACGTAAGTGTGACATATTCTTGCATTTTTGTGAAGAACTAGCAATTTGGCAATGTAACAATTACCAAACAAATGGCCCCTACAATACGTAAAGACAGTTGAACTAGCAATTTGGCGATGTAAATTATACTTTAGAGCTTAATGAGGAATATTGAAGAATGGGATCAGCATGGAGACAAGAAATATCAAGTATGGGGACCTTCTTCAGTACGAGAGAGTTATGGGGGAAATATTTCTTTTCTCTTCAGAAGATATCACAAAAGTGATTGGTCCTTTCCATGCTTCGTCCTCTTTGCTTCTTCTTTAAGAATTAATTTCCATAGGCAATCTTATTATTCATATAATATACTCCATGGTAGGATATGTCCAAGTTATTTTCATTTTTTAACGTGGCTCTCTTGATACCAAAGATGGTCTGATTATAATACGGAGTAAAAATTTTGTCAATACTCAATAGGTATTACTTACCTTACAATTGAAGAACTTGTTGTCGAGAAATATCATTTCAGTATGTCCAATTTTGGTCTTTGTTGATGATAGGGACACTGCCACACCATTTGTTTCTTTTCACTTTTGATCTCACATATATAGTTACTAATTTTTTCCTTCTTGCAATATTTTGACCTTGTGTACTATTTATAGTCACATTTTGTCCCCTAGCCCTGATCATGTCAGCAAATTTTACTTTCACTTAATAATTGAAAAGTTCATGCAATTGTTTCCTTCCATTACATTCGATTTCGACAAGAGGGAGTTGTTCGGATGATAAGCACCTCATACTTCCAACCTTAAGGTTGTGAGTTCGAGCCTCCAAAGGAGTAAAAAAAAGTGGGAGCTCCTAGGGAGGGGTTAAAAAGAATTACAAAAAAAAAAAAGAAAGAAAAAGAATACATTCAATTTCATGTTGATCAAACAAACACATATAAATTATGTAATCACATCTAATTACTTACCGTCTAAGGTAATTTTTTGAAATATATCTCCTAAGCATTGCAAAAAAGTGATGGTACAACATGATTTGCGTATTTATCAACAATCGAAAAATATTGAGTTGCTCTTAAGTAGATAGAGGGATACATATCCCAAGACATCAGTCTGTTTGACTTGGCGTTTTTAGTAAATTAGTTGAACGTCCCACTTGTTTATCAGATCTCAATGTTCCTTTAAACCTATATCTTATGCATCATCACTTTCTATAACATTAATCTGCCGTATATAATTACAGAGATTGGAATTAAGAAGTCCCATCAGTCCATCACAGCTGAAGAATCCTCCTCGATCAAAAGGGTTGTGTTTGCATAGAGAGGGGGTTCCGTGCTAATTAGTGATAAATGTTGCAAACTACGTAAGGTGCGTGGACAAAAAAAAAAATAAAATAATGAATTCGACAGGCTATTTATGTAATGATTCCAAAATTCTTCGGTTCGGCAACGAACCTTTTGAAGAGTTACGCCTTATCTTAATACCTTTCTGCCAAACACATGTTATGATTTGTATGGAAAAGACTCGACATCTACAAATTATTTAGTATTATTGCAAAACAATCTTGAAAGAATATTACTCAGAGACAAAGATGATAAACATTATTAGTAGTTGGGCTTAAAGAAAAGTGATTTAAGGTTTTTTTAATGTATAAAGGTTTTTTTTATGTATACAAACGTATGACATAATGATGCATGTGAGCTTGTTTGTATAGTCATAATTAGACGTTTTCAATTGGTGACCCTCTTAATACCATTTGCTATAGTATGCTCTCAATTGTTGTATCTTGGACTGGCAGGAGAATAATTACGGGATTTAAAGTGTTACCATATCCCCCACAACTCTTGCCCTCTTTCATATCATAACTAGAAACAAGTACACAATAAAAAGAGAAAAATATTATGGTAAATGTTACTATTCAACATATGGCAGTAATAAATTGTTGCTGCGTTGTAATTTATCAGTAGAACTGTTACATTATTTGCCCCTTATTACTTTTTATAGTGGTACTTCTAATAATTAAAAAACTTTAGCGATATTATGTATTTCTATAACAAATATACAATATATATACACATATTTGTGTATTTAACAGCTCTAGCACTGAACACTCTCACAATAGAGATTACAACAAATACCTTGCATATACATACATACAACATACACATCACATAGATTGACCTCCCATACAGTTGGCTTGCACATACAGTTTGAAAACACATACATTGAATCCAGTTAGCCACACATAGTTGATGTCTTTCACATACATACATCTTCTGCTACATGCGCGCAAATACATTGTATTTTGCTATGCTTTGAATGAAAAATACTTCTACATTTCTTTTTAAAATAAATTCGCTATTTACTACAAAATCGAGCGCTAAAGAGTGCCACTTATGAAATTTTCCCTTCCAAAAAAACATGGTTTATTTAGGCCTTTCTTCCAAAGCAGATGGGCCAAATCACTGGACCAGAGAAGCAGTTCATACTTTTGGGCCATTGAACTTGGCCCAGATCTATAAACTGACCCGGGCGAGGAACTTGAAAACTGATGAATACCCCTCCAATTCCCGCTGAAAGTCAAAACGAACCCTGCAAAATTGAAAAACCTCTCCAAACTCCATAACCAATTTTTTCACAATGCTTCATCGTACCAATTTTTTCTCCAACAACATTTCAAAACTAATCATCAGCCAACATTTTCTCCGGCAAAATTGTCGTACGAAGTCGACTCGCCTTTTCAACAACGTCAAAGATGAAGATGAACAATATCATAACAAAGTCCGTAGAAAAATGGAAAATGAAGAAGCACAAATTTATTTGCTTAAGAGTAGAGGTCAACATCTTCTAATGAATCCTCGAGTCCTTAATTCCATTGTCCAAAAATCCAACATACTTCCTACTGATACCGTTCTAGAAATTGGACCTGGCACCGGTAATCTCACCCTGAAGCTTCTAGAAGTTGCTGAAAAAGTTATAGCCATTGAAATTGACAAACGTATGATAGAGATTCTTCACAAGCGCGTGGCTCAGCGAGGATTTCAAGACCGTCTAACTGTGAGTTTATATGCTTGCATATTGTTCGACGAAATACCTGAGTATAAAGTTCTGCATTATTATTTTAATGTGGTGATTCCCATTAAAACTCGGCATAACTAATACTCCCTCTGTCCATCTTTACTTGTGCAGTATACTAAAAATAATTGTTCAAATTGTCCATTTTTGAAAATCTAGAGGCCATTTTGTGTCTATTTTACCTTGTTATTAATTCATTTCCAACACTTAGATTGAAACAAACCCGATTTCCAACACAAAACACGAAATATATTTATAGCCACTGAACACAAATTACAACGTAGAATCCGAACAACAAAGTAATAGTAACACAAACTAAGAAGAGATACTAGAACCTAGAGGGGAGATGAGAGACAACAGAAAACCAAATCTTCAACATAATTTTGCATAACCGTTCTTTCTAATCCTAACTCTTTTTTAACAATAGCTAATTGGGCCTGGATCCCAAATAAAACTCTCCAACATTCTACTCAGCCCAATAATATCAACTGGATCAGTCTTATTTATCACTTCTAGCCCGTAAGCCCTTATGGAGTCATAATGGTTCATAACATAGATGACGTATAATTAATAGGGGTAATATAGTAAAATTATCATTTTATTTATTATTTCTTAAGGGGTGTGCCAAGTCAAGCAACAACAACAACAACATATCCAGTGTATTCCCACCAAGTGGGGTCTGGGGAGGGTAAATTGTACGCTGTCCATACCACTACCTCCGATGAAGTATAAAAACTGTTTCCAATAGACCCCCGACTCAGAACAGATAACAATAACAAAACAAAAATCATAAAAACAAACAACAAAAAGAGATAATGCATCGCTAAATGATAAAAGAAACAAGATACCCACAGAATAATACTATAAACTATCTATTCGAAATTACAAACATCACCAAAACACCACAAATAAGAATCTGCAAAAAAACAACAGGCACAGATACAAACAAACACTCCTTCCTACTAATACGGATGCACTGCTACCCACTAACCTTCTACCTTAATCTGCGTCCTCCACACCTTCCTATCAAGGATCATGGCCTCCGTAAGCTGTAACTGCTCCATGTCATACCTAATCACCTCCCTTCAATATTTCTTCGGCCTACCTCTACCCCGCCTAAAACCATCCATAGCCAGCCTTTCACACCTCCGTACTGGAGCATTTGTGCACCTCCTCGACACATGCCCAAACCATCGCAAACTCACTTCCCACATCTTGTTCTCCACCCAAACCACTCCCGAATAATCTCATTTCTAACCTTATCACTCCTGATAAGTCCACACATCAATCGCAACATCCTCATCTTAGCTACCTTCAACTTTTGGGTGTGGGAGTTCTTAACTGGCCAACACTCCGCTCCATACAACATAGCTGGTTGGACGGCCACTCTGTAGAACTTACCTTTAAGCTTAGGAGGCATCTTCTTATCACACAAGACTCCCGACGCGAGCCTCCATTTCAACCACCCTGCACCAATACGGTGCGTGACATCCTTGTCAATCTCGCCATTCCCCTGAATCATAGACCCAAGATACTTGAAACTATCCCTTTTTTGAATGGCCTGAGAATCCAGCTTCACTACCACCTCAGTCTCATGCGTCAAATCACTGAACTTATATTCCAAGTACTCCGTCTTGGTCTTGCTCAACCTAAATCCTTTAGGCTCAAGTGTTTGTCTCCAAACCTCCAACTTATCATTAACACCTCCCCGGGTCTCGTCAATAAGTACCACAGCATCAGCAAATAACATACACCAAGGCACCTCCCCTTGAATACGCTGCGTCAAAACATCCATCACCAAGGCAAATAAAATAGACTAAGTGCTCTGAATTCCCTACTACCGTCCTCACACGAGTCTTTGCTCCGTCGTACATGTCCTGAATCGACCTAGTGTACGCCACGGGCACACCTCTAGACTCCAAGCACCTCCACAGAATCTCCTGGGGACTTTGTCGTACACCTTCTGAAGATCGATGAACACCATGTGCAAGTCCTTCTTCCTCTCCCTAAACTGCTCCACTAATCTCTTCACGAGGTGAATGGCCTCAGTAGTCGAGCGACCTGGCATAAAACCGAACTGATTCTCGGAAATAGTCACGATCCTCCTCAGCCTCAACTCTACCACCCTCTCCCAAACTATCATAGTATGACTCAACAACTTGATACCTCTATAGTTGTTGCAACTCTGAATGTCCCCCTTGTTCTTATATAATGGAATCATCGTACTCCATCTCCAAGCTTCGGGCATCTTCACCGCCCTACAAATGAGGGTGTGCCAAGTCAAGTATGGACAAGAAAAGATGGATGGATGGAGTAGTAACATAACATACCGGAATCCAGGTATCATTTTATACTGGAATGGAGCTAGAGTACAAGTTACAGTTTGGCCAAAGTCACTAACTTTGATCCTAAATCCTGTATTTGTCTTAAGAAATCCGTTGAACATGTTCAAATTATTAATTTAGAATCCAATAACTTAAAAGGAGTAGAATCCCGAAACCATAAACTTCAAATCATGGATCCTTCTATGATTTTATACCACAATAGAATGTGCAGTAAGACTAGGTGTATTAGTAATTCCAGGGTTAAGCAAATTCTTGATTTTGGTATGGCCCGTAGCTGCATCTTATGTTATGACAATCTGTGGATGATTGTTGCAATGTATAATACTCTTATATTACAATCCTGGTATAACTTGTCATTGAACCAAAGGACTCCTTAGTGCAGTTGAGTCTGACATGTGTAGAACTTCATACTTAGTTCAATTGAGTAGTTGTCATTTGGGTTTTGCAGGTTATATGCCAAGATGCTTTAAAGACTGAGTTTCCCCGGTTTGATCTTATGGTAGCCAACATCCCTTATGGAATTTCCTCGCCTCTGGTTGCTAAATTGGTTTACGGGAAGAACTCATATAGGAGTGGGACACTACTGTTGCAGAAAGAGTTTGCAAGGAGGCTATTGGCGAATCCAGGGGACTCAGAATTTAATAGATTAGCTGTGAACGTGAAGCTGGTGGCTGACATAGAGTTTGTCATGAATGTGAGCAAGAAGGACTTTTTGCCATGTCCAAAGGTTGATTCTTCTGTTGTGAAGATATATCCGAAAGCTGAAATTCCTGTGGTGGACTATAAAGAATGGTGTGCATTTACAAGAACTTGCTTCACCAAGAAAAATAAAACATTGGGTGCTATCTTTAAGCAGAAAAGAATGTTGATGGAGTTGATGAAACTGCAAGAGACGAAAGGAGATGAAGAGAATAACACAATTTACAGTGATTATCATGTTAATGATACTGAAGATGAAGATGGGGTGAGCAATGAATACAATGTCAGTCTTTCTTCTGATGTGGGGAAAGACCTGAACTTGTTTAGAGAGATAATCAATGACATTTTAAGATCTGGTGGATTTGAAGATAAGAGGCCTTCAAAGCTCTCCCACGAGGAGCTACTGGACTTGCTTTATTTATTCAATCGAGCCAGGATACATTTTCATGGTCAAGTAAAACCAGTGGATGAAAGTGATGCAGAACTTGCTTCTGTATCTGGTCCATTATAAAGCCTTAACGCACCTATACTTGTGTAACATACAGGCTGCATGGTTTCTTAGCTCATTTTCGTAAATGGCAGTTCAACCAACTTCATTGATCTAGCCATAGCTGCAGATGATCAATTTTTTGGCAAGAATTTTGCTGAAGACGTAACATTTCACCCTCAGATAATTCATACTTTGAAGGTGATTGATTGGTCTGCGCCTCTTAGTCATATAATGAATACTGGATTCTTGGCACAAACTTTATGTTTCTTTGGATTAAATTCGATTGGTGGAATGTCAAATGGGACCTCATCAGATAGCATTGTTTAATCTATTTATCATCAGTTCTATTCAGCAGATGGATGGACTACAAGGAACCCATGTTGAGTTTTCCATTAGGGAAATGAGTTTTGGAGCCTTGAGATGGTTTGTTGGACTCATTTCCAAAGCCCTCCTGTCAGGCCTGAGAGTGCCAAGTTGTTTGCCAGCACCTTGTTGGCCACCTCTACCAGTGCAAGCTGGAGCTCCAGCTGGTATTTGGCACACTTCACCCTGAGCCTTTCATAAGGTTTTGCGATTCAATAGCTTACAGCTTAACCGATGTTCACCAGAAAAGGATGGGCCAGCACAAGCTTCGCATGAAAAGAACCAGTTTGAAACCCCCAGGTCTCTACCTTCATGTTGTTGTTATTCTACTCTTGCTGGCATATTGGGTTTTGGCTGCCCTATTTAACTTTCTTCTTTTCTGGGTAAATTCTTAATAAATTTTTTCTTCCAACTTTCTTGATCATCAGGAATTTTTTAATGTTGTCTCTTTGGTTTTACCAAGGCCATGTTGGATGTAATATGGAGTTAATATGGCTGAATATTGATCAAAAGGAGAATCATCCATCTTCATTTTTTAGTTTGCCTTTTTTTTTTTTACTTTTCAGGAATAAAATTCATTTTTTGCAAGTGAGATGTTAATATCAAGAGAATACTATCCAGAAAAGGAAAAGAAAAGAAGGATAATTGATAATTATAACTGTTGAATGTCAAAAACCATGTGTGGTCTAATTTACTTGCCTGGTATACCAATAAGTTCAATTAATAAAAATGAAGTGTCAAACGGCTGCCAAGGCATTTATTTTAGTGAGTTTATAGTCTCCTCTATTGAAAATCTGAATTCCGAACCATGGTTACTCCTTTGATTTTCTTGAAACCTTTGAACAATCTATTGAGCTCAACTGCTCAATGAATATATATCTCACTCTCTCTACAAGAACCAACATATTTGATGGTATCATGTTCTGGTGAAGTTCATCTTTTCCAGAGGGTGATCCTCTGCCCTTTTTAAGTTATAAACTCATTGACAAAACACCTTTGCTACCCCTACTTTTCTATTGCCACCCCAACTTCTGCAAGGATCAAGGAAGCTAAAGGTTCCACCTGTGCCTTTCACCCTGTGCTATTTGAATAGTTGTAGTAAATGGTGGATTGAACTAAGAAATATTAAAGCTGAAATTTGAGCTTAAAGGCAGATAAATCGAACTTCAAAAGAGAGCATTTCTTGACGATGCAGCAAAATTTAACTTTATTTCATATCATCATGATACAAATAAAAAAAAAAGGATAAGAAGGGGACGCGCCCACCGTGGGGCTCGAACCCACGACCACAAGGTTAAGAGCCTTGCGCTCTACCAGCTGAGCTAGACGGGCTAATTACTTAGGCAGTAACTAATTAATGTACTATTTTTGACTTTTGGTACATGATCTTATAAAGAACACACTGTTGAAGTTTAGGAGTATAGTTGAGGCAGCTTTTAGTTAATTTTAAACCAGTTTCTCAATACTTACTTCCTCAAAAACTTTGGTGTCAGCAGATTGCATGTCGGACTTGAATGCTTGCCACACTTCCAAATGTCCTTTGTACAACATGTTGGACATCACCAAGGGAATAAAACACAACAAGAGGGTTTGCTAAGATGATAAACACTCTCCACCTATAACCCAAAGATTATGGGAGGTCATAGTCACTGAGTAATTTTCTCTTAATGTGAGTAGTATTCTGGCTATTTTATCATAGGCACACAAATCATGTCGTTGCCAGCTATGATCTAAATCCTGATTGGGAAAATGGGGTTCGTCAACTCAAAATTATGATAAAATCTTGTAGAAATTTTGTACTTTTTGTCTTGATTTACCAAACAAACTATTTGTTAGGCAAGTGAACGCACGTGTGGCAGAGGACCACCTTTCATTTTCATTCTACATATATCTAGTTTACAGCAATCACATATAATTGTTTTTATGTGGAACAAAAAGGATATAGTAATCTTCCAAAAATTGATGACAAGGATCAAGATTTTGGATGATTTTTTCCACTACCATATATTCCTAATAATACACTAGGACTATAATAATGCAATGAACGGTTATCCACCCGTGCATTGACCCCACCCAATTTTTTATTTTTTTTTAAACAATTAGGTTCATCAATCTAGAAGACGATGACACTTAAACTAAATATTAATCCAAGTAGACGTCTCTCGACCATTCAATCTTATCAATATGATGTTAGTCTTTTTAAAAAATAATAAAATATAAAACCTTGTACTTGGTTTGCTACCTTAACATAGAGATATATTTTTGGTTGAGATAATAAAGCATGTGGGTTCCATAATTTAATTGTAGAGAAGTTAGTTTTGTTTGTAGTTTTGTTTGATTTGAATTAGTGGGTTTTGCTCAAAGGGCATGATGTTGATAGGCAGCTTGTTCTTCATCTTCACTGTTGGGAAATAGACAATCTCATCCTTCTCTGCCACCCATCTGTTCATCAACACAACAGAAAGTGATTGCTCATTAGCCATTGTTCTCTTGTATTATTTTCAAACACCACTATCTTTGGTCCTTAGCTACCTAGTTAAAACATAACAAAACAGAGTGCTATCCCACTTTATTTTCCATATTGCAACAACTACGTTTCGATCCCGAGCTACTAGTAATATATTTCTTTTTTTGGGTCATGGTTCAATATAATAGAGAGAGTTTTTTACCTGTAGGTAGTGACGAGATGGTGGAGGAAAATGGAGATTTCAAGCCTCGAAAGTTCTAAACCAGGACATAGCCTCTGTCCTCCACCAAATGGAGTAAATGTGTTGCTGGTCACAGCAACTCCAGCTTTCTGCCAAGCCAAAAGATTAGTTAGAATTCTAGCTAATTACCATTGACCCAAGTTAGATTTGACCATTTCATATATGATATACAGCGTAAAGTGCATGAGATTTTTCACATAATTAATTGTGTTAAAAAAGAAAAGCTGACCTCCCATCTGGAGGGATCAAAATTGTAAGGATTTTCATAATTTTCTTCATCCATGTGAACTGAAGTGAAGGATGCCAAAACGCACCATCCTTTTGGTATCAAATGCCCTGCAACTCACAACCCCAAATACTACATATTAAACACTACAATCTCGAGTTAGTTTTATGGATGGTCACTCGACTTTTACTTTATTGCATTAGAACTAAACTATTTTTTGTAACACATAACCAAGCAGGTACAATAGTAAGGAGGCCTAAACACAGAAGGGAAATATTGGATCATACTACCTCCCTCCGTTCGCTTTTAATTATCACTTTTTGGCATGACACACTCATTAAGAAAATAATGATTGATAGAGTGAGTTTACCATATCGCCCCTATTAATTGATGTTTAGGAATAAGTATTGGAAAATCATTAGAAGAATAAGTAATTAATGCTAAGGGTAAAACATGAAGAAAAAAAATTGTCATTTCTTAATTTGTCCAAAAAGACAAGTAAATTGAAAAATTAAATTAGGAAAATAGTGACAAATAAATCCGAAAAGAAAAGAAAACAGACCTTTGATTTTGACATCTTTGAGAGCTTTTCTCCAAACTGCATTAATGATATTTGCCAATCTCAACGTTTCACTGATAACCTGCCATTCCATAACAACTGATCTTAAATTCTTAATCTTCTATTCCAAGTGAATTTCAAGAACTTGATCGAATAATCGGCCTTTTTTTAAAAAAAAATAAACAGGATTAAAAGTTACTTTTTTCCTCTTGAGACATTTTTTGGGCGTAGGGTTACACTGGAGCACATTTAATAGAACTTGAACCTACATATGTAAATAGTGCAACACTAGACTGAAAAAGTATTGACAATTTATTTATAGCATAAAAATGGAAACTAACATTCTGAGTGAAGGGCAATGACATATAATCTGTCCAACTATAATCCTCAGAGCAACTTATCTTCTGCTGCTTCAATTCCAAATTCTCCTCCTGCCAGGAAAACAAAAATTTATGACAAAGAAGCGGAAATAAGAGTCAGAAGCTTCCTTTGGAATCAAGAAGTACTAGACTATTTATGTTTGCACATCATTAAAACGTCTTTATGCTTAGTCTGCATTTAATACAATATAGATTAACTACATGTCTTTCTTTTTTTGAGGGGATCTGAGAGGATTCATATCGATAATCCCAACTTATTTGAGATTGAGGCGTTGTTATTATATTAACCATATGTCTTTTCAAATTTTAACCTTGAACTATCCTTCACATTGTTAGGTCATAAAATTTCATTAGGGTTTAATATGACACATTACTATCTGTCATTGGCATTGAGCCAAAAAAGAATTGAATTGTATGCTTAATAGACGGTACAAGAGATTTGAGCTTTGGATCATATAGTTTTCAACAGTAAGTTCATTAATATAGAGCTATGCCTCAATTTTTGTCTTCTCCAATAATTGAGAAAAGTCAATAGAAAACGGTCGAGATCTAACTAGAATTTCATTCAAACCTCGATATTGTTGGAACGGGTTAGGAGTAAGCAGTAACACTACTTTGTATTGTAATATTTTTTCAACTCATATCCTACACAAACTAAACTGTCACTCTTAGGGGTTGTTTGGCTGGAGGTATAAGGTGGGATACAACAACAACAATAACATATTCAGTGTATTCCCACAAAGTGTGATATGAGAAAGGTAAAGTGTACGCAGTCCATACCACTACCTCATGGATATGCTTGAAATATCCCATGGATAAAACTTATACCATGTTTGGTTGATGGTATAAATTTATCCCGGGATTAATTTATACCATCAACCAAAAATGATATAAAGCTAATACAAAATTTAGTCTTGGTATAACTCATCTTATCCCATCAACCATGAAACTATTTTATACTACCCCCATATGGTATAAAGTAGTCTCGGGACTATAATTTCAGAATTATAATCGTGGGATAATTTAGTCTACGTACCAAATAACCCCTTATATCAGTAGAATATATAGAAGTGTTAACAATGCGAAGAAAAGTACTCCCTTCGTCCATCTTTGTTTGTTCATTATTCTAAAAATAAATGGTCAATCAAATTTGTTCAGTTTGTAAACAAATGAATAATTTTCTATTTTATATCTATTTTACCTTTACTATTAAATAAACTATTAATACTACTCTTAATTACCATAATTGATAGTGGATAAGTAAAGATAAGAGTACAAAGAAAACTAAAGTGTGTGTGGGCACAAGTTTCAACAAGAAGAGCACGAGGGGGTTGTAAATAAAGTTGGTCCACAACTGACAGCCGTTAAATCAAACTCATACGGCAAAAACATAGTCTTCGATACTTCTTTTTTATTTACTTCTATATTATTTTATTTAAAAAGTTGTATATGTCCCTACTTTTGAAATGACATTGTAGAAAAGGTCAAAAAGATGAAATAAATAAAAGCAGAAAATGTTTTCCCCATCATATGACTGTGACATTTAATTCCCCCACCACCCACACGTGGGGGCAAGTGACATTGCTCCCAACCGTTGATATTTTATCCCAAGCAAGCCTATCCGTTCATCTATTATATTCCAAAAAGAGTCACTTTTACCAAGCAACTTCCTTCTCATTTTTATACAATCTTTTTACTGTATCCATATCCTGATACGTGATATATTTTTTTTATTTTAATATATGTGATATTTTACGTAATAAAAACGTCATACATTTTATTCTTATTTAATAAAGGAAACTTTTATCAAAGAACTAGTACTTCAACCTAAAATATTTATTAAGAATAAGTTAATAAAAATATATCCTACAATCTAGTAGGCATTTGGCCATGAATGTTATTTATCATATTTCAGAATATGTTTTTATTTTATTTTAAAATACTTGTTTGATTATAAATATTTTAAAATATATTTTCATAATATTTAATTTTTTGAAAAACAGGTGTTTTCCACTTCTTCTTGTTGCTATTTTTGAAATCACTTTTTACATTTTTTTAAAAAAAAAATCAAATTTTTTTATTTTCATAAAACTCTAAAAAATTTAAAATTTATTTTCAGTTTTTATATTTTTTAACTTTAAAAATACCCTATTTCCAAAATAGTATCGGCAAACACAACTCCAATATTAGCACATATAAGTTAAATTTCAATTCTAAATTAATAGAAGAACTACGTTCTGCCGTTTGTACACACCGCCAAATTTTTTTAAAGAAAATATTAATCGAAGAGCATAGCGACATCATACCAGCAAGCGAACTAGAGCGACGGGGTTGTCACTTAGAAATTTGACAGCTAAGGTGATCGCCGTTGGCACGGTCTCTTCTCCAGGGATCATCATCTCTATCAAGTTCCCACTAATGAAATCAGACGGCGGCAGAGGTTGCTTTGCTCCATCAGCATTTCCTAAGAGCACGTCAATTGCATCATTTGGTAAACCCTTTTCTTCTCTTTTCTCCATGCTCAATTTCCTCTCCTCTACCATCTTCCCTACCATTCTTGATAACCTTTCTTTGGCCTTAAAAAAACCTTAAAACAATGTTACAACTCACACATGCAAATAACAAGTTATGAATTTAAGTTATATATTTATCGATAATGTAAATATATTTCATACGATGTCAGTCAAAATATACCTTTAGAGATTTGTAGAGAGTGGTTCCGGGGAGTTTAATGGGCAAACAAATCAAGCCTTTGGTGAATTCTTCAAATTCTTTCTTGAGCAAGTTCAATTCTTCCCCAGGACCCATGCTTAGTATCAACTTGACCAGAACCTCAAATGCAATCTTCAATGGCCAACAATAGGAAATATTACAAAAATAACCCTCTTATATAGATGCTGGACAATATATTTCTATGTATCGATGACTGATATAAGTGGCAAGCTAGAGATATTATCACCACATATAAGAGAGAATTGATAAAGAATACGATAGAAATACTATAGAATTAATTTTATTTTCAAAAGACAACAACTCTTAGGAATAATTGTCAAATTTAACAATTCTAAATGTCAAAAATACAACACGTAATTTAGGTTGTACCAGCCCCAATTTAGTCGTCATATATCACTGTCGCTTAATTGAATAATAGAAAGCTGCGTACAAAACCTAGATCGAGTAAATGAATTTAGAATGAGCATCATCCTATAATACATATACATTTTAATTCCTTTTATATTTAAATAGTTCGAGCTGAAAATAATGAATTTAGTTGAACGTATAAAAGTTCGTCCTAAATTCTTGCTATATAAGGTGCCCAATGCCCATATATATGACGTGACATTGAGCGGAGTGGGCTCAAAAGATACATACTACAAGTGGTAGTGTGGTACGAGCAGACATAATATAAATGCATGCATGTGCAACAAGAATTTAGAGGATGACAGAAACAGACCTTTTTGGCTTCATCTTGTACGTACACACAGTGTTGTTTTTCCAGCCATGTTGACAAGAAATGGCGCACGGAGCCTTCGATGTCTCGTGTAATACGTGCCTTGAGTTGTGGTGATTTTAAGAAGCTCCCAATTAGTCCATGTACTCTCCTATGTACTGGTCCATTCATTTGCAATATCGAATTTTTCCCAAATAATTCTGTGATTGATTTTGGATAACATGGTATAAATACATCCCCGTTGTTCTGTAGAACCACCTTGTTCACTTCTGCATCCGTTGATACTATTATTCCTTTTCCTAGTATATTACTCTTGAACACTTTCCCGTACCTAAAAAGGAAAAAAAGGTCATTGTTTAGTCTGTTTCGTATGTGCAAACAGTGCTATCCGAGTCAGGATTTTCACAAAAAAAGTTCAAAATATGAAAAATAAATACACAAAGAAATCAAAAGTATTCATCATCGATCTATTGTATACACATAAAATAATTTTAATGGTGTAAAATAATACTCCCTCCGTTTCAAAAAGAATGACATAGTTTCCTTTTTAGTCCGTTTCAAAAAGAATGATCTTTTCCTTTTTTGACAACACTTTAATTTCAACTTTCTACCTGATATGTTTAAGACCACAAGATTAAAGAATATTTTGATACATTTGTCATAACTTTAAATTAGGACCACAAAATTCAAAAGTCTTCTTTATTTTCTTAAATTACGTGTCAAGTCAAACTAGATCATTCTTTTTTAAATGGATAGAGTAGTACTCCCTCTGTCCCAATTTATATGACACACTTTCCTTTTTAGTCAGTCCCAAAAAAAATGACACATTTCTATATTTGGTAACAATTTAACTTTAAAATACTCACTTTACCCTTAATGAAATGATTTTCAACCACACAAATATCTATGACTCATTTAAGACCACAAGTTTCAAAAGTCTTCCTTTCTTTCTTAAACTCCGTGTCAAATCAAAATACATCATATAAATTGAGACAGAGGGAGTATAATTTTTCGTCAAACCCCTTGTCCTACCTAGTAGGGAAAAGGGATCAGTGAGTTTTAATGAGGAAGCCCGATTAGGCTCTGCAATTCAGTTCCTAGCTAGGGAAGCCAGGTACAGATAACTGCAAAAGAGAGATGTGACAGCTTTTAGCAAGCTGATCAATGCCTACTTAATTGATTGCCAAATATTTTTCCATGATTTTGGCCAAGCCACATGACAATGTAGTTGATACCATTGGTTAAAAGAACGGTATGATCATAATGATACTGCAATAAAACGATATGTTTCTTCCTGCAAAATCCAATTGATCTTCCTTGGCTGCTTTATATAAGTCATCTTGGAAATAGAATTAACTATGCTCAAGTCTAACATTATGATGATCATGTAAAAAAATTATACTCCGTATTATTGTATAAGTAATTTAATTGTATAAATAATAATAACTCAAAAATAAATAGAAGGTATAATTGTCACAGATTATGAACTTGAGGGCCGACTTATAATTTTGGAAGTGTACTACTATATTATTAGTAGGTCTCGGCAAAATAGTAAATATTGGAGAAGAAATTAAAGATAAAGATGATACAGATTCAAGAAATTATGTAAAAGAGAATAAAAGTTAAAGTGATATCATCCTCCTATGAGAATATTACATATTTAAATATTATTCTCTCCAGTCAACAACTGGTACTTAGGACTCAGTTCGGAGTATTAGAAAAATGAAAAAGACAGCTAATTGTACTATTAGTGCTCCCTCGTGATCAATTTATTTGTGTAACTTTCTTATCAACCTGCTTCAAAAGATGTTCCTTTTATTTTTTTTATAATTCTTTAATTTTAATTTTTCACATGATATATTTAAAATTATAAAATTAAAATATATTTTATATATTTTTAATTTGCAACTACGAAATTTAAAAACTGCTTCCACAAATTTTATGTCAAATTAAATCTAGATAAACAAATTGAACCAAATAGGGTAATATTTTAATCAAAATGCTGTACTGAGCCAATTTATTTAAGAAAAAAAATTCCTCTAAACAATATACTAAAAACATTTTTAAAAAATGACTGATCTTACAAAGCAACATGAAGCTTTAGAATTTAAAACTATCACCATATCTTTAGGTAAGATTCGTTGTGTTAAACAAAGATTCAAATACATCAAAAAAAGAAACAATAAAAGCCCCTGTTTTTTTTTTTTAGAAAGTAGATGAATAAGATTTTATTAGACTTTAGAATTGGTAAAAAAAAAAAAAAAAAAAAAAAAAAAAAAGAAGCAGTAGCAAGAATTACTGTTAATTCCAAGAACAACAACAATATAGTCCATGAAGTTTGGAAAGGATAGAGCGTATGCAGAACTTACCTCCCTTATCAAAATTACTGTTAATTACAGTTTTGAAATCAAAGAGATAATTATAAAAACTAAATCAGCCAGAAAATGAATATATATGTATGTATATGCTTACAGAGACTTGCGTTTCTCCATGAAAGTAACAGGACGAGAAGTATATCCAGAAGCAATGAAATCCAGTGTTTCTCCTATAAGTGGCCAACCTGAATTTCCTCTTGGAATTCCACTCTCCTTTTCTTTCTCTTCCTTTTGAATTTTTCTCATTTTATAAATTAACCATACAACTGTTACTACCCCTGTTGCTATGCATATCCAAATCCAACTTTCTGCTTCCCCTTTCACTTTCTCTCCCATTTTCACAACAATAGAAAAGTATAAGACTATCTTTGTGGTTTTCACATACAGAGGTTCTCAAATAATTAGCTACTATAAAGTTTATTTGTTGTAAGAGAAAGAGAAAGAGAGGGGGTGGGGCTTTTTTTTGGGAAGAGATATATAAACAGAGGATCTTTGTTTGGGATAACAGAGAGAAGAAACTCATATGTTGTGTGTTGATGTACAACCATCATAAATAACATTCCATATATCTTAATTTAATTTATATGATACACTTTTTATATTAATTATAAAAAAAATAACATATTTTTATATTTAGTATTTAACTTTAAAATTCTAATTTCACTTTAATGAGGTAATTTATAATTACATAAATATCTATAATTTATTTTGATAATAAATTATGAAAATCTTCTTATATTTTTAAAATTTTATGCTCAGTCAAACTATGTTATATAAATTGAAACTAAAAAAGTAATGAAAATAATTGAAAGGAGTTATTACTATATTATATAAGGTCTAATTTGTTTTGTCTTCATCCCCTGCCATTTTCCATACATATATACCAACGACAACTAAATTACTAAATTTTATGTATCTTTATCTATGTCTTTTTTATTTTCTTTTTCTAGCGTTTGAAGTGTTTTGAATTTCTTTTCTTAATAATTATTTATTTAATTATACTTTCAACATGATATGAGTTTTTCTTAATAATAGATTGTAGTGAAATTTTATTCTAACAGTGTAATATAATGTTGAAGTATATGATTATCTCATTTAAAATATTAAATTATTAAAAAGAGTAATTTTACTTAGTTATATTCTCAACATTAATCTTATGAAATTTCATTTTTTTCAATTATGTGGTTGTGGCTTAATAATTTTTTAAAAAAAAAGAAATTTTAAGTTTAGATTCTAGAGAAATCAAAAATTACTAAGTAATTTCTAACCTAATATTTATACATATAAGAGATATCACGTACATTACGAAATTAGATGAGGTGCATTAGGAAAAGAAATAAACGAGGAAATTCATTCACTCTTGTTTGATACTCCTATTATATATTTGCTCCCTTATGCTGATAAGATGTTAATATTATTGATCTGTTGATTCAAATTGATGTTAAGTACTTTCTGAATTTTACATGCTCAAAAATTCTTTTCCTAATTAAATATTCAATCTTAGTATCTAAATCAAGGCAAATTATAACCTTATCAAAAGTCAAAACATATGAAAAAAATCAGATTATAATTGCTTATCTACTAGTTTTGGACAAGTTGTTGCATTAATATTTGTGGATTACTGTTTTTAATTACAAAAGTCAGATTATTATAATACTACAATCGGACTATGTAAAACTAAAAACCATAATAAGAAAAAAAGAACTTCACTAAAATGTTCTATCCATATGGAAGTTTCTCAATATTTTCACATGTTATGCAATTGCTATTTTACCGGCTTTGTATTGTTAATTACTTTAGTAGTACACTATAGCATATGATACTGCGCCTAATTATTCCTTCTCCACCAACTTACCTTAATTATGAAGGTTTTGACATATAAAAAAGGTATTCTCTGATGCAGTTTGCCTTTAAAAGGGAAAGGAATTCCGCTCATCGTTAAGCGTTCATTCGGTAGAATGTATTAGAGAAAATAATATATGTATTAATCATGATATTTTTTGATTTTTTGTTTGATGAATTTTCAGTTCATACAACTATATGAATAAGCATAGTTAAAATTATTCTTCATACATTAAGGAGTCGTTTGGTAGAGTGTATTGAAAAAAATAATGCATGCATTAGTTAATGTGTACTAGTAGTACATTGTTTGGTATATTTTTTAAACTATATTATTAGTTATACACTTTATTATGTATTGAGGTGTGTATTAGTAATACACACCATTTCCCATGTACTAGCAATACAGACTTTCCACACATGTATTAATTTGTTAAATGACATTATTACTCCTTTTAAAACCGTCAACAACTAAAACTCACAAAGAAAATGCAATAGTGTCTACTACTTTTCCTTCCATTAGAAGTAAGATGTGTCTGCTTACGTAACATTTGACAATAAATCAGTGAAAAAAGAGCAAGAAAACAACAAAATTTACTTTCTACGAGTTTATTTCTAACATTTACCTCTTTTTTTTTCTTCTTTTTCATGGTCAAACTAAACTTCTCAGGATGAAAAAATTCAGAAGCATCCACTCGCAGGCGAATAAAGAATCAATATCCACGAAAAAGAAATAAAACGCTTAAAACTAACTTTGTAGTGTTTGTTCCCACCAAGCTTAAGCAGTTGCAGCCATTGGAACTGATTTTGGTGCTCTGTAACATGCCCTCTTTAGAGAAGAAGTGAAAATTGAATTTCCTTTTCTAAAAGAGTGGCTGCTGCTACTTTCTTCTAGCTTGAAAAGAGTGTACAAAGAAGGATATTTTGATAAATAATTTTTTTTTATAAAAACTATTTAAATATATATTACTTTTAATACAACAAATTAAACACTGTATAAAAACTAATGTTTGCATAACTAATAACAATATTACTAATACTTTCATTAATAATGCAAACATTTATAATATACCTTATTCAACATTATTTTTATACACTCCCAAACAACCTCTGAATTATCAAAACGTGAATAAACAATTAATTCCAATATTATGAATATGCTATATTCAATACTTAACATTCTTATATGCTCTACCAAACTATTCAAAGTTGCCAAAATCCCGGGATATGTGGATCCAATGAGTCCAACCATCATTACTTCTAATAAAAAAGCAGAATTTGATCAAATGACGTAACATGTCTGGATTATGATTTATGAGACGTGTCTTTTGTTCTTCCAATACCCCACAATCAAGTACTTGAGAGAGATTAGGGAAAACTCCATCAAGTTTTTATGACACATGAGCTAAGATTTTTATAATATTATTATAAGTACTTGATATTCAAAACATACTAACTTGAATAATTTAGATTTACATTCATATTATTAATTAAATGAAAAAGTATTTCTATAGAAAAAAGTTCATTTCAGAAATTGAAATTCAAAATTACCAAAAAAAAACATTTTCTACATTATATAAAAGTATCATTCCAAAGTTTTTTAATTAGAAACTTCAGATTAACGATATAACAATTGCATTAATCCCACCACGGACCACACTTGTTGATGGTGAGCACTGAGCTAGTGGCATGTACAACTGCGGACTTGGGGATCGGACAATGATGATCTCAATTAATTTATCTATCTAATGATATCTCACGTCATTAATTTTTTTGGAGTCGAACAAATATTTCTTTATTCCCTCTATTCCTCTGGTTCAATGTATTAAAAATAGTTACTTCCTCCATCTTATTTTATGTGACCTACTTTTCTTTTTGATCCGTTTCAAAAATAATATCACATTTTCTTATTTGGTAACTTTTTGTAGGCACAATTACTCTTTTATCCTTATTGGTCCCACTTAATTAAAAAGTGAATGCATTACCTTTTATTTTTTAAAGGACATATGATAAACACTATCAAGTCAAAGTTTATTTCTTAAAATTAGGCCACATAAAATAAGACGGAGGGAGTATTTATTTTAATTTATTCAAATTAAAAAATTAAGAGATAATTTATCATTTTGTATTTATTTTATCTATATTATTAATTTCTCAACATGTAAATGACTTATAATTAATATGAATAATATAATAAAATTATTTTTTTATTTATTATTTTTTAAAGAGTGTGTCAGGTCAAATATAGATAAGTAAGATAGGGAGTATAAGTGAAATGATAAAACGCATTTAAAACAAAATTTAATGACAAGAAGTAGTCATGTCGATCCTCGCATCTGAACTCACATTTTTATATAATGGAAATGTTTATTCATTAGTACTCCCTCCATTTCATTTTAGTTGGTCATTTTATTAAAAATAAATGTTTTATATTAGTTGATCACTTGTTAAATCAAGATAGAATTAATTAATTTTTTTCTGTTTTACCCCTACAATTATTTACAATTCTAATGTTCATTTCTATGCCCAATGAATATCATTAATATGGGTAAAAGGTAAAATAGTAAAAACTATCACTCTATTTATGATTTATTAATCACCGTATAAAATAAAATATGTCCAACTAAAATAAGACGGAGGGAGTAATCTTTTTAGTAATGTAATAATTACTGTAGTACTAACTTTTGATACTTTATTACAGTACAAAAGTTGAAGAATTCACACTAAACATAATATACTTTGATCATCATATACTTCAAATTCCCTCTTTTTTGTCCTTTGAGGTATCATCATTGCCTCCCTTTTAGTATCTTAGAGTAGCTCAACTATGAGGTATTATCCTTAGCCTGTCTTTTTGTTTTTGTATTGGATAATGTAGTAAAGGGATCCACCCTGCACACAAAATTCAAAGCGGCCCACGGGTTTCTAAACAAACACACACTATACAATAAGCGTTTCTCAACTATCTTTCAGTTTTTTTCACCGTGTTTTCGAGCTCAATTGGTTGGATACCCAGTGTCCGATATCAACTTTCGAGCTTGATTAGTTTGGATTCACGCCGAGATAAAGTAAAGCACTCCCCAAGGACATAATATTTTCTTTTTGGTACATACAAGATGTATAGGTGAGGAAGGTTAACCCCAATCCATGGATTTATGCTGAAGGTCTTTCAAAAAAAAAAGGAGTGGGCCTACAAATCCCCACAGAAGAGAGTAGATAGATAGGGGTGACAGCAAGATGCAAACCTAACCTTAACATTATTGATCATTACCAACTGATAACATTTAGGGGTCGTTTGGTACCAAGGAAGAGGGATAACTAATCACGAAATTAATTTTAGAATGATCTTATCTCATACTTGGTTGGAATAAAATGTGTGGGAAAATTCATCTCGGAATGATCGTGTTATTTTTATCCCACCTTGAGGATGAGATAACTAATCCTGGGATAGCTAATCCCAAGATAATCAATCCGGGGATAACTTATTTCCAACCAAACGACCCTTAGTAGCTAATACATTTAAGTCCACATTGCTCCATCTTGTGTCGACTGAGCTATATTTTAATACTATTTTCCTCAATACAACATGTGAAGATATCATAGTTCACTTTGATGAACATTTAGTTTTATCTGTAAGGGACTGTTAATGTGAAGACAGTGGATAAGGTTACCATAGCTATTATCGAGATCAAAATTTTTGGAATACCCCGCAACAGATTGTCAAATATTATTAAGCAAACAAGAGGCTCAGAGTTCTTGATTGAAGATTTGTTTTCTTAATAGGCCAGAGACTCCTGGCTTGCTCTCACACTAGAGCAAGTACACTGGGATCCTGAAAATTAACCAGCTCAAAAATGACTGATCTCTGCAGCTGGAGCTATCCGAAACAGCCAGATATAAGACTCCAGTATGGAAGCAAAAAATCTTTAAGCTACCAAGAATGCTACAACTATTAACAATACTCTGTGATTTCAAAAGAAAGGCAAGATGGAAGAGCAAACTGTAGTACAGAATCTTTAATAATAGCTCAAGTTCTGCTGGCAAAGGCAACAGCTTCTTCATGTAAAGTGTTGTAAAATGAGCTTAATTTGGTTATAGCGAGTGCTTCTCCAAACAGCGATGCCCTTGTGGATTTCGTTATGTGTACTTCAACATAATCACCAATCTTTGGATTTCGTTTCCCATTGTTATCGACCTTATCTGGGATAGGCAGGTTAGTAAATGATACCCTATGGCCTCTGTCGCTCTTGCCAATAAACTCTCTGTCTGGGGCTCTCTTATTGGGCCCTTCAACTAACACGAGTTGGAGAGTGCCAATTTTTGCGTCATAGAACTGACCTGTACTCCCGCGAAAAGTCTCAATTAGTTCAGTGAGCCTACTCTGCTTGACATCTTCAGGAACATCATCAACATAGTTTCTGTGGGCATGTGTTTTCTCTCTCATGCTGTAAGCAAACATGTATGCCATATCATAACCAACAGTCTTTACGAGGCTTAGTGTGTCTTTGTGATCCTCTTCCGTTTCTCCACAGAAACCTGAAAGAAACATGTCAAAAGAATTAAAAGCCAAATAAGTGATATTGTATAGATCCCATGTAATGCCATCTGCCAGTTAACTATGAAAAGTTTGTTCTCTCATGACATTAGAATAATTCAAGAACACCTAAGATCAATTTCTCATAGATAGAAATCAGGAAAGCAGTCTCCCAGAAAAGACTAGCATTCTTGAAAAAGTAAATAAAGTAAAACAAGTATCGTAAAATAACTAGAAAGCAACATACAAATACTTCCCAAAAACCTAACATAACAGACCATGTCCGGTTATAGCATTTTGTAGCACGCATGGTCAGACTTAAGTGAGGTCCCAGTAATTAAGAAAACACAATGGAATACAATCTTACCACATATGAAGTCACTGCTTATGCCCATGTCAGGTATTATATCCCTTATCTTCTTCACAAGATCTAAGTATGCTTCTCGAGTGTATCCACGACGCATTCTTTCAAGCACTGCACTGCTGCCTGACTGTGCTGGCAGATGAATGCTTTTGCAGATATTGTACCTGTCCCGCATTACGTACAGCAAATCATCTGGAAAATCTTTAGGATGTGGGGAAGTGTATCTGAATCGCATTTCAGGAAATTCTGTCGCAAGTCTATCTAGGAGATCAGCAAACCGTAGACCTACATGTTTTACTTTGCACATGCTGGAGAATCCATCACTAAGTTCCCAACTGACTGCTGGCTCGGCTGGATTTTCAACTCCAGATGTATCATTATAGCTATTCACATTTTGGCCAAGAAGCGTAACCTCTTTGACTCCCTCTTTCCAAAGTTCAGCGACCTCTTTCACAATAGATTCCACTGGCCGAGACCGTTCTCTCCCTCTAGTGAAGGGAACAATGCAGAATGAGCACATATTATTGCAACCCCTCATCACAGATACAAATGCAGATATAGAATTTTTGGAGATGCGAACTGGATTAATATCCGCATAAGTTTCTTCAAGTGAAAGTAGAGTATTGATACCTTTTTGACCATAGTCCACTTCTTCCAACAGGCGTGGCAAATCTCGATAAGCATCAGGTCCACAAACCACATCAACCATCTTATCTGAATCCAATATTTTGTCCTTCAACCTCTCGGCCATACACCCCAGCACGACTACTTTGGGAGGATGTGCGGACTGTGACCTTCCAATCGCAACATTGCTCTTCCAGTGCCTCTTAAGAAACCAAAAATAATTGAGCCTCTGCCAAACTTTATGTTCTGCATTGTCCCTTATAGCACAAGTATTAATAAATATTATCTCAGCACTCTCTGGGACATCCACACTTTCTGTGTATCCAGCATTTTTCATGATAGATAAAACAATCTCCATATCATTGATATTCATTTGGCATCCGTAAGTTTCATGATAGATGCGACCTCTAGGCATAACATCAGATATCATCATAGGCCTACAGCGAAAGAACACCCAACTATCAGTATTTGATGATAAAATTACGGTTTCTTATTTGGCAATATCAATGAAGATGAAGTTATAAATTCTTAACTGGAACAAGTAGATCGGAAACATAAATTATCATATAAAATTGCTGATAGATCACAGTTTACTAGCTATCTTACTAACAAAGGTATTGAATTAACTCGCTTTGAACAAAGCAGAGCAACATATTTTGGAATTTTTGAGGCAAAACATTGCAAATCAAAAGGATGTTTTAAGTTTCCTGTAGTTCAACATAATAATCTAGGTTTAGATAGTTTTGTATCATCTCCTGAAAACTTTGCTGCTTCCAGTCAATTTGAATAATTGGATTTATCATGTCACTATTTCCTCAAATAGCTCCTAAAAGTTTATATGGAGCTTGATATATCAAAGATAAGTCACACTACTAAGAAACTGTTCCATACTTTTAATCTATTTTTATAAACAACTTGCTAGCACTGGTGACCTCAATTTCTTCGTATGAACTATGAAGGCATTAATTAACTTGAGAAAGGGTTTATTTCATGATGTTTCGATGCCCCTCTTTTTTTTTCCTTTTCAATTCCTATTCACATATTCCAGCTCATCACTATTTCCATATTACTTAGTTTCAACTTGCAATAACAACTGAACCGATGTAGAAGATGCACATTAGGGTGATAATCTAGAGTGCGATTAATGACAAGATGATATAGAAGAATCCCTGACTTCAACAGGATCAGAAGCATCATTATGAGATAAGCTAACAGGTCATAGCGAGGCCCTTTAGCATGGAAAAAGCGATTATCATCCATATTTGCTGACTTCCAGAAATGTCAAATGTGCATTGACAATTATTGTCCAAAATGCAACATACTATTATGGCAGTTAAGAACCTAACAGGTACTTGTGAGGTCCTAGACAAGAATGGTGCCAATGTTGGTTCTCCTTAACATAGCTAATTGATCAAGGAGCATCACTGTAACAAAGACAGAAAAGGTTCATAGTAAGGACATAAGATAGTTTTGAGGTGGAAGTTTTTTCCCCTACAAGCAGGGATAGGAAACAATTTGACTTCAGGTTTCCACCCAAATAAGGTTGAGCCTACCGTCTCAAAGGAAACCTTGGGCAAATACTCGGAAAACATGAAAACACCTACTACCTCTGCACTAGGAACAACTCATGGAAGCTGGGTGAAGTAGAGGCATGTAACTCCATGTATTGTCGAGTTTGATTTAAGTGAAAAGGGGAGATGTCAGATGATCGGCAGTAAGGATAGAGAGACATTCGTTTGGTCAGCAAGGAAGTAAAATTGGAGTTGTTGGATACCTCCTATATTGCCTTTAAAATCCTTCCAAAATTTAGCAGAATGGAATAAGGATATCAGTTTTACCTATCTTTCAACTATATCAGACAATGGGAATTGGGAAGTAATCAAAAATACTTCAATGGAGGATAGTAAATCTGTCAAATTTCTTTTCATTATCTTTCCCTTCCTTTCCGCCAATCAAACAGACTCAGAGTTCAACGGGACCCACCATGCTAGCCCTTTAGCCCAAGTTGGTGGACATGATTGATCTGCTTTCTTATAAACACAGAATCAAAAACTTCACCTGCTGCAAGATCCCGAGATGAACCAGCCAGCAGACATTACCTTTACACCCATCGAGTGGCGTTACTTAGAATTCCCCTCAATTGCCTCCAATTCCTAGTCTAACATTGTTATCGTTCACATAAATTTGTACATACAAGTTGCACAAATAGTCTAAGATGAGCTATGTCCACATGAAAACCTATCTGTTTAAGAGAGGGGAGAAAAAAGAGGAATCAAGAAGCAACAAACATATAAACACCTTCTATATCAGGCTGATATTGGAAAGTCGATATCTTATATTTACCAAAACTGCAGCCATTGACCATAAAAGCTGGAAAAGAAAGTTAAAAGGTATTGCGACATTCACCAAGTGGATTGCCCGTCGCTAAGGCTACTATCAAACATCTCTGTCCTTGAATGTTCTTTCACAATTTGTATTTCACCGGAAAAGATTGAATAAGTAGGAGAACTCAACAAAGCTTACAAAATGAGCAAACTGAAGCTCCAAAATGTACAGGTTGGCTATTGGGCAACAACAAAATTCACATCTAATACTAGTTTTTAACAACTTAGTAGCAGCAATGGACCAATCCCGACTATGTGAAATGTTAATTGTTAAAGATGCCATGCTTATTATAAATCGATTGCCTTTCCAGACGTGATCATAATATGTCCGCAATCCAAAACAAAAAAAATTGCAATGCCACGTAAAGGTTGTACTTTGATCTAATCATGAAAAAGAGAAGCAAATCCAAGATTTTTAACTACTGGGTGCCAAGTACAGTACTACTCTTAGTAACTTACTATTAAACTACATAACTCTTTTGAAGAAGTTGTTTAACTATATCTATGAATTAACCGGAGGGCAGTGGATGCAAGAGCTGAATGTCAACACCACTCAGTGTGGCAGAGACAGGAATTTGGCAAGAGTGTGCAAATTGTCTTCTAAGTAGTGTTAAGAGTGGGGAAAATTAAATATACATTCATAATAGCAAACATTTAACCTCTATATACCACGTAATTTTCCGGTACAATGGTAGCACGTTGATCATCAAAAATGGTGTCAAGAGATAGGATATGTTCGATTCGATGAGACAAAAAGAAAAGAAAGGAAGTTACTCAGTCTGAACATCGGAAGCAGGAACAGTTTGAGTAGCTTTAGGTATGAAATCGCGGAGGCTTGGAATTTGTTCCTTGTTAGGTAAAGAAGTGCGAGAGTGACACTGCGAGAAATTCCTCGATATCTTAATAGAGAATGTAGAGCTACTTCGAAGGGCGACTGAAGTGAGGCGGCGGGAGGAGGTTGATTGAAGTTGTAGAAGCTTGGAAGAGAGGAATCTGACGGAATACTGTTTAGGGAATTTGATGCGGACGGCACAATGAGGTTGGGTGAACATGGTCGATAGAGAAGATAGAGACGACGCCATTTTTGGTTTGTGTTTGTAGAGTGTGTGTGTGTGGATAGATAGGGCTACGAATAGCCACAACCAAACCGGCGAGCTGGCTTCCGCGGCTTTCGATCGCCAAAAAACTAACGGGTGCTACTGTTTCGTTCGATATTCGGAATTTGGGTTCTCAAATTTTTATTTATTTATTTATTTCTTTATTTCATTCTAGTATTTCTTTATTTAAAAAAAAAAAAAAAAAAAAAATCGAAGAAGGAAAAATGGGAAGAAAATTATAAGGTGGAAAAATTATTATTTAATTATAATTAAGTAATATGTATTTTTATTAGTGTTTGTAGTAAATTTTAAATAAAAATAATAATATATTCATTGAAATCCTACAGGCTGAATTTGAGGAGAATATAGTGTACACAAATCTTATTCCTACTTCGTGGAGATAGAAAAACTATTTTCGAAAGATTCTCGACTCAATAATATATATCAAAGTATATTTAAATGGAGAAAACAAAAGTAATGAAAGCATCACAAATAATATGAAAAACATTCTAAAACATACAAAGAAAAGAAATACTAACCATAATAAAATAAAATGATAATTGAAATACAATGAACAATATATAGTAGCATAAATCAAGGAACCATGTAGCTGTTATGAACCAGTCTCGGTCCAATGTTGATACCTACACGGATGTCACATAACTAGTTATTGACCCAAGAAGAAGCAATAGAATTGGAAGACCTTTACAGAGGTTGATTGGGATCCATTCCCAGTTAACAACTAGCTAAAAGGACGACGGATGAGAAAGAACAATTGTATGTAGATTGTTGAGAAAAATGTCTGGCCCTCTCATCCTCTTTCTCATAGTCTAAGCTTTTCATCTCTCCTGTGGTTATATTCTTCAATAGTGTTCTTTGTTTTAATAGTCTATTATTGTTCTGCAATGTATTTGTTAGTTTCATTTACCGCTGTTATTGAATTTCATTATTATAATCTGAATGTTTCTATTGTAAAATTGGATTTGTTAAATTTTAAGCACATCTAGGGGTGACAATTGGGCGGATTGGGTCAAATTTGGGAGGGTCAAAACGGGTCAAGATCCAACCCGACCCAAAATGAATCAAAATGGATTGGGTCAAAACGGGTTAAGTAACGGGTTATAATCGGTTATAACTCAACCCGCTTAATTTTTACTAAGTTTTCATTGCTTTATTTATTCTTTTATAAATTTTTAGTACCGAATAAAATTATTTTTTCATTATTATGATTATATATAACATATCAAATAAAAAAAAAGTTTTTAAAAATATTTTAACAAGATTTCTCAAAAATCATAATTCTACCGAAAAAAGGGCTCTCATCAAGATTATCCAATAGATAAGAAAATGAAAAGTAGGATTACTGACTTTGGTTACAAGAAAGTAATGGGATTCCAAGTTTGCCATAAGAAGATTACACTAGAACTTGTAGGAATTAACTATTCTAATTCAGATTTCTTGCTTTTTAATAACAAAGGTTATGATTGTGCTTTTATGCATTAATTGAGAAGGAATTTGAACATGGCATCCCCTTCTCTAATCTTTGCAGTTGATTCTATGTGCATTTCCATTTGTCTTCAATCATTTTTTCTAATTTTATTTTCCCCAAAATACACCAAATTATTTTCATCAAAAGTAAATTAGGTTTTACTGAGAAATATTACATAGATGCTTTATAGTTAGCATTTTCAAGTGGATTCTTCGTTTATTTATTAATAAAAAAAATTATCAAGAGTTTGATTCATTATTGAATTTATTTCAGTTTCAAGAATATTCTAATATTATTTTTTTGTAGGACTATTTTTGTTATGCTATGAAACACATCGACTTTTTATGGAAAAAAAAATGTACTTACACTTATTCTAATCGACAAGTAGATTATCTTTTGCTAGATGTAGTAGGACCAAATCCTCAAAGTAGGATAGAATATATTTTATTCTATAGTCTCTTTGTTTTAAAAAATAAGTGAAATTTTTAGTTTGGATATATCTCTTGAGAAAACTATCCATTCATAAAAATAAAAATTGTTTTACTACTTTCTTATTCTTAATTAAAGGTCATAAAAAAAAAAATTCTAATGGTGTAAAACTCTATTTTGTTAAAATAAGGATAATTTTGGCAGAAAAAAACATTTTCTTCTTAATTATTTAAAGTAGAATTTATTTTAAAATAAAATAAAAGATTAAAAACATTACTTATTTTGAAAAAGAGAAGAGTACTAAAAGTCATTTAAATGGTCAACTTAGATTTTTATGTCGATAAAATAAAAAATGAACTCATTTTTAAAAAAAATATATGCTCATATATTCTACAAAAGATGAATTCTCTTCACGGTTATAGATTATTTCCAGATAAGCAAAAAGGAGAAAGAAGGGAAAAGAACATACTTCCTTTATTTCATTTTACTTGGTACTCTTATATATATAGTTATTTTAATTTAGTTATTCAATTTATGAAATCAACTAAAATAAAAGGAGGGAGTATGTTTTTCTCCCAAAAAAAAAAAAAAAAGAGAGAGAAAAAGATACAGAGCAATACATTATGCTTAGACTGGTCTGCCGGATATTAATACTGCTCATATTTGTTTGGATTATTAAACGTAAATCAAATAACAATATCACTACTTTATCCCCAAAAAGCTTCATAGTTTTTGTATTTTTTTTGTCTCATTTCGACCTTTAATTTCTTGATTATGTCAAGATAAATATTTACCTATTTTACATAAGAAAATAGACTACATTATAATTTTATAATTAAAAAAAAGTAAAAGATATTTAAGCTTTTAAATAAAATGAAATAAGAAAGTACACGGAAAAAGTATTGTTTAACATATGAAGATGAAAAATATTTGTTGAAGGCGACGTTTAATTTATTTACAAATAAATATTTATTTGGACGAAGTGTCTAAACTCTCTCAATTCAGTTTATCATGATTAAGTAATTTAATAAAGTAAAAACATAAATTACTACCATGATTAAGTGAGTTTTATATGCTCAAATTCATATTATATATTCATTATTTTAGTGTAAACACTTAACAAACCATACAAATAAATTTTTATGACATATGTTGCTTAACTAATAGTATATGATTAAATATCACATCTCTTTCACTTAATTTTTTGACTATAAAAAGTACTTAGCTACTTTATTTAAGGGGTGTTTGAATTAGCTTTTTTTTACGTTATAAGCTAAAAATCTAAAAGTCAAAAGTTGGTAGCAAATAATTTTTAACTTTTGACTCTTTTTTTTTTTTTTTTTTTTTAAAGCTTAAAGTAAAGTGTTTGTGTCTTTGTCAAATACTTTAAAAAATTTAAAAATACTTAAAAACTAAAAATACCTAAAAATAAGTCAATCAAAACACACTAATAAAGAAAGTAAAATGTACCCAAAACAAACAAAAAAAATAAAACAAAATAAAGGAAGTAACAGGTGGAAACTAATACTCGTAAGTAAGTAAAAAACAAACGCTAGTCACAGAAAAAAAACAAAAAGGGTAGCGGGGCCATAGCCCATATGAGTACTTGATTTTTCAAGCCTTTCCCATTCATTCTTCTCATCGACATCGTCGTCGTCGTCGACCCGACAGCCATGACCAGCTCCTCCGCCTCTTCTCGCAAGGTCCTTCTTCTTCTTCTCCTTTTTCTCTTTTTTCTCGTTATGCTTATTTATTTTTGATCTTTATCTTTTTCTTTTTTTTTTTGTTGATTTTACCTTTATTTGACCCGTTGTTTGTGGTAATTCCGATGTGGGGTTTTGTTGGATTGTTGATCAGACATTAAGCAAGATAGCATGCAATCGACTCCAGAAAGAGTTGGTGGAGTGGCAGGTCAATCCTCCTGCTGGTTTCAAACATAAAGTTACTGATAATCTTCAAAGGTCTCTTCATCCCTTTTCTTGGTTTTATGTTTTTCTGTGAATTTCTTCGTTACCCTTTTTACCCCACTGGAATTTATGATCTGGGTATAACAATTAACTAATCAATCTTTGTTAATTTTTCGCTTGATGTGAATAGAGGGTAATTTTTATTGATGTGGTTTTTTGGTGAGAAGGTGGATAATTGAAGTGAATGGTGCTCCTGGAACACTGTATGCTGATGAAACCTATCAGCTTCAAGTGGATTTCCCTGAACATTATCCTATGGAAGCTCCTCAGGTGGGTGCACTTTTGTGACCTTTCTTGATATGGTAACCCTAGCACCCACCCCAAATTTCCCCACCCACAGACAACCAATGGGTTGTTTTGGTTTCACTTCACTCTCATGGTGACTTGAACAATCAACATCATAGTTGGAGATGTAGGGTCTTCCACTATGCTCTCACTCCTTTGTCTACGTGATGGTTGATACTGATTGCTGTTATTCTATTATGGGGGTTAAAGATTGTTGTTTCTTTTAAAGATTGCAATTGAAACTTTTATACTTCTTATGTTGGCTGACTTCCATATTGATGCAGGTCATTTTTGTGCCACCAGCTCCGCTACACCCTCATATCTATAGCAACGGGCACATTTGCTTAGGTAGTTATATATGTAACCAAATATCTTCCATTTTACTACCACGAGACGTTTATTAATTTGATCATTGTATGTTGTTCAAACGTTCGATTTTCCGTGCATGGTCATGTGGTAAATGATTTGTGTTGCATTCTTGTTTTAATGTTAAATATTAGATGCTTGGTATTATGGTGCTCGAAGTGCTTTTAACCAATTTTTTTCTAAGAATTGGTGTGAACAGTAGATTGCTGGCCGATGTCAATGACATTATTGCATCGTCTTAGTGTATTTTTCTTTTTAATTGACTGATTTTCATTCAAGTCCAATTCTATTTGTTTATAAATACCCTCTACGAGCAACAGTCAATACCGGATAATAAAAAATAAATCTTTTCTTATGTAAAACTCTCTTTGGTGGTGTGTATTATGGGGTTTTAACTGAAAAATTATAAGAGTCTAAGTAGAATGTTAATTTAAACTTGGTCAAAACACTTCCTTTCCCCACCTAGGTCATGGGGAAAGCTCTTGCACTTCCTTTGAACAGATCCAATTTACTATCTGAATAGGCTGTGCTTACAGTTTTGAAACAGCATAAGCAAAGAGAAAGAAGTCCGTACTACTTATAGAAGACATATGCCTTCTCATTGGATTGAGAGTGTAATAACTGCTTTGGACTGTGATGCTCTTTCTGGAAGAAAATCTCTTTCTTTTCCTTCTTTATAATTCTAGGCTGTGCAATTGTTTAAGTGCTTGACAAGATCTCCTTCTTTATGAGCAGTTACCAAAGACAACATGTACATTCTTATTGTTATTTTTTTGATAACCGTGTTGTCCGGACTAACTTGCGCACCTCGACTAACGTGTACATTCTTGTTCTCAGATATCATTTATGAGAATCCAATTTTTCGGTCCGTTTTTTGATTTTCTGAAAGAAAGAAAACCCCCCACTAAATTGAAAAATAATTTTTTTTGAGATATAGAATGGAAATTTATCTAGGATTACTTGATGAAGTTGTAAGCCACCATCACCTTACTTAACAAAGGGATTATGCAAAAGAGTACCGCTTCCCCGAGAAGATAATCCGCTTTCCTGGCTACCCACATGATTCTGATCATTGTCCTTGTGGCTTGAATCACCAACAAGATGTGGTTTAAGGCTTCACTTTATTAAGTCTCCTAGGTTCCTAACACGTGACAAGATTTCCTTCTTTAATACTCCCTCCGTTCCTAAATACTTGTCATCCTTACTAAAAATAGATGTTCCACAATACTTGTCATTTTAGAAAGCCAAGACATGATTGCGTATATTCTTTCCATTTTACCCTTAGCACACTTTTCATTTATTGAAGAGAGATGATTTAAGAAATTAATAAGGGTATGATGGTAAAAATACATAGTTTCTTAAGGAGCGTGCAAACCAAAAATATGAAAAGTATTTAGGAACGGAGGGAGTAGCTCTATCACTACCAAATATAAACAATTGTTACATTCTTATTTTTGTAACATTTGTGAAACTGAGGTTTTCTGTCTTGGTTATCAGTTTTCAGTAAAAGGGAAGAAAAAGAGAACGAAGAATGACTGGATAAACCCCAAAATACAAAATTTTGAGGTATTGTCGGGAAATTTACGAGGATTACTTGAAAAGTGAAAGTTGGCTACTCACATGATTCTGGTCATTACCTATGAAGCTTGAATCACCGAGAAAATGTGGTTCAAAGCTTCAAGTTGCTTTCAGTTCTTAATTAGCATGGCTCCTAGATAAGATTAGGTCTCTTGTTTTTTTTTTTTTTTTTTTTGGACGTAGTAGTAGGTCTGTGTGTTTTAAAGCGATATGAGTGAGTAATCGAACCCTTCTTTTCTTTGATGGGTACACAACACATTTGAACATTAACAAATTGCTCCTTAGTTTTACCCTATCCTAATCTCACGAGCCCGATAGAGACAACTACATTAATATCTAAATAAGCTTCTCATATTCATATATACTTTGCCGAGGGTCTATCGGGAACAACTGCTCCACCTCTGAGGTAGAGGTTAGGTCTGCGTACACTCTACCCTCCCCGACCCATTTTGTGGGACTACACTGGGTATGTTGTTGTTGTTGTTGATATTCATATATACCTTATCGGGGATAGAGCCTAGAAGGGAGTCAACAATCCACTTGTGTAATTGGAGGTTGATGTTAATGATCACTGCGCATGGGAGTGTGCAAGGACAAAATTTAGGACGACGGCAGATAAGAAGCCCCCCCAAAAATAAAAAAATTAGATGCCCATAAGAGGCCCAAATCAGAAAAACCAAACCAAACCAGATGATGATCGATTTTCCTATCTACATACGGTAAACAAACAATCTTAACCCAAATAGCTTAGAACAAAACTAGACCGTCCACATGCAGACTCTTACACATTGCCTGAGTAGAATAAGGATTGCGTCTTCATTTTGTCTGTTTTTGGGTCCATACTACTGTCGTGTTTCACTTAAATAAAACATAGAAGTCATTTACTTTCTTCTAAAGTAAATTTGAATTTTCCTTCTCCTTTTACTAAGATAAAAAGCACAGTAGCACCATTCTACGAAATCAGCAATCCCTTTATCCACCAAAAATAAGTGTCCTTTTTTACATTAATATGCCTCAAGTTTCTACTTTTGCATGACGTAATTGTGGTAAATATTCTTCTTACTTGCCTAATTGAAGAAGAGCATATTAATTTAAAGTTGGGGTGTTCACGATGATACCACATTAAAGATTACTTTTTGTGGCTCTTTCTATACTGGTTCATTACACACCAGTTCATTCTTGTTTGGATCAAAGTTACATACTTTGTACTTACCATCAAAATCATGACTTCCCCCAATCCCCTTCTTTTCTCTTAGGTGGAGTTGCGTGCTAGGTGAGCAGTTTAGCTTTGGTAATTAGCAGAAAAAATATAGCCATTTAACATTTAGAATTCAGATGTGAACAGTTTCGTCATTGGACAAATTGAAAGGCGTCAGTGTTGTGCTAAAATTCGGCACAATAGATTGAATTAGTGTACCCATGAATGGCAAGGTTTGCCAGCTATCCTATAATGGTTAAACAATGATTGCAATAGGTTTTGAGAAACTGAAAGATGACTGTTTGGCTTTGAATATGGTATACTTCCTGGACTGATGGAGATCAATGAGTTGTTATTTACTATGTTTTTCCTTTTCTGGTGAATATTTTTGCCATCAACTTCTTGCTTGAAATAGTGATTTAAGTAAGTTACTATGCCGTATCAATTTGTGAAGTCTATATTATCAAAATCTTTCAAAATAGTCGTATTGTCTTTACCATAATGACCATTGTTAAAATGTGTTGTAGAAGTTGTATGATATGCAATAGAGGCGATGCTATTCTTATCTCAATTAAATGGCCATTGTATCCCAGGAGAACATGTTTTTAGAGGGTTCGAACATTAATGCACACACATTGAATCTAAATTAAGTTGACATCAGCATGACATATATTATGTTGACATCAGCATGAGTACCAGGTTTGCTAGTATCTGTTATCAATTCTTTTCTGGTATCTGGATTTTGTTTAAGAGGCATGAAAAAATATCCATATCCATGCCTATTCGTTTGACTTCAGTGCATCAGCGGAAACCAAGAGTCCGCTTGTGTCAATAGTGGCAATCTGCATTGAGTTTCTTTGTGAAGTGCAATTATTCCAAAATTAGTTCCAAGTTCCAACTAGGAGTAGAAAGAATTGGTCATTTGGTGAGCCTTTCATTTTGTTGGAACTGAATCACATTAGAATAACTTATGTTTAATCTGTTATTTCTAACTTATGTTTCATCATGAGAAAGAATTGGTCATTTGTTGGAATTTCCTAGTGCATATTTTAACTTAATCATTATCTAAAATAAAAGTTCCTTTCCTGAAACTAAATTTGTACCAAAAAAACTTCAATATCTATTAGAAAAACCATTCACCTACCTACTCTTATTTACCTGTAAGTTAAAGTTGTATTTATGTTTAACAAATAATAGTGAATCTACCCTGCCCAGACCCCACTTGGTGGGAATATACTGGGTATGTTGTTGTTGTAAATAATAGTGAATCTGAATTCTCTTGTGTTGACATTGCCTGTGAATCACATTGTCTTGTCACGTATTACCCTATTCAAACTGCAAGGTTTTTCAAATACACTGGGCAGGTTTGTAGAACTCATGTTCACATAACCTCATCCTTAAGTGACCTCTGGATTAGGATGGTGCTGAAGGGGGAAACTTTAGAATTCCATCTTCTTCATTTTTTTTTCTCTTTGTAGTTTCTTCCTGTCGTGGGGTTGCAGAAGTCATATTGAGATTTTTGTTTATTCTGTGAGTGAAAAGTGAAAACATAACGTCCCATACCATATTTTGTTTTTCTTTATCTAGTTTCTCCTGTTATGCCATTATATAGAAGTCCTTTTGTTTATTCTGTGGATGAAAAGTGAAAACTTGAAGGTTCATGCGCAGTTCGCTAATTGGTGTGCTAGCGCTAAGCTTCCATCTCATGAAAATTTTTCCGACATCTGATAGAAATTGGACATGCATCATTAGAACCAGCATTTGACAACAGCTTCTTCATGTCTGCAGATATTCTCTATGATTCATGGTCTCCTGCCATGACAGTCAGTTCTATATGCATCAGTATTCTCTCCATGCTGTCAAGTTCAACCGTGAAGGTGCCTTTCCTGTATTCATATTAAGTTAACTTGAGTTGCTTTTACGAGATCCACCATGCAAAAAGAACTTTTGTTTCAAATATGCAGAACCTATTTCTTCCTTGACTATTTAAATATGTAACACATCACATTGTTCTGCCAAGCTTCTCTTGCTTTATTTTAGTTTTTGTTCTTATTGGTTCCCATCACTTGTGCAGCAACGCCCTGAAGATAATGACCGCTATGTGAAGAACTGCCGAAATGGCAGATCTCCCAAGGAGACCAGGTGGTGGTTCCATGATGATAAGGTGTGAAGGGTTTCCATCTGATCCTCAAGGCAACATTGTTGCTTTGGCTTATTTTAAATCAAATGCTAATGGAGAAACAATTCTACATATCAATGGCCACTGCCAGCGCATAATGTGCAGCAAATTGGCCTTCACTGTTCAATATTTGTAAATCGAGATGATTTTCCTTTTGAGCTCCTTGTGCAACATCATGTACTCTTACAGCCTAATTGATACCTTATGAAGAGCTTTCTTCTGGTCTCTAAACGACAAGTTTGCACTTACTTTACTTTGTTCTGATTTGTGGCTTTTTCCTTATCATGCTGAGTAACATCAGGTAAATGATAGGAATGTGTCTAGTTCTTCGGACGTTCCGCTCCTGTCGTCGGTGCTGTCTGCTATAAGACAGCTATGCTTATGTGCACCCATAGTGTGGTCGATGAAAGTGGGTAAAAATCATGGTATATTAGGGTTCAAATTTCTATGGAGACGAGAAACACTAGGTGGTTTCTTCTCATCTCCCTAAGTCGTGGTTTGGCAGAGTTATGTTAGTGGGAGGTAAGCAGGTACTCGGTGAAATAGTTGAGGTTTGCATAAGCTGTCATTTTAAAAGGGGAAAAAAGATCTATGTGCGTGTCGACATTTGCTCATTCACAGATACGTACTTCTTTTGCTAGTTGTTGAGGTCGACTCAGTTTTAGGATTTGTGATCTTGATATCCTAGTATGCAATAATGTCATCTCCTTCTACTATTTCAACCACCTTGGAAGAAGAAATCTCTCTCAACAATGCTCTTTTTCAAGTCTCCTCTTGGTAGTTGTCTTTTGGTTCTTCAAGAGAGCCTCCTCCATGACCTTTTCCATTTTCTTAAGTAATGTGACTTGACTTTTGTTTTGCCTTACCTTCTACTGCTACCATTTTTTAGTTTCAATACCCTTTCTCCTTCCAATCAAGTCGCCCATAATGCGGGGCGTGAGCTCAATTCAGTGTGTTCTCTAATGAAGGACTCTTGATGGAGATCCTTCTCCGTCTTCCTGTCAAATCACTTGTCCGCTTCGAATGCGTCTCAAAGCAATGGAGTGTATTATAAGTTTGTAGCTCTACAGATAATAAGATGCACATTTTGGTACCAAACTTACAGTGACAGTTAAGGGCGGCTCAATAAAATTATGAGTTATTTCCGCAGAAACTCATCTGAAATCTGAATTGTTTAGTTTTCTTCGTACTTGTACTTGCAGAGATACAAATCCATCTCTAAGCTAACTACATGATTAGTTTGATGTCTGTTCATTTTTTGTTTTTGATAGGTTAATTTGATGTTATTTCTTTTGCCACATTTTAAATGATAAGACGTGCCATCTTAAATCCACACATTAATTTGTCAAAGTTGCTAAAAGATGCGTACTTCTGTATATTCCAATATAAAAACAGTTCAGAGTCCAAAAACATCAACATTAGAGAACTGGCAAGCGTAGTTTTGAAGCTAGACTGAAATTATTCCCTCTGTTAATTCCTCGAGACTTTTCCTCCTCCTCCCCCCCCCCCCCCCCCACCCAAAAAAAAAAAAAAAAAGAAAAAGAAAAGAACAGTTGGTAGCATATGCAACTAAGACTTTCTTCCACAGGGTACATGGTATCTCCCCCACCAACACACGTACCGTGTAACTCTATTATCAAAACTTGAACAGATAGGAAGAAATCACTCGGTGTTTTTGGCTTCTCAAGACTTCATTGACCACAAGGATGTGCCCTTGGGTGCCTTCAAGTCTCCCTTTCAAACAACCAAGAACATGCATTTAACTAACATGGTTCACACAGTATTATTAGATGTCAAAGCATAGCTTCCATCAAATATTGTTGCTACAGCAGTGGCTTCGTGAGTACTTGAACAAAGATTCAAAAGATCATTTCTTCTCTAATAAATTACAAGGACAATAAATATTGTACAAGTACACCAGCCATTAAATTGTCCACCTTTTACATACTCTTAAGCGGCATCGTAATCGTCTACCTTTTACACTCTCTTAAGCGGCATCGTGATTCTATTTGTACTCCTGTCAAATCTGTGAGTTTTCTTTTTCCAGCTATTGTTTCACTAGCGTAGAATCCTACTGCTACAGCATGAATGAGAGGCAAAAAGGATGTAAAGAACTATTACTCTCTCCTTGAAAATTTTAGCAGGTTTAGGACGTTCTCATAAACAATGAAGGTAATTGAAGCTGCAGGGACATTTTTCAGCATGTTTGGGGTGATACCTCTGTAGAAGCCTCGTATGCCCTCAAACCTGTAAGCTCAAAAAAAAAAAAAAAAAAAAAGAAGATAAAAACTAAGGGGTAGTTTTACCAATAAGGGGGTTCTACTTTCTTCTCTTATTTTACAATACTGATGACTTCTATATGTATTAGATGACGGGAAAAGGCAGGACAGAGGGAATTTAAGATTGACAGAGGACTTGGAAAGTTTGAAACATTTAATTTGCTTCCCCTGCATATCCTTTGAATTGAAGTAAGCTTTTAAAGAATTCGATAATCGAATGGTTTGGTCTTAAACAAGAATTACACAGTCGGCGTAGAAAAGTTAAATCAAAGGAATTTTGAATTTCTTCAGCTTTTGTTTATTCTTAGTTTGATTCCCTGATACTGAAAGCCATCTTTAAGACTTAAGGGGTCGTTTGGTAGAGTGTATTAGAAAAAATAATGTATGTATTAGCCTTGTGTATTGCTAATACCTTGTTTGGTACACTTTTTCATTCTATGTATAACTAATGTTTGTATTAGTTATACACTCTATTGTGTATTGATGTGTGTATCACTAATACCACCCATTTTCCATGTATTAGTAATACAAAGACTTCAACACATGCATTAACTTATTAAATGACAAGATTACCCCTCAAATCCCTACTAGAACATTTCCCCAAGTCCTCTTCTCTGTACTCTGTCCCTCTTGTCTGTATTTCGTCTCTCTCTCTTCTACTAGTATTGTTCTTAGATTGGAATTCTTCACTTTTTCAAATTATTCATTAAGAAAAGGTGACCTAGTGATCCATCCTAGTCTGACCTGGACCTATCGGCCTCAAGGTTGCATTCCAAAAAAAAGTGAAGGATCGAAAATGTTGAGCCAGTAGAAATGTAACAAGTCTGTCTGTGTTATCTTCTTCTTTATCTGGTAAAATGGCGACTAAATCTTCTTTCTCATGGCCCTTCAGAAGCTCATTAATTGTCTTGCTATAATAAAAGAACTTTGTTGCAAAGAAAGTGCAGAGGGTATTTTTGTAAACAAACATTTTTTTATAAAAATTATACAAAAACATATCATTTCTAATACATCAAACCAAACACTGCATAAGAAAAATGCAAACATAACTAGCGCAAGCATTACTAATACATCATATTTTGCATTATTCTTATACACCCTACCAAACGACCCCTAAAAGTATTAGATGAACTTGTATTTAGATTCTGAGAACATTTCAATGTAAAGCAACTCAATGCTTGGAGTTTATGTACAATTAATCAAGTGCATCAGCTGTAAATAAGGCTGAAATTCATCCTGACCTCGCAGTTTCCTTCACAACATGCCAGCTATCCATGTATCTCGGAACCCCAGTTGTACTTGGTCGTTGCTGTTCAAAGAGAAGATAGACCTTTAACTACTCCACAGAAAATTAAAATCGCCACTAGATGCTTGTCTACCTGGAAGAGTTGTATCAAGTGTCACATAAGGCAGTAATATGAAGAGCAGTTACCTGCAACCGGGATCGCACCACCTGAAAAGGTTTCATTTAATTACATTATTAGTTTAAGAGAAAAGTGAGGAGGCACAGGGTAAAAGATTGTTAGAACAAAATCACACATTGACGCGAGTACTGCATAATGCTCCCAAAACTCCCCGAGCCCATATTCCCAACAATAGAGATAAGAACAAACTTATAACACCACTAACATACCTGAAATGGGTACGTTGTAAGAATGGCTGCCAGCTTAGAAGAAGCTCCTAGTGTTGCATAGTCAACTGAATCCTGTGAAAGAAATGCAAGAGCAAATACTGAGGCGTAAGTTTACCAATATCACTTCAAGGCTAAGAGAAGTCATGTTCACCAATATCACTTCAAGGCTAAGAGAAGTCATGTTCTCTTTTATTGGGAAGTAAAGTAGTCAACTTTCTACAACCAGGTATTCATACGAAAGAAACTAATCATAACAGTGATCACAATGTCATTTATATGTTCTTGAGTAATGATCAACCTCCAGATATGGTACAACCAATTCTTTTCCATTTACATTGAGCAGCTCAAGTTGACCCTTAATGAAGTCTTCTTGCTTTTCAGACAAAAAAGAAAATACAGTATATGACCATTTAACAGCACATGGTTTTCCATAAATTGATCAATGATGGCAGTTCACTAGTTCATAATAAATCATCTCTCACCACATAAAACAATAACAAGAACCGCGTAGTTTAGAAAATAATTCAATGCACCCAAGGGTGTGGCCTAGTAGTTCGGTAAAGTTGGGTTGAGCATCATGAGGTCTCAGGTTCAATTCTCAACAGAGACAAACACTAGGTGATTTCTTCCCATCTGTTCTAGCCTTGGTAGACAGAGTTACCTGGTACCTGTTGCTGGTGGGAGGTGGCAGGTATCCCGTGGAATTAGTCGAGGTGTGTGCAAGTTGGCCCGGACACCACGGTTATAAAAAAAAAAATAACTCAATCATTCTTCACTCGGATCTGCTTATCAAAGAAAAATATCCCAATTTACTTTGCCTCAAGTAGTTCAATCTTATCTCTTTTCTTTTTTGTTTTTACATTTTTTTTTAATGAGGGGAAGGGGTTGGGCAGGCTAGTGTCACTACCATGAAGTAAATAACGTAGACATAGTTGTTAAGGGACTGAAAAAGAAATCTAATGTGCCTTTGGATAATTGTAGACATGACATAGAAATAACGCCTTAGTTGCTCAAGGAGAAAAGGTTTGAAAAGCTTCTGCTTACAAGATTTCCTAAGACACCAACTTAATGTTTCTGCACAAGTATCATGATCAAATAATGAGGAAAGGAAAGCATAATACTAAAAGTTGGACCGCGTATTCTCATCTGGGCCATTTTGCCACTAACTTAAAAAATACTGCCCAACCTGTACTCATTCTTATCCATCTAATAACCACATCTGAATTCCAATATCTAATAGTACATAATATTTTGCTGGCCATCCAAAGATAAAAACAGCTATGGAGTTGAATTACAGACAAAGAAAGCAACAGACATTGGTTTTAGAGTCTCACCAACAAGTCAGCAGCTGTGGCAAGAGGGTTTTCATTTTCCTGAGCTTTCGAGCTAACAAGGACTTTGCGAAATTCCTCATATGCCGTGAACTGAATAGCACCATGTGTAACCTGCTGAAGCAACAACAGACCAGCACGGTTCATGAATGGTCACATTTCAGCATTAAATTGGTTGTGCATTGTCTAGATAATCTATCCAAAAATTTAGATAGCCTATGATGATTAACTTTGAAAATTTTCGTCAAGATAAGACCATATTCAGTTACAGGATGAGATTATGTGCAAGAATCAAAGAAAATGTAATTCTAACCAGAAATAAGCCTGGCATAAGCCCCTTGTAAAGTGCCCTCCATCCTTCTTCTCTGATTATGGTTCTTAAAGCATCTGATATCCATAAACAACAAAGTCCCTATGAAGTTAATAAGTCGGATAGTAAATTTTTAAAAAAGGCCAGTCAGATAACTGAATGTCCATGCACATACAAACGAGAGCAGAAGTTGCAATAGAACCTCAGTAAACAAAAAGAGGAACAAAACTATAGAAACTCAAAATTGCAGAAATAAAGGTAGGAATTCTTATGTAAAATTAAGATGGAAAGAAGTGGTCGTAGAATGCTCAAAGTTAGATGAATACACAATGAAACAAGATGTTGACAAGTTAATACAAGAGTGAAGCAGACCATGAAACCCGGTGTATGGACGAATCTGATTAGGAGTCTGAAGTTGCAATCTTGTTTTCACAAGCCAAATAGGGTTGGTGCAAAAACTGACCTGAATTCCGACAAACACACCTTTTAAGATAAGACAGTCTGCAATATTAGAGGGATATGCTTAAAGTTACTGAAATAAGCAAGCCACATATTTTGTCCACCTAAATATTTTCATGTCAATGGTATCAATCTGTTGTCATCAGAACTGAGAAAGCGGGGAAAAGGCTGTCCACAAAAAGATCAACACAATCAAATTTGTTTGTCTGTAAAATCTCCAGTTCCTATATTTAACTAGCACCTACGAACACATTTGTGGTTTCCCAATGATCGATGGGAATCAATAACTTCTCTCTCTTTTTATTGTTGGAGTCGAAAACAATGGGTTAATTACTCGACCTGGCCTTTCATTGAGAAAAAAGGATTTTACTTTGGTAACACTTTTTAAGTTTTAACAACAGTAGAAGTAAGGGATTCGTCACCAGCAAGACAACTACAACTGCACTCCTACAACTACAAGGACTATGACAGCAAATAAAGAGTCACATCCTCCAACTATCAATATTTGACACTCCTGTCAAAAACTGGTCAATTGAATGATGCTGAACATTTAAATAAATGAACTACACATTGTTCTTTCATTAAAGCATCAGAAATTTGATTACTGACCAGCGCTCCTGCTTCTGCAGCTGAAGCAAGGTGAAGGCCTGGACTCAGCTCCTCCCTGTTTCTTAGATACCTTTGCTTAGCCTTGCTATAGCTACGAAAGGGCAATTCCAAAGAAGATGTTGAGTTAGAGAAACAACCTAATGTGTTGGCTGCTTCTTACAAGGAGAGACAGTTTCTTACAGGCAATCCCATGTATGAAATAATGATTATTACCATTAACTTACATGTAATGAATGAAGATATAAATAGTAGGCACTGTAAATTCAGTATAAGAACAGTAAAGCAAATAGCATGCTAAGAAAAATCGTTTTTCTTTTAATTGATACGTAAATGGATTATGTTAACAGAAAAATACATACAGTTTGTCAATCATTAAAATTGACTACACGGGTCCAAGTGAAACAATCAATTCACTGACACTGAAAGACCTAATGGGATCTTTCAATGCATCATTTCTAAGTGCACTGGATTTCATAGGTATAATAAGAAGCTATCACATCGAGATATGTTCTTTCACTATATTTTGATGTTGTAGTCTCTGTTTTATTGCTTTACAAAGAGGACCCAAATAAAAATAATAAAATAGACCAAAACTGAAAAGGGGATCCGTTCAGGTGTTGAATGAGACTAAATACTGTTCCTCATACTCATAGACACACCTTGCCTAGAGAAAAACAAAGGATTCACATAGAGCAGCCTTCTGCAAACAGGAAGAGAGCTAAAACATGCAAAAAATTTATAAGATCGCATAAACGATTCCAAAAGCGCTTTGGGAATCTGGGAAATGAAGTTCAGTCTGTAACCATTTCAAATGAAATAGTACAAAACTGTTTATCAAGGACATTGGCAAAACATGTTACTTACAAGAACTCTATCAACAAAAGAAAAAGATGTTACTTACAAGAAGAAGTATAAACCCCATGAAATAGTTGACCCAAGAACAGCAGGGTAAAAGCCAGCATAAAGCCCTCTAAGACCCTGATAAGACAATATGATAACAAATCGGTCATCTTGGTGGAAACATGAGCACATATATGAGCGATAAGGTAAACATTCAACAGTCTGCAGCATAAAAACTCAATAGTGGGCAGCAAGGAAAGGAGTTTCATCTTCAAAAGCTTATGTCAGTGGTATGTGTGATTGTGATTGACAAAGTGTGATGGAGTTCCTCACTGTGATTATGTCATGAGGCTAACTGAATCAACTCTACTTGTGAGAACACATAAATGAGACAAGAAAACACTCGGTCAAGATTTGAAGTAAACCGAGGTGCCCAAGCTGGTAGGAGCACCGCTGTAATAGAAAATTGACATCTCACTCAACTCTTGACATTCAAATTAAGGACTTAACCATATTTATAAGGAAACAAAGGACCTAGCTTTCCAGTAGTAGTAGCGATATACAAACTCTACTAGGATACACTCCCTCTCAATGGTTCCAAAAAGATTCTTACGGGAGAAAATGGATATTGTTACCGTGGATTGGATATCATAATGTGGAGAATTCACAATAACAGCCATAAGACTCCACAGGTATCCGTTGTACTAGGGCCTAGAGGAACATGGTCTCATTTCTCCTTAGAAGGATACTTACCGAAAACATACCATTTAGATACACCTAAGTCAGCACATCCACTCAACATTAAACCATGTGCCCTTCCCTCATAGAGAATAGAACCTATTTGTTTAAACATTGTTGCCTATGCAGAATGGGAGCCTTGACGTAACTGGTAAAGTTGCTTCCATATGACCATGCCGTGGAAACAGCCTCTTGCAGAAATGCAAAGTAAGACTGCATACAGTAGACCTATTATACGAATTAAACAGCCTCGAGATTCATAAAACTTGCATCCTTAACATAGTAGCATATAATTTGTCTTTCACCAGAGCTAACCAACTATATGAACTGAAGAGTAACTAACTTCTTTTTCGAATAGTAGAAATCAGAAAGCTTCAGAAAAACAAACCTCAGTTCGAGCAATGGCAAATAAAGCATGAGGAGTGTTCCTATAAGCAGGGACATTGGAGATTCTTCCATCATAAACTACAATTTACATTTACAACAAATCAAACTCCAAACCAACAACACGACATCATTCATTTGCTATAGCAGGAAAAACACAACTAAAACACTCACCTTGGAACCTGGTACGAACAACGTCAAGAGGATGAGAGAAAGTGACAGTGGCGAGGCCCGCGGCGGCGCCGGCGGTGGCATTTTCCCATTGCCAGTCTGCCGACGCCAAAGCTGCCATTTTTTTCATGGCGCCGTCTACCGTTAATGCTTTTTCTTTTCGCCGTTTTGTTTAATGAGATGTACGACCTTCCTACGCAAACGAAGCGGTGTCGTATTGACTTCCTGCTGAACGCCCGACATGTCCGCAGCTTGCACCTGCTCTCAGTAATTGTGGAAATTTTGAAATAGCAAATTTAAATGTTAATTTGTGTCAAGGTGTATAAATATACGAGTAGTAAATAATTTTCTCACATAAACTCGGAGGTGTATAAATAATTTTTTTCCAATAAATTTTAATGTCAATTTTTGTCTATGAAGTCTAAGGCTTGTAAATAGTTTTTTTTGGATAAATTTAAACACCAATTTAATTATTTTTTTTCTTTTAAATACAAAGTATATATTGTAACTGATAGTGTTTTGGACCAAAAAAACAACAACAAAAACTGATAGTATTTAATGTAATTTTTACTCTAACAACAGTGCCAGTAGGAGGACAAAGGGGTTCAGACTTTCGGTCGGTTTGCATTTGAAAGAGTCAACCGAAATAAGATATTAAGTAGGCGTTTGACCATGAAAATTATTTTTTTTTGAAGTTGGAGTTATGTTTGGCCATGAAAAAAATTAAAGTTCTTTTTGACTTTTTGTGAGAGAAGTAGGATTGAAAAAAGTGAAAACAAGATTTTTTTTTTTCACTTTTCCAAAAATTTATTTCACTTTAGTAAAATACATTTCATGGCTAAACACCACTTGTTTTCACTTTTTTCACTAAAATAAAATAAATTTTCGAAAAAAAGGAAAATTTTTTTATGGCCAAACGGGTCCTAAATTTTTCTTTGGTTTAGTATTGGCGTGGTGTGTATGCACATGATATATTTTTACTTGTTTTCTAGTAGTAAAGGGATAAATAAATAAATAATATGAAAAATAAGTTTAAGGAATAATAGGACCCACATAATTTAGGTCGGTGACACTAGGGGTGGGCATAAAAATCGGAGAATCGAAAAACAGTACCGAACAGAATTAGTTCGGTTCTTCGGTTCGGTTTTGATTTTTTTTTTTCGGTAGTTCGGTTCGGTGTTCGATTTAGGGGTAACGGTTCTTCGGTCACCGAAGAACCGAAGTTTTATTAATTTTTTTTTTTTTTTTAAATTTTCATTTAGCTCATGTTTGGCCCAAAACTTTTCAAGATCAAGCCTCAAAGCCTATACCCAATTACCTCATCAACATTTACCTTCCATCCTTATTACTTTTATATTTTTCTAATTTTTAATTTTAATTCCTAATATACTTATATTTCTAATTGTAATTTCTAAAAATTTTCACACATATACTCTTAATTTCTAATGGTAATTCCTAAAACTTTTTACACAAATACTACCACCGTATTGTGATATGAAAAATAGAGCACTACAATGATATGTATTTGAAGTTGTCCTCACTTTATAGTCTATTTACAGTGTTTTAGATTTTTTAGTGTCTTATATTTTGATTCGGTTCTCATTTTATTTTTTATTTTACACCGAAAAACCGATTTAAAAACACCGAACTAAACCGAACCGAAGTTGAAAAAACCGAACCGAACCGAACTAGTTTGGTGAACACTTTTCCAAAACCGAAGAACCGAAGAACCGAACCAAAATTTGATAAAATCGAACCGAAGAACCGAACGCCCACCCCTAGGTGACACTATTATTTAGAAGTGTTGTCTGCCTTACTATTTACTTGACTTCAGCTCTACACCAAGTTATTTTTTTAACTGATTTGATGTAAATATTTAAGTGATGTCATGCACCGTATTGGTGCAAGGGTGTTTGAAATGGAGGCTCACTTTGAGAGTTTTATGTGATAAGAAAGTACTTTCGAAGCTTAAAAGGTAAGTTCTACAGAGTGGTCGTCCGGCCGGCTATGTTATATGGAGTGGAGTATTGGTCAGTTAAAAACTCCCACATCCAAAAGTTGAAGGTAGCGGAAATGAGGATGTTGCGATGGATGTGTAGACTTACCAAGAGTGATAGGATTAGAAATGAGATTATTCGAGAGAAGTTGAGAGTGACTTCATTGGAAGAAAAGATGCGGGAAGTGAAGTTGCAATGGTTCAGATATGTGATGAGGAGGTGCACGGTTGCTCCAGTAAGGAGGTGTGAAAGACTGGCTTTGGATGGTTTTAGGCGGGGTAGAGGTAGGCCGAAGAAATATTGGAGGGAGGTGATTAGGCATAACCTGGAGCAGTTACAGCTTACGGAGGACATGACCCAAGGTGTGGAGGAAGCGGATTAGGGTAGAGGGTTAGTGGGTAGGAAGACATCTGTATTAGTAGGAAGGAGTGTTTGTTTGTATCTGTGCCTGTTGTTTTTTGGCAGATTCTTATTTGTGTTGTTTTGGTGATCTTTGTGATTTCGAATAAATAATCTATAGTATTATTTTATGGGTGTCTTGCTTCTTTTATTATCTAGTGATGTGTTATTTGTTTTTGTTGTTTGTTTTTATGATTTTTGTTTGTTATTGTTAGCTATTCTGAGCCGGGGGGTCTATCGAAAACAACATCTCTACTTCTGAGTTAGTGGTATGGACTGCGTACACTTTACCCTTCCCAGACCCCACTTGGTGGGAATACAGTGGGTATGCTGTTGTTGTTGTTCTTCTGCTGGCTTGATTCACTCGGTCCAATGTTAAAATGAAGGTGCAAAAAGGGTAAGATTTGCAAGTGCTGCAGGCTTATGGTTGACAATTTCAAACAAAGGGCCAAGTGTTTAAGATAATGTCTATGAACCCATGGATTCCTGTTTATTACACACTGCTTTCAATGAAGCAACTCAAAATACACCGCGAACAACAAAAGGTGGTCTTCAAGGATGGCCACCAGCTAGAATAATTGGACAAAGAACAAAAGTAGAAAATACATAACGCACTGACAATATAGACACATGTATTGAGGTAAAGTTCTCTTCAAGATAACAAGTTGTGCTCTTTTAAGATGAGTTGATCTTCCTGCAATTCTTCCTGATTTCCCCACTGGAACCTGTCAAAGGTGAGATGTTCCCCATCTTAACCATAGACTTGGCGAAGTGCTCGAAGAAAAGGGCATTGTCCTCTGCATATTGCTTCACCAAGGCTAATGATGCTTGACTCTTAGTAGCAAGAACTTGGTCCGAGTTCAGCAGGCCCTTTGAAGCCAACAAGAGCTTGAAGTAGCTGTTATCAAATTTTGTGGGGGAGACAAAGTCCAAGAAGAATAAGTTTTGGTCACCACCAGATTTTGGGCATCTATTGCGCAATTTGGCAGCATATGATTCATCCAGAGTTGAATCTGGTTTATTATTTCCTGACTGGTTGTAGAGCCTTTGTCTGAAGCTGGTACATCTTGAATTTCCAATTGTGTGACTCCCTGCATTACAATTTATCAGTGTTAACTATGATCTCACGTGAGATAACTAGTCTAGCTAACAAAAGAAAGAGTAACATTTACCTGATAAAGCTACAAGGTCAACAAGATCAAGTCCTTGTCTCTTGAACTTTGAGAGAATGGAATCAAATGTGGTGTTTGGAGCAGGAATATTGTTGTTGGAGCCACTTAAACTGGCGCTTCTGGAGTCTCTCCTTCCCAATGGAACCTCCCAGCTTGGTCCACCAGCCTGTATGATCAAAAAAAGTAAGCTCGTGTTTTGTTTATTCTTAAAGAGGTACTCTGATCAAACTATATATGTGTCGGCACTTACCAATACAGTAGAATCCCTTGCAGCAAGTGCCAAGATATCAGCGCAAGAGACAGTTTGAGGACATTCGTTCTCCAATGCAGATTTAATCTCGTCAAGGACTTCAAATCCACGAGCTGAATTCCTGTTGGGGTTTGATCCTTTTTCTGTCACAATACCTCCGCTACTATCCAGAAGCAAAGATGCATCACATCCCTACATGACATAGTGAAAAAATAGCTAGCCATCAGTTTTCACACCTTTATCAGCACACACACACACACTTCCTGATAAGCTAGATAATTGAGAACTTCAAAGCCTCAAAAGCCAAAAAAAAAAAGAAGAGAGAGAGGCTTGATTTGGTATATACTCTCAGTGCAAAGATGAGTTTCGCAAGTGTATTCTTGCATGTTAGTACCTTCTTCCATGTAGACATTGTCATAACTCATGGCACAATTTTTTATTACATATACATTTAACGGGGTAGCCCACTTCTGGGACCATACTGGGTATATTGTTGTTGTATATTTAACAAGGTATTGACAACGAACTCAGAGTTATTATACTGGTGTCATAAATATTTAGTCACAGGAAATATATATGTTTTACCTTGACAAAACAGTCGTGGAAATGGAGCCTCAACAGCGAAGCAGCCATTCGGGCTTCTCTGGCAACAGCCTTGGCAACAACAGCCTTGACAATTTCTTGCGCTCTTGGGCATGATTTATAATAATATTGCGGGTATAGGTTACCATCGTTACTCTTAAAAGAGAAACAAATAGGTGCAAAAGCAAGCAGAGCAATGAAAATGAACAAGCTCACGGGCTGATCCATCTTGAAGTAAATTAAGTTCTAAAGACAGCTTAGAAGTAATTTAATGTGACTAGTGAGGAAGGCTAGTTTTTGCTGTGATGAAATTGAGACAAAGTTCACGTGTATATATAGTGTCCAGTGAAAGAAGTGTTACAATGGACAATGGAGTTAGTGGCTTTTTAGTTGGGATAAAATACAATTATGCATCATTTTAATTTGCCAACGCGAAAAGACTTGTGATCTACAAGTGAATGATGATTGATTTGGTCCATGACAGACAAAGACTTTCACTAGCTACGTAAATTTTTCAACGTTAACACATTTGTTAATCAGGACACAGGAGGTTGATTACGACTCTTTATCTTACTAATTACTAATTACTAATTACTAACTACTTGTTGACTTGGCTATTTTTGAACCTTTATAAAGTTGATGAGGTCCACCTCTAAAGAACAAATCAAAAGGAAATAGAAGTGAAAAGAATCAAGGCTTCTTAAACAAATAATTCTTGTGAGAAAATTGTCAAAGTTCATCTATTTGTCAATCAATTTGCAAATAATATGTATAAATCGAAACTTTATAAATTGTACTAAGCTATCATGCTATATGGGAAAATCTTTAATGGAAATATTAAAAAATTAAGCATGAGAGAATGACTTGAACTGGTCAGCTCCACACGCCCTTGATTGCTCAAGGCAAGACATACATAAATTAACAAGAGTTTTATATAATACCCAGAAGCCGCACCGCACCTGCTTTCTTGACAAAAGAGGACCTCAAAATTATTGGTCTTTAATTAATTACTCCATGTTGTTGGACAATTGTATGTATCTCAAGCTTTTTCTTTACTTTTATCCTCTTAATTTTAATTTTAGATAGAAGTGTTCAGGACTATTCAATGCATTCATAACTTACGTAGTTAAGTACACAACTATACTCAATTTACAATAACCTAGGATTTATAATTTAATTTAAAATAACTCTTTTCTCTATGAAATATTCAACTTTTCCTCTAAGTATTGCGAGAGTGTAAGATTATAAAAGTCTCAAAGTTGGAAATGTTAAATATATAAAATTATTATGTCAAACAAGACTAACATGCTAGTAGTACTTCCTTCGTTCACTTTTACTTGTCACGTTTCGCTTCTCGAGAGTCAAGCTACATGAATTTTTATCACCATTTTAAGAAGTATTTTTTCATTATATTATATGAGAAAAATTACAACTTATAGTATTTTTCATATAGTTTTTCAACATTAATTTTAAAATTAAAAGTATTGAATTAATTTACTTCAATTTATTTCAAAAGTTAGTCACATTAACTCTCATGAAGCGAAACGTGACAAGTCAAAAATGAACGGAGGGAGCAGTACTACAATTTGGTGTGTCTGTTCTCATACGTTACTTAAGCACAGCAAGCTAAGCCGACCTAAAAATAGATAGGCGAATATTAGGTGAATCCAATTTGGGTCCAATTAATGAATGAATAAAAAGTATTAAGGTAAAATGGATTAGGAGAACTGCTCTGCTACTATTTTCAAACATGAACAAAATAGGATTTATGCTTACAAAAAACTGTTTTAGTCACAGGACAACGTACTAATTAAGTGGTTGAGGATGATTGATCAAATATGAATCTTCTCTGTTCATGTTGCTCCATTGTAGATCCGTTTCAATATTTAATAATCTAAATGCTCTGATATTAAAAGTTCTCCAAGGGCATACAAATCTCTATTAATGAATTAACAAAATTATTTTAAGTTTGCACGAAATCTATGAAATTATAGGTCTTTCGAGACAACTTCTTTCCATATAATTTTAGGTCTATTTCCTCACCTTTAATTTTAGTGCCTTCAATACACTTGTATACTGGTGTATATAGAGGTCAATTAATGTAAGGCATAACCAAATTATCTTATATTATTGCCTGTGTGTACTATTTGCATCTTCTTTAGAATCGTATGATCGTAATGTATTTTATATGATTGCACATCCATGCATATCTTCTAAAACACTCATAGTATATATATGTTACTAGAGGCCCAGCATTTACCATGGCCGATCTTATAACAGACTGTTCCAAATTGGAATTATCTTTCTCTTAGAAGGGGTTAGTATCCCCTAACACCAACACCCTATTAACACTTTTTCATTTTACATATCGGTCCTTTTTTGATTCTATGTATTATTCTTTCATCTATCATAATCTTTTTGGCATATCGAGTCTAAATATCTGAATTGTTGTCATTGAACACTGCAATCCCGTTTGATTTTACACCAACGTCACTCTTCTTATGTTGGCTACTTAAATGAAATTGAAGTAATATTAAGTGGAATTGCAGTGTCTAAATATAAACAAGACTAGAAATGGCCATTCGAAAATAAAACAAACATTAAACATCACGCATCTAAACAAGAAAAGATTTAGGCTAAAAGCTCAAGTGGAGTTCAGAGTACCATACAACTAATTGAAATTAGACTAAATTGAAAAACAGGACGATTGAGGTGGTCTTTGTTATATTATAAAGTACAGTAAGATGATTAAATAGGTATATGTGTAGCCAACGTGCATTAATTATTAACATAACTAAAGATATAGTACTCTACTGATTTGGACTTTGTGTACACAAATTAGGAATACACACAAGTCATTCAAACAATAGTACTGAAATCTACTCTCAACTACTTAGTATTAGATCATATCACATGATTAGTTTAAAATTACCAGAGAGAATATTTTCTCTCAAATCAATATTATTTTCTCTAATTTGTTCATTGAAGATATAAGATTATTAGTACTACATATAGCTCCCCATTTATATTAGTATCATTTCGGCCTCATCTACATACCAATTTATGTGTTTGTCTACTGATCTAGTATGCATATCTGCAGCTTCTTTTCTTGGTTCCAATTCAATTTGTCATGTGTCCAGTGTTAAAATGAAGTGCAATAGCTGCTAAAATAAATATCCATGAATGGTACAGATTCATGATAAACAATCAAACAGATGGTACAAGCAATGAGATCGCCCCTCAAGGACGAAAACTGAAGAATGTAAAAAGAACAACAACAGAAAGAAACATTACAAAACAACAATAAAGGGACAATTATTGACTCCGTATCTGCAAATAAAAGTTGATGTGCTCTTTTAAGATGAGTTGATCTTCCTGCAATTCTTCCTGATTTCCCCACTGGAACCTGTCAAAGGTGAGATATTCCCCATTTTAACCATAGACTTTGCAAAGTGCTCGAAGAAAAGGGCATTGTCCGCTGCATATTGCTTCACCAAGGCTAATGATGCTTGACTCTTAGTCGCAAGAACTTGATCAGAGTTCAGCAGGCCCTTTGAAGCCAACAAGAGCTTGAAGTAGCTATTATCAAATTTTGTTGGGGAAACAAAGTCCAAGGAGAATAGGTTCTGGTCACCACCAGATTTTGGGCATCTATTGCGCAATTGGGCAGCATAAGATTCATCAAGAGTTGAGTCTGGTTTATTATTTCCTGACTGGTTGTAGAGCCTTTGTCTGAAGCTGGTACACCTTGAATTTCCAATTGTGTGACTCCCTGCATTACAATTTATAAGTGTTAACTATGAGTTCACGTGAGATAACTAGTCTAGCTAAAATTAAGCAAACAAAAAAAAGAGAGTAACATTTACCAGACAAAGCTACAAGGTCAACAAGATCAAGTCCTTGTCTCTTGAACCTTGAGAGAATGGAATCAAATGTGTTGTTTGGAGCAGGAATGTTGTTGTTGGAGCCACCTAAACTGGCACTTCTGGAGTCCCTTCTGCCCAATGGAACCTCCCAGCTTGGTCCACCAGCCTGTATGAACGAAAAAAAGTAAGCTTGTGTTTTGCTTATTCATAAAGAGGTAGTCTGATCAAACTATATATGGTTCAGTACTTACCAAAACAGTGGAGTCCCTTGCAGCAAGTGCCAAGATATCAGCACAAGAGACAGTTTGAGGGCATTCCTTCTCCAATGCAGATTTAATGTCATCAATGACATCAAATCCACGAGCTGAATTCCTGTTGGGATTTGATCCTTTTTCTGATACTATACCTCTGCCATTATCCAGAAGCAAAGATGCATCACACCCCTGCATGACAATAGCTAGCCATCAGTTTTCACTCCTTCATCAGCACAAACACTTTCTGATGAGCTATAACTAAGAAGTTCAAAGCCTCAAAAGCCAAAATAAAAAAAGGCTTTATTTAGTATATACTCTCAGTGTAAGGATAAATTTTAGCAATTAGTGTATTCTTGCATGCTAGTATGCTATTGCACTTTCTATTTCCAACTTGTAACTTTTGACGTGTAGATATTGTCATGACTCATGCCACAATTTTTTATTACATGTTCATTTAATAGGAATAGACAACAGATTCATGAGTTATTATACTTGTCTTAAATATTTTTATCATAGGAAATATCCTTTACCTTGACAAAACAGTCGTGGAATTGGAGCCTCAGCAGCGAAGCAGCCATTCGGGCTTCTTTGGCAACAGCCTTGGCAATTACAGACTTGACAATTTCTTGCGCTCTTGGGCATGATTTATAATAATACTGCGGGTATAGGTTGCCATTGTTACTCTTAAAAGAGAAACAAATTGGTACGAAGGCAAGGAGAGCTATGAAAATGAAGGAGCTCATGGACCGAGCCATCTTGAAGTTCTAAGCACCTTGGTATAGAAAAAACTTAATTTGAATATTGAAGAAGGCTAGCTTTTGCTGTGATGAAATTGAGATGGAGTTCACGAGTTTATATAGTGTATCCAGTGAAAGAAGTGTTATAATGGTCAAGTAAATAAATGGAGTTGGTAGCTTTTTAGTTGGGATAACTACAAATTCTGCATGATTTTATTTTGTCAATCGAACAAGACTTACGTTTTACAAGTAAATGATGACTGATTTGGTCCAAAATAGACAAAAGACTTTCACCAGCTACGTAAACTTTCCAACATTAAATCATTTGTTATGTAATACAGGAGGTTGATTACGACTCTTTATCTTAATTACTACTAACGACTTCTTGACTTGGTTATTTTCGAGCCTTTGTAAAGTTGATGAGGTCCACTTCTGTAGAACAAATCAAAAGGAAATAGAAGTGAAAAGAATCTAGGCTTGTTAAACAAATGATTCTTGGGAGACAATTGTCAAAGTTCATCTATTTGTCTATACATTTGAAAGTATTATGCATAAATCGGCCTATAGTCCTCATCTAACCAATATCAAACTTAATAAATTGTACTAAGCTATCGTGCTAACGGAAATAATAAAAAGCATGAGAAATTGACTCTATCTGGTCAGCCCCACACGCCTTGATACGCCTTGATTTCTCAAGGCATGAAATATAAAGTAACAGAAGTGCATTTATAATACACACAAGCCACCTGCTTTCTTGACAAAAGAGGACCTCAATATTATTTGTCTTTGATTACTCCATATTATTGGACAAGTATGGATCTCGTGTTTTTCCTTTTGTTTTATCCTCTTTTTAGTTTTAGTAAAAGTGTTGAATTTGTTTTATCCTCTTTTTAGTTTTAGTAAAAGTGTTGAACTTTTCAATTCCTTAATAGCTCTTGTAAGCAAACAGCTATATCCAATTTACAGTAATCCAAAATTTATAATTTAGGTAATTTAAATAACACTTGCTCTGTGAAATATTCAACTTTTTATGCTAAGTATTGCGAAAGAGTAAGCTTGTAAAATGTATCAAAGTTGGAAATCCTAAACATACACTCAAACAAGACTAAGAAAAATTTATATTATGTCAAACAAGACTAAAAAGCTAGGCGTAGTATAATTTATTGTATGTATTTTCTCATGCCGTCATGCGTTACTTAAGCACAATAAGCTAAGGTGACCTACAAATGGATAAGTGTATACCAGTATTAGGTGAATCCAATTTTGGTCCAAAATGGACAAAAATATATTAAGGTAAAAAGGGTTAGGAGAACTGCTCTGCTACTATTTTCAAACATGAACAGAATAGGATTTAATGCTTAGAAAAAACTGTTTTTAGTCGCATGAGAACAACTAATTAATTCATGCTGTTAAGGATGATTGGCTATCTCAAATGTATTTCATCCTCAACGAACTGCCCTATGTCCTTTATCAATTATTTACACGCGCCTGAAGTGCAGGGATACCCGATTTTGGGACCACCATTTAAGTTATATTCATAGTACGTAAAAATTTGCAAGTCTATTTACTTTGAAGTTGTTCCGAATTAAGAAGACATGCAAAAACTTGATCTTTGCGTCTCCTTTTCTCTGTGTGTCCCACGCAGATATATTTACAACTTAATTAGGGGATCCATGTCAATCTTTAGGATGGGACTTAGAGGCATCAATGATCTGAGCTCCAAGCCTGGACTGCTAATCTCCACATTATATTGCACCACTTAAGTAATTAAGATTGTGATAAAGATCAAATGGCCTTTTGCAACTACCACAATACTTCTAAGCTAGTTGAGGTTGGCCATACATGAATTAGTCCTTTCTATTCATGCCGCTCCATTTAGACTCGTCTAGTCTAATTCAATAATTTGAATTCTTTAGCATTAGAAGTTGAGTTAATAACTCAAATGGTCACTCAACTATAAACTTTTATTCCAGAAAGTCACTCAACTTTGGTCTTTACTCAGAAAGTCACTCAACTATCACATTTTCACTCAGAAAGTCACTCAACTTTGGTCTTTACTCAGAAAGTCACTCAACTATCACATTTTTACTCAGAAAGTCACTCAACCTATTTAATTATTTTTAAAAATTAAATTTGCTTATGTGGAATTTCTATTTAAAAATAAAATTCTGAAAAATAAAAAGTATCCCTTTATGACCATTTTATCCTTATTCCCCTAAATGAATATATCTCCCTCCTCTTTCTCATTTTTCTTCTCCTTCTCACTTTCTTAATTTTTAATTAAATTTAATGGCTTGATTTAATATTTTATAATTTATTATCTAATAAAATTACTCCCCCGTTTCAAAAAGGATGACCTACTTTCCTTTTTAATCCGTTTAAAAAAGAATGACTCTTTTTCTTTTTTGGCAATACTTAATTTCAACTTTCCACCTGGTATGTTTAAGACCACAAGATTAAAGGGCATTTTGGTACATTTGTCATAACTTTAATTTAGAACTACAAGATTCAAAGGTTTTCTTTATTTTCTTAAACTCCGTGTCAAGTCAAATTAGGTCACTCTTTTTGAAACATAGGGAGTATTATTTTAGCTTATTATGACTAAATATTCGTCTGTACTGTTCACGCTTACTGTGCACACACTTAGAACAAAGAACTTAACAACTTCATAACCAACACCTCCAAATTCTACACAAAAAAGCAAAATCAAATGCCGATAAACACCAAATTCCTTACCTAACACCCTTTATACAACTTCCAAAACTAAAATCCCGACAAGGATGAACATTTGTATAAACTAAAATAATAATTTTATTCGGTAATAAATTATAAGAAATCAAATCAAGCAATTAAATTTAATTACAAACTAAGAAAGTGAGAAGGAGAAGAAAAATGAGAAAGAGGAGGGAGAGATATTCATTTAGGGGAATAAGGATAAAATGGTCATAAAGAGATACTTTTTATTTTTCAAAATTTTGTTTTTAAATAGAAATTCCACATAAGCAAATTTAATTTTAAAAAATAATTAAATAAGTTGAGTGACTTTCTGAGTAAAAATATGATAGTTGAGTGACTTTCTGAGTAAAAATATGATAGTTGAGTGACTTTCTGAGTAAAAATATGATAGTTGAGTGACTTTCTGAATGAAAATGTGATAGTTGAATGACTTTCTGAGTAAAGACCAAAGTTGAGTGACTTTCTGAAATAAAAATTCATAGTTGAGTGACTTCCTCCAGCCTTTCGTTAGTTGATGAAATATAATACGTACTAAGGAAGTACTAGTACTGTTTCAGTAAAAGAAACTAGTACTGTTTACATACAGGACGTGGTTTATGTATTCCGGTTGCAACTCAAGTCTCAAACTATTCTTCACTAATTTGTTACAAAAGAACGAACAAACAGAAATCATGTTAACAGTTTACGCTGAAAATACCCAAAGTATTCTTAACATGATATAATATTGTCTACTTTGAGCCAAGTCTGCACGATTTTTCTCGAAAGGCCTCATACCATTAAGAGTATTCCTACACCTTCTTAGTAGCTTCTTTTTTTTTCAACTACTAATATCGGACTTTATTTGCACACCCAACAAAAAGATCATGGCTCCAAATCAATGAGACGAAGGCACTTAATTAATTGAGTTGATTGACATACCACTTATGTATTTGTCAAAAGGTAACAAAGTACATGTCATCCATTTAATTTGGTGTGAAGGTATTAGATTATTACAATATATGTTTCCTGTGTTATAGTAGTATTCTTTTGACCTCATCTCTATACCAATTTATGTTTACCTACTGGTTTAGTATTAAATATCTGTAGCTTCTTTTCTTGGTTTCACTTTGTCCAGTTCTAAAATAGAGATTGAGCTGCTAAAAAAATAAGATCCACGAATGGTATAGATTAATGATTAACAACAGATGGAACAAGCATAAGATCCTCAAGAACGAAAACTGAAGAAACAGAAGAAAGCAAAAAGAACATTACTAAACAATAATAAAGGTACAATTATTATTTTTTATTTCTGCAAATGGAAGTTGATGTACTCTCTTAAGATGAGTTGATCTTCCTGCAATTCTTCCTGATCTCTCCCCTGGAACCTGTCAAAGGAGAAATGTTCCCCATCTTAACCATAGACTTGGCGAAGTGATCGAAGAAAAGGGCATTGTTCTCTGCATATTGCTTCACCAAAGCTAATGATGCTTGACTCTTAGTAGCAAGAACTTGGTCAGAGTTCAGCAGGCCTTTTGAAGCCAACAAGTTCTTGAAGTAGCTGTTATCAAATTTTGTTGGGGAAACAAAGTCCAAGAAGAATAAGTTTTGGTCACCACCAGATCTTGGGCACCTGTTGCGCAATTGGGCAGCATATGATTGATCCAGAGTAGAGTCTGGTTTACTGTTTCCTGACTGGTTGTATAGCCTCTGCCTGAAGCTAGTACATCTTGAATTTCCAATTGTGTGGCTTCCTGCATAATAATACATTGATCTTAACTAAGATTTCAAGTGTTATTAGTTGATAATTAGTAGTAACAAGAAACTAAAGGGAGTAACATTTACCAGATAAAGCAACAAGGTCGACAAGATCAAGGCCTTGTCTCTTGAATTTAGTGAGAATGGTATTAAATGTGTTGTTTGGAGCAGGAATGTCATTGTTGGAGCCACTTAAACTGGCACTTCTAGAGTCTCTTCTTCCCAATGGAACCTCCCAGTTTGGTCCACCAGCCTACAAACAAAATAAAATTAGTTCTGTTTCTTTTTTTTCTTTTTTCTTTTTGGTCGCGCCTCCTAGGAAAATACTGTGATAAAATTTATGTGTCGCTACTTACTAATACAGTAGAATCCCTTGCAGCAAGGGCCAAGATATCAGCACAAGAGACAGTTTGAGGGCATTCCTTCTCCAGTGCAGATTTAATCTCATCAATGACATCAAATCCGCGAGCTGAATTCCTGTTGGGGTTTGATCTCTTTTCAGTTACTATGCTTCCCCTGCTGTCCAGAAGCAAAGATGCATCACATCCCTAAATGACATAGTAAAACAAATAGTTAGCCATCAACTTTTTATAGTACATATTTCTATTGGCAAACTTTACACTTCCAAATTAAACCAGCCAGGCAAAAGAAAATTGTCAGAATAGTCAATCCTGTATTTTGTTCATAGCAAAAGTAGTACGTACCTTTTAGTAGGTGCATCCTTTATCATGTGGAGTAGTCATGAATCATGGAACACTTTGTTATGTATATGTAGATTTTGACTTAATAGGGTATAGACAAACCAAAAGTATTGAAGCTAGTAGCCACATTAAATTTTATCATTAAATATACGATAAGCTTAATATTGTTATACTACCAATTAAGTGACATGTATATTAAGTAACAGGATATATGTTTTACCTTGACAAAGCAGTCGTGGAAATGGAGCCTCAGCAACGAAGCAGCCATCCGAGCTTCTTTAGCAACAGCCTTGGCAACAACAGACTTGACAATTTCTTGGGCTTTTGGGCATGATTTATAATAATACTGTGGGTATAGGTTACCATTGTTACTCTTAAAAGAGAAACAAATTGGTGCAAAAGCAAGCAGAGCTACGAGAACGAAGAAGCTCGTGGACTGAGCCATCTTGAAGTTAAGTTCCAAGGGCTTGGTATAGAAGAACGAATACTGAAAGAAGGCTAAGTTCGCTGTGATGAAATTGAATGGAGTTTCACTCGTATATATAGTGTGTTCAATGGAAGAAGAGTTGTAAATAAATAGAGTTGGTAGCTTTTTAGTTAGGGTTAGTATATTAATTTCTGCATGATTAGTATATTAATTTCTGCATGATTAATTACCAGGTGGTGCAAAATTGTGTTTAACAAGCAAATGATGATTGATCTGGTCCATGATAGTAAAAAGACCTTCACCAGCTACGTAAATTGGCAACATCAATGCAATTGTAATGCATGATATGAAGTTGATTATGACTCTTTATCTTACTATTTAATTGTTGACTTAGCTTCATTTTCTAATTTTGTAAATTACTCCGTTGATAATTATTGACTCAGCTACATCTTAAACAGATGATTGTTGGGAGACATTAATTGTCAGAGTTCTTGTGTAAATAAATATTGGCTTAGTCCCCTCCTACCTAAAATCCATTTAATAATTTAGTGAAAGTTATAAAATTATTTTAAGCATAAGAGAATGACTTGATATCTGGTAAACCCCACACACACCTTAATTGATTGCTTTCGGTTCAAGGGATGCAAAGATTTATGATTAACATGCATGAAATGTAAAGTAAACAAAAGAGTAGATAAAAAAATGGGGACAGAAAGGCACCTGCTTTGTTGACAAAAGAGGACCTCCACAATATTATTATTTGACCTGAATTACTCATGTCCTATTATATGCAGGCCATTTCTTCCTCTCTTTTTTTCTTTATCTTTTTTTTGTTTGTTTGTTTTTGTTTTATGTATCAATGTATGATACCATGAAGCTTACCCTTTTCTTTGTCCTCTTCTCAGAATTTTATGTAAAAATGTTGAACTTCAATTCAATAATAACTAGAAGTAAACGGCTATAATTTAAATAAATTTTACCTAATGTTTATAATGTACTTATTTTGAACATTTTTTACTACTATATGATATATTCAACTTTTTTTCAGCTAATGTTTATTGCATTCACCTAAACAGAATTAGCTTGTAGTAGAAGTACAGAAGTTGAAATCTTAATCAAGGTGGTCAAACAAAGAGAGATTTATTACTGTTTTTTTCTTGTGTACTTTGAGCTACGGTATTGACAATTTCTTATCAGAAAAATAGAAATGGCAATCCCTTTTTATTAAAATAGTAGTAGTAGGGTAACTCGGTCTAGGTCTGCTCTCATGCATTACAGAAGTGAGGAAGGTGACCAACAACTGGATGGATAAAGCGATTATTAGGTGAATCTGATTGGTCTAATGAAATGATAAAAATAAAAATGTTAGGAGAACTGCTCCTCTACTTTTTCAAACATATACAGAATGATCTTTATGCTTCATTTATGCCAAATTTGTTCTTTAATACAACGAGGACAACGCGGTACAAGCAGATTGGCTGTCTCAACTAACAAACTGTAGTATATCCTCTTAGACATAGTTGCAAGTAAAGACCTTCCTCAAGCAGCTTAAGCAAACGTGAACAAGCTTTAGAATGAACCAAAAATTGCTTTTTAAGTCTCTTGATTCTTCGCATGCATCAGAGGGAATGGGGATTCCCACCTTTCTTAGTGGAACCATGTTAAAGATCCTGTTTTACCGCTGCCTTTAATTTTACTCAACTTACTAGTAATAAATTTGATATTTATTTTGTCGGTTTGGTAAATGTAAAGATTTATTGGAATGTGAACAGACACAGAGCAACATACTAGAAGTCTAATATAAGCACTACTACTATCTATTGACAACATTGATGGAATGGTTTTTGCTAAAAAAGATAAAGCAGCCGATTGACATGAAACGGTGCGACAAGAATCTGATTCTCGTGTTAGGCTCTTGGATTCGAAACATTATTGTCATTGATGCTGTCAACTCAACAACAGTGTCAAAAAGCAGTCTTTCAAGTTCACAGCATTCTCGCCTAATATTCTGCGTGAGCACCACCACTAACAAAGTAATCATTAAAATTTCATGTTACACAGCATTTTTCTCCTTATAATTTGTGTGAGCACCAAGTCCCTCAGCTATAGGTACAGAGAGAGGAATTTGTTCTCAACTTAATTCAACTCTGTGACAGGTAGCTGCATAACGGCCAGCATTCAAGTATGTTAGATTATACATTTATGCTTCACGTGGGGAGGGGGATGGGAATCAATACCAAAATTGTTGATCTATCAGAGCTTTCAAAAACTTTAATGGTTCGTCAATCTCTACTGCCACAAGAATGAGAAGGATAAAGTAGTGTTTTGTATGCAGAAGCACAGCACCAAAAATCAGTTGCTTCCAAGTAGAGACTCATCTTGTGCACATTTCTAACTTGGAACACTGGGCCTGGGCCGTGGGAAAATTCTTCCATCTAGAAACAAACAGGACTCAGATTGATCCGTACCTAACTTCACTAGTTCTGTGTGCTGCTTGAGTAGAAGCAGGTTGACGCTCCCATGAAGCTTGATTTGCAAAAGGATTGTTGACATCGTCTGGTTGTGAATAGCCATGGCCTATCCCGCTTACCTATTTTTCAGTTCCAAAAGTGCAGTGTTAGAATGTGATAAGGAGGTCAAATCAGCAAATTAAACCAATTCGGCTCTCATGATTTTCACAGCACGCTCAAAATAACATTTTCCCTCTACTACATCCATAAACCCTTACCCTGAACAACCATACCCCTAGCACTACTTACACATTAAGCTGTCACTCTCCCCCTATACCCCTGCAGTGCAACCTCCACATATATCACTTTTCGAGCCACCTACAAGAGATGCATTGATAGCTAACCCAAAGCCTTCCACACCATCCCAAGAAATTAAAACTCCCAAGTGGGTAGACTTACAGTTTCCAAACATGCGGACAAAAGTGACATTCCAGGCAATGCATCAAGCCCACGCTGTAAAAATGAGATTTAATGAATTACTAAATGTTGCAAAAGAATTATACAATTGAAAACAGAGCTGGACTAGAAGAGAGAAAGCATAGCATACAGGAAAAAGCATGAATTGTAAACCTACCTGATTCTGCACTCGTATCTTGTAAATGAACCCTCCACAGCAGAATAGTGTTGAGGCAACTAATACTCTGTTTCACACAATGTCATAGTTATATGATGCTACAAGAGATGACCAAGAGCAGCATCTGACTATACGAAACGCTATTAAAAATATAAATTTCAACTACAGAATCAACAACTTCCTAAGCAAGACAACCAGTTTTGCTGCAGCAAAACGAACGTATGATGTAAAACTGCATAAGATCCACAAGAACTCACTCGGACATTTCAACATGAAAATAAGAGGTTGAAAAGAAACATGACATACATGCACGATAATATTCCAAATATCGCCCATCCTCCTGCAGCATCTCCACCTTCGCTTTGCTGATATCCTGCAGAAATTTCATTCCAGTATCATGATTTAAATGGAAGAGACACTCAGAATAGTAGGGCACCAGCTAGAAAGGACATATAGCATTTTTAGGACTACGTAACTCATATTGCGCATAACCATCTCCAACACCAGACTTCCCTCCGCTCAAATACATTACTATTATTCCCCCCACCCCACCCCACCCCACACCCCACACACTCACACCGTAAAATATCTCTCATATGGCGGAAAAGGTGGATAGGGACAGTGGAGGGTTGCAGATGGTTAGCTAAGAGGCTGAACCACATTCCTTTTTTTTTTTTTTTGACAAAGGTAACATTTTGTTTATCAATCTTCAGCATCAAAGCTGGAATCCAAAAATTTACATCACAGCCTACATCCAAATGTGTAGGACCTGAAACAAAAAGGACAAAAGAAAAACTATCACTGAACCACATTCCTTTTTCCCTTTTGTTTTTGAAGCTTATGCTTTGCTCAAAAGTTGGTCGACTGTTATCGTAGACGCACATTGTCAAATAGTCAAACATGCATTGCTCTATGAGCATAATCTATGCTCATTAATGAAAAGAGTATACTCTCTCCATTTCAATTTATGTGTCTTACTTTCCTTTTAAGCCTGTTTCAAGAAGAATGTCTCTGTCTATATTTATTTACTAAAATTTTCTAATGACATGGCATGTTTAACACCAGAAGATCCAAAGGATATTTTTTGTACGTTATAGACAACTTTAATTAAAACCACTGATTCAAAAGTCTTCTTTATATTCCAAAAATCATACTAAAACACATAAAATGAAACAGAAGGAGTATAACTGACACATACAAGTGAAGTCGAGGCCAGATTGCACTTACCACACATCTTTGTGAGGGTGAACTGAACGGGGTCATAGTTTTCTATAGGAATGGTGACCTCAACTTCATATGGGTTATCACGAGCAACATCACCTGAAAATAAAATCAGCAATTTAGAGGAAGAAAAGTTGAGCCAACAGATAATATAATACCGCAACAAGGAATATCTCTGAAAGAAGTCTTAGCAGAATTGTCAAGTCATTATACATCTCCAGTCAATCAGTAATACTGTTGGCGACAAAGTTGTTGGTGATCCACCAGTTGCTGCTGAACCGAACAATCTGACCTTCAATCCTTGCTCCGGAGAAACCTAACTCGTATATGGAGAGGAACATGGAAAGAGGGGAAAACAGTGATTTCCAAGTGAATAACGTTCAAGCACAAAAAGGATAAATGCATAATAAAAAGATTAACCACCTTTACTAATGGTTTCTGCACAGAACCCGAAACCGAAGCAATCGCGGTCATATAAAGGGCCACATGAGTTTGTGCAGTGTTGAAGCTACAAAATAACAACGAAGAATCAATTCAAATAATTTTATGCATTTTAGACTGTGATACAGTAACAACTGCTGTAGCCACACAGCTTATGATAAAACATGGGATGTCTCCATCCTGCAAGAACAGTACAAGCATAAAAAGCACATATGGTAGGCAAAATGTGTATTGGAACCATGCAGAACTTCGACGTCAGAAAATGTTCACAAGCACACCAAAACAGGCAGTGGTAAACTGTTGGCAAAGTTGACCAACAGAAAGACTAGGATGACAACTAGTCCTCTCCATGGTATTGCTTGGTTACCTGAACTAAAGCACACTCCTAAATAAATGCAAAGCATCTCTGTGGAATCATGAAGAAGCAAATGATATTTTACAGGAAAGAGTAGCCGAACTTCAAATTGAAGGAAAACAGATTTAGACACATGACTAAATATGGCCACCTAAAGCCAGATATCTTTGTTCCAATTTTTTTCCTTTTGGGGGGCTGACTACATCAGCATATGTGTATGCCTTTAATTTAAGGCAGCATTTCTATCCAATTCAACATCTTATATTTGGAAGGATCTATCTTGTTACAGAATCGACCTCAACTAATAGAACACAATTACATTCCCAGATAAAATGCAGAAGTAACCATATAAAAAACACATAACGGATACATATTCTATTACAGGGCATAAAGTTTTTGCTTTTCATCAGATTCAGTTTGAAATTCAACATCTCATATCTGGAAGGATCTATCCTGTTACAGAATCGACCTCAACTAATAAAACACAATTACATTCCCAGATAACCATATAAGAAACACATAACCGATACATATTCTATTACAGGGCATAAAATTTTGCTTTTCATCAGATTCAGTTTGAAACCTCTCCTCCCTCATAAATAGGGATGGCAAATGGGCGGTTTGGGTTGAAGTTAGGCGGGTCAAGATGAGCTAAATCAATATATGGGTCAATATGCCCAACCCTGCTCAAAGTTCATTTGGGTTGAGATGGGTTGGATCAAGATGGGCTTAACAATGGGTCGTAACTCAATCCACCCAACATGACCCAAATCTTTACAATATTCTCAACTTTTAGACAAATCAAAACCCTTATAAAAATGGGTTCATCTAACTCATTGAGCGGTTATTATTCAACAAATAATGAATGAAGGAAGGAGGCATCTCCTTACAGAAAGTAGATATACATTTTCGTGATAGTCCAAAGCGGAAAATAAGAGAACCATGTCAGATAAAATAACTATAGTAAGCGATCAAAAGATGATACTTGTAAGTACTGAGATAACCCCATTACCTGAATTCCTTGTGAGCTTCTTCATAGCCCAATTGAGTAAAGCCATTGTAAACCTGTGAATTCACAAGCAAGGGCCTCCAGACCATAAGCCATGTGAAACAGTTTGCAGGTGTTGGGTGAAAGAAGAAATGTTTCCCTTACAATTTCCCATGACCGTGGATGAAAACCAACAGTGAAACCTTCAAATACCCGCAGACCTGGTTTCTCACATGGAACGGCAAGTTCAACAACAGCTCTGTCCAAAAGTCATATTAGACATACAGCTAGACAAGTTCGAGCTTGAAGTTTAGAAGTCATGCATTTTAAAAAACCCTACATTTAGTGATGTCATCATGGAATCCACATATTTTATGCAACTCTTCCCCAGTAATCACACCTTTCCAATTACTCTCGCTGGTCAACTTTGCTCTCATATCTTGTCACGAATACATGGTTTAGAGACATCAGAAAAATAATTCCAAAGTTCATAATATGAGCTTAATGAAGCATTACGATTCCAAAAATTTCTTTGCACTGTACAGGTTGAGAAATGTCCCTTAATTTCTAAAGTCCAAACAGAGGCCTGCCATGACAATGAGTAAATGGGTAGGTTGAACTGCAAATATTTGGAGCAGTGCAAAAAAAAAAATGATAATATTGTTAATCTTAAGTATTTCTGTTTGCAAGGGCCTGGAAGGGAATATACCCCCAACTCCAACTATGTACTTCTTCTGTTTGATTTCATATGCCATTCATTTCATTTTGAAATGTTCCAAAATATAATTCCTCAACTTTCAAGAATGAATTTAAAAAATTTTGAACTTTGTTGTGATGATTTCTCTGTCAAACTTTTCAATAATTACTTTTTTTTTCCAATATCACTAGTGTAATGTATGTCATATTAATATTTTAAACTACGAGGGCAATAAAACACAGTTATACAGAGAGTATAACTTTCCAATCTTTCAGACCTCACCCCACATGCAGTTCCTCTCCTTTTTTTTTTTAGGGGTGGGGTGGGGCAGGGTGTGAAAACACATTGCATAACAGCTGAATGATGGGAAAGTTACCTACAAGTAGACTCATATTCAACATTGCAGATGCATCCAAGTCCACCTGAAGAATTGAATTTCACTAAAAAATTTAGCATGACAGACAATGATACATTCAACAACAGATTTCCGCCCGCAATTCCAAATCCCACATCCTTGTTGAAAGAGTCAAATTTTTAAAAAGATTAAAGAACCCAGCATCCTGTAACACTTCATCCATTTTCTACGAAGTAATTCAGTTAATACATTTAACTGCAGTAAAAATCACTATCTATGCCGCCAGAATAAATTTCCAGTTTAAAATAGCTGTCAAGTTTAATAGTGAGGTACAGAAGACACAGAAACCAGGGAGAAAGATACGTGACTGACAAATTTAATCTAATAATGCACTTCAGATTTAAATATGAAATTCAGACCCATGAACTGTCAGCAACTCTCATGCTATTAAGCAAGGAAAAGACCTACTACTTTTATCACATCCCGGAGTTGAAACCAAAATTAGCAGTATGCTGGTCCTCACCTAATTCAGGATCATAAGAAACCATACAAATCACATTGTCTATACAAACACAATGGACTAATGCACCAAGGATAAGACATTTGCCTCTGCACCAATTCAGTGTGTCCACCTCAATGAGTTATGTGCAAATCTTGGTTACAAAGGTGATTAGCTTTGTTCTTGCATACCCCGATAACCCATCCTGGACACCTCAAAAACCAACACAGCTCTGGTAGATTCTCCAATTAGCACTTGTTACATGTAGATCAACCTCATGACTCAATTGCAGGAATCACCTCACACTGTCAACTGGAGGAACATAATATTTTACCCTCACACGAAGAGCCAGGGCAAAACCTAAAATGGGTATTTAGGATATACACGTCGGTCAACAGCTAATAATGATTTCACTAGTAACTGAAGTAGACACTAGACATTCGCTGGATAAGTCACGCATATATGAGCCACCAAAAATGACATTGTCGAAGGTTGTTCATAACACTTGCAATACTTTGTGCAATCTTTTCAGCTCGCAAATTTTGTGCATTAATATGCGATATCAAAATTATGCTTCTCTTAGCTGACCCCAGGCTTCATGTTTATAATGCTATTGTAGATTTAAATTTTCAGAATCAGTTGAGTGTTTCAGAGGTATTTTAGAGATAAATCAAAAATACAAACTTGGAAAATATGTAGTTTAGTGAGGCTATTTCATACATCCAAAATTAATAAGCAATTTTACTAGTCAAATGAAGGGTTTACATACCTTTGCATTGTCCACGAGGACAGTTTCCACATATGATATTGACCTATCAATCCAGAAAGTGAGAGATTCAATTTAACTGTCTTGGAGTGCAGTATATGGACGCCAAATATTGATATGTGATAATCCTACTGGGCCCACTACTCACTTGTATATTTTCGGAGGATCTATAATATGATTTCTTGAAAATACAAAATGGTAAAGTGTTTCATATTTCTAATAAGCAAGAGAGATCATTCAAACCTTAGCTGTTCGGCCCATCTTATCATAACTCTGCTCACAATTCATCAGGTCACCATTGAAATATTCCTAGGGACAATAGAAACAATGTAAATTGAAAAGTAGGAAACACAGCAATATGAAGCAAGGAAGTGGTGCATCTGAGGAGCAGATTGACACAACTTGAGGCACATATTTCACAAGTTGAAGCGCAAAGCTATCCAAATTAGAACTGTTTGCTTCTACCAATTACAAGTATGTGTAAACATGTTTGCTAACTCTACTAGTAACCTACAGTAAACAATCCTTCCATATAACCTCACATTAATTCTTCCCTTAAGTGAATCGGGTATTTTCTCAGCTCATCTAGTAACTGTCATTTCCAGTTTATATAGTAAACAGCTGCCGCGAACCAAGAAATAACTATCTACATGAATCACTACAGTCTCTTTGCTTCGTAAGGTTTTATAGATCACAGAGCAAAATAGAACAAAAACCACACATCCCTGTAGCCTATGTCAATTATCGTTGGCTATATGATGCAGCCAGCCAAGAGAACAACAACTATGCCTCAATTCCAAGCAAGTGGAGTTGTTATATGAAACCTCATTGTCCATGTCTGTCCATTAATTTAAGCCTCTCTAAATCCATTGGAGGAGGGGAAAGGGCCAGTCAAGAGAACAAAGAGAATATCTTTTACTTCCCTATTGCACTAACAGGTATCACACTCTTGAAGAAACATGCATGAATCTTTAAGTTTCTTCAGTATAAGGTTAAATTGCACCAACAGTTCAAAAGCTTACCTGAATGAAGCTGATATGTCCTGATCCAGCATGAAAATAGTTGAGTTTATCAAATCTGCCATAATCCACATATCCCTGCAGTTCAAGGTCACTCTTTATTACATATGGAATCAGGATTACAAGAGCATATAATGGACAAAGTAGACGTTTTCTTAGTATAACAGCTCAGAATTTCTAACAATCTATAAGTTCCGCTAACAGATGTATAAAGAAGAATTATTTTCCCCACTTCCACTTGGCAGTGGCAAGCAAATCCAGCTTTCCTTTGTTCATCAATTTCTTGATAGGCAGTTAATTTCTACTCTTGGGCACTTCAGAGGTGCCAGCCTTAAGAAAATTACTCATCACAACCTTGGAGAAAAGTAAATGGAAGAAAAATCGAAAGAAAGAGATATGGAAGAAACTAGGAAGAAAACAAGGTTTCTCATTGTTCGGGATCAACATCACACATCCACACTACTTAAATGTGTGTTTCACACACCTTTTAATCCAGGTCAGCCACTTTGATGCCACATAAGCACAGTCAGATGTCAGAGGTGTTTATTTTGTGGGGTTTCAACAAGTAGATGTGCTAAAATAGGACAATCCTAAGTAGGGGGGCCAGCCTGCCAAAAGCATGGAAGTTGGAGTGCTATTTTATTGATTAGGTCATACATAAATAGAAGTGTCTCGTCTCTAACATGTAAACTTAATTTAGTATTGTTCATTGATTAAGTACGACATATTTATACTCCTAAACTCCGTCGCTTATCAAGAAACAAAAAAAAAACTCCTAAACCCTATCTATTGCCGGCAGAATGCAATCCTCAAATCACTTTTTGAGATTCCCACTATGAGTTTGCCTTTTAAGTGAACATGTATATTGCAAATGTACAAGTAAGCGCAACAAACATGTGGAATATAGCAGCCACATACTTGATTTTGTTGCTCTTTATTTTGCTTTAAAGTAACTAGAAATTACAAATGCCATTATCAGTACCAACTAGCATGCTCAATAGCTATTAATCTAATTAGTTACGAGTCGCTGAAAGATGTCTTTTATGCATCAGGTTAAGGATGCAAAGATGACAAGGAGGGAAGGAGCTAGTTGCAGATTACTAGATAAGAAGTTTGTAACAGTTGGAGAGAACATTTTTCGGCAAAAAAGAGAGAAAAGTGGAAGAGGAAATAAGATGCTAGTAATATATAGAATGAATAAACAAATGAGAACTTCATAAAATACATTACCGCTTGCGATCTAGACTCGACATCTTTGCAAAATCGAACCACCAAGTCAGCATCCTACATTTAAAGACAACTCACGAGCATTACATTTTGCATATAACCAAAAGCGTTGGTGGGCATACTAGCTCAAAGATCAAATCAGACATCACCTTCCCCTTCCCTTCATACTCAAATGGCTGTCCAATCCAGCTACTCTGGAACATAGGTTAAGAAACATCAACTCTATCCAACATGTACCATCAATAATATGACCAGTTTTATTAATTTCAGATCTTGAGACCGATAAAAACTACAAAATGTAAGAAGTTGGCAAGTATTGTGGCACGATCATGGTGATTTAACAAAAGGAGATTCCATTTCTCAAAATAAGAAATATAAGAAGATTGCAAAGTTCCAGCAGAGTGAAATGTGATTCATAGTGAAGTTAGACTTTCAAGTTTGCATTTTTGTGCCACTTCTCACTGAATCGACAAGCAAGAGTTTCAAAGGATACAAAATCGTGAATGCGGCTGTTGTTATCCAGAGCGTAGCAACCAGTATTTGGTGCAACAACGGAAACAGCTCCAATTGCTTGCAACAATACAGCTGAATAGAACATGAAATGATATATCAGATAAAAAATTTCCAAATTCGTCACTATAATGACATCATACTAATATATAATATCACCTGCTACAGCTGTAATTAGCAAATGATACGCCACATCTTCACCGGAGCATTTATTTAGGCTCCGCATCTCGCCGTGTTCACGGCGGTCCTGCCAATACAGTTTAACTAAGCAAATGAATATTTTAATTTATCGCAACACTACGATGACTAATCGGTTAAACAGCAATTACAAGTTTATTGCTATATATAGTTCAGAGTTTGTACCTGGTCAGTAGAAGCTTGCTTTCTATGGAAGTAGTACACGAGCTGCCGAATTAGCAATGCCTGTATGCGAGAACAAAGAGAGAAAAAAAACCACCGGGAAATCTCAGGCGGCGTTGTGAGCGCTCGTCGCTGTACAGATTCCGATGAATTGTTCTATATTGTTTCTTCGTCCAAAACTTTCAATTGACTTCTCCCCAGTTCCCCTCTTGTTTGTCACCTGTCTTTTGATGTGATTTGGAAATTCTCTCTCTTTCCTTTTTTTTTTTTGGTTAAGATTTGGAAAGTCACTTCGGAAAAATTGTTGAATCTAATCAAACGCCTTTTTATTTATTTTTAAATAAATCTCTTGTGGGAAAAATTATTAATAGTATTAATAATGGTGTCATAAGTTATTATTTTTTGAAATAATTTTTCACCATATTGAAAATCAGTGTTTGATAGTAAAATTTTGAACCCAATTTGAAATTATATTTCAAATTTTAAAAATAACTTATTTTCTGACTTACTGTTCACTTATAAATTTTTTTATTATTTTCAAATTTGGCTCTAAATTTTTAGAAAACAACTTCATATCAATAAGATCATAGCAACTGGTTGGTTGAACTGGTTTCTATTGCTCTGTTCCATAATTGCTTCTCGTGATGAAGATGCAATTTGAGATCACTGTATGATTTAAACATCTCGTGAAGCATACAAAATTTATGCCTGCGGATCATTTGAAGATTTTATTTTTGTTTGTTGCATAGAGTTTTATGATGTTTAAATTGATCGCATATATTTGTGTATGTGTTGTTAGTAAGTAGTTCATGTTATAAAATACATTGCATGTGGATGTCCACTACTCTTGATATAAATCCTCCACAACTCCTCAATTATTATGATAGTAACTCCCACTTTTCCATAACTTTTCCTATTGATCTTCTCTGATAACTCTCAAGAATTAATGTCATGTTTATGACACCCTTTGATGATCCTCAATATAATCTTCTAAATAGAAGACTTATGTATTATGCTGGTGACACTTAAAACATTTGTACACTTGATATTTAGAAGAATGAAAAACTTTCATCTCTTGTCTTCTTTCTATATTTCTTGTTTACTTTATTATTGTTCATATTATTGATCTTTTAGATTAGTTTTAAAACACGTTATTAGCACGAAACTCTAATATCATTTTGGTTCTTTCGAATTGAACTCCTCAAGTCTGTTCAAGTTGAAGCTTCCGGTAAGTATTGATAAAATTTATTTCTGACTATCAATTGAAGTCAATTTTAAACAAAAAGTTACCTGCTTGGCAGAATGACAATTTAAAGTTGTTTGTCCATATTACTTTAATGCAAATTAGTATGCATATATATATATATTGAAAAACAAATTATCTTTTAACTTTATCATGCTATCATAATATAGTATATATGTTTGCTAACATTAGTGATAAGATACCACAAACAGCAGCTTAAACTTTGCATTTGTTAAATATTTTAATAAGACCACAAGTTTGGGTTATTGTTAATGTGCAATTCGATTGGATTATTTAATTGCATTACTGTTTTGAGATTATCATATTTCTAATTCAATTATTTCTATGAATAACTTTTATCATATTGGATTTGTCGAAATTTGAGTTCGTGACGATGCATTGAAGTCCCAACACATTAAAAAAAAAAAAAAAGTGCAAGATATTGGGTTAAAGTTTCGGTGCATTATGATGATAGGATATTGGGTTGGATCCGAACTAATAATGATCTAAAGTGCCTTAATATTGGTAAGACATTGGGTTCAGGTCTCAACGCAATATATTCATGATAATGATGACCATGGCCAAATAATGGACTTTTGAAGAAAAGTCATGGAACTCGCCCAATTGATTTGCTCCATTCTCTTATGTGAATATGGTACACAAATAAATATGTCTTAAAGAAGACAAGTGTGTTTAATGTATGAATATGGATGTAGAAAGACAAAATAACTATGATTGTACAAATGATAAATCTGAAAGATGACAAAATAATTGTGGTTGTACAAATGAATGTGGGTGCGGCAAATGACAAAATAATAATAGTCATCATTTTGGTAATTATAAAAGAAAGAACATTATGGGTTGTCAATATGGTCCTTCAAAGGGTGAAGGTAATTTTACCATTAATTTGGTATGCAAGGTACTGGACACTCGATTTTAGTGTCACCAAATTCAATAAATTTTATAAAATCCTCCATCAAAAAAAAGGAATATAAAGTGATGTTGAGGTGGGTCATATAAATATGATAAAATTTATGAAGCACATACATAAGTTTTTATAGTCCATTTCTTGAAGAGATTGTGATTTGTGATAAGCATGGTTAATGCTTGGCTATTCTTGAAAATGAATATGTAAATATGTGATAAAAATTATGTATGGTTGGATGAATACCACAACTCACCTCAATGGGATGTTTGAGAAAACAAGAAAATATTTTGATATTAACGGTCATTGATCAAGTACTTTTAGTACATCACAAATATTGTGGTATGTTTTACTATGAACTACCAAAGGGCAAAAGAATGAAATAATTCTTGAAATAAAGATAGTGATCATGGCCAAAATGAATATTATTGTGTGGCTACACAAATTTGTAATTGGTTGTGTACCTATGGTACGTTAAAATACTTTGTCAGGTCTTATAAAAAAATGGATTTTAAAGGCAAAAGTAAAGCAAGAAACAGGTCTTGCCTGTAATGATTTTTAATCATGACAATAATAAGATAATTTTCTCCTGAAAGGAGATGGTCACCATATGGATCGTGTTATGGAATATTTAGTATTGTAAAAATAAATTTGGAGCTCTGAAAGAGCTAATGTGTTACTATCGGGGGAATGAAATTGGCCATAATATATGATTGTAGTAAGTCTCAAAAGAAACTTTTTAAGTTTCGAAGAAATTGGCAAGAAAATAAGTTATATTGACTATTGAGACTATGAATTATGAGAAGATTTAATACCTTCATATAACTACAATCAAAACGGATTTAAATATTTATGTGAATGATTACCCGTCTTTTCCCCCTGTTTGTTGATACAAATATGGGCATGGTGAAGGAATCACATGCGATAGTAAACTAGCGTTTACTTAAACAAATATCAGTTGGAATGATCGGTTGACCATCTCGATTCCAATATGATGCAAAAATAATTGAGAATTCACGTGGTTATATATTGAAGAAATAAAGATTCTTCAAAAATTCTCATGTGCTACTTGTTCTCTTGATAAATTGATTATTATACCAGCTAAGGTTGGGATTGGATCCCTTGAATTTTTGGAAAGTTTTAAAAAGGTGAATATGGGCTCGTTCACCCGGCATGTGGACCATTTACTATTATATGATTTAATAGATGCATCTACGGTATGGTCACATGTGCTTTGCTACCAATTTGTAATTTGATTTTTGCAAGATTCTTTGCATAAATTGTTGAATTGAGAGCATTGTTCCAAAATATAAAATTATGTTGATAATGCTGGTTGATTTAGCAGAAATTGTATGCCTCCAATTATAGCTAAACGTTGATTATGAGAATAAATGTCCCAAAATAAATTTGGTATGAGATATTATTTAAATGTAGCAGCACTTGTATGCATCAAGCCGATAAGGTTCTCCTATATTGTTGGCTCAGGGTCAGGAACCAAATGATTCTCATCCAAATATATGAATATGCGATATCTAATTTAATTGCTCCACCACACACAAGGATGGGTCCCCAAGTGAGGTTGGGAGTAAATGTAAAATTTTCTAATGTTAGGGGGGAGATATGATAAACAACTGAAATGAATAGAATGAATTATCTAGATCCTCGTAAAAAAAATGTGAACTTGAAGTTCAAGGGATAATTCATTTGCAAAATATTGCAAAACAATTGTCAAATGTATTAGTTGGCCCTATGTTATAATTCAGTTGTAAATGCTTCAATGAGTAGTCCTTGAAGGATAGAGTCTATGGCACTCCTAAAGCGTGATAGACCAATAGATTCCAAATAGAAAAACTCCTTGAGGAAGGAGAGGATCAAATGATAAAGATGGTCATGATAATGAGGCAAGTGCTTTAAAGAGCACCATGACATAACACTTCATAAAACCTTGGCAAAAGTTCAGGTACCTAAAAATATTGAAATGAAGAGATCTCGGTAAGTTATGTCTTATTAGAACCGATATTAAATAACCGTCGACGGTATTTTTGATATATTGTAGCGCTCACCATTATAAATAATAACGAGGATCTTGAATTCAAATATGTCAAACAGTGTGGACAGATAAATAATTGGCTAGGTAAAATACGCAATTCAAGTATATTTTATTTCACTTGAAAAGTGATGGTATGAATTTAGGCTATAGACTAAGGTATAATGCCAGTGGGGTACAAATGAATTATTGTGCGAAATGTAAAATCGTAAGATAAAAAGTATGACTTGTGCCTTGAGGCATAAAGGTTATTCGCAAAAGTCCTGGCATTATTGTTTGGAGATGTGTTCTCCTATGGTGGATGCAATAAGGTTTCTTTAAATCTGACAATGTATGAAAAATTTGGATGCATATAATGAATGACTGTCATGTCTAGCTAAACGGTAAATGCTATATGAAAATCCTTGAAGTTTTTAAAAGGTTTTAAAAGAGATTCGATCCATTGAATACCCCAATGGTTGCAAGATCATTTACCATAAAGAAAGATTAATTTCGATCATAAAAATGATTAGAAAGTATCATGTATTAGTGCAATTGGTGTACCTGTGTATCCTGCTATTGTATACATGAGATAATATTTTTTAATGTGCAGGAAATACATAATTTCACTTTTATATGAATATGAATGAAATCAAATATTGATATGAATTTATTATTTCTAACCAATATTGTCAAGAGATTGTTGATTATGAAAGTGCAGGAAAAGTATTTGATTTATATGAATTTGATCTTAAGAAAGTAATTTGTTTGCATGTGAAAATACTGTCATATCATATTATTCTACAAGAAAGTCAATGATTGACACTTATTTAAGTCTAGTCAAGCTATTAGCAACTTATAAATCAAGGGACTCTATACA